>JASVER010000001.1:11285558-11383300 GCA_030449065.1 Oceanodroma leucorhoa
CAGGGTAGGTTTATATTGGACATTAGGAAAAATTTCTTCACTGAAAGGGTAGTCAGGCATTGGAACAGGCTGCCCAGGGAAGTGGTGGAGTCACCATCCCTGGAGGCGTTCAAAAAACATGTAGATGTGGCGCTTCGGGACATGGTTTAGTGGGCATGGTGGTGCTGGCTTGACAGTTGGACTCGATGATCTTAGAGGTCTTTTCCAACCTTATGATTCTATGATTCTATGATTTATTATTTACATCCATTTGGGAAATGAGCCCCCAGGAGATTGAAATGTAATTATCCAGTTAAAGGTCTTAGTGGGGGAAAAAAGAAAAGACAAAAAAACTCCCACCAGGAACAGTACAATGGCTTACCAAACCTCTGGAAAAAAGTTTCCTTCTTCATTTTCAATGAACTACATTACTGAGTCATTCTACGAATGTCACTGTATTAGGGGTATATGGACTTTTTGAGAAGAAAATATAGGTAAATAGCTGACTTGATATTTCAGTGTGTGTCCCTGCCTGTTGTTGGTTTTGAATGGAAGAGGATTAAATGGAGAAACAGAATATGTTCTGGGAGGGGAAGAGAGCAAAAAATGGTAGAAGATTGCAATGTCTCAGTGGTAATTGCTTGAGATCAGTTATGTCAGCAGTAATGTGAAATACTTTGTGTCCTGTTATTGCTTCTGTAAGAAAAAAGATCTATTCTTCAAAGAGGTGAGAGCACCATCTGTGGCAGTAATGTGGGAACGAAAGTTGTGAGAAGACATCATGTTTCCATCTGTTTTCAGAGAGTCTTAAACAATGGCCAGATCCGCTGAATAGCTCCTGCCGTGTGAACTTGTGAAGTGTGGTTTACAATGTCTTATGGCTTCTGCATCTGAACTTATGCATGCAAGTCCAGAACGACTGTCTGTCAAGTGCAACCGCCTTTGCGTACAGACGTGTCTGCACTGGAGGGCACGCACAGCATCAAAGGTCTGCTGCGGCAGCTGGCTTTCATGTTGGTTATGTACAAGATCCTATATATGCTAAAGCAGAGAGCACCTAAATTCTTTGTCAAGCTCTTCCGTTTCCAAATGTTGGTTTCAGGGTGTATTTAACAATAAAAATTTTAAAGAATAAAATATGATAATGCCAGGTTATCATCTTGCAGTACCTTTATCTTTTTTGTATCAGTAAGTTGTCTTGTGGCACTTGTATCTTCTTTCTAACAAGTCATRTTGTCTCCAACCTGTCTGACTAACTGGGTAAGTTAACACTGACCTTTGCAGCTATTTTGTATTCTCACTTTGCTGTCCCCCCCCCATCGTGATGTTGGCTTTCAGGGAAGCTCAGGATGTTTAACCTTTTTTAGGGACCAAAGTTAGCTAAAGAGCACCAGAGACTAGCCTTTAAATGGAGAGGCCATTCATCCCTGACGTTCATTAGTCTGGAAATTGTACTTCCTTTTGTTGTTGTGGTGGCAAGGCATTGCTTGACAAATAAATGAAAGTAAAACAGTATTTTTCTTCTCATGGAAAAGCACACAGAACTTTAACAGACCCCAAAGTCCAACGGCTCTGGCCAACTCTGCCATTACCTGCAGTCTGGCTGAACTTCTGCCGAATCCAGCGGGACTTTGGAGCAGGTTGCTATACAGATAATTTCTGGAATATGTCACTTTTAAAAAGCCCATTATTTTCTCAGTAGTCTTTGTTGATAAATCATACTGTAGCTAGGCACTCCTTTAAATTAGTGCCTGTGAGCCAGTGAGTGAAAAAGCCTCCTTGGAGATGTCGGTTTATCATCTTGGAGAGCACCACCCCAGCCCAGTAGCCCGGAGGGGGACGGTGAGAGTTCCAGTACAGTAGTTCTGCACCAGCAGGAGATTTCTCTCATGAAAGGGAAATCCTCAGGAGAGAGATGGAGAAAAGGATTTGAATCTGAAATCACCTGCGAATCCTTGGGAGACCCAGATGAGAAGCTTGCTGTGTCCTCCTCTCTGCACCGCAGAGGCAGCCTTACAGGAGCTAGCCCGGCCAGCACTCTCACTTTGGTTTCRGCAGCACACTTTGACCAGGAGTCAGAACAGGGCTCCTCTGATTTGCTGAACTGGGGGTGTGACATCAAATTTAATTTTTGTCTTGTTAAAGCTATGTATTTCTCAGGTTTTCACCTCAAAAATGCACCGACAGTAAGCAGTTTTGATTGTAAGGTACGTATGTTTTATCTAGGAAATCCAAATAGAAGTTTTAAAAAATGTAGCTTCAAATGAATGAGAARAATGAATGGTAATATTGTGGTCTTGTAGTGGTAAGAGAGAAAAAGAAAGGAAGGCTGAAACACTATATGGTGCTTATGCCATTTTTTTTCCTTTTTCAGGATATATGAGGGAAAAAAACCCCTGTGTAAAGGAATATTAAGAAACAAGGAAATACTTACATGAAATAACCTTCCAAACTAATGGGAATGGATCTCTTGTGATTTTAAATATATCCCAGTACTGTACTAATGCATGCAAAGGATGAAGGAAACAAGTTACAAATGGCGAGAGTGTCAAATTCTCAAATCAAGACAGAATAATTCATCCTAAGAGATAATTTATACCGACTAAGCTGTCTGAGGCTTTGGAGATCAGCATTTGGCATGTGTTTCTTGCATGGTGGACCACAACATAGTATATAGATGATTCATGGGCTGGAGACTTTCTGCACATGCGAGGTGGGTTGGCTCGGCTACAGARCAATTTTTAACATTCCTTTGCACCTTATGTCTTGGGCTTCTTTTCAGTGGTTTCAAACTCCATCTTCTCAATAGCTGAACAAGATATTAACGGGATAAATTGCTCACTGCATGTAAGCAAATTACAGGAGAGATGTGACTTATGAAAGCAGTTGTGTCTCTTATGTGCTTAAACTCCAGCTATAATGCTGGTAAAGATGACAGTAACAATATTAATAGGGAGAATATGTTGCTATTAAATAGACTGCAACCACTCCTTTATTTACTTTCAAAGCTGTGATTTGCCAGTACTGCCTGCTCCCCCTCTACCCCGCAAAAGAGAAAAAAAAGAAAAAGAAAGAACCAGCAAATGCAGAGAGGATTTTGGCCAAGCTGAGCAGGGAGATGCAAGTAATGTCATGACTCTTCCCTTCCATCAAGGGTACAGGGAAACACTAGAATACTGGTTTTATAATATTTTAWTTTTTTTTAATAATATTTTAAAAAGAAATGTAAATAATTTAAATAGTTCATATAACTTTGCAGAAAGATTTGGGTAACTGTTCTGACTAGTGATATTAAAGGTCAGATGGAAAATTAACGGTATCCCCTTATACCAGTAAAAGCAGATGCTGAACTTCTATAAGTTGCTGCCATTAAAGTCTGCAGCATTTGAAATATCTAATAAAACCTATGATGATAATTCTCCATCCACCACAGCTCTTTCTTAATCCTTTTTTTGCTTCCCCTGACTGTTTGACCTTCTTGGATGATGCTAAAATTTACTGGAGAGTCAAAAAGTCATAGGGGCCCACATGAGACATAAAGCAAGACAAATGAAGATGGGATTTCTAGGCAAAATCAACACATTTCTAAAGGCTACTTCATACTGTGCAAAACCCACCAGTGCTGTTTATAAGAAGGGTAGACAGAAGTTTGCTTTATACATATTAAAGGTGCTTTTTATACTGTTATGGGGAAAAACTTGTTTGCAAGCTTTGCATTCCAGGATCTGTAACCAAATGCCAAGACTTTTCAGATCTGCCAAGTTCAAAATCTAAGATTTCAGGTCCATTTGCCAGCTCACATTTTCCATTTGGCAGCAGCACTCTCTCCGGCCCTGCCAGTAGCTGGGCCCTGAGATGCCTCCTTATGAGGCTTGGGATTTAATTTAAATTTTTATTTTTTCAAACATTATTGTTCTGTAAAGATGAAAGTCCAAAATTTGAAGGTAAACCCAGGCTGAGCAGAATCCATTTTTCCTGCTCAGATGTCTCCAAGACAGCACCTGCTTTGAGGAAATTTTGGAAATGATATCTGACTTAGCCAAGGGAGACTATTTGTTACCTGCAGTGATATTTCTTTATGAATACACATTTGTCAGGGGAATCCTGTTTCTTTACTTAGATAGTGCAGGATTTTAAATTTTTCTTTTTTTTTTCATTTTCTAACTGTGCATGCCTAATTCCCCTTACTGTTAATGAGAGTTTAATGTGCTCTTTGAGATGAAGAAAAAAAAACTTCTATGCAACTGATAAAACAGAGCTTAAAGAGGCAGGGTGACAACACTCAAGAGGGAGGGGAACAGCTGTCTAGCTGTGAGTTTGATGCTTTTTGGCCACAGGAGTCAAACCGAAGCAAATTGGTGTTTTTTTTTTTCTTTTTTTTTCCATTTTTTTGGTATGAAAACAGTGCTTGAAAGGGAGAGACAATAGGAATGGGGTGGTAAAAGGACTGTGACTTTTAAATAGCTGCTGCTTGTGAGCCATGGAGTGATTCCCTAAAATAAATAAAATAAAACTATTCAAAACAGGGTAGTGGAAAAAATGGTTTGCATAAATTGTAGTGACATTCCTTTGGAGCTCATGTCTTTTCTGTGTTGTGTTCTCATTTTGATGGTGTCCTTTCAGACCAGATCTGGATAATTTGAATAAAAATAGTGTTTTTCCTTGTTGTGCCGCCCGTAGTAGTCCATCCATTCAAACTTCAAGGAAATCTTGTGGCAACAAATCACCATGACATACTTATTCCTGCAATCCCCCTTGTCCACCCTTAGAGAAGATCCATGACTTAGCATATGAAGTGGATTACCTTTCACCCCAATTAATGTTTTTATAATGAGTACCAAAGGAAGTAATAATGTTTTGCCACTTATTATCGAGTGTTTCTGGGGCAATCTCTGAAACTCAAGACTTAGGTCATTCGCAGCACTGACATGATGGCAATCATGCTGCTGAGGTTTAAGCCCTGCTACAGTGATGAATAAATGGGTCAATTTAATTTCCAGTACTATCAGTTTGGAGCTTTGAGGAGCAGAATGAGTGAGATACAGATATCCAGGGGTTTTGCAGATTTGGCAGAGGTTAGACTTGAAATTTCAGCCATTTCTGAGCCTATTCAAATGTTACTTAAAAGAGAAACAATGAAGTAATAAAATAAGAAATTACCATTATGTTTTGTCTGGGAACTGGAACTGGAACTACATCATTTTTAAGTGCAGAGATAATTTTTTTTGTATTATTATATGATAAGACGTGATATTGTGTAATAAATTGTATTTTGCTGCTTGTCAGTAGGTTGATTGCTTTGCTATCCACGAGTACACAACTTTCTAGCTGGAAGAATTCAGCATTCTCAGTTTTAACAAATGGATACCATCTCAGATGCTATTGAACAGTCAGATTCTACCCACCTTTTATTATCTTTTAAAATTGTGTAGTAATGCTTAAGCATACTTTAAAAATGCTGGGCAAGGAAGCAAAAGCAGTAGAAAGCCACCTGACAGAAATAATGTTTCTAAGTAATTTCTTGGAATTCTTATCTAGGGAGAATTAGGCTGCTCCTAATGTTTTAACAAAGCTATATTTTAACAAGAAGAATAAATGCCTCGCATAGAAGTGCAACAAGAAACCACACTGACTTACCAATAAACCTTGTCCACCTGAGGTATAGTGACTGATAGAACTGGATGGCCACGCAGGTGCCATTTATATGAAGAATTCCCTTCTTGCAGCCCATTCGTTTTCTGGCTTTTTCCTACTGCAATTATGAAAAGTTGTTTATACCAACAGCCAGTTCCAACACACCTCAGGATAGCTTTCATTTTCCTACAAGACCTAAAGAAAGCCAAGGAGAAGATGGACAAATGAGTGAGTATGTACGTGTGTGTATGCTTTATGACTTTTCTTCTATTATCTCAGGTATTAATGTCACTGTTCATTTGTTTCTCAACCCCTTCTTTACATTAAGTAAGTAATTTACCCCTTCTCCTCCATTAGAAAAGATTTATTAACCTCTTTTGCTCGTGATGGTTGAGCAAATATCTGTTGAATGYCCTCCCACAGGGAAAAACAAGGGGTCACATTAATTGACAGAAAGGTGTTTTGGGGAGAGGAAAGCTTTCCCTCCAGTCCCTGTGTTATGGAGGGCAGCCACTCACACTGTGTCTAGATTACCAGCTTGGAAGTGCCTGCCTGGCATCCTGGATCCTGATGAGTATTGCAACTGCATCTGACTGCCCTGCTTGACCAACCTGATCTCCTTCTATGACCAGGTGGCCCACCTAGTGGATGAGGGGAAGGCTGTGGATGTGGTCTACCTGGACTTCAGTAAAGCCTTTGACAGTGTCGCCCACAGCATTCTGCTAGAGAAACGGGTGGCTCATGGCTTAAACAGGTGTACCCTTCGCTGGGTAAAAAACTGGCTGGATGGCCGAGCTCAGAGAGTTGTGGTGAACGGAGTTAAATCCAGTTGGCGGCCGGTCACAAGCRGTGTTCCCCAGGGTTCAGTTTTGGGGCCGGTCTTGTTTAATATCTTTATCAATGATCTGGATGAGGGGATTGAGTGCACCCTCAGTAAGTTTGCAGATGACACCAAGTAGGGCGTGAATGTTGATCTGTCTGAGGGTAGGAAGGCTCTGCAGAGGGATCTGGACAGGCTGGATCGATGGGCYGAGGCCAATTGTATGAGGTTCAACAAGGCCAAGTGCTGGGTCCTGCACTTGGGTCACAACAACCCCATGCAACGCTACAGGCTTGGGGAAAGGAGGCTGAGGGGAGACCTTCTCGCTCTCTACAACTACCTGAAAGGAGGTTGTAGCGAGGGGAGTGTTGGTCTCTTCTCCCAAGTAACAAGCGATAAGACGAGAGGAAATGGCCTCAAGTTGCACCAGGGTAGGTTTATATTGGACATTAGGAAAAATTTCTTCACTGAAAGGGTAGTCAGGTATTGGAACAGGCTGCCCAGGTGGTGGAGTCACCATCATTGGAGGCGTTCAAAAAACTTGTAGACATGACACTTCGGGACATGGTTTAGTGGGTTTAGTGGGCATGGTGGTGTTGGGTTGACGGTTGGACTTGATCTTAGAGGTCTTTTCCAACCTTAATTATTCTATGATTCTATGGTATTGGTGAGACTGGGGCCACAGCAGAAAGCCTTGCCTGCATCACAGAAATTCCCTGGCACATGGAGGAGGCTGGAGCCACACTGATCTTCAAATGGTTGGTGGATCTGTACTCTGCCAGGACTGAGACTATGGGCCATTATATGTCCCATCCCACTGGGTAAGATCGGATGCAGATTTTAGCCTCTAGGTTTCAATTTCCTTCCCTATAAAAAATAAAATTTACTTTGCCTCTCAGGATTTCCATGCACTTTTAATTATTTGACTTTAGAAACTTTTGTGTTGAGAAACTTAGACAGAAAGATTATATAAATGCAAAATACTGTGTTGTTACAAAATGTCTCATCTTGAAGAGGTTCTTTCAAGGCTGGCGGTTGTAAAATTTCAATATCCTTTAAAAAATTACTTTTTTATTTAGACTAATGCATTGCCATAACACATAAACAATGACGAAGAGAGGAGTTGTTTTCACCATGGCTGCATGCCAAGACGTGACAAACCACCTCTTTACTCTGTGTCTATGTGTGTGTGTCTTCTTTTGTCACAGGTAGGCTTTGAGTGTTGTCCACTTTTGTGCCCAGACATCTGGAAGCTCATAGMCATTGAGCTCCGCAGCTGACTGCATCAGCGGGCAGGCAGGGTGGCAGGACGGCATCGCATGGCTGCATGTTCTCGTGAGCAAAACCAGAAAAGACTGAGTCAGGCTGATTTAAGGAAACACTGGTTTTGACATCGGCATTTTAAGGCCTTATGGCTCACAGATACACATTGCATCTGAAGCCCTGTGGGCAAATTTCTGTTCCTTTCTGCTCTGCATAACAAGTAACTCAGGCTCGGTTCTCTGAGCTCGGTTCTCTGACTGTTTTACAGGTCTCTGAAATCCATCCAGCTTCACAGACCTGCTTCCTACCTGTGTTCATATCGGAAAAGATGCCGAAACAGCTGGGGGATGAATTATCTATTTATTTATTCATTACAAATGTTTCTTTGACCTGGTGAAATGTGGTGAGCTGGAAAAGCCTTTTTTGTCACTCACGTTACCTTTTATCCTCCGCTGGAGTCGCAGAGGRTATAAAGGTCATTTGAAAAGCAGCCTTTTGCTCTCTGACAGACCTTTCAATATTAGCCTCCAGTTCTGTTTTACGAAGTCATCATTATTAACTGCGTTTGTGGCTACTGCTATTTTCCTGGGATTGCAGAGAAACTTGAGATACTAATTGCAATGAGCTAATTTGGCAATACTGTGCAAACTTCCTTAAGGCATTAGTTAAGAATATACTTTCCTTTACACAAAGAGTATTTGAAAGAAGGAACAGACTCCAAATGCAGCAGAAGGTATGCTTTTGTACTCCAATTCTTAAAAGTAGATGGTATAATTTGCTTACAATGGCAGTTGAATGTATTTCTCAGAATGAAAAGAGAACATACAGAATTAAACGGTAGCTTTAGCTTAATGATAATCAGTGATAATGATGATAATAATAATAGTACTTAGAACTTTAATGTAGAGATTTGCATCTTGAAAGTGCTATGCAAAACATTGACTTAATTACTGTCACCTCTTCAGGGAAGGTAGGTATTATTGCCCTGACTTAAYAGATAGGGAAATAGAGATATAAGGAAATGAAATGACTTGCCAAAGGCTCTGCAAGAGCCTGTTCAGGGATTCAAACTTTCCAGGTCCCTTTACCGTATGCTCCCTTATACCAGGCTAATTATGCACATTTTAGGGCTGCTCTGTGCTTTTGGAACATGAGCTAAAGTCCTTTGAAATTAGAACTATGTGTAAAATGTTTTGAAGGTTGTATTTTTTAATCAGTAGGTGATTGGAAAAATACTTTAATATGATTTGCCTCCCTGGGTCAACCTGAAACATACAGTCAGAGGCAAAATTTTCAGTTTTGTTTTTAAATTATTCAATTTTCCATCCTTTTTAAACAGACCAACTTCTAAAAGAAAGGTCAAAATTTTGTCCAGAGTAAGTCGGGAAACAAAAGAGATTTTTCTAAAATTACTTTTGTTATTAATTTGGGGGGCGGTGGTGGGTGGCCTGAATTTATTCACCAAATTGCAAATTTGTTAATGCTTTCTCTGACAAGCAAACTGTGTATTTTTTTGAGTTTGTATATCTGGTAGATATATTTTGCCTGGTTCTTATTAAAATAACTGTGACTCTTTCTGCCTCAATTATTTTTCCTCACGGAAGGGCTGGGGATCAGCCCTGTGATTTGATTACTTGCAGAGTGTATGGTGAGTAAAATGGTGCGAAGTTAACATAAACAGTTTTCTGACCACAGCCACAATTTAAGGTGATGATGAGATATTGTAAGATGAATTGTATTCCATAAGTATGAAGTGAAAACATCAGCTTTTAGGTATAATTATTTYCCTGTGTGAAAGACATTAAAACCAAACTACAGGACTGAGTTCTGCTTTGACTGCGTACACTATGTTTCTAGCATAGATCTTATGGGCACCGCAGTTCTGGTTAGTTAAGTCTGAGTCATAGTTAACTTCTTAGATAAGAAATGTAGTTCCATATCTGTAGAGCATAAGGCAATAATAGACGTCAGCATCTGCATTTGTAGGATTTAGAAGGAGCTTTTGATATAATTGTTTTCTCTGCTTCCTACCTTCTGTCACCTTCGCTTACCAGCGCATCGGTGCACACAAGCTTACAGGCATTTAAAACCTGGATGTGCTGAGTGCCTTTCTGTGACGAGGGTGAAATGCCCCTCTATACTGGGAGGCTTTCTGGACACAGCTGGTGTCGCATTTATGTGTTTTGGCACCTATGGGATATGTGGGCATTTGCTAGTACTCCGAAGGGACATGGCATCCGTAGGTAACAACTTCATGTAGCGTTATTGATTTTTGCATTGTACCAGCAGTCATTTCTGGGCGTGTGAATCCCTTGTGGAGCCTCTCATGATAGTCTGGCTTAAAGCTTCAGAAGGTTTTTGTAGATGAACTTCAGGAATGCTTTCCCTGTTTCCAGAACAAGATAGTTAAATTCATTCAGCTAATCAAAACATCAAACGTTTTTATCCAACAGGCTTTAACCAAGGTTTTAATTAAAGGCTCTTGCTTTTTTTTAACTTTTTTGATTTCCTTCCCCCCATATTGTCATTAATGAACATAGCAGGAGAAATGAGGAACATCACTGAAAAAACTGTGGAGAAACTTTCTGAAAGACTACCTTTGCATTTGCTTTCCACAGGCATTTTACATTGAAACCCAAATGTTTTTCTAATGGTCACAGTTTTCCAGTCAGGGTAAGCATGAAGAAACTATTTCTATAAAGGGGAAATAGGCCATAAGACAAAGAGTGGCTAGTCATGCAACTCAGGTTTTGAAAAACGAGTGGTTTTCTTCAACAAATTGCTTTGAATGGATGATATGGGCTAAAACTATTCCCAGGCATTATTTAGCAAATAATTTCAAGGAAGTTATATGTTTAAGAGGATGACAATCTAACAATAAGCTAACAGAAATGTGCATTCTTTCATATAATTGGTAAGAATTATTCACTGCTCTAATTATTAAAACTAAGTGGCTTTTTGGGAGGTGGAGTATGAATGAAATATTAGATTTGGTTCATCCTGACAATTCATATTAGAATATTAGAGATGAGTTGTWGTCTCAACATAGTTTAACTGACTCTGGGCTTTGACTAGTACTAAATACTACTGGAATGGAATAAGAAATATGCACCTGAAAATGAGATTGTGCTGTAATATATGTTGATCACACAAGGTGGCAGAATGAGCTTAGGGCAACCCCAGAAATAAGAGGCAGTGAAGCATCATTGCTTTCAGATGACAGTGTATCCTTGCTTGCCCTACGAATATGCCAAGTTGCTTCTGCACATGTAGAGGGGTGGAGGAGGGTATTTTAATACAGCATTTTTTGATAATTATCCAAGTTCTTCAATTTCCTTCGGAGATTTAATGGAAACWGTTAAAAGCTTGTGGCTAACTTTGGAAATTAATAATCATACAATGCTGAATCTGCTCACATCTTCAGTTTTATTGAAAACATAGTTTACTTTCTATCGATACATTGATTCTCTAAGTGGGGCTGAACTCTTCAGATGAAGGACAGCTACAAGAACAGGCACGTAGGGAACATTTTGCTTTTCATTATTGATTTATGGCTAAATTCACTACTATTGTAAGTGAATGAAACTCTATTGACTTTCCTGGTGTTGCATTTACTTATAGAAGGCCTGAGCATGGCAGGTAGATACATGTGGCTGACCTGAGGGTGACCCGAAGAGGAGAAATTGAAGTTCAAGGCAAAGAGAAGGGATCACTCTGCAGCAATTTTTATGCTACTGCTTTGGCCAATGAGTTGGGGAATAGTAGCGACACGTCTTTTTACACCTGTACAGCTACCAGATGCTCTCCTCGACCTCTGAGCCTGCCCTTGTAATGCTTACTTCCAGGTGCAGGGCTGAGCCGCATCACCAAAGGAGCCTTTGGGTGCAGGTCGCAAGTGATCTCATATACGTGCTTGCTCGATTTTCCCCTGTGGAGCTACGGGGCAGCCGAGCATTGCACCAAAATGATGGAGCTATGGTGAGGGACTCCTTCCAGTCTTATAAGCTCCCGATGTGAATTGCACCAGTAGTGCATAAACGCAGGCTGTGTGTTGAGCCCAATTAATGGTTGCTTGAAGAGAGAGAGATATGTCACTGTAGGATGCATTTTAAAAGTACCTGATAATATATCCTGCATCTGAATTTACTCCTGTCTGTAACTGAATTAAGTCAGTGACCAGGATAGTTTTATAAGTAAGGGCTTAAGGACTGGGATCTATTCATTGCTCCTTATGCAATATATTTCTGGAAGCTCATTAGAAGCTATTAGAGCTTATTCACCCTTGCAACCTTTTCAGCAGATGTTCAGCTGTTTGTTTTTTCCTTCACTGCCTTAAGATATTTGGCTAAGCATTCAAACAAGACTGGAACAGGTCAGGAAAGTATTTATTTCCCAGAAAAATAAATTAGGAAGTAAAATAGATGGTAATTAATAAAAACATCATCTGTAATCTATTAATGAGAAATGTAAAACAAGAATTAACTGAAAATTTGAAATTTAGAGCTATAGCAAACACTGGAATTGCAACCTTTCTCTTTGCACAGACGTTACAGGAGGTTACAAAATGATAAAGAAGGAAAAAAAGAACCAAGAGAAAAAGGCAAAGAAAAAAATAAAATTATGACTTCTGGAAAATTTCTTTTGCATCAGCTACATTTGCTTTTGGCCCTTCAGTCATTCAGAGGAGCTGTAGTATGTGAGACTCACGAGGCTTCCTGAATGAACTATGGTCATGTCTAAGATGTTTTTTTAGCCCACACCTGAGTGCTAGGCTTCAGGCCTGAGAGCTCCCTGACCCCACRTTATTGTGTCCAGCTTACTCCGTCGCCATGTCCTGTCCTTCAGCTGTTAGCTGCTGCCTCTCAGCTGAGCCTCAGCACTTGTGTGGCATCTCCTCCACTGCCCCACTGCAAAGCCAGGGAGGTTATTTTTGATTGCCAGTGGTTTTAACTTACCTGCTCCAACATACACTGCACAGGCTTGAGTCACTCACACGTACTTCTCAGCCTAGATAAGGTAACTGAGTGGAGATAGATAGCTTCTCAAAATGCCTCTCTTCTGTGACTGCCTGTAAGTCCTCCCTCTTCTTTTCAGTACAAAGTCAGCCACTAACAGCCTAAACCACTGCAGGGGATGCTTTGATTTAAACTACTAGCCTTGCACTGAAATGGGCAAAAATGCTCACTTATACCTGCTCCTTACCACCTCTCAATTGCTAATTACTGCCTTTCCGTCTGATTTTCCTCACAGCAGTCTGCTGCCATTGATGGGGCGTTATGTAGGAAAGTGTAAGCTGCCCAGGAGATCCAAGCCGGGGGCTGCGGGGTGAAGGGTAACAGTAGGGATGGCTGGTGAGTTGGGGCACACGTCTGGGCTCAGGCAGACATTTTGGGTGCTATCTATCTCTCATRATATACCAAAATGCATGTAAATTGGTCCAGAGAGCTGCAGTGCAGTGTGAGAGAGAGAACTGAAAGACGACTCTGAATACATCGAATATACACGAGTAGTAGGCAGCAGCCCTTATATAACAAGCAATTAATTATTTCATGTCCGAGAAGGCATTAGAGGCTGTCTGCACCCTGAGAGAGTAGCTTGGCAGTGAGACAGCCATGGCTGGGCGAGAGCAGAAATGCAGACCTCTTCTCCGAAGAGCGGGTGGCGCGGGGCAGCTCCCTTTGTCACTTTCCAAAATCGTTGTACAAAGTGATGCCCTCATATTGGTTAAACAAGTAACAACTATTTGGGTTTCAGTCAAAATCTAACAGTCTCAGTAGCCTTAGCCAGTGCCTCTGGAAAGCAGAAAGCAAGCAGAGGCATAGCATTACTGAGAGAGCTGGCACTGACAGCAGTGTGTCCAGTCAAAATATTGATGGCAGTGACATAGATGCTCACATAGACACCATGCTGTTAGATGCAGGTGTCATTCACTCCTGTACGACACACATGGAAGCAGAGCACACTGTCTCTGGACACACATGCACATACGCACCCACCGGTACCTATATATGGTACTGATATGATCTGTGGCTAAACACAGTGGGCGGGATGAGAACATGCTGTGGGGTTCATGTGGTCACTCAAAATGTTCTCGTTTGAGCGTGCTGCTGGAAAGCTCGCAGGGCAAATGCATATGGATGGCTCCAGTGTCCGGAAAAACGTCCTGTGGCACTGCTGTTTTGTACTGGAAGCTACAGACGGTTCCTGACAGCCATTGTAAAGTGATATGAAGCAAAATACCTGCGAGGGCGAGGAAATAATTCTGTGTTGATTAATGCCAGTGTTGTTGGTATTGATGGTCTAGCTGCCTGTACAAAACAAATGTGGGCAATCAGTTCGTCTTGAAATAACTTATATGACTGAATAAAGGAAGTTGTTGCCTAATCTATTTCATACTAATTACTCCATGTAACAAATTCAGGGCCTGATCCAATAAGAATTAACACCGAGGAGAAATACTCCATTCACTGCAATAGTCTTTGGATCGAGGCTCCATTTTAAGGGGAGCAAACACAGCATGCTAAATTAGCACTCGTCTGAGTCGTCACTATCCGTTTCTTGAGAAGCGGACAGGCTTGATATTTTCTGTGTAGCCAAATGAGTCTTAGCACTTACATGCTGGACTGCAATCCAGTAAAGCCAACCTGAGCAGGCTTTGGTAAGAGCCGGGGCTCTGTAGGCTGCTGCCTGCGAACAGACCGCCTCAGTCAGGTGTCTGACACGGGGCTCTCACCGCCGCGTTGCTGCACGGAATCATTTGCCACCCAACAAACACTTAGTGCTTATGAGGCATTTTTCAAAAATCACACTGGGGCCACACCTGGGGCTTTAGCTATTTAAACATCTTAAAAAATCTGTCCTTTGAGAGGATTTAACTCAGCAGGATTTAGGCTGCTAAGGCTCCCATCATCAAAGGGACCAAAGCGTCAATCCATCTCTTTTCTTGCCTAAGGATATAATAGTATCATGCCCCCTCCCGTGAGGGTGTACTGTAGAGAAATCTCAGCACCCAAACTAGCTAGCTCTGGAAGCAGATGGAGTATAATTATAGCAGTGTTGAGCTGCACCTGAACTAATTAGCTCTGCTGAGAAACAGGGATTGAATTTAATAATGCATGTTCTGCCATACCAAAAAGGCTAGCCTGCCTTTGAGACCCAGGCAAGTGTCTCTGCGTGGTGCTGTGCTGAACTCTATGGATGTACTCTGAAAGTCAGCTCGGAGTTTTTTTTCACCATAATCCACTGCACAATGTAGATATCACCTTGTCCCAGCATTCAGGTACCATTGGCATAATTACTCCTCAGCTGTCACTTACCTCCTGACTATTAGTTTAGCATGTTAAGTTCTGCATATGCTCAAGATTTTGCTGTCCAAACTCACCTAAATATTGAGATCTACCTCAAGGACTGCTGTGGCCTAAAGCCTTGAAGCCTTCAAAATGGGACTGTCTTCGCTATGGGCCTGATGTTACCAGCATGGTCAAAATGTGCTCAAAGTAAATGGTAGCTATGAGAGAGAGGTAGAAGACCCAGATTCAGATCCCTGCTCTGGAGCAGTGATACTATCAGATGTGGACTTGAACTCCCACCTTAGATATGTTTTCTAATTGCTGGGATTAAAGTCAGTCTCTCTGGCCTCAGTCATCTGCATATCAAATTATTTCTATAAAGAGGAACAGCTCTCTTTTTGGTGACTGAGATATTTTTCCCACCCTGCAGGAATCCGAGTGTTGGGACGCTGACTTGGGGTGCTGGTTTGAACTCAAGCTCCTGTTATGATTTGGGAAGAAGGAGCAGTTTGACCCTGTCCCCAACACCCTCAGAGGCTGACTTAACTCCAAAGCTCTCGCTTCTCCCAACCTACCACTATTACTCTTTAAAAATGGAAACCCAATGTTTTGTATAATGCAAGTGGCTGAGATTATTTAGGAGCTTAATGGCTCTGAACAGAGACTCTGTCTCTCTGGACATGAATAAGCACTGTCCCTTTTTGCTGAAATTTATTTCTTGCTAGTTTGGTCCATGCCCTGCTCAGCAGCTTTCTGTTGACCCTGCACTTAGGTGCCTATCCATGGAAAAGTAGTGCAAGTATTGTACAAGGTAGTATCAGCACTATGAATGAAGTGTTGCATTGCTTAATTCTGTAAAGCCTAATTACTACCTAGGAAGTGCAAATGGAAATTGGACCCCTGAATTACTTAAAGTCTTTTGAAAATTTAAGCCATGGTTCATAACATTTGATGATTTTTTAATGTAGTTCCTTTAGATAAATTTAATGACTCTGTGTGCTGCAGACAACAAATTACGACTACTGGATCAAACACGCAGACAAATCCAGAGGTAAGTCTTTTAATTGGTTCTTTGATTTAAAAAACCACAGGCTTCAATGTTTTGAGCCAAAGGAGATTTTTGGTAGCTAGTACTGATACATCTTACTGGGTCCACTGTTGCAGAGGTAAGTAGTTCTCTCATCAGAAATGCAAAATACCTTTGATTTTGATGCAGAATCATTCTTTTTCCTGTTACTCTGCTGATAGGCTCTGAAATAAAATCCCTTAACTAGAAAAAGATCTGATTTACAAGATTTGTAATAGCTCTGTTGAATTCAATTGCCTGTGCAGGAAACACGGGAGTCCATATTTCTCCTCCTCTTCCTGTATTTGCTCTACAACATACTTGGCTCAAATAACCTGTTTCTGAAAATACTAGTGGTAAGTGGATGAGATCAGGCATTAGAAGCAATATTGCATTTGTAATAAGGGGAAAGGGAGAGATGTGAAGAGAGGAAGGAAAATCCCGAATCTGATATCTTCTCCCGCGCTTCTCCTGGCACGGTGCAGAGACAGGCTGCCTCTTGTACAGGGGAAGGAGTAGAAGTGCAGCCTATCCCTAAACAATTAAATGAATACTTAACCTGAAGGTTTAACACTTACAGTATATTATAAAACAATTATGCTTCCTTTGCATGAAAAAGCTGAATTGCCATTCAGCTTCTTTTATCATCTGTATGTGTGTTTGGAGCAATTAGTATGAATATATTGCAGGTGCAGTATCTCAGGAAATTGCAAGAAGCTGTGCTGTATTTTTGTACCATAGAGGAGTGCCAGAGCTATAACTCTTGGAAGAGTTGAAAACTGGAGAGATGTGAGCATCTGAAGTGTGATTTTATAATCATAACAAGCACCAACAGCCGTCTATACAATAGGCATGAAATGAATGCCATATTTTCTCAGATTGTACTGCTACTCATTTAATTTAACTGGGGACTGCAAACTATTTAATTTTAGATTGTGGATTACCTTTTTCATGTGCCCAATTTATCTTTCTAACTGTAAATAGAGTTTTTTGAATGGTAACAGCAGTGGTATTGTGTTAGCTTTGATGTTATCTCCAGACAACATCCTATTCCAGTGAAACACATCTTTGCATGTTCTTTAAGATAAACTACTTGGGAATTCATCAGCCCTGAATTTTGTTTGGTATCATTTTGTCATATCTAATTGTTCATGTAAAACTGAACCTCGTACCTGACTCTGAGATTCAGTTTCATTTTTAAGTGCAAGTTCCTCATAAATTCAGGTGAGCATGGTAAGGTAAATGCTTCCCAAAGCCAAATCTGAAAGTGGCATAAACGGTGATTTTTTTTTAGTAGAGTGATAGCAATCCACATCTGCTGAGGATCTGACCCTTAGACTTACCTGACCTGATAATGATGACGAATTACTTATATGAGTAGAACAGAGGGACCTCAAAGACCACGGCGATTATTCATATATGGTTTGATGCCCTTTTATTCCACCACAGAGGCTTAAAGGAGCCACTGTGGTAATAAGATTCATGCCCGCCATTTTACCTACCTGAAATCACTGACTTGAAGAGTCATACTGATATGGAATGTTTCCTTCTTTGCAGGTATGAAGGGAAAAATTAATCCTGGGCACTTCAACGCAAAACCCAGTGACTTCAGCCAAAATCGTTTGCGGATGGAAAAATTTCTGATAACCACTATGGCACACACAGAGTGACACACGGGTATGTCCACTTTCTTTGACTTTTGGGAAGTGGCAAAGGAGGAGGAAATGCAACTACCAGATCAAAAAAAACAGCCTATGGCAAAAAAAAGAGTTTTCAGGTTGTCAGCGTTGTGAGTCATCTGCACAGTGTTTCCATAAATATGACAACAGCAGCGACTACCCCTTACTTTTAGCTGCAGTAACACACACACTTCAGTGGAGTTGGAGGAGGTAAGAGGGCTTTCTCTGAAATGAAAATTGCAGGAGGAGGATATTAACATGAAACAAACTCCTGAAGCGGGCAAGACTTGTGACAGGATAAAGATTATTTGTTCTGTAGATAGCAATCCCAAAACCAAGGCTGCTTGGTGGGGTGTTATATGAGAAAAAGATATGTATTAAAACTCAGTGTTGTACTGTGTGATGCACGGATGTTTTCAGAGTGCTAGTTTTTAATGCTGGAGAACAGGACACTCTCAGCTCCCCTCTAAAGTTTTAATGCTAAGAGAAAAACTATTTTTTTCATATAATTTAGTCTGAAAAAAACCCCTTTTCGCTGTTGGTTATGAAGTAAGAAAATTTGTGAGCTCTGTGGCACTATCCCTCTCCTCTGTCTCTGGGTTCTCTGCGTGGGTCTGTAGCTAATGTGGCAACACCTGTCCTGTATTTCAAGGGTAGCAGGAGGCCTTTTGAGCAAACTATCATTTACAAAAGGGCTAGAGATTGCACAGTCCCCTGTGGCTCTGGGAAAATTTAATGGAGTTGGGGACTAATCCCCCCACCATTGCTCCATGGAGCATGGGGAGCAAATTCCCTTACCTCCGAGGAAGAAGTCAAATGTTCTCAGAGGGGGACCTCAGCCCATTTTTCTCTTTCCCTCACTCTCGGGTAGAGTTTTCTATGGGAATGACTGAGGATTGACCCTATGGAAATTAGAATTTGAGAAGACCTGTTATAAAATTGATTTTATTTCCTTGTCACTGCAAAGTTGTTCCCTATAGCATGTTCTCTAATGATTTATCCAGGAGTTTCAAGTGTTGTAAGTGCCAGTGGTTCTGTATTTTCCTGGCCTGTCTCACTGATGGATGGTGCAGAGATGAGAATCGCAAGATACAGCAGGGATGAAAAGAGAGATAGCCAAATAAGATAAAGATGAAATTTCTTTTTTACTGTAGGAGTATACTGCTTGGGAGGATCAGGAGTGAGACCAGCAGCATTTGTGGTGTATATTCTGGGTGATATAGTAGTTTAGATCTAGGCTACGTTTAAAGACAGTGAAATTTGCCTCAGACACAAACCCAACCACGTTTAAAGTTATCTCCCTTTAAATCTATTGAAACTCTTGTCCCACTCTTTTCTTGTAGCATGTTTGCACAATACCTGGGAGAAGAGCTTCTTATTCCTCCTCTCTTCCCCTCTGTTCTTTTATTAATGCCTCCCTCCATGCAGCCCCCTGCCCACATACACTTTTTGGGAAGCAGATGTGATGAGAGGTGCTGAAGCAACACAAGATATGATGTTCTTGAAGAATCTCTGATCTGCTGGGCAACGTCTTGCGTGATTTACAACTCCAAAGGATTTACCATAAATAAATAAAACCTTTCAATACCTTACACCTCCTGGGAAACAAAATCCAAAACATTCTGAGTTTTGCTTATCACTTCTTATTGCCAGCATTACCGGCGAGTTTGCTGTCTTGTTCAGTCCCATTGTGCTGTCCACCTGTCTCTTGCATTCTGTCTCAAGCAGCCACAGCAATATCCTGTCTTTTCTGCTACTCGTCCATCCAATATAGCAGTGCATGGATAATGTAATGCTTGGGGATAATAACCTGGTACCTTTTCTGCCTTCTACATATGAGATTTGGTATTTGTTACTTTTTTTCTATTTGGTATTGACTCTGGAAATTTTTACGCAGACAGCAAATGCGGTTGTGAATTCAATCTCCAGGTGTCTTTCATGGGGCACCTCTTTTCCTTCATTGCTTTTATTTTGTTTGTTCAAATTAAATATTTATTGTGTTTTAAAGAAGAATGAACTTTCAGTACAAGCTAATAAAGGATTTATCTGATGATAAAACATGTAAATCTTTCTAGAAACTTCAGGAGGATTTTAATATTAATGCAGATCAAATATGGAAATATATGCAACTTGCGAATAGTTTTATGGAAACAGGAAGAGCTGTGGAGTCAGTGTAGGAGTAATCCTCATTAGGATGAGTTTCTAATATTGATAAGACAGAAATACAGTATCTCATTTTTTTCTCTTGCTTAAATATCTTCATTCTTTTGTGAAAGGACAGGAAAGAATGACAAGTCTTTTTTTAAAAATAAACTGCTGAATAAATCATTAGGGAAGAAACTATAGGGAACAAGTTTGTAGTGACAAGGAAAGAAAATCAGTTGTGTAATAGGTCTTCTCAATTTCTAATTTCCAGAGGGTCAATCATGAGTCCCCCCTGTAGAAAAAATAGATTAATTAGAGATAATTAATATTTTACTATTTTTAATATTTTAATAAGCATGGATATCCCTCCTCCTGTGGTGCCCTCAGGGTAACTCTTCCTTTCTCTTAGTATGAATTTCAGTACAATGAGGGCCTAGTACTCAGTATTCCTAACTTAATACAACATATTAACTAAAAATAATGCTTATGGTACTTAATTTTTTAAATCTCCCATTTACTCTTTCCAAAATAAAACAAAACAGAAATGGTAAGTTTGGAGAAAAATGAGGAGAGGAAATCAAAGGTAAGATGCAGGTGAATTTTTATCATGGCAAAGTTCTCAGGCATCCTTTCCAATTTTTAGAACTTTTTTTCAAGAATGGATCATGATATAGGTAGTGAAATTTCATAGCTCATGTTATAACCATTAAGAAAGAGCATGGAATAGAGGGATATTGGGGTTCCTGCTTCATGTCTAAATGGAATATTCCACTTGGGCATTATCTGATCACCACTTTTATCACAGCGACTTCCCAGTTTGATTTGGCTAACTTTCACACATGCTCATAGCTTACACCAATCAATTTAACAAAGCTGGATGTGATTGGAGAGATTTGTGGTTGAAAAATTCACAACAAGATCAAGGACTTAATAAAATAAGGTAGGATTTTCAGAAAGTGCTCAAGGATCTAAATCCTTTGCTGCATGAAGTCCAGGGTTCCCACGCCCAGAAATACGCTGAGTGCAGAGTATTACAAAGGAAGGGTCACTCTACACAGCCTCTGTTTTTCAGAGCTACGCCTCTTCTTTGCAGGCAGCTTCCCTCAGCAGGAAATCCTCAAAGATCCACAGTCGTGTTCAGTAGTGTGGGATAGGCGGTGCACAGCCCAGAGATGCAGAAACCATCTTATTCTTCTAACACTTTCTTGTAACACTATCTCATCTCAGTCTTAACATTACCATTTTGAAAGAGATTTTAAATTTGCCCAGTATGATGATTTTGCAAGTCTGCATCTGAAACTCATTTGCGCTGTGCTCTAAAATAATTTCTGAAAACGCCCTGCTCCCATTTATCATTCAACATGCAGGTTTCTTTCACTTACTGTGTTCTAGGACATGCTTTCAGCTAACTAGTGAAAAACCTCTGCAGGATGTTTTGCTCATTAGAGAGGCATTTTGATGTTAAAGAAATATTTCCCTTTTTGTTTTAAAACGTCTCATTGGATAAATAGTATACAGATTTTCCTGAGATGTGCTTTGAGGGCAGCTGCTTGGAAAATGAAGAACAGAGCCTTCAGATCTCTGAAATTAATGGGAAAGTTCAGTGAAATTTGGATTAGACTCCGATGATAAAGCAATCTGAAACAGAAATATCATTAAAAGATACTGGTAATGGAATCGTGAGTTTATTTGTCTGAAAAACAGCTTGCGAGGTAAGAAGTAATGAATTATTGTTAAGAAGTACATCTGTCTCTAAAGGGAAAAACGTTTTGTTGAATGCATTGTACATCTGTACTGATGAAATTATTAAAATAAGTACCTTTGAGATAAGAGGATGTACTATAGAGACGACCAAGCAAACAGAGGGCTAGGGGGCTTTTATGCTAATTAAACGATGGACACACAGTGAAGAGACAAATTGTTAATATATGCTAAACACAGAAAATCTAGAAGACCATCTGAAAGGTTCTGTCGGAGAGAAAACATGTCTGTTTAATTAAGGGCTGTAATAATGCATGTATGCTTGCAGGCAGAGATAAGGTAGCTAATCTAGCTTTTCCTGAGGTGCACTCTGTCTTCTTAGTGCTTAAATTTCAGCCTCAAGATTCCCCTAACGTTGCTGTTTGTATGGAATCGTTTCTCGGTTTCTGGCATGTAACCGATTCCCTGAGAGATAGATGCACCTCAGAATAATGACTGCTTGTCAGGAGGATACTTTTTCGTACCTGGCTTTAATGCAGACCTTTATTTTACAGACAGGTTTCTCAGAGGCTCATGCTGTCTTATTTTTAATAGATTAAAAAAATAGGGGTGAGTGGGAAATGCTGTCATGCAGAGGTTCCAGATGAGACTGGGACAACATCTCATTTGAATAACCACCCTACGGATCCGTCAAGCTGGGCTGAGACATGCCTCCGCAGACTCGAGCCCTTGGATGGAGGGTGGGATGCAGGAGTGCCCGCAGCCCGTGCGTGCCTTGGCTCCCCTCGCCGCAGTGCCTCTGCTCGGGAGAGCGCTGGCATGGGCAGAGCACGGTCTCGCAGCGGAGCTTAATTGCGCCTTTGCTGTATTACACAGAAACATATGGCTCAAAACCGACAGGAAAATATCAGAAGAGGAATTTTGCAGCAATAACATAAACCTTACTTTGCATGAAGTAAAATCAATATTTGTTGTCTGAGCGCCTTCCTGGGGTTTGAAAGCCATGCGTTGTTCGATTTCACTGAGTTTGGGGTATTTGCCTCCATTCCCTCCCCAGTCTACAGTCAGTTTTATGGGGAAGCTGCATTTTCCAGGGTTGTGTTTGTGGACTGCCGTATGCGAATTTTGCTCCTAATCATTGCCCATATAAAACACTGGGGTGATGGATATCTGCCCAATGGAAATTCAAGTSCCATAAATTCAAAGCAAACCTGGCATGAGGTGTACCTCGCTTACCAAGCTCTCACAATTATTTTTTTTTAGTTGAGTAGGTCTCAGTAAGACCAAAACAGCCTCCCACAAGCTTTGCAGTGGTAAACCTGTACTAGCAGTGACTACTGTTCCAAGAGATGTGAATAATGAAATTGGTGCAAATAGCACCAGGATTCGTTTCTCCCTTTTATTTTAAATGTCCAGGTCTCAAAAAGCACCAATGTCTTGTTGGTTCTTGGTGCGAAGCCACTTGCAGCTAGCGAGTGAACCTCCAGATGGGTCCCATGGAGGAGCTCATGGAGCTGCGCTCAGCGATGGACAGTTACCACCAATGCAGCTGAACCGGCCTCTCTTTGTGCTTGGGCTATAGATGTTTTCCCAAACAGATTAGCACTGATTAGCTACGAATTATCAAGCGTAAAATGAGTTTCYTGGCTTCTAGCCACTGGACACATACAAAGAATGGATATCTGCAGGAGGACGAAAATGAGCATCCACGGATGAGTAAAATGCTTGGACGTATTTGTTGTTGCAGATTATTGCCAGCTCAGAATAAAAGTGGTCATTGCCAGTTAAATACACCACCTCTGTCCTTACAGTAAGCACATTGTTTTGTAGAATCAGGAGCTCTTAAATTATTTCCTTTCTGCTTATCTGTGATTTTTTAATATATCCAGTAACATGTTATTTGAGCATTTCTGTCATTCRGAAGCAATCTGCTCTTTAGACGGGGCTGCTTGCTTAAAACGCTGATGTTGATGATGCTGAAAACATGGGGTGAGGGAAAACTCAGGTCCCATCTTGAATAGGCTTGCAGACACTGGGTTGCTTTAAGAGAAGGTAAAAGATGTGTTAAGCACTTAATAGCTATTTAGGGGACAAGTAAGCAGTTGGAGTACTTTCCCGAAAGAGAAACGTTATTGGAAAGGGAGTGCTTCAGACAGGGGTGAAAAAGAGGGAAATTGKTCCACCTGATTGTGAAGAAGAAGAGAGTGATCAGTAAAATGGTTGGTCTGTTAGCCTGTGGCCTCTGCTCTGTAAAATAGGACTCCTGCTTTATTTCACTGATGATAGGACGAGGTTGTGAGGCTTCTCTTAGCCATCAGGAACATGCAGTCTGCTCAACCCTCCTGCCAGTTTGTTTTAGTTATTATAAGCAGTCTGATGGTAGGCACAATATCCCCACAGTTAACAGGTGTATTATCACTTTAATTATGTTTAACTACTAGGCATGCTGTGATAGTAGCCATTGAGAGATTTAAATATACAGTAGATCTGGTAAAAGCTGTTWGTCTTGACTGGACTGAAATGCTTGTTTTTTGCACATAAGAGCTAATGTTTGTTACTAGTAYTCGTCATCTTGGTTATAGATGCAAATTAATTTGCCAGCAGTCTTATGATTGACATCTGAAAAAAAATTATGCAAAAATATAGATGATGTCCTACATTTGCTTACCAAAAGGAGAATTTGACATTTTTAAAAGAAAAMAAMCAAACAAATATTTTTAACTTTTGTTATGAAACCRGATAAAAAAAATGAATAAGAAACCAACTATGTTTTCTTATGTCATGAACAGAAAGGTGGATATTTATATCCTATTTCTATATCTGTGTGTCTACAAAGAGAGCGCTTGCATGCTGATGGGACAAAGGAGTRGAAAAATGTTGAATATTTGACTTTTTGTTAAAGAATTTTGTTTTTCCTGTTGTCTGTTGAAAGCAGACATTATTACAGAAATCTCAGTGAATAATTCAAATTTCTATAAAATAAGATTTCAAAATAAAATTTTCTAGTAGACTGATGTAGATCCTTTATATAATATATTCCTTTATGGCCTCCAATTATTTAACAATTCTTATTATCTTTCATTTTTTCCATTCTGTATTTTCTTTCCTTCCCTTATAGATCCTTACTGTCTCACACACATTTGCTCACCTCTGTTTCTTCTCTTTATGCATTCATTTTCCAAGGCTGCCTCCTCTTCCACTTCCCAAAYCTTTTCCTCCCTTGTTGTTTTTTTGGTTTGAAGCTGCTCAGAAACATGTGTCAGTAGTATTAAGTCGCGTCTTAAAAACYCAGCCTCCTCATGTCTAGTTCTTAAAAGGAATGGGCTAATGAGAAAAAGATGCATGACTTCAGCTTTTTATTTATTTCTAGGCTCACTGTGAATCCTGAGCTATGTGATGTACCTGGGTACGCTGGCTTTACTGGAAGATTCATGGACAGTTACCGTAGTGGTATGATGTTTCCAGACAAACACGTATATTGCAGGTGTGTAGCACTGTTTTCACAGTAGTTTCTTGAAGGGTTATAAAGAGCATCCATGCTGTGGCAATGTACCAGCATTCAGACAATGCTGATGCATTCAGACAATGCTGATGTATTCAGACATCAATGGCTAGCCCTCGCTTGCCTTTAAGTGAATCCATTCCAAGCAATTTGTCATCTCTCTGTTTCCAGCAATATTAAGTACACAGCCTTGCACCGATCTCTTGGCGTAGGAGAATGTCTATACTTGGAGCAGTGTGTTCACTGAAGATTTTTTTTTTCACCCTTCAGCCTTGTGTGGATCTTTAACTACCTGCTGTACWCTGCCTCTTTCTCTAATCTTCTGAGAGAGTCAGTAGGCACAAACTGTACTGAGAAAATCGTACCATACCACACTCTGAAACTGTGAGTTTCATTCCAGTGCGTCTGGTGGGACTGCTGCTAAAAGTCAGCATCTAAAGAAGTAGCTCATTTGAATTCTGGAGGTACATGTGAGTTAATACGAATGTGCTCAGAGACTGAAGGCTGATGTATCAAAGACACCGTTCAACACCACCTCAGGAGTGTTCCTAATAGTGCGACCATTTTTTCCTTTCACTTCTGTCAAATTTATCAATGTCTGATGTCATTCTTTCTCAAAGAGAGAGCCTATTAATATGTATAAAGTAAAAAAAAGTTCATCCCTATGCATTAACATTTACTCATGGCAATTATGTCTGAGCTTATTAAATTTATATACTCCCCTCCTTTTCTTTCTTTCCATTCCACCCCCTACTGAAAGTGGCACCAGATGTATCAATTTTTAGGAAGCTGTGTGTATGTGTGAGTGTGTGTACCCATGTACATATATTTATATGTGTGTATATATACCTTTCTATATATACTTCAGTACTAATGACTGAATAATTTTACCCACCTTTTGTATCTTATTGCTAGAGCATTTCCTAAGAAAACTAATGACTGCTTACCTGGAGCTAGACTGAGCTATTAGGCAGGCACATAACTGCATTGCCCCGGGAAGCATACAAGGAAGGAATTGGACCTGAGAGTGGCATAGTTTGTCTTACCTCTCTCTCCTCRGTTGTAAAACGAAGAGGTAATTTACACTCCTTTTTCATGTGCCTTTTTCTGGTGCAGGTTAATTTTCCTATGCAGTCAGCCAGCATGCTAGAGAAGGAGCCGAATGGCTCTCACCTCTCGCCATCTCCCTTGTCCCTGCAGTCCCTCTCTCTCCGAACCTGGACCGTCCTGTCCTGCTGGGCATCCCCTGGGGACGCCCGTGTGCCAGGCTGTGCCGGAGAAGGGACAATCTGATAAATATTCTCTGTGCGTGGTGACAGCCATAAGGTTAAATGCTGCATGTCCCCTTTCATGAAATGTTTGCCTGTCTGTGTTTGCTCAAATTCTCCCTAAGAGCGCCAGCTCTCAGTCCCTGACCTCTGCTGCTCTGTATGGGGCGGGGGGGCTGCGTGCCCCCTGTGCCATGCCACCTGGACACCCCTCCATGGGTCTGGCACACACCGGTTGGTGAAAGGCGTGCGTGCAGGACCTCACGCCCGTGGGATGTGTGTCAGTGCTTTCCCCACCTGCAGCAGGAGGACGTTATGCCACAAGCTGGGGTTTGCACTGGTTTTGGTGGAAACCACCACTTCTTTTAGTCAGTGAATGAGGCACGTGGGTGAGGAGGCCCTGTGTAGGGAGAGATTTTGCTGGAAACGAAGGGAGCGCCTCGAGACATCTTCTCAGGAAGGGGCTGTGACTCCAGTTCACATCCTTGGTTTGATGCAGCCTGCAACCGCCCCTCTTCAGCGGGGCCAGCCAGTTTCTGAGGGGCTGGAGCAGGTGAARTGAGAAGATGCTGGTCAAAAGATAGAGGAGAGATTATATCTTAATGCTATATAAATCTCCTCCTCTTGCAGGGGTATTTATAACACAATTAAATCCCCCTCCATCCCTTTCCAGCTCCACACTGGGACCTGGAACTTGCAAATAAATGAGTCTTTGCAAGAACTTTAAACTGCAATCTAGGTTCAGGGATGCGACTGCCTTCTGCTCTGTGACAGGATAGGATGGAGGAGGAAAGATCAGAGAAGCTAAAGTCCTATTTCAAGGAGTAAGTTCAGTGTTATTGGCTCAGTCGGATCAAAAAAGAGCTGCTCTTGCAGTAATCACTGTAGTACCTAGAGTCCACAGTGAGGATTGGAAGGATGCGACTTTGATGTTTTCCTAAAATAAATACAAACATTTTTTACTGTTTTAAGCTGAGTCAACAAAAGAGCAGCTAACTGCTCTGTTAGCCAAAATGTCCCGAGCACTACTTTGGTCACTTTTTCTTCTGCCATGGCTTAAATCACAGTTTAAACTTTATCTTCGTTTGTTCTCTTAGTGATCCACTGGAAATTAGAGGGCAGAAGAGAGGAGGGAAGCAGGACCCATGGCTTTAAAAATACAACTTTGGTATCTGTTGACTCGTGTCCTGGTTGCACCCTCAACACTTGCATTTGCAGTTGCTCACAGTGAAATGTGCAGCAGCCCTGCCTGGCAGGAGGCTAGTCAGAGTGAACTGCCGTGTCCCTAGACATCACCCCATCGGCCTCAGGACAACCGAACTTGTCTGAAGTCTTCATGTTGGTGACCCCTCAGCTATCTTACCATATCCTGTTGGCTTTCTGGGGTTCAAGTGAGATGCTTCAACCCAGCAGTCAGCTGTCATCAATAATAAAGGTATTTACCATGGTCAAAATATGATTATTTTCTTCAAAGAAGCAGTGTCTATGTGTTTCTGTGCACGTGACTAACGCCACCACAATTAACTTCTACTGTGCTGCACAGCTGTACAGTAGCACAGCTGCTGAAGCCCCTGCGATCTGGGTGATTTATAAGCCCTGTGTGCCACTTGCCTGTCCCATTCAGCAGGAATCTATAACCTAACACTTTCCCTAATGGCATTAGAAGGTGCAATTAATCAATAGAAGGGATCAGTTAATATTTCCCACACGTAAGTGCCAAACATCAGAATAATATGSTCTCTTGTGGCTGGCATCCCATAATTTTGTGGTTTAGCTAAAAAGGAAATTGGTAGGATAACCACAGCGTACACCATGGGATTGCCCCGCAGCTCTGGGGCAGTTGTTATATCTGCTGCAGAGAAATATTTTCTCTGCTGAAGGAATTTTTTTAAATAAATATGAAAGTTAGTAGGGAGTAAAATTTTGCTTTCTGTGGTTTGGAAAATTTTCTCCCCTTATTTCAAAGACTTAAGTGGCATGGGGGAATCCCCTAGCAGCCATAGGCCCTGGGAATTAAATTTTCTCCGTCTGTTCCTATTCCCTAAGCAACATAGCATGAATCCTACTACCATCTATTTCTCTAAGCAGCCTCCTGTGGAAAAAGGGAGACTTGATTAGTGTGTGTGCATATGGTTGCCTGTCCACATTTGGAAAACCAGCCACTGAGAGAAACGTCAGCTTGATATTCATTACCATCCTCAAGCTCTCTGCACTGTATACATGAAAAGGCAACATTTCCATTGCGGGAGGCAATACATGTGGGAAACAAGGATTGAGATATTCTTACCAGAAGCCAAATCAATTCATTTGCTATACAGTTCTCGAAACTGTCCTTCTCTTAACAAAGGGCTGACCTGGCTTCAGCAAGTTTGTGGCTCTTGTCTGTTGCCAGTGCTCTGCAGATGATCTAGAACAGTTTACTGGCAGGTGCAGTCTTTTTAGCAATACCTTCTTTTCTCAAACCATTTCAATGCTGTTCATAAAGCAGGAGTATGTATCTTCATATTTCTTAATCTTAATTCTGASTTGCTGTTGACTTTTCTAACTGAAATTGTTTTGAATTTTTTTCTTCAGCTGTTTTTTGAATTGGGAATATTTTTATATTCCAGAGAATGCTGTTATGAAGTGAGCTTCTCTGATCTCTCAGCTTGCTGGTGAGTAATTAAAACAGACTCTTCAGTTTTCTGTATGTTTTTTGTATGAAGCTGCCACGAACTTAAAGCAGGTTTTCATCCCAGGCTGTTTTGTCTATGTCTAAATGCTAACATTTCGATTCATTTCACAAGCTAACGTTTTTTTCTGGACCAGAGGCCTTTCTGTTAGACTGAGTTTCAACAGAGCTGGCCTTGCTTAGGCCTGAATATGGGTCATTTTGTATCTGACTGAGACCATTTGGTACAGTGACGGGTTAATTTTAAGATTTGGTACTTGTTTAGAAAAAGGTTTGCAGGACACGGCTGTGCCCTATGTTACTTATTCAGTAGACTGCTCTTTTTCCTTCACCTTTGAAATGCCTATAATATGGTCCATATGTGTAGATTATGTCTTATGGATCAAGTGAATTGGCAAATTAAGCTGCCTGGCTATGGAGTTCAGTTCCTTGAAGTGCAGCGCTGAGTCTTTCGTTCCAGTGCAGAAAGGGAAAATTTATAACAGACGTCAGTAGATTTGAGATATTGCAGGACAGTTACTTTTTATCAGTGGTGCCTTAATAAAGAAGAGTTTCAAAAAGAGCACTGTTGCAGAACTTCGCAGTCACCGTCTGGGCACAGGCTAACATTTGGTTAATGGTTTTGTTGTTTTTTTCAGGGACATGGCTGAACAATGAAAAATGAACTTCATGAACTTCATGAACAACCATAAGAAGTTGAGAATGTGATGTTGTTTGGTACAAACTCTTAAAGGGCCCAGCCTGTGAATATTTAAATTACTAAATATTGTTATTTATTCTAATTTTGATCAAGAATGGGATTTCCAAGAGGTGCAAATTGGTTATAAACAATTTGCGTCTGCAGCTGTCTGTACATCAATATAAAAAAAGATTTACTGATAATATTTTATTACAGACATTTTGATTTTAAAAGTTCTACTCAAGCACAGAAGTATTCTAAGCCATGAAAACTAAGTATGATTGTCTTCTGCTAAATCCTGTGCTAAAAAATAACTAAAATGCCAGTGCCTCTAGTTATACATCACCTTTGTCTATGAGCTGGTTACCAGAAGTATGACTGAGGAGCCTGCAGACAACTTTGTGTAGGAGGGGTAGTCAAATCAGAGAATGTGACAATTTCTCTGTCTCTTTTTTCCATCTGTTACTTCTCTTAGTGACAATCTAGCAACCTTTTCCTGAGTGAAAAGCAACATATGCATGATCATCATCATGAGTAGCAGAATTGTAGTGTCTTTGATCTCTAAGAGTTGAAGAGGAGCCCATTGTGCTAAACACTATACAAATGCAGCACCTGTGTAAGTGTAGGTCTAGAAGGAGCATCCTAACTTGCTCCAAGCAAGCTAAGATAGGGACACTGGCAATGATAAAATGACTGTGTTGTCTTCAGATAATCTCTCTTTTTCTGACAGAGTAAAGTGAACATCACTGTCGCCATCAGAAGATCCATGCTAACCTGCAGTTCCGCAGAGGTGTGACCCAGGTGTCCAGGTTCACCATGCCTGAGGGGTTACACTGGACCTCACCCAGGTCCTTGCCTTCAAGTCACTAGCAAAACATTTTCTTTCCTCGTGATACTAACCAGTTTCCTCATTGTCTGTCCTCTTTCCCTCAAAATTCGCAATGAGTTTGTAAAAAAAGAAGATGGCAATATAAAAATTACTTGGAGGGATTGTTCTAGTAATAGCTTGTAATATATTTTAATGATTCTTTTCATTTACTGAATAACATTTCAGGTAAAATCTTATTCCAGACACACACAGTTCTGCTATTAATGCCACGGCTGTGTTACAGCAACTTCTCATAACACGATATTATTTTATGACGGTAGCTTCATAAAAGAAGTTTCTTTTTCATTTTCAGTTTGTTAAATTATAGCAGATATAAATTATAGTCTCTGGATCTCATGGCTAAGAGATGGGAGCTTTTTATTTGGCTACAGTTTTAGATAACTACATTATTTATGAAAGTAAGCGTTTCTCCTTATAATGTATCAGGAAATAATCTGCATAATCCCCAGCTTCTTGCAGAAATCAAAACATGATTCATTTCCTTTTCACAGGTTTTGATGCTGTAAGAAAATAAGAAAGCTGCTTCTTCAAAGCACAACCTCTGAGGCCAGAGGCAAACCTGACCCCTTGTCAAACGCTTCTCCTTTCCTCAGAGAGGTTGATCCACAGGGACCGATGCCAAAGGAAGGTGCTCAAGGCCTAGGGCCTGAGTGCTGAGTATGGCACTTTTTCAAGGTAGAATAGGAACACAGAAGGAGGATATTTTTATAAGTAAAAATACTTGCCTGATTCTCCTGTCACTGCTCAATGACATGCATTTATGTATACTATTTAAAGCTGCGTTAAATGCATAAATGTGTGTAGTCTGTGACACTCAGCTCAACAGATATTAAAAGATCCCAGCCTGTGGTAATCATTTAACTTGCTCTTTAAAATATTTGCAACTGCTTCACATTTTCTATGCCTTTTTAGTGTGTGAGATGAAAGCTGGATTGTGGTGATGGCTCAGAGAACTACCCTTTCCCTTCCGTTCCTGCTATTTTTGAAGAAAGAAGGACCGGTTATTTTTATTATTATTTTATACCAACACCAAGTTGAAAACATTTGTAGTTATTTAAGTGCTTAAGGAGGATCTGCTTCTTACCTCAGGGTAAGACAGTAAACTCTTCCATGTGTTGACTGCATCAGTTATCCCTACAAGCTTTTCACATGCYTGAGGGCTATTTAGTCAGACAGACCCTCCCTGTTCTAGAGAAATCTCCAGCGAAGGTCAGCCAAACCAGCAGCACTTACTCAAGAACAACGTGATGGGTGTGTATGTGTGAACGGGAAGTCAGGGACATGGTGCTGAGGGAAGAAAATGAGGGTATCCCTTTCCTTTTCAGCTCCTGCTTGAGAATAATAACCCTGGTTTCAGAACAGAAGAGCTGGCGTTTGCTTGCTCTGTCATCTGCACTCCAAGCAGCAGTGAGAATGAGGTCCTTCCCAAAACCTGATTTGGGGTTTTCATTCTCCAGACCTTTTAAAGTATCATCTTTGCTAATTTGTAAGGAAACACTGGGGCAGATCATGCGGGGGGGGGGTGGGTGGGGGGGGTGTGATGTGTCTGGTAGTTTCACTCAAACGCTGTGGTGCAGAATGAGACTTTGACATCCAGCAGGGCTCTACAGACTGAAGAGCCCTCAGGGCTGCATCTGCTTTTCATTCCCCTCCTGAGATTCCTCTTATCCTTCCTGAACCAGGCACGAAATTCAGCTGGCAGGTGGGCGTGAGCAGTCCCCTGCCCAACTGCATCTGATATGTACAGTCACGAGGTGGGGGGCAGGCTGAAAAGGTGGATATATGAGCCTGGGGAGCAGGGAATCTGACATGGGGAAAAATTGTGCAAGTCACGCTGAGCAAATGAGACCTGCTCTCTCCCTGTGGCATCTGTGTCCTAGGAAAGCTGTTCCTAACCACAAAGCTCAATATTCAAACGTCAGTCCTTCCCTTACAACTAGTTCACCTTAACAGGGTTATGTATGTGAATAGCCTCACTGGGATCAAAGGAGTTATTTACCTGCATGCAGTGTTGTGCATACACATTTGCAGGATCAGGCCCTCTAGGCACAAAGCAGGTTTCATTGCTCTGCATCTTGCTAAGTCACAATCTGATGCAAATTCATGAAAGTGAAGAGAAGCATGTGGTTACATGGCAAGAGGGTTGCAGAATGGTTTAAAGTGTTAAAGGTTTAAATCACATCAAGGCTATAAAATTCAACTTTGTTTATGGAGCGGTACAGAGACCTATTGTACTTAGTATCGATCAATCCATTGAACACCTGATTCAAAATGTTCAATTGAAAGCTGGGGAAAAGTGCTAAATTGAACAATCTAAGTAACCTGTGAACCTGACAGTCATAAATCAATGTCAATGTTACACACAGTTAACCCTAACCAGTTAGCAAGTTATCCCAATTATTAGTTGGTTTACCTGGTTAGGAGTTAGTTTACCCTTTCAGAAATTGTATTAATACAGAAAAACTCTCTGCGCTGAAAGTTCCTCGGTGAATGGAGTGCCGGGCTCACTAAAGCCTTTCTCCCCTGCTTCTGTGCCAGGTAAACCTTGCTTGAGTATCRGTGTGGGAAAAGGACATTTGAAATTAAGAACCAGGGTTACAAAAAGACACTCTGTCAGCGTTAGGGGACTTAAAAAGTATTGCTACAAAAGACATAGGATCCACTTTTCAAAGGGGCTTTATCCTGCATGGAGGGTTATTCACATCTGTATGGGTTCTTCCAAACACTGAATATTTCTGATGCCAGTGCTGTTTTGTTACTTTTGTCCACAGGTTCTTTGCAGACTTGGAAGGACCATACTTTGCTGGCTCATCTTGTCTTATACATACCTGGCAACATTTGCCTTACTTTACTTCCTAAGGACAGTAAAAATGCTGAGTTTTTCAGGAAGGCTCACAAGAACTTCTTGTTTCTGTTAAACCATTTTGCTTAGCTTTAATTGCATTACACACCTCTAGTTCGTTGCTAAATTAGTCCTCCATTAGCTTTTACATAGCTCAGGCTCAAAGGGCTGTAATTGCCTGGGTTACACTTATAATTAAAAAAAAAAAATGCTGGTGTGATGTTGGCTTTCTTTTTTTTTCTGTCCTTTGGAACTTCTCCAGTGTTCTCAGACTTACCAAAAAGGAATATTCATGGTCTTGAAATTTCTTCTTTGTTGCAAATTTTGCAGGCCTGCTGATTTAATTTGTTATTTATCATTCTCCTGATTTACTGCTGGAATGAAAAACATTGCATTGTCTTCTTATGACAGAACTGATTTTGTCTGATTTTTCTTCAAACAGAGATCAGATTTATTTACAGAACATACACATTTTTGCCTATATTATTGATATGGCTACACTTCTGTGTAGTCAAGACCAAAAATCTTTCTTGTTATCCTTAACCCTGATGAAAAAGCTTACTTCTTGCTTCCATCCTTATCAATTTTCTGTAGTTCTTATCTTCTAATACTCATTACTTCTAATAAATGCCTTTTTTTGCACAATTATTTTGATTTACATAGCTGTTTTCACTTTGCAAGTCAACATTTTGGCTAGCCCAGCTTTCATTCTTTTTTTTAAACCTCTGGTAAAATGTTTTGAAACGCTTTCCAGTTATTATCCACATTTCCTGTCTAATTTCTTTCTCCCAAGTGATTTAGCTCATAATTGTTTTCAGCTTTGCAAAATTGGCTCTTCCAGTCCATCAAGTATACATATTACTGGTCTGGGCTTAATTCTGATTATGTATAACAAACAGAAGCAAATCATGATCACTTTTATCTAAGCTACTGCTGATTTCTTTAGTCCAGTTCTATGATATTTTATTTTCATCTATAAGGATGAAATAATGCAATACAGCATTCCAAAAGTGTTGGATGCAGCACTTTTTAAGGAGTAAATAATTTATGGCATATTCCAAGGATATATTAATTTGGTGGCATGAAAACTCCAAACCATGCTATTCAGATTGAAGTGTTGACATTGCATGGTTTATTTTTCCTCTTGTTTTATGGATGCTTACTTARGGAGATAGTTGTCCTCTTCTTTTGCAGAAGGCAATAATAACAGAAAAAAACATACCTTTTTGTACCTCTTTTGTAACACACCAATCTACAGATTAAGAATTACTTATATCTTTGAGTCTATTTCCTAGTTTTGCCGTATTTCTTTTACCTTATTTTGATGACGTAACAGAATTTAGAAAGGACAGAATCAGCTTCCCACAGGATCCTTCCCAAGGAAAAGGGGTAGATCAGAAGTGGAATATGTTTAACAGCTCCACCCCAACTGACGTTTTAAGAAGGGCATAGTGCCTGTCTCAGCTTTTTATACTTTCTTGATGCTTTCCTCAGTAGATTGCCAGATGGTAAAGTGGATCAGGGAGTCAGGCTTCAGTACAACACGTACCCTAGAAACCAGGAAACTGGCTCTTGAGTGGGAGACACTGCTAATTTCAGTGGATCTAGGATCTGTCTCTGTGCTGTAATTGTTAATGGACGAAGTTAGAAATGACAGCCAACTTTGTGCCCTGAGCTAGGGAAAATAATCTCATTTTGAGTATGTTCTTCCTCATGTTTGTTTCCTGCTAGGGATTTTTTAGAGCACTTTGCAGCTACCTCATTTATGATTCTGTTCATCCTTAGTGTGTTGATGTTAAACACTTACAATAYACTTGTGTATTTTTTTAATTTGAAACCCCATTATTTTTTTGTGCAGTTATGATTCCATCCTTCAAATTAGATCAGTGTTCAACAGAATTAGTCAATTTACATTGTCAAAAATGTATTGCATTTCTCATCTAAACCCTCTGCTTCTCATAAAATGACCTTTTTGCTTTAGGACTATCACTATAATTAATAACAATAAAATGATATTTTTCTGTGGCCTCTAAATGCTCAAGCAAATGCATCTCTCGGAAAATGGAGATTTGTGAAATTACTTTTCTGATGAAAAATGTAGACTTGCTAGAGCCAAATGTTTCATGAATAGATGTCAGTCTTTACCAGTGTGGTTTTTTTTTTGTTGCTTTCAAAAAGCTGAATATAAACTGTTCTGACCCTTCCAAAATAACAGGTTTCTATTTATCTGTTTGAAGCAAACTYTTCTCCCTGAAAATTTTTTGTATTATCTCTTCTATCAGAAGACTAGTGTGCTTAACAATGCAAACTTGATTAACTAATTGAGGTGGTAATGTGACACTCATCTCCTTTCAAAGCATCTAGCAAAATGAGAACTGGGCCGACTGGTCATGCTTCTCAAGGTGGCAATGCTATTGTGTCAGTAGGCATGCAGTGGTGGACTGGAGATAGATGGAGAGTTTAGACAGAGTCAGAGTGGTGAGACAGCCACATGTAACTTCTAGACAATTGGGCCTGAAAACTTTTGATGACCCTTGCTGTACTTGGTGATGCTGTGCTCCAAAGGGAGGGTGAGAATTTAACACACAGTGCCTTCTTGATATCAAAGGACTGCAATAGGTTTTGAAAGCTAAGGTGATACCACTATGAAGTGCTTCACCCTGAGGGGCTGCTCTCTGGGCTCAAAGAGGTTTGTAGGAAGTCCTGGGCTCTAACTGCTTAAGCAAGGAACTGTATTTGTTCATTGCAATATGGTGGTGTTTAAGCCGTGGTTTTAGAGGTAGGACTTCCTCTGACAATGCAAAAAAACCACATTAAGTAGACATGGCAAAGACTGCCAGTGAATCAGGAAAGTTCATGGTATCAGTCTTTCTGTGGGACAGCTTGCTGAACACAGCCCTCTCCAGCTTTCACATTCTTGCGGGAGAGAAAAACCTATGGTTCAAATTTTAGCAGAGCAGCCAAAATGAGTTTCTGAGGACTATTTCCAGTTCAAAATTTGCATGATCCTTTTCCTGTGAATGTTCACCTATTCCCCTGTAGCAGTACAACTCATGGAAAGCACGTGGATTACAGAAATGAAGCTCTGGATTAAAGGTGGATCACACTGGGAATGACGACAGAGTATACTGGGAGGAGGCCACAGGCTCACTCTTCTTGCACTCATCCATCCCTCTGTAAGAAACGGGTGGTTATGCTGGTCACCTACCAAGCCAAAACATATTCATCCTCAGAAACTRTGCTAATGTAGTCTAGGGAGAGATTAACCAGGTCTGCCTGCAGTATGCTAAAACACAGTCTTTATGCTACCTGTCTGGGTCAGTGCAGCTAAAGGCTTAACAAAATCACTTCCCAAAGGCTAACCCTGCTGGCTGCTACCTAATTTATTTTCCCTTGATAACCCATCCCACTTCACTCACCATTGGATTTAGAACAAGAAGCTGTAGAGAGAGCACCGTAAAATCAGAGAATAATGTGACTTGAAAATGTGAAGGATATTCCATAAATAAGCATCTGACTTGTATAAGAGTCAGTCTTGCTATGGGAGTTAATTAACAAAGAAGTCATGACTGTGCTCCTTACTGGTGGCTGCAGTAATCTTCTTGATTGGTCCAAAGAGCTGAACATAAATAAAATTGTCACAAAGTGTATGGTGTGAAGGAGAATATGGCATTTGGGAAAACAAATTTAAAGCAAGCCCAGAAGTATCACTGTGAAGTTTTCCCTTTGCAAATGCTGTCACAGTTGGCAGAAAGGAATCAAGAGACTTATTTACAATTTAAATGTGATCTTGGTCATAGAGGACATTTTTTGCAGGGAGACGTGAATCAAATATGTCCACTGGGTTACAATGTTAAGACCACCCAGGCTTTTGCTAATGCTAGCGTTTACATAAAAAGTTAGAAACAAGCTTCTCTCCAATTAGAAAGCCAGTATCTAACTAGATGCTAACTTGTTATACACCCTGTAGTCTAAATGTTAATAGCTTTGACCTCCTTCAGTTTAATCTTAATCTCCTTGACAGAGCAAGTGAACTTTGGGTTATGCTTTACTGAATTGTTCCCTTTGTTTTCTTCYCCCCTTATGTTTCCAACAGTGAGCATGTCACATATTGCAGACCCAAACGAAAGCCTGTCTTCTTTTTCAATCAGTCATATCACTAAGTATATGAGCAGAAAAACCCTTGTGATTGACACTGCTTCAACAAAAGCAGATTCAGTTTGCAGACGATAAGAGGCAAAGTCATGCAAGCAGTGTTTACAAAGCAGTGAAGGAGAGAAAAAAAATTAATGATAAAAGGACTAATCTTATTGTTTTACTAGATGAGAGAATGGTTCTTTGTGTTTGCTCTAGCAGAAGCCCACAGATTGTCTCCCACCTCCCTTGTACACTTTTGGCAGCAAAATAATTTCCAGATTCTGTATCAAACGCTGGCTGGTAGATAAAAAAAAGGCTCTGGAATGCTTGGGAAGCCTCAGAAAGCAGAGGAGTACCCACACACGATAGCGCGGGCATGTGCTACCTACAGCATGCTATATAGTTGAATATTATCTCCCTTATGAAGGGGGGATGAGGTATAAAAGCAAGAGAAACAAATGCCTTTAAAAGAAAAAGAAACAAAGCTATGTGAAAACATACTGAACTGGCTGATCTCATGTGTTTTTTGTAGTATGGCGATTTCTCTACTATCAGGGGAGTTATTCCTGATTTCTTCCCTTTTAAGGAGGCCAGACCCAGGTGAGCTCTAATCAGAAGGAGCCCTAGTTTTCAACCCATGCTCCTTGTGTTTGTATGGTAATGCAGCCAGCACAGAGCACAGCAGTACCAGYTCCATTTCTTGATGCCAAATGCTGGAGGGGTATGACTGGGACAGATTCGTAGTGGTGGAGTAATTTATGTTGGAATGAACCTCTGGAACTCACCTGGTCTGATCCCTGCTCAATGAAAAGCCGACTTCAAAGTTGAACCTAGGCTGCCCAGAGAGCTCCCGATATTCACTACTGGAAGGCATCAGGGTGGCCCACCGGGGCTTTTTCAGGACAGTGCATCTGTACAGAAATCTGTTTTAACCTTGTGTGATGACCATTGCTGACTACATAGGAGGCAGGACAGAGAATTAAAATCCAGGACTATCTCAACAGGAGAAGGACAGCATAACCTTGCTTTCCGGCTCCTCTACTGTTCATTAGTTTCATGGCTTAATTCCTATCTTTTGCTAGCAGGGCCAGGCAGCTTTGTCCTTTCAGCAGCTGAAGTCACACYGCCTTACCACCGTTCACCAAAGGTTGCTGAACAAGTGTTGCCAATTTCTTTCTCTTCAAGACGCAGCCTGCCAGCTCAATTATGTCCTTCAGCGAGCATGAATATCTAGGTGTAAAATAATTGGTCGTCGTAGTCTTTATTGAGATGCAATAGGTTGCACATATAATAGGTGAAGCGATGGAAGGCAAGACTAGGCTGTTTCAATGATTCTCCCCTTAAAGTCTCTATGGAGTATGCTCAGTGTGTCTGTCTAACCTAACTGTCCCCATAGGCAATATGAGAAGCAGGCTAGCACTGAGGGAATAACTTATATCTCAGGTTTCATTGAAACATTTCACTTCATACCATTCTGCCCCACTAAAAAGTCATTGCCACTTTTAAAGAACGTTACTTGAGTTAAAGACAGGAACTCTGTAGGGAGATAAAAATTGACTCACCAAGTGATGAATCTCAGGCAATTTTAATCTTATCCAGAACAATTGCAAATCATGGCAAGTAATATAGTGATTTTCATAGTGAGAAAGAGCAAAAAAGGTATTCTGGCATGTATTTCTGAATCATGTTCAAATTACTGGTGTTTAGCAAACATCAGCAGAGCTACAAGAACTGTATCTATGTATGCTTTTAGCTTATGGAAAATGTGAGTATATTTGGTTTAGTGTAAGCTTCTTTCACTACGTGCTAAGATAAGCCAACATTTTAAATATATATATATATTTGTGCTGGTAAACGCTTGCATATGGATACATTTAACATCCCCACCACTGTTCAGAAGATGTACAGCGATTTGTTAATTTGTGGTAATGTGATCAGGTGGCTGAGCTCTATCTCACATTTGTGCTGCTTCACACTCATGACTTATTCTTGCAAACTTCCATGAATTAATAAATAAGGACCCTGGCAAACTAGCCCTCAATGATTTTTCCATGGAAACATCTGCATTGAAAAATAAAGCTGAGAAACATTTCACATTGTCAATTGCTAGCAGTTACAATGCTCCTCTGGTACATTAGTTAGAATAATTGGGGTTTTAGAACAAAAATGAGTAACTGTAACACAGGCACATGCAATGAATATCAGGGAAATCAATCAAAGTGTAATAAACCTTTATTAAAAAAAGACATCGTCCTCTGGCAGTTCATAAAACAAGTCCCCAGATCTGTATAGACAGTACAAATAAACATAAAATGATTCTTTAAGGGCATAATGAAGGGTTCTGTCAACAACAATAAGAAAACAAAGCATAGATATATGTTTGTGAAAGAAATTGCACATTTTCTGTTGTTCAGAAAACCTTTGGCATTTCTTTTTGGTAAAAAAAAGGAGTACAAGATGCAAGAAATGAGTTTCCCATCTGAGCAACATCTTTTTAGTCTCTGCTTCCCATTCTATCAAATTTAAGTTTATCATTGCTCCGAGTGGGTCTTGGTACTCTGTGAAGGTTTTGAACTTGCTATGACACAGTTGAAGTACTTTGAGCTAATCTGGGACTTGGCTATATACCTAAGTTCGGCAGAGTCCACTCTTGAACTGTGTTCCTAGTGGACTACTTCTGAAAGATAGAGGCCTCCCTGTTTCTTAAGCAACATATTTCCAGCTAACCCTTTTCCAAAAATTACAATTTTTAATTCTATGAAATATTGCTGGTATAATGTATGTTATTAAAATAACTGTTCTTTATTTTGTTTTCGTTTTGAGTTCCTTTTAAGTATAAAGTTACCAAAGCCCTACAACACATTTGGGTCAAAAGATGATCAGTTGAAATGGGATGTTTATTTAATAATTATCCATGCAAAATGAATATGAGGGCAGGGGGGTGAATTGCAGGTCACTTTGTCAGAATTTAAGCCTGATAGTAATTGACTGTGGCTTTTGAATTAATAAGACCTAAAATGAAATGGAGTCTATTATTTTATCCTAGGAGGTATTTATTTTAGAGCAGGTCCAAAATGTTGGCAAAAAAACTTCCATCATGAAAGAAAAATGAGCGATACCTGAATGTGTTCTGAAAAATTGAAGGGAAAAAGAAGGCTTATAGCCCAGCACTACAAAGTCCTTGGTGCATCTTCCATCTGGACCACACTGAACTCTGCACTGCTGAAACAGAATTTGGAAAAGACCTACCTGGTCATCACATCAATCCCTCTCAGATCCACAGTATTTTCTTACATTCCCTCCCTCTCATCCTCCTTCCCCCCTTCCTTCTTTTCTTCCTGCTTTCCTCCTCCTTTCCTTCTTCTCTTCCTCCCTTCCTTTCTCCTGAATACCTTAATTCCTTTCTTTGTCAGGGTTCAAGCAAGAGGGCAATTAAAAGACATTTCCAATAAAAAAAAGACTTTTTCTTAGAACTTGTCTCGGTTGCCTACTCAATGTTTTCTTCTTATATGCTGTTCCTAGTAAGAGCTCTCTGGGTGACTGCAGGCAATTTGTTTTCTTCCCTGTGTTGAAGCCCTTGAGAATTTCCCCTTAGTAGCTACATAAGAATTTCATTAGCCCCCAAATGTTTTCAAATTTTTGTCCACATCCTTATATCCAGGTACTCGTTTTCAACATGCGACGGTTCCCTCTCCGCATCGGATACCTGAAAGTGCAACTTCCTACTTCAACGGTTATTGTAAAGCCACAACACCAGTACTCTGTAGTTTATTGAGAAGATTCAGTTTTCTTGTGTGTAACAAAGGCATAAGAGCATTACACAACAGAAATATTGTGGTCTGCAATTTCAAATCAGAGTCTAAAAACATTAAGTGCCAATACCTATTAAATATGTAAATATTAGTGTGATTGATCTCTGACAAATCTTCAAATGTAAAAGCTAAAGTACATAAACACACCTCTGTCTGTCTACATGTTCGTATTACAACTTGAACCTGTTAATAACCTTGGCTTTCTTTCAATAGGAAATTTGTATTTCTTGTGAAACCTTAACTCTGGTAACTTTTGAATAGCTAATTGGGCCATTCTCCTCCTGTTTTTTGTTTTTTTTTAATATCATACCCCCTGCTCCTTTTAGTGTTATGATTATTGATATTATTATAAGGGAAAGATTAGTGTTATTATTATTGAATGCAATGCAAACATATAGAGGTTGCTTTACCTTCAAGGACAGATCCAGAGGCTTGGAAAAAAATTAGAAATTCATGCAATCTTCTAAATCTGAATGCTGTTTGACATTCATCAGAGCCAAGAGGCACTCAGTACATTTAAAGTCAAGGTGCCTAAATATGGAATTAATAGCTCAGTGTGAGGCACCTCTTTTGAACACCTGAAGGTTATAAGAAATGAGGACAGGGATCTAGAATGCAAATTGTTATGCGGCTGTTACTAGCTGCTGCTGTAATAAGCAAACTTTATTATTATGTTTGCCAGGTAACTGCAATCTTTATAGAGACCAATAATGTATCCAGGGTTTATTATTTTTGTATTTATAGTATTAAGAATTGATGGAACATGAATTAAGATAAGGCACTTGGAGCAGTAGATAGGACTGTATGTGGGAGACTTTGGAAAGTGATAAATCAGAACTACACTAGAGCTTGCAGAGATCATCTGTGGATTTGGGATCCAAATTTGTCTTTGTTCCTTAGAAGGAGAGTAGGAGGTCAGATCTTCAGCTGTTTACTGGAAGCCGCATGGGTACTCCTCTTCTCAAAGCTATGGCCAGTGAAAGAGTCTGAAGACTTTTCTCATAGCCAAATACTGCAGGATCCTATGCATTGCTACCCACATGAATTCTCCTGCTCTCGGCTTGTTTTGGTGGCATATGATTGTCTTGTGCCTAGTCCTGGCACAAGCCCTCAGCCCTGCCCTTCCCTGCTCTGCTCCAGCACATCCCCTTACTGCTCGGGTGTGGGGAAGGTGAATTGACCTCTACTCACGGGACAGCAATGGACAGAACTTTGCAAACTGTGAGTTCCTGCTGGGCTCTAAGGGGCAGCTGGTTTCCTTTTCTCTGTTTACATATACCTTTGTGCCAAAAATGGCTTTGGTGTCAGCAGTGCAAGTTCGTTCAAAAGTGTTTACCTTATCAGTACTGAGTTTTGACACTCTTATACAGTTTGGAGACTGCAGATTCAGCAATGTGCTTCACAAAGCAGGATAAGCACCTTCAAAGGATTGTATTGAGAGAGCTGAGGGGAGAGATACCAAACACAGACAGCAGAGCTGGTGACATACTATTCTTTCTTTGTGGCTGAGGATAGTTGGGTAGGTTACTTACGCTTCAGAGATGTCTGGGAAAACCAGCTACTAATTTTGCACTGTGACACCTTGACAGCAACAAATTCTTGCTGCTTATTACCAATTGATTTTCAGTCCACCTTCTCAGGGGTGACTTTAGACAGCAATGGAGCCAGGTGCTGATAACTGAACATGGGAGCCAGGGAAAAGAGGTTTAAATCTCTCTTGGGATGTGCTGCATCATGTAAAAAGGTGAGCAAAACATACTCCATCTGTGAGGTGAGGAAATAAACATGGCACTGAGCTGCTACTGTGAGTCTGTGTGTGTGAGAAGTATATTAAAACCCTGTCAAGCAAGGGATCTGGTCTGTGTAAAGATGCTCTGTTTTGTTTCCTGGTCTAAAATGTCTGTAACCTTAGCTCCTAGTTGAGAAACTCTGATCCATGTGACAATGTTTGAGGTCTACAGTGAGGACATGAAAAAATCACAGATGAGACCCAAGATTTTATTTTTAGTTTTTATTAATTATTTTTATAGTTGTAATTTTATTAATTAGCAGATCTAGAAATGTACAGGAACTTGTACATAATGCATTTCATTGTTCTCAATCATTTGTATTCTGCCTCAAGCCTACTCATTCTTTGAAAAGTGTGTAAAACCTTGGGGGGATAAATGGTCAACTATTTCCTAAATTATAGCATTATTTCCTTGTAAATTAGGTTATAGTTCACTAGAAGGTCCTGTAAATTGAGTTTAATAAGCACCCTATCTAGTTTAAAAATGGTGTCAGAGGATAGCACAAAGTAACTAATGAATTTAATTATAACTTTGAAAGGTTAAACCCTCATAGTATAAGGAACTGATTAGAACTCACTGATGTCAATGGAAAGACATACTTGCACATTTGTGGACTTTGGGGCACTACCTCCAAAAGGGAATGATTTGAAATGTCATTAAAAATGCATTAGACCCTCATTTAGTATGAAAGTGTTTAGCAAATTGTTGATGTAGATCACAGTTGTTCGTATTAGAAACATTAAATAATGAGCAAGGAAGTGTGTATACACATTTATGTATTTGTGTTCTTGTACCTTGTGGTAGGTTTTTTAGGTTGGAGGTTGTAACCTATAGAAGAGAGCAAATTCTTGGGGGCTGCTACATTTCCTTCTTCATATGTATGATGGATTATGTGAGGTATAAGCACAGCTTTGATGTCGTTCCTTGCACGCATGYGTCCACACCTTCATTTGCTAGAGCAGAGGGAGAAAAAAAAATGATACCAGGAATATGTTCTGCATAGCAGAGAGAAACCTGGAGGCACATCTGCCTTCCATAACAATGAGCTGCTCTCCTGCTTGCTTGTGGCAAAGCCATTACTGAGCCCTAAAACAGACGTAACCATCAGGTTCTTAAAGCCAAGGTCTGAATCAATAGAAATATCAAAACCCCCTCAGACAGTGCTTCAGTGTGGATATCAGGTGGTCAGTCTAAAATCCTTTGAAGACCCTTCCCACATTCCAGGGTAGCAGTGGAGCCTAATAGCAGTGCCAGAGATGAAAGGTTTGGGAGGTTTGATCCAGCAGCTGGAAAACAAGTTGTACTATGTGAGGTTTACAGAGTTCAGTCTCTTCAGCTTATCTGAGAAAAGACTGAGAGGTGGCTTGATCATTATGTCTACGTACTTACACATGGAAAAGAGATCCGATAGCATGGGCTTTCCGAGGTTGTTGACAAAGACCTGATAAGATCTGTGGCCGAGAATTAGACAATTCAGCCTTGAAATAAGTCATAGCTTTCTAGCAGAGAGGATAATTGAACTAATAGTCTCCTAAAAGGGTTGGAGGGGGGGACAGGACAGGGACAACTCAACATGGAGTTAGACCTTTAAAATAAAATTCAAAATCCTTCTGTTAGATATTGTTTAATCCAATCTCTGGGGGAAATTCCGCGTCCAGTAGGTCCAGGGGATAGGTGGAATAGTTGTGGTGGTCCTTTCTGACCTTAATGCTTGTAAATGTATGAATCCATTATTCATGTCATCCTTTCGTGGACCAGGGAAAGGATAAGAAGTTATGCACAGCCCTTAACACCTGGAACTCTGTGTTAAGAGAACCATGGCAACCAAAGCTTATCAAGACTTCAGGGGATCAGTGAAGAGAAGGGATTTCCATTGCGCACTGGGCAGATGTATTCTCAGGGCTCATGTCTTAATTTGCCTTTATTTCTTTTTCACCTTGTTCAGAAACATCAGAGGTGGCTGCAGCTGGAGACAGGGCAACAGATGGGTAGACTGCAGGTGCTGGATTCTATTTTCCACTTATTTACTCAACAGATCTCCGGATTTGTATTTTCTAAGTTAAATCAGCAAACACTTTTGTTTATATTGCTTTTATTTCTGGAGTTAGGCTGAAATAATTTGAATATTCCTTTTAACCTGTTTCCTGTCCAGAAGTGCTTGGTTATTGGAAGCTTTTTTTCTTTTTCTTCTCAGACTAAGAGGCTGGACTCAATTAAATAATGAGTCCTCCCGCTCTATGTAGAGAAAACCTATGAAATATCATATACCTATAAGAATAGATTACTGAAATGGAGAAGATGGGGATGTGATGCCAGCACAGCAGAGTCTGTAGGGGGAAAAAAAAAAAAAAAAAAAAAGCAGAACCACTCCCTAGTTTCCCATTTCCAGATAGCTGAGCCAGTACAGAGCAGAAAGGATAAAATAAAAAAAACCTTCCTGAAACCAAAATTACATTGCTCTTTGAGAATTCATTTTCAGAAATGCAAATCAAATCTTAATTCTACTGCGTTGCAGTTTCATTCTGCAAGAGACAAATGTGGTATCTGTAGGTATGCTTGCTTTGGGAAGGGCCGCTGTATCTCTACCTAGTTCACAGTGAGAGAACAGGACTAAAGTTTATTCAGTTGAAAGGAGTCAAGGAACCCCAAAGGGAATCACGCTTTGAAGCAAATCAAAGCAAATAAGCAAAGTGATGCACAATTGAAACCACTGAACCAAAATCCACAAATTAAGCAAATGGAAGAACCCAGTGCTGTCCCACGCAGTAAGCAAATCCAAAATGCATGCAAGTGGAAATTCAGGGTCAGTGGCTGCCCAAAAAGAAATAAATTATGTCCAAAAAATAAGTAATTTTTGTTCCTAGAATTCAACACTCCACTAATGCTTTAATAAGCAGCAAGCTGCTGCTCAGCTCTGGCTTGCTATGAGCTGCTCCTCAGAAGCCCTATTCCTGCATTAAGATTTCAGGATGTCCCAGATTCCCATCACAATTTCCTTTCCCATCAAGGGGAATGCACTCCAGTCTGTGAGGAAAAAGGCCATCCATTTTTCATTTAACAAACTTTTATCTACATTGCCTCCTAAGTATCCAAAGTCACACACTCAGATAAGGTCACTAACCTCTTCTCCTCTTTCTGAAAGCCACCCTAAGATGAGACTCAGTTCTGTCATCATGCTCCTCTAGGAAATCAAACATTAATGGCGTTAGGCAGCAATAGTTAATAGTGTCTTATTTATTATGTATGAAGACTGAGATTTTAAAGAGAAACCATAAGCATTAAGTGCACACATTTTACTTAATTTTATAGAGATTTGGGCACCAAGGTCTTTTAAGTTCCTTTAGGAAATTCAGCATATAATAATAAATAATAAGCAAAAATATTGCTGGAAGAGGAAACTTAATAGTCTATATCTTAAGACCCAGAATTTATTACAGGAAAGTAGGTGTAGATTGCCACATATACCAGACTAATGCTTCTCTTCAATTCTTTTCCTAATCACTGCAGACTAAGAACTAAGTGGTAAAATTGGAAAAAAATATGCCACACATTTGGAGTGCTGCAGCAGATGTGCCTGTGTGTGTAGATTGCAGGGAGCCACGTGCACTTTCCCAGCTAATATCTAAAAGAATGATCTGGTCTATTTGCTGACTGTGTTTTGAAAATTAAAGTTCCTTAAAAAATTTAAGATCAAAATAAAGGGAAAGGAGGACCTGGGATTCCTGTGATCCTGGAATCCTTGGAGGATTAGGGAGTTTTATTTCTGCCAATTCACAAAGACTGAAGCCCCCTATCATGGGCACAAGATTGGGTTATGGACTCCTGAGGAGGCCAACTAAGGAAGGCTAGCTGGTAACTTCCTTAAAAAACATTCTTAAATCCTTCTTAGTCAACTTTGTGGGCATTTGGTGTCTGTGAAACACTTGATTTGGCTCCATCTGCAGATAGTTCAGCCTGAGAACCAGGCACAGGATCTAGTGAACTAGCTTAGCATCACTTGCCTTCTTGCAAAGTAAACACCCAAAAGAAAAAAATTACATATATGTGCACACGCACACACACTCTTCTCAAAAGACAATTGTCAAAGTATGTCTAGTATTATAAAAGCAGAAATTAAAATCAAGTTGTTCAAGAGAATCTTCTGGGTCATTCTGCAGTAGCAGTGCAAGTTCCACAAAAGAGGAGGCAGCCTGTGATGAAATAACTTGGAAAGGAAAAAAGGAAAACACCTGTGGGAGACACTGCATCTCAGAGGGCTGTACTGTCCTTCAGACAAAATGGCTAGGTTGGGATAACCATGTGTTTTCAGTGTGAGAAGTGAGAGGAAGGGTCAGAATTAATTTGATATAAGCATAAAAGACTTAGCAACTCTATTCTATTACAGAATAATTTTGTAAAAAAACAGTGTCTCATACAAATATCAGGAGGCTCAATGCTGCTGACAAACATGTGAATAGAATTAAGGAAAAGGTTGAGTGTTAAAATGGGAGTCACTAATTTCCACTCCCAAGGCATTTAGATTAAATAAATGCTAATATAAGACTTTTATTTTATTCAAACATTCATTACAGTTTTCAAAGATATGTTGAAAATGCCAGAATGAATTAGTTATTTGGTTTCAAGAGATCTGAGAGTGTTTAAACCACAGAGTTTTTGAACTTATGCTCAAGAAAGAGTGGATTTCCTAAGGACAGTCATTGTTCCATCTCCAAAAGGGGGAATTTTCTCGTGAGGAAAATCGAGCCAGAAGGAATAGGTGAAAAATGTTAAACTGTTAGACCTGGTTCTCATGGCAATTAAAATTTTTTATATATATCTATGACAAACGTAGATAACACACATAAACATACCCATTACTTAAATGCTCTAATTCTTCTGTAATGTTGTATTGAAATCTCTTTTTCCACTGAGAAGAATAATGGCAATTGGTTACTATCTGACTGGAACTACATAAAATATAAAAATGTATTTTTTCATTTTATGGGCAACTGTGTTCACACATTGCGTAGGACACAGATACATTTATTCAACAGAGTTAGTGTTGACCACACAACACAGAGCGGAGATACTGGCCCAAATGCACAGGTAGGTCAAATCTCTGATATCTGTGTGTCTTGGACTGTCCTGCTTTTAGCTTTCTGACCACTCTTAGCTTCAGTGTCTCTGCAGCATGCATCGCGATCCACTGCGCCGTGAAGAAATACCCAAAGGCAGGGATCAGCAATCTCTTGCTGAGGGACCAAAGGCTTGGTGAAAGCAGGTGTCAAATGGCATTCTGCAAGGCTGGGAACCGAGAGCTGCTTTGTCTTGAGGGAGTCATCTGTAAACATTATCTAGCTCTTGGCTCTCACCGTGTTTTGCACTCAGACACAGGAACCATTTCCTTACCTACTGTTTCTCTTGCAGTCTTACCACAGAGTACTCAACAGTTCCCAGATCAAGAGGTGGGGGCTGTAATGGCAAGAGTTTGCCATCACATCAGAGCTCCCTGCTAACCCTTCGTGCCTCTAGCAAACACCTTCACCTGCCTCACATATGCCATGAGAGCACATTATATATCAGGGGCCATACCCTGCATTGCTGTTCACTCTCTGTTTGCAACCAAAGACTAGTCATGTAGTTTCCTACTGCTGCTGCCACCGGTGCCCTTGGCAGGCAATCAGTTTGGGATCATATTATGAACCTGGAAGGTGTCCTACAGTCAGAACACTTCAATTTTCCTGTCTCCAAATAGCAATTTTGGACAAGGTAGACCAGCACTCTGTGGGGAGCTTTAAAGGTTGCTTTTAGCCTGGAAATATGAAGCTTTCAGCTAAAACTGGCAGTGTCTGCTGGGTTTTGTGAGACAGCGTGGCCAGCAACAAAGTGTGGGTGTGCGATCACGGATGAGATCTCAGCATATATTGAGCAGGCCACTGTTCTGGGTGTGGTGGCGTAAGCTTTCCCTGCCTGCACCATTCTGAACAGCGGTGCTGCTAATGATCGCTGCTGATGCATGCTAATGTTAAGAGTGCTAGGGATCTTTTAATAGATACTGCTAAAGATAGGAATTTTAGACTTTGGCAGTTTGTGCCTGGATTTTTATGTCATGAGGGAAACTGAAGAGTGAGCTGATAATTTTCGGTGTAGTTGGCCAGAGGAAAAAATTCCAGAGGGAAATGGGAAACATACAAATTGATGTACCTGCACCCAAAGCCATCAAGTGCCTGACTGATGCCCTTTAATGACTGTCATACTTAACTCCTTATCTGGAGGGAGAAAGGGAAAAAATCTACCACATCATCTTTTTGTCAGGTTTAACAGTGTGCATTTAGTAGGGTGATTTTTAAAAAAATAAGATCCCTTATTTTCCCTAGATGCAACTAATTCCATTAAAATAATGTAGAAAGTATTTTCTGTTGATGTTGAATCCAAATGCTACTGAATTGAAGAAAATTCTCTTTATTTTCAATGGGCTTTGCTTTGAAGCTGTAAAGAACCTGAAAGGTGAGCATATATTTCAGTCGAATTTATACCTTATCACCTTATTATGCTTTGTTTTATTCCTGGGGGTGCAATTATTTATAAAGAGCCTAACTTTTACCTCTTATAAATCAGTTTTGGATTTAACTCAGAATTGTAATGGTCTCAAATTATGTGTGTCATGTTAAATGTCAGCACTTGATTATAGTATAACCCTTGCAAACTGGTACAAATGGGATGATTGTGTCTAGTGCCTGGATTATTTATGCTAGTAATAATGTAAAAGAGAAGAAAAATCACAGAATCTGAGCTGAAAAAACAAGTTTGGAATAGCATCACAAACCATTTAATGTATAATCTACACTCAAAATCTATTCTCAATATCCAGCTTGAAATCAGAAGTTTTCTAAATTTTCCAGGTTCTGGAATTAATGTAACTAATAAGAAAGCACTGTTTCCTATCAGTGGTGTCCAGTTTATTACATTTGTCATGTATCAGAGACCTAAAGACCATCAAATAGAGGACATACTGTGCAAAGCGCTATATTTGTATGTAGATAGGGTGTCTGCTCTGAAAGAACTTTTGTTCAGTGAAGACAACTGACACATTAAGAGGAAGGAGGAAAGATTTACAGTAATGTGCACATATGTGTGTTTATCCTTTTCTTCTTCTTTCTATAAACCCACATAAATGTTAATATTTTGTGTGTCTTCATTTTTCATAGATATTACCCTTAGCCAAAAGGTTATTCAACATATCTGTTATTTCTCCAAAGAATGAGATACTTCGTAGTTTTATGCAGAGATCTCTATGTCTGTTTTATAGGATTTGAGATAGTAACAAGGCTTCCATTTATTGTTAGCATGCTATTTTATTTTGGTTATATGCATTTGAGTGTAAGATTTGTGGTTTAATTCAGTAAAGCCCTTTGAAACCTATTCTCAGTTAAACTCTATTCTTGTTTAGTCCTAAAACTTCAGCATTCTCAATTGTTGTAACGTTGTATCATCAGCATTTTTACCAAAAAATGTGTCAAAGCAGTAACAGAGATAACTCCGCATTCTGACAATAAATGCAGATGACAATGAAGGCACTAAATTAAGCAGCCGTTGCTGGACATAGAGTAGTCTAGGGCTGTGGTTTGCAGTATCACTCCCAGCAGGTGACACCTGCTAGGCAGGCAGTTATTCCTATGAAGTTCTGATTTACCAGATGTACAGACTAAAGCTTCRTGTTCCCATAGCTCACATTTCATCCTGTGTAATGTCATCAGCCAGGCACTACAAAGCCATGCCAATCTTGCAACTGGAGACAAATTCCAATCTAGACATGGGTTTGAGTTAATTCTGGGGAAACCCCACTTTTGAGCCCTTTTATATAAAAGGGCAGAAAAAGTTCCCAGGCTTCTTTTCTCTGTGTTTTGCTCTGCAGCTCAACCTTGATTTGAAGAGTCTTATGTTCAATGGTCACTTACTCCCTAATACCTTGGGAACAGGCAGAACGTTGTAAGTGAAATTGAATGGACTAAAGCACCGAAGGGGTAAGACTGTCAGGAGCAATTGCTTAAAACTAGAAGGATAGACTACTTGAAATAAGATCTTGAAGCTAGAACATAAGGTAATTATTTAATTTTTTGGCTTACAGTATCAAACTTGTCATTACCCTTTTAGGAAAAGTCTAAGAAAATTGTCAAGTACATGAAAGTAGCAAAAGTAATTTTATTTGATAGAAGAGGTTGGTGTCGGTAAACAGATACATTCATTCAATACATCATTAGCCCCAGAAAAGAACAGTTGCATTCTGGCCAAAATAGAAGAAAATTCTACTAGGAAAGGGAACTGATCACAGCCAAATGAATTAGACCTGTTGTCTAAAAAATACGAACTTGTCAATTGTGATAAATTCTCATTTAAGATATTGGTGATCCTGCTAGAAGACATTGGCATATACGGCAACCCAAGCATAATCACACTAGCCACTACAGGTATTGCCAGAACTGGATTCCTGTGCCACAAGTCGCAGCTCACACAGGCAGTGAGATGATACTCCCATGCCCTGAGATGCTTCCAACAGAAATGGAAGAGACTGAGGAAGGAAGTAAAGCCAGCGGCATGCATGGGTTTAGAGGGAGGTCTTACCTGTTCTCCCACAGCAGGGCTGTTTTCCAGAACACAGCACGGAAAGCAGGTCTGCTGAGTATGGACAGAGACTTACAATGGGCAGAAACTGCACTCTACTGCAAAGTTTGGATGAAAAAATAGGGACCCTGGGTAATGTGTCTGCCTGCCTTTGTGATACTATGCAATAGTGGTGCAGAGGGTAAGGAAGGGAAGTGGGGGATGCAAAAAAAAGAGAGATGGAGACAATTCCTGAGAAGTTATGGGCCAGCATAGAGCCAGCTGCTTGAGACAGTAACAAATTCAACCTAATTTTCAAAAGAAGGAACAAAAGAGAGGATCAGCTTTTGATAGAGCACAGCAGGGAAAGCGTATAAGTCATCTGCAATCGATAATTTTGCCATAAGGCTAAGCTACTTCCGTGATAAAGAGCTGGCTTTGATGTCAAAAGGAACAGGTGCCTGTGGGAGGTCAAAGTTTGAAATGAGATTACTCACAAGGATCAGAAAGATAATCAAATCTGCCCACTTCTGTGGCAGTGACATATCAGTACAAAAGACTCAAGTTCTAAATAGCCACAGTTAGGAATGAAAAAGGATAACTGCAAAATCCTGATGAGAGGACAAAAGGGAAGAACGGTTTCTGAGGGCAACTCATTTCCGACTGACTTGAAAGGACTAAGCTCACTGGCCTGTTAAATGGTTTTGCTGTTCAGTTGAGAGGGAACTGGAAGCAAGGACACTTAGACACAGATACAGAGAGAAGCATGGGCCTTGCAGGGTTAGTAAGTCTTGCAATTTTAGGAATGGAGTACACGGAGCCCAAGTAAGCACCCATGGCCGTCTGCAATGAATGGAGAAAGTGGGACACAGTGACTGGGAGAAAGCCAAAACGAACCAGAAACAAATGTTCAGAAAAGAGAAATATGTCTGAAATCCCACTTTTCTCATAAAATTACCCACAGCCCAGAACTGGGCACTTATGTAAAACTGGGATTTGCAAAGAAAAGCATCCTTCTGGACTGTGGTACTAACTCACCCCTGTGCGGGTGGTTTGCTAACTCCTTTCCTCTCCTTGAAGACCAGCTAGAGGAAGAGCTGTGCACCTTCTACACCATGCTGTGGTTACAGCACCTGCCTAGCAAGTGTGACATCTGAGTTCAAGTATTTTGGGGTTTAAAACTGCATATCCTGCACTCTTGAGAGTGTCCTGGCTTCCAGAGCAGAGGACAGGCTGGTGTAGGGAGCACATTCTACTGGAGTCCAGACCATAATTGTGATATCAATGTACGGTTAATGGAGCCAGAAAAGGGGGTAAAAAAGGGAATACTCTGATCTGGTGCTGAGTGTGTGCTCCAGGGAGGGCATGATCCTGACATCTTGGAAAGAATGAGCCAAACAGCTGCACCGAAAAGCATGGCTCAGTTTCACCACCCTGAAGTCCTTTACGGATCTTGGTCATACTGGTATTTGGATATCTGACCTCAGAGGTACAGTTACACTATACAGACAGCTTAGTACAGTGTTGAGTGCAGAGTTGTTTCAAAATCATTCCCTGTTCAAATCCTCTGGCAGTGGTGACCAAAGTAACTCAAGGGCTTACAGACAAGGTCTGGAGGACTGCCTCACAGCCTCGCAGCCCTCAGCCTCTGGTTTGCAGCCAACACGTGGCATCTAGCCTGCAACTCTCCAGAGCAGAGCCCCAGGTCAATCTCTTTGGCTTTGCCTATGCTAGTAAACAGAACCAGGCCAGGCACAGCCCAGGGCGTTGTTGGCACATCAGCAGCAGTTGTGTGGCAGGGGTATTTCTGGCCAGCTAGCCCTCTCCTGGACAATTTCTGGACACAGCTTATGGGATAACACAGACCTGGGACTGTCCCTAACAGGCAATACAGAGGTGCTCACCTCATTTTGGGGGGAAAAGGAATATGGACTTGCACCGTGTCATGCCATTTGTCAGCAGCCTGTTTAATCTACGAGTGTAAAAGCAGCACTGGTGTTCACACATGGGTACATGCTTGGCCTCATCACTGGAGCTGTGGCCTCCTTTCCTGACTGAACACGAGCCCGTGCACACGGGGTGATTGCAGAGGGCGTGCAGAGTGGGTGCTGAATGTGCCACAGCAGCAGAACAGGCTTTGTCCCATGCTACCACTGAGATGTCTAAGTGGACCAATACCCCTTATCCCCTTTCAAGGCATCCCAAAGGCAAGACAAAATGGCCTGGATGAGTCTGGCTGAGCATGGAGAGTAGCCTGGTCAGCCTACTCAGATGATATCAGCAAGACAAAGTTCAGGGTAAGAGCATCAGGACTGTCTTTGTCAGCCCAGAATGGCCTGTTTGTAACTCAACAGCTGCCATGGAGCCTGAGAACATCAATAAAAGCCGTATTTCCTCCAGCTTTATGTATCTTTTTTCCCTTTTGTAACCATGTCTGTCTGTTTTTTCAAAGGCAGGGAAAGAAACTATCGTTCACAGCTCATACCTGAACAACAGAACAAACTCTTTCATCCCGACGAAGAAAGATTACTTGCCAGAATCAGTGTATCCAAAATCCTGTCTCTGAACGAAGGGTTTTGATGCAGTTTGATTATTCTTTTTCCTTCGTGCAGAAACTCTATTTCAGTTTCAGAAGACTCTTTATTTTGTTTTGATTCTTTTCCTTTTGTGTATCTTACTCAATAAATGTCCAGACTTCAGCACTGATTTCTCACTTTGTTTGTCATGGCAACTGAGTAGTCCTTATTCTTCAGACCCCGAGCCTCRTTTCAGTTTGATGTTGTTCAGTAATGTAAACACCTTTGACAGCCTGGGCTTAATTATTCTATCAAAATTAATACAACATAGTCTTATTAACAATTGTATGTAACAACTAATAAACAACATTAATACAATTCCAGGTTGTAGATTTGCTATCCCTCGTTTTAGCAGAGCTGACCCCTGATGAACGTAATGTATATATCTCTTTATCATCTTTATCTTCATATTTACCTATAAGGAATAAGACTAATAAAATTTTGGTTTGAATTTTAAAAATTCATTTGATTTCAGGTGTTTGCTTTGAATGTCACTTCTGCATTCTGAAATTTTATTGAAAAATATATATGTTGCAATATATATTTGCAACATGCTTCTACAGGGAGCAGCTCTTCTACCGCCCCTGTCTTCTGAAGGAGTTTAGGCCCGTAAGCTGGGCTAGCAAATCAGTTATAAACTCAGCAGCTACAGTCATGCCATTTTCTGTCCGGCCACTAAGTGTGTTTGTGGAGTTTCCTAGGCAGCAAATCAAGGTTGTGTACTCCTGTGTGGCCCTGTTATGGCCTGCCCCTATTCTCCTCGTGTCTTCTGGAGAAGCACAGCTGTTCCCCTGCCTTTGAGGACTTATGTTCTCAGCCAGTGAACACTTTGTTCTCTAAAACCTTATCCAATTTATATGAAAACTGCTTTCAGTAAATGACCTCATAGTGCAATTTTGCCCCAGTTTTGTAAGTCCTTCTGTAACATTTCTTGGTGCCTTCAGTAAATGTCTTCAGTGTTTGTATCTTCCTCATTGGTAGTTCACGCTACCTTGATGCTTTGTGCTTGGCACTCACACAGATATCTATTTAAAAGTACATTTTTAGCACAGGGATTCCTATTAACAGTAATGGGAATTGCATGGCTAAGTCAATTACCATGTACTGTGCTGAACATTTACCACTTAGTACCTTCCATTTGTTTTCCCTTTAAGATGTTTTCTAGCCTTTCTGAAATTAATGTACTGATCTGGGTATTGGAGTTGGATATGGGTTACTAAAAATCCTGCTTATATTGATGTGTATTTGTTGTTGTGTCCACTGACAGAAGTGAAATACCTCTCCTGATATTGCAAGGCTTCAGCAATAAACTTTGAGCCTTTAATTTTGATACTGCTTCAGATTCGCCCACAAAGAAACAGGAGCAGTGTGSGTTGGACCAAGGGTACCACCACAGGACTCTCACATGAGGGCTTTCACTGAGTGTACTGTTGCACCTCTCAAATTCAAGTGCATGTTAAGTACCCAAGTGAGAATACAACTGAGCCTGAGCTCAACCCTGGTATAGACGACACAAAAGTTTCCCTTCTGTCTGCTGCTGTTTCCCTCACTGACAAGTGCAAATAAAGGTGCAACTGAGTGAATTCAAGAGAGTAAAGCCAAGTTTAGCAGTGAAGGGAATAGCTGGCAAAAGCCACAGACCTTTGGAAAGATCAATACCACAGCAGTACTCAAGCTCGTGTGTGGTCTTGACATCCCAACACATGCATTTTTGCTTGGGGAGATGGTACTTTTTGCCAAGAGTGTTTTTGTCTTCTTCTTTGGCTGACAAAGAGACTTTGTCTTTTCCGTTTAGATAAGGACCTACTTAGTATGACCTACATTTTTATTTTACCACTGTAAAGAGAGAACAGAATTTCTGTCAGAATGGTTAAAGGAGGCAAAGAAAAAATATGCCAAAAACTCTGTTTCATTTTAATTTCAAGAATGAGAAATTTTTCTATTTTTCTTTGCAAACTATTTTTAACAAAGTAAAAAATGATCAAAAAAATGAAGTTGTTTATCAGCTTTGTCAGAAATTATTTTATTTCTTTAGCTCTGGTTCAAAGCTTCCCAGACGTGTAGGCAAAATTGTATGAGGGTAAGATAACCTAATTAAAATGAAGAGTAGACTACTAGGTGGGTGAAGAGAGAGGGGGTAAAAACTCCTTCTGCCTCATTGTAGTAGCTGACATCTTCTTCAGCAGGAGCAGCAACAATGAGAGGAGAGGGCTATGGATAAAACATAAGTATTATGTTTCTGGACAGTACACTGTTTGAGCAGCTTGCCCTTGGATTTTATACGCAAAGCAGGTGGTCTCTTACCCCTGCTTCTTTTGCATATTCAGTTGTCTATGCCTAAACGTGGATTGTCAGAAGCAGTTCAGAGCCAGGAAGATTATCTAGCAGCAGTTATTCACCTCCTCCACATACATTTGTCTCACATTTGCTTATCTATCCACCAGGAAATGTAGAAATACCACTAGCATCTAACAGCATTGCAATCTCTCTGTCTGGTTCTACTGAACTTCAGATCTCACTAAACAACTTGCACGCATAAAAAGTTGTAAAGGCGCTAACAATAATTACATTTAAAATAATTTTAGTCAGCACAACTGGTAATTTCACTTAGGAGAACTTTCTCATTCAGGAAAAAATTGGTCAAGGAGCTCCCATAACCATTGATTTTACTTCTTAACAAATCCTGTAATACTATGGAAGCCTTAGAAGGTGTGTTGAGATTTTGAAAGGATGAGCTGAGAAACTGTATCCTGTTCCTCTGAAATCAATCCTGACACAGTCTTGGTAAAACTAATATGCAACGTGGTCTATCATGAGTTAAGTAATGGTTATATTGTTATTAATGCCAATCAGCATGCCTTTTGTAGAAAACAGATCCTGTCAAACAAACCTGTAACGAAGCATAATTGGCTTCTGTAAGGTAGTAGGCTTAACGTAGAGTTCCCATGAACAAGTCTGACTAGTCCTAATCTGCCATAAAATTAATATGACATAAAAAGTCTTTAATTGAGAGATGAGAAAAAAACACAGTAGAAAACAAGGAATTCTTCCAGCAATGGAGGATTTGAGTGCTATCTGACAATTTGGTAGATACTGCCTAATAATAGGGTGCAATCTCTCATGAGCCTGGCTCATACAATTGGGGCATAAGCTACAATTCCTGGAAGGGAATGCATCCTAAGGAGGGTATGATTTCATGGTTTTGATATGAAATGAGAGCATGTAAATTGTACTGAAGCAAGTATTCATTTAAATTTCCTAATAAAATAAGAATCTATGAAAAAATTTTTCCAGGAAAAAAAAGTAGATTCTATGGAAGATGAATTTTTGTCTACTAGTCATCTGAAAAGAAAATCCCTAATCAGCTATAACTCTAAATGTTCATGGTCATACATTTAAAAAGAGAGTGTAGGTCAGTATCCCAGAATGAGACACTGTATCCAGGAATGCAGTGACGCTGGAAAGGGTCTGGAGGCCATGAATATAAGCAGTTGCATCTTTGCTCTCAGTGTGATGGGCTAAGTCTTGGCTGTAGAAGGACAGGAATATCAATTAAGAATAGTAGGTGCTTTTATCTTTTGTATACCACTAATGAGACCATAGTTGAAAAAAAAAAAATGACCATTTCTGGTGCTGCAGTTTAAAAAGCATTCTGAAAAAGAGAGAAGTATTCAAAAAAGTTAAATGAAAGATTGTGGGTTTGGAAAACATATTTCATACTGAGAAATTTAAGAAGCTTCATCTACCTATTTTGTTGAAAAGAAGGCTAATGGATGGTTTAATCATAGTCTGTGAGTACCTACCTGAGGAGCAGATTTCTCATAGACAGTTCTTTAATCTAGCAGTAAAACACATACATAAGATTCAGCAGTTGGAAGCTGAGGTAAGACAAATTTAGATTTGAAACACAGGACTAATTTTCAACATTGAAGGTAGTTAAACATAAGCATAACTTACCTAGGAATGTGGTTGATTCTCCACCATGTAGACCCTTTATTTTAGGATTGAATGTCCCTCTGAAACATATGCCATAGTTCAAGCAGAAATTACTGAGAGGTTTCTGTGGCTATGTTCTGCTGAAAGTAAAACAAAATAATCTTTTGATGGTGGCTTTCCAACTTGAAATTTATGAGTTTTACCAAGAGTGTAAAAATATGAACTGAATATTAACCACTCCTAATGTCTACCTGAGACCACAGAAAACATGAAAATTCAGGTCTGAAATGCAAACAGCATATTTTTAAAGGAGTGATGATTCACCTGTTCATAAATGTGGAAATGTCAGCTCCTTCACTCCCTATCAAAACAAGAAAAAAATGAGAACATTCATATTATGTCTTGAAAATCTGTCTCGAGCAGTGGGTCATTAAAGCCCCATGTAAGTATAGGTTTGGGAAGTCAGTTTTATGTGCCAACCCTATGCAAATGGGGATAAAAATCCTTGTACCACAGCAGGTTACTGGGCACTTAGCTTTCAGCATGGCTTCTACAGAAAACCCCTTCTGAAATGCTAATTCTAATACCTAAATCACCAGCTTTTTTTTCCAGGCTCCTGGCCTCTTGGTTGTAATGTATTTCCTATTGCATCCCTGTATCTTTGACAGCCAGGCCAGATGCTCATTTACTCTGGAACTGATATGAGGATGAAGAGCTCTTTGACAGAAGTGTACCAGTGCTTGACATTGCCAAAGGATCAGCTTTATATGTTTAATCATCACACCCATCTTATGCCTAATGGCTCTAAAAAGCTAGCTGGCCCCCCACTTTTTCTGGGCTAATGCAAGTTGGTTGTGAACCACGAACCTGTGAGCAACCTTCATTTTTCTTTGGCAGCTTTTAGATCTCCCAGTGGGTTTTCTCTTCCCAGGGGAACCCATATATAAACACCAAAGAACCTTGGGAAGTTTGGTGGCTTTGAAATGAAACCAAACAAGCTTGTGAATCTCTCTGTGAAGGATATGGCTTTTTTTGGGTAAGAAAATCACACGGGTATATCTTGAAGACCCAGTTAATGATATTGTTAGTGGTCATAGTTTTGAATGGAAGTGGAAGAGTCAAACTGTGCAAGTTAGTTGTGGATGTTAACCAGATTTTATTCATCATTGGTCTATTCTTTGGAAAATCACTTCCACTTGTTATTCACTTTGCCATTGTTTTTTACCACTAATAACGGGACTCCCTCCCATTAGACATAATGGTATCACTTGGCATTTAATTTAATCAGTGCCATGCTTACTTGGCTTACGTGACCTTGGCAAAAGGTGGGGGAAAAAGACACTTACTCCTGAAGGTCGTATTCTTCAGTTTAAGTTTTATAAAGATTGTCAACACTGGAATGAATAAAGCAAAGAAGGAAAAACGAAGTGAAGAAGTACTGGTAAAGAGAGGTGACAGAGAGGAATTTGTAATTTATATTTTATGGATGAAATTAAAAGAAAATATCGTGGAAGCAGAAAGGTTGTTTAGTATGAATGGAGCCTGTGTTTGGGCGATAGCTGAGAGATAAATATAATGTGGAACTTGGCGTGGATACACAGACGCCTGAGCAGCTTCTGGAATCACTTCTCATTCAATATTCATCAGATACATCACAATGGAACTGTTTGAGAGGCATAAATAAATGTGACTCATAAATTTAACTGTGTTAGGCTAACAAGTTGCACTAAACTAAATAAAATAAGGAAAGAAACCTGTTAAACACAGAGTGTTGTAGTATTACACAAGAAATGAAATACAGCTCATATCCCCAGCTGGAGGAGCACTTGTGGCTTATCTTCACAGGTTATTTGGGAACAGGTTGGCACACGTGGCCCATGAGAGCTTAGAGCAGGCATCTGCTAAAGAGGTATAAATCACTGCAAAACCGAGTAGTGTAGCTGTATTTCTGAAGTGAACAACCAAGACACATTTCCATTATATTTTCCCTTGTCTCCCTTCTCTCTGTGGCTCTGGTTTAGTTTCTTTATTTTCTAAAGGAGGCAGGACCTGAAGCATTGACCAGGGTTGTGGGAAAGTTCAGCTGCCAGCTCGGACTGTGTCCAGCTCTACAGACTCGAGCCCATTGTTTCATTTCTCTTTGCCTCTATTCTTATGTAGCCCCTGTTTTTATAAATTTTCTTCTTACAAGTCATTGGATAAGATGCACAAACTGCAGCTGGCGTGGAGACCAAAACTTAGGAATCTCACAGTCGTGTCGCTGAGTGATGGGAGAGCTGTGATGCATAAATAGGCTGATTTATGTGGGCAAGGTGACGAGAAGAGGTTAAGACCTCTGGTTGTGCTCCTTCTCAGATGTTACAACACAGCCTAAGAAGCAGGTTGTGAACTGCTTTAAATCACAGAGATGGTCAGTTAAAGAAGATGAAAATCACAGCTTAGTGTGATGGTCATCCACATGTGGTGTTCTTCAGAGAAACTCAGCCATTGCTTGGCCAGGACTGAGGGTAGCTGGAAGAGGCAGGGTAAGCTGGTCTCCCCTGACCCATCTTACCCTGCCCATTCCTGCCAGCGAAAGAGCCCGTCTTCCCAAGGGTGTGGACCGGTCTTATCTCTTGCTTGACCGAAACTTGGTAGTTAAAGGCCTTTCCCTGGTAATTGAACTGTCCTGCTCTGTTGTGCTTTGCACAGAACTTGAGCCTAAGCAAGAAGTGCTCAACCTAACAGCGTGTGCCGAATCGCGTGTGGGAAACTGCTTAGGCAGTTGTCCAGGGAATTTTTAGAGTTTGGGTTTTTTTTAATTTGTGTCTAGACATTAACACTTGAACACAATTTGGGTACTTACTGTCATTGTTTCTCCTATAGAAATCTACTCTTGGAGAGATTATTTCTTGGAATTTCCATTCCTTGATCTTTGAAGAAATTCCCTTCATTTACTGGGGCTTCACAGAGGGTCAGGTATCTTACCTTTTAACTTTAGCTCAAACCAACATTTTAACAGTGCAGGAATTTAAAATGTTTTGTAGATCCAGCCCTGCACCCCTTCTTCATGAAAGAAGAATTATATTAAGATCTGCTTTGTAACAGGCCAGTAATTTTTGCTTCAGTCCTATAAGGCCTGCCTCTGCATCTGCATAACTTCCAGAAGGAAAGTTAAATCTAAAATATCTCCATTGGTTCTAGTGAGACTTTGGCTAGAACAACAACTGTGGACTCTGTCTCAGGAGAAAAAAAACCACACTCTTGAATATTTTGCAAATCACAGGGAAAACCTTTGTTGTTGGAAACTTTTTTTTTTTTTTGCTTTTCTTTGAAATAGCACGGAAGCATAGTTCTCAGAGACATTCATTTTTTTGTTGATCTGACACTTAGAGTATATGATTTTGTTTTGTCCTTTTGTTACAGTAAGCCCTTACCTTAAACCCTTACTGTACTGATATTTATTACTATTGTTTTGCCTGTTTATTATTTGTTTTGCCTATTTATTATTATTTTGCCTATTAATGGTGTTTCCACTTGGAACCCTTTCTAACAACAGTGTTTTCATAACGCATAAACTAATGTAGCCAGCTGCATATTTCAGGATCTTCTGCACTACGTCTCATTTAAATTACCTGCAAAAGTTTTTTGCAGGTATTTCAGTCAAAAAGCCCTGGCCAGTCAGAAGATGGAGAGTAGAAATATCGCTAGTTATCTTCCAACAGTCTTCTCTTAGTAATTTGTAACGATAAGGGATTGAAAATGAAATTAAAATTCTTTTGTAATTTCATTATCCTGGAAGTGATTTTATAGCCTGCTGAGAATTAAACGTTGAAGTACAGCACAGTGTACAAAATAATTCCTGTTTTAATACATTTTTATGGCCCTCAGAGGCGCAGAAGCACAGCTCAGCTCAGCATTAGCCTGTGTATTACTCAGCTTTCCAGGTCTTTAATTCAAAATGAAAATTAAACAATATTCTTTTTACCAGAGTAGTTCATCCAGAACTAGCTAAGAAAATAATTTTTCATTTTGAAGGGCTCTTACTCAAACCCTTTCAAGGTGTTTTTTTTAATTGTTTAATCCCAAAATTGAAAACCCAGAATCCTCTGTAATAGAAGATGTGGAGCCCCTATGCACTAATTGCATTGCCTGCCCATTACAGCTGATATGCACTGGTTAAAGCGCTATGATACTGCACATAAAAGCATAGTGCCTGAAATAAAATTTACATGGTATCCAACCCTGATGAATTTTTCAAGAGGTTCTGCTAGACTTTCAGGTATCTGTGTAAATAAAACATTAGTATTGTAGGATTATTTTGATAATTCCACTATTAAATCCTAATGAATAGTAGAAATTGTGCATTTGGTTAACCAAGTTTCTGACCTCTGCAGCAGATGTAAGATCAGACAGCAGTGGACTTGATGCTGAGATCACTACATACGGCAAGAAACCAGTTTTAGAAAGGGTGAGTTCAGCTGATACATGAGAAGCAGAGAGCTGCCTAACTTCTTTCACAGGATTTTCTCCTAGGGTCTGGCATGAATGCAGCCCAGAAATAAGATGGGTTCTCTCCCTAGTTAATCTCTGAGCTTGCCTACGTCTTTCTTCTCGGCAGCTCACCTCCCATGTCCCTCTAGCCCCTTGCCAATGACACAGCAGAGCTCCCTGTGCACGTGATGGCTTTTCCTCTGATTTCTCCAGCATCAGGACCCTCCAGTCCCCTCTGGGACACTGTGCTGGCTTCTCTGCCCTTGCTCCACAGCCTGTGGCAGCAACAGGACCAAGGTTTAGGAACCGTCCTGAATAGGATGCATGCCGGCAGAGGCACCTAAGAAATAGTTGCCGGCTGCTCTGCCCTCTTGGCTTGAAGTAGCCATGGAGAGACCCATAATTAATGTCCTGCCTCCTTAGTATATGCTGAATACAGCAGAAAATTTGACCTGTTTGCTGCACACTAATTCCTTTTTCCTTCTGTGATTTTCCCCTCCTCTGTTTTTGTTTGTTTGCTCATTTTGGATATTCATTTTAATTCATTTGAAATGAATGAAGCCACCATTCTTTTGAAACAAATGAAGATATTCCACGATCCATAATCTTTGCATTCTTTGCTGAATCCACCATTTTCAGTGTCAGCCCCAGCAGCAGTATCTGCTGTCTTTGAAGTCTTTGAAGTCTCCACAGCTCAGGCTGAAGGCATTCAAAAGGGAGAAAGTAGCAGGTTGGGGGAGGTAAGGGGGAGAGGAAGGATTTTTTTTCTTTACCTACAGCCACTCTTTACACTGTGAATGGTAGAATTAGAACACTTAAAAAAATAAAGCAACCCATTGATTTTCCCTTCAAAAGAAGTTTCAGCCTAAGCCAGGGTTATTTGAAAGCTTTCTTAGGTAACAGACAAAGTGTGACCTGATGAGGTTGGAACTGCAAGTGCCCATTTTAGGGGGTGAAAAAGAAAGGGAATGGATTTTCAAAAGATCTTCTTATTTCCAATGTTTTAAAATATCCTGGATAGGAATCACAGTGACTATATATTTTGGGGGAAAAACATGAGAAGAAATGCACTATTAAAACAGATTGTAATTTGCACATCATTGTACAGCAAATTTGCCTTGCTATTCAATTCCTCACGATGGGGAGGGGCGTTGTTAGCTCAAAAGGCCCCAGCTGGACAAGGGGGCTACTGAGCAGCCTTGTAGCGAAAATGGACTTTTTTCAGAACTGTGCTTGAGGTGGGAGGTTTGATAGAGCAGGCTTTTGAAGGGCAACAAGGAGCGGGAGCTATCAGGTGTTCCGCTGATGCCACACAGTGCAACCAAAGGGTAGCCATGGTGCAAGCGGAATACATGGAGGCAACCTCTGGAAATGTCTGCTCTGAAATCAGAGGCAGGGTACATGTGACACGGAGCCTCAGCTAATAAGCCCACCGGAGAGGATTACCTTCTCAGACGTGACACTGTGCTAATGTGGTCACACTGCTTCTGGACCCTTGATGCATACTCTAGGAGATATGCATAACATACCAAGTTCCTGAACAGTTCTCAACCCATCAGTGCAAAAGACTTGACAGTTGTTAAAAAAATATTTCGGGCAATATTCTTGAAATAAATTCTGAGAGACTGGAGACCTACTGATTTATTCAAAAACACCAGCTTCACAGCTTAAGCTAGAGGAGGACTAGAAAGATTTTTTATATTGGCACTGTCTCATTCAGAGCTGAAAAACTGATATTTTGTAAGAGTGAACTGAAAATCCAGAGGGGAGAAATATCAGATTGGATCTGTCAAAATGTTTCATTTAGCTAAGTTAAAGATATTTTGTGTGATTTTTCTCATTTGGAAACATATTTGTCTGTTAATTTAGGTATCTCCTAAAAGGCATTTTGACCAAGAAAAAGAGACCATGATTTTGAAAATGTCAAAAAAGAATTTAATGAAAATTCCAAACCTTTTAAAAATGGTAATGAGAAAGGGTCATTTCTGAGGAATTATGTCAGGAAAGGCTGGGGTTATCTTTACTGATGCTTTCTAAGAATTTCTTTGTTGCTGGAAAAATTGCAATGTGCTTTAAGCAGAGTAGAGTTGAAAGAAAGCTGGCAGCTAGAATAGAGACCAGAACAGGGTCCTTGAGTCAGTAGGGAGCATGCCTTAAAATTAGAGTGTAGGCTATGTTACTTATCACCATGGGTAATTGCGTTCATCAGGTAAAAGATTCTGTGATCCAAAGAAATTGACTGGATATATTTTCAGGCAGAAAAAGACTTTTGGTATTAAGGGGAAAAATAAGAACAGAATAACTATCTTTGCTATCAACAATGATGACAAAAGCAACTCAGAAAATTTGCCTGACAAGTATATGGAGGTTTACTCAAATATGCTCAACCATATTTCTTTTCAGTGTTAGTGAGATATAACAGGATGTAAAGGAACCTTTATAAACATTATCTCCAGGGCAATATTATATTAATAGGAAAGGACCAAAGCATCACAAAAAAGAATTTCTCTTTACGTTGTGTTACAGTATGTGATAATATATGCAGTATTGCTCGATGTGTGTTACTCCTTTGGATGAAAATACAGCAATGAATAACAAAAATTATGCTAGGTCTGTGCAATGCAACTGTTTTTCAGCAAGGTTAAGAGTGCTGAACTCCATGCTTATGAAATGGAGCATCTCAGTTTTTAAAACTAGAAATACAATGAAATATAGGAAATGTTCCCTAACACCCCAATAAGGAAACCACACCTTTCTCTTTACCAATGAAGATTAATTCTCTGTGTAGTTACTAGTGCTTTTCTTATATGAGGGTTGAATGTTGGAAGTAATGGACCTTTTATCACTTCTTTTGGGAAACTTTTGCAGTTGAATACGTCTTTTATTATCACTCCATTTGGAAGCCTATTGTGTATATTTATTTTCTTAATCTTACCCAATCCTTCCCATCTTTAATCCCTTAAATAACTAAGTAATTTATTTCACCACTTAAGGTTTTTACTCCTGCTTATATGCTTTACATATGCTATCTCTATGCTTTCTTTTTTATCACAGCTTTTATTAACTCAAATCTTCTGTCATCTAATTCCCTTTCCAACTGTATCTCTCGCTTTCGTTGTAATGTGATGATGATGCTGCAGATTGAGCCCTGTTTCCGAGGCAAGGTGAGAGAATAGAGAAGGACCTCACAGACTCATGGGCAAATTCTGCCCTTTTCATTTTTCTGCAGAGGCACACTCAGCTTCCAATATTCATAATTTCTACATTTGAAATTCGTTTTGGTCTACCTGACTTTGAACAAAGCTAGTCTATTGACTGTGAGCAACCTACTTAATAAGTTTTAATTTGTTATCCACTATCTTCAACGTGTTCTACTTTCCAACTGGTTGATTAAAATTTACGCATGTTGTGGGAGGGGACTCCAGGAATTTCAAGATGGTAACATGAATATTTTCAGTGGGTATATATAATCACAAGTAAATAGAGGACATTGGCTTCCTTTGAATAGTCTTGTTAAAAAATCTTTCCTGCTAATGTGACAGAAAACAATGTTTCAGGTACTGTTTGTGTATGATACAATATTTGCATTAGCATCTTACCAATATGACATTTTTCTTTGTTTTCTTGCAGGGTTGCTTTTTAAACTAATGAATCATTCATTATGCTCTTAAACAAAAACTAGCCTTTTGGCCAAATGAAACATGTGCAGCCTTTGTTCAGCCTGTCAGTTGCGAAAGGAATTAGTGTCATGTGGACAAATAATAATTACTTTCCTTCCTGCTCAGACGTTATTAAGAGGAACAAAATTTGGCAGACCTGTTGGGCAAACTGAGTTTTTCTTGTTCCTAAAATCTTTTACATTTTACAGTCTGCATACTGCTATAGTCTGAAGGAGCTGAGGTTTTTGATATCCACAACATTTATATTTGTCATACCATTTAATATAGCATGACAATATGAAATGAAAGATTTAATTTCGTTTTCATTAAGATGAAATGAAGGATTCTTCAGACATGGGACATGCTAGCATTGATTTGAAGGCCTGCTTGTCAAGGTCCATCTCAGTTTTGAAGCTGCAACCTCTTAATGTTGGGTTTGTATGTCCTTAGTGTGCAAATTTAGCCTAACAGATGGTGTAAGTACAGCCATGCCAGAGACACCGTATGTGCATCTGTTTCGATTATTTGGATCCACACGACTGTTCAGGAGTTACACAAGCAACAGGGGTTTTCAGATCTTCAACACCTAAGGTGACCAGAATGAAACTATCTTTCTTCAAACGTCTTTTAAAATTAAAATGAACAAACAATCATTTGTTATCATATAAAATTAATGTGTGGCTCCAGTGGTGCCTCAAGTGGAAGTGAGATTTTTTTAGAATAAAACCCCTTTTCCCAGGCAGTGCCCTGGAGGAGTCAACTATTGATGTCATTCTGACTTATGAAATCCACCAACATTTTCAATCTAAGTTTTGATCTAATTGTTGTAAAAACGTCCTATACACTAAAAGCTACTGATGACCTTCAAAAGTAGCTAACAAAGGCTTGTTCTCTGCTTTAGCAGATTCAGTATTTCAGCTACTTTTCAAAAAGGAACATTGGATTCTTCATATGATTGTGGTTGATGAAGCGACTCTGAGGGATAGCTCTACTCTCATTTGTCCCCTTGTTAATACAATATTTTTCTTCAATAGCTAGACAATTTTTTAAAACCCCCAACCCCTATACATTTTCAGATTCCGTAGGGGTTTCTGTTGCAATTTATGACCTTTTGTCCTCTTACATTTTCGTTTTGAGTGATTTTTCTCTTATACCTATTTTTATTGTACTGTAAGAATTGATTGTGATTATCTTAAAACTATTCCAGTTCTTGCCAACTGTTCGGGAAAACGCTCTTCTAAGACTTTAACATTAAGTTGAAAGATTTCATATTTATTTAATTGTATAAGCTTATTCCTCCTATCTGTATTGCTGGTGATACAATTGCTTCTATGATACACATTTGGAAAGCTGAGAGTCTTCTTTGCTCTCATTCTATCTCTGGAGCTCCATAATAAATGTCACCAAGTCGTAGTCCATCCCTGTAGAAATATCTTTGAGCTTAGATAACATTGGATCAAGTTCTTCTGAACTGAATTAAGAGAAGTTATAGTAGGGATTAATTTGGTCCACTGTATGCAGCCTAAATTGGTTTTGGGAATTTCTGTCCTACAGATCATTTTTAACCGGTATGGCTGTTGACTGTGACTTCCTCTCTTCCAGATTTGCAGAGAATGGGAGCTATGGTTAGCAGAAGATTTTGCCTTGTTTTTCTTCTCTACAATACTCTCCCCTCTTCTCATCACAGTTCGATGTGGTGGGATGGGGAACAGTACAACAAAATGTACCGCCTTCTTTGTGTAATGGCTTTAATCTAATACACCATATGGAGCTCCATGGTAAAGTTTAAAAATAAGAAGGAAAGCAGGGATAGAAAGTAGAAGTACAGCAAAGGAGGAAATATGTTTTAGATCAGATCAGAAATAGATGGAGAGTCATCATTCACTACAGGATCCATTTCAAAGTTGTACAGTAAAGAAGTTAGGGACACCATGCTCATGAGTTCATGATAGATGATGAACAGCATGGTCTCTACAGACTAGCGCTATGAAATCTGAGGCTTGGCACAGCCACAGAGGAAGCAGGAGGGCTGGAGGCATGTGTAGGAGCAAGTCTGGAGAAGCAATAGATGATTGATTAAAGTTGTCAGAGTTCCCATCACAGCCCCTTTAACACATGCTGAGCCTGATGCAGGTTGACTGATATGCCCACCACTCCTTTCCATGTCTTATCAGACCTGGAGTTAATGCTGGGCAGAAGGGTAGCTGGCACAGTGAATGTGTAGGCTTACCGTACACAAAATCATCACACCGCTTAGCAATTTTCAGCTATCAGCAGCCCAGACTTGTTTTTGATGTGAGGAATTCCAGCTGCATTTTGAGAGATGACAAGACTTTTCAGAAGAAGAAAACCAGTGTTCTCATGGTAGGCTGGCTAGAAATGAAAATGCCTGCCTCCCATCTGGCATCCCTTGTCACAGATTCGGTCTGCTGCCTGGAGAGAGACCAGAGCTCTCCATAGTGTGAGGAAGGTCAGCAGAAGAGGTATCAGTGATTTTGTCTGAGGGAAGCCTTGCACTCTCGTTTGGAGGATACTTGGTCAGTCTGATGCTCCCATCAGGTGTTCCTCTTCTCCATACAGCACCGGGGCATGCATTCCTGCAGCTAGATGTTTATGGGGAGAATCGCAGTAGTCACAGGGTCCAAGGTGCCGGTGAGGGAGAGAAAATGCCAAGGAAGAGGATGAGGTTCAGGAGAGAAGCAGAAGCTGACTAATTGGTGGCAACAGTTAAAAAATAAGAAGATAACGCCGTGGTCCAGCCAGTCAATGGCAGGTGGTGACTGGGAACAGGGACCCACTGAGGAAAGAAGTAAATATTGCAATTCTAACTTGAGAAGCAATAAACATTTTAGACAGAACTTGAAGGACAGTTTTTATTTTCTGGTGAGATCAGCAGATCTCCATGTTCCTTCCAGCCAGGCACATCCCAGCTTTGTAGTTCTAGAATCTTGTTTTCACTGTTGCTATTTACACTATAGAAAAAAGTAAATACTTTAATTGATCTGCAGTCAGACATTCCCTTTCCACAGCTCAGCGTAGAGATGGCGATGAATGCAGCTCTGATGTTGATGGCAGATAAGAGGGCTTATCGAAAGGGGAGTGCCGAAATGACAGAAGGGTAACCCCTCCCTCTTTCTCTGTAGGATGTTCCCCAGCAGTGAATAAAGCTTAAATCTCGTGTAAATCAGACTCTACTCAATCAAAGACTTAAATGACTTACAGATTTTGAGCATTTTCTGCACTAAGCCCAAGTATGTGTTTATGTTTTAATTTTCTTGTGTGTAAAAAATTCTTATATCTATAGTCCCCCAAGCTTCATTGTAGCATTAGATAATCATATGGGAACTTTTCTTGTTACCATTATGATTGTGATTATTGCTATATTTATTGCCTTGTGTCTATTTATTGTGTCTAAGGAGTTCAGACATAGATGCTGTCAACTGACGGATTTTCCTGGTTACACAAGATAGGGCTGGTTTATTGGTTTCAAGCCGGGTGCTCTGTGTGCTGAAAAGTTACAGAAAGCAGTGAAACGTGACTTTGAGACAGAGTGAGAGCAGGCCTTCCTGGACACAGAGTTTGCTGGGATTGTACAATTGGGAATTCCCAAAGAAAGCAAATGCCTGTTGTTAATGACTTTTATTGAGTTAAGCTTGCTTGGCTTTCTGTTCCCTCTTTGTAGGTAAACAAAACAAATCCAGGTGCAGGGCTGATCTCTGCTACTGATTTCTCAACCAAATGGAAATAAATCTGGAAACCACAACCCTGCCCACCTCCACCAACCCAACCATGTGAACTAATATGACAATGGTGTTTTAATTCTGAAACCTGAATATTTCCTTGGTGCTGAACAACTTGTGTGCTGAGAAGTGACAGCAACCAGGCTGAGCAAAACACCCGGCCTCCCAGAGTTCCCCTCTCCCTGGGCACACCTGGCATCCCCAAACATCTCAAGCATCTTTATGTTCCAGTTTCAGCAGGGTGCGTCCAGCTTTGAGTTCAGTGTTTGACTGAAATAACCTTCTGCAAAACCTTCTTGAAAGGTTAGATCTGTGTTAGGCAGGGCCAGGGCTTCCCAGCCTGTCACAGATCATTCTTTGTTGAGGCTTGAATTGATTGAAAACCTCCCACCCCTTTCTCAGCCCCAGAGCATGGTATATTTAGGCTGCATTGTTGTCATCCCATCCTTTTCCCCACCCTTGTAGCAACAGCAAGCTAACTTTTTCATTTCAGACTCCTATTTGATGGTGAATGTTATTTAAAATTCCATCCTACCCACGACGTGAAACTAATAGATCTGCTTAATTATAGGAAAACTATATGTATGGGTATTAAGGAAAAAATTCTGAGAAAATGTTTTTTAAATGTTGATTGCTAATGAGATCTAATGATACCAAACAGAGTGTGCTGCTCTAAGTATTTCAGCGTGATAAATGTTTTAAAATTCTACTGAAAGAAACACCGAAATAAGTTACAGTGCCACTTAGTAAGACACCCTTGAGTGAAAGTAATAGGCACCAGGGAGTATTACTTCAGAAAGTGGGCCCAATTACACATATTACATATATATTTCCTTCCAAACATACTTCCTTCCTTTCTTCTTAAACAGTCAAAATTCCCAACTGGTTTCATTGGGAGTTATGGCTAAGCTTCGTTTTACAGTTTTACAGTTAATGTCARCTTTCTGAGGTATATGAAAAAGACATGTAAGATTAAAAAAAAATGCTGCTACCTCCTGTTGCTCAAAACATTTGACTGATCAAAATAAAGTGTAGTGAATGATGAGAGTTAAATTCAGTGATGAAGCATCTTACATGTCTGAGAAATGCTTCAAGCAGTGTTATGTCTGGGAACCTCATAGTCCCACAAGATCCCTGGAGCCAGACATTTAACAAGGCTTCTAGAGGGTTATTTCCAGGCAATAGCTAATGCTCACAGAAAAAGAGGGAAGATCAAACCACATGTTTCAGCAGAGCTGCCTCAAAGCTTCACAGTGGTGCAAATAAAATCCAAATATTGTTGCTAAAGGACAGCAGACTAGACCTTCTTGGACTAACACTTTTCCTACTGTGGGAAGCAAAGGCAGAGAAGAAGGGCCTTGTTAACCTGGAGACCTGGGATACTAGACCTCAGCTCTTGGCCTTTCAGAAAGCAGTAGCAGACTTAGGTTTCCACAGCAGTATCCCAAAAGCAATGCTCAGAGGGCAAGGAAGCCTGCTGCTGCTGCTGCTGACACCCCACAGCCTTTCCCTTCCTGGAGCTCTGGTATGGTCAAAATAGGCAGCAGGTTCATTTTGCTGCCACTTGCAAACTGTTTTTTTCTCCAAATGGCTATGTAGTTTGGCTACAGAAAGAAGCACAAGGAGGAAGCAGAGTGATTTGTACCAAATAGCTTTCATTTCATTTTAGAGAAACACTTACCTGGAATCAGTCATTGCTGTCCTTCTCTGGTGGCAGATTTCTATTTTGCTTATAGTGAAGACCCATAATTCACTTAGTTCAGTGTTTGTGTATTCTGCATTACTTTGGGGATACAAAACATGAATAAATCTCTGACACTTGCATTTCTTAGCACAACTTTTATTTATGTATATATAGAAGTATTTTAATAGTGTAAGGGTTTTCAGGGCTAGTGTTACACATAATGAAAACTCCAGTAGAACGTAGACACCTGCTTATATCCAGAAGAAGTAAGTACCCCTTCTTTGCCTTATTACCATCCAATCTCATACTTCATGTCAGATTTTAGAGCTAGAGAAGACCTCAAAATCTGCAGTATGTGAAGGATTAATGTAATATAAAATCTTCTAAATGAATAGGAAACAAAGGAGATAACTATGATACAGTGAGCATCAATATGGTTTGAACCAAAGATCACTGAAGGTATGGGAAAGATTTTCAGTTACCTTGACAGACTTTGAATAGGATCGTGTTTTATATTGAAAACTCTGAAGTGATTATTTCCTTTGTATGCTTTTCTACATCCTTTCTTATTATTGTATTCTCTATCCAGTAGGGATTATAGCTTTTATGGATAAATTCTTGAATAACCCATTCTTAAAACGTCAGTCGCATTTGAAAGTACAAGTTTATATATTCCTAGAAAAATATGTTTTAAAAACTTGTTGCACTGTAATCTTCCTCAAAGAAAATGAAAAGGCCAGTTTTTTTGTTGGGCAGTAACAGCCTTTACCTAGCTGAGCTGCCATAGTGTCTCATGGGAATTTAAAGTTCAGGTGTATCAGACACTGGCTTTTTATATAAGTTGAGACTTGTTTAGACCACTCATTGCCTCCTAGTATGTCCTTGGAGTGTGACTAAGTTTTTACTCTTGATTTTATTTCAGGATGACACAAAAATGGCTGACATTTTCCATGGGGTATGAATCCCACTTTTTGATGGATGAATCCTTGTATAGAGTGGGTGTGGAAGCTGGGACACTTTGGGGTTTGATCCCTGATCCTGCAAAGCATTGAGATCATACTATTATTTCAAAATAGAAGACACAAAAAAACCCAACTCCCCTGTAAGACAGGGAATTTCTTGGTGTTTCTCAAGTAAGTGGAAACTAAAAGTAATCAATATTTTGTAAAAAAGGGTAAAAAGCAGCAACAAAAGTCACATGAAAAACTCCTGTGAAATAATCAGATCAATAAAGTAAAGTATGTAAAGTACAATGCATATTACAAATATAAAAATCGACACAAGCAATCCTAGAAACAAGTACAGTATACTCCTGGGCACTTTATAAAAATGCACATTTTCTATCCATGATAGAGTTAATGTTTAGTAAATGTTTGTATACAATAGTTCTGCAAATGTAAGTACATTATCTAACTGCCAACAGTCAAGGCAAAACAAAAGAAATAAACCCACTTTCTGTGTTTCTGCTCCATTTTGTCACCTTACATATCCTGCAATGCATCTTTATATATATAGGTAAGCTGTCAGTGGTTTCAAAATTGCAGATATAGTAAGTGAATGTCCACCTTTATTTCCTATTTCCAGCCTTGGAACGCCAGCCAGGTAGGCTTACTTACGTTTGTATTTATCACTACACAGAAATAATTCTTTCATCAGTTTTCTAACCTCAGAGCACGAGTTTTCATTTTTAGGTAAGCTATCAAGACAATCTCCTGTATCATGTTGTCCCCTCTAATATATTGTTATGGTATTTTGTCTCTCTCATAGCTTTTAAGAGTATTTTGCAAAAATAAGTCATAAGCTTTTTCTCTCAATGTTTTCCTCCTAAAAGAAAAGGCATACTGCTAGTAGTGACTTGCAATATATCCTTCCAATTCACTAGAGAGATTTGCTGTGCCTTCCCTTTTTTCTTTTCTGGTCATGCCTACACTGAAAGAAAAAGAAGAATAACCCTCCCCAACAGCTAAAGTATATATGAATTATATTAGATAAAAGTTAATTCAAATCTTTATGCAAGTGAAAAAGATGGATCTTCTGTCTTAGAGATTGAAACATTTAGGATTCCTATCTGCTCTATTCAGCAGTGCTGCCAGATCTGTCTTTTGGTCTCCCCTTTATTCTGCAGTGCTGAGTCCAAGCAAGGTTTGGGTCTCATCTTGGCTTCCTGTAATAGTGATGACAACAGCAAGAAATAATAAAAAAGATCAGTGTTTTCAACATCCCTGGAATAGTTTTCCCTGGCTGATGAAAGTAGCCAGACCTTTAGTTAGTATACAGAAGCTAGTCTTCATTTTTTGCCCAAGATACTGAACATTAGACTTTTCTATTAAAACACAAAGGGGAGACAGAAAACAAATAACTAATGTTATCCAAACTAAATGGTATAGTACCTGAAATATCAGCATAGCTGCTGTTCTTATAACGATTTTACAAATATTTCAATAATACAGAATAAAAAAGTAAAGCCAAGGTAGAAATTACTTGAAGTGTCCTATGACACACAAACAAGAGCAGTGTAAAATTGCTCATGCTGATTAGTGGAAAGAAACAGGCATTCCTAGGGTTTGATTTATGACATTGCTAAGTAAGTAACATCTAAACTAAGTCAAATGAATTGTGCATCATAACTATTATTTCTCTTCACAGAAAGAGAATATCTAAGTGAATAGCTCACATGTAGACCCCTATGTGGTATACTAAATTTACACACATATCTCATGTAACCTAGCAAATCAGGAGAGGTGCACAGTGTTTCACATATTGTGTGTCACATTGTGCCATGTCTTGAATGATATATAATGATTTACGGCCATTAGTATAGGATGAAAAAACTGCATAACTGAACAAAATAATAAATACTTTGAAGGTAAATGAAGAGGTAGAAATGTCTGAGGTCCACCTGGTATTTAATTGTAAAAATAGTAATTTTCATTTCACTTTCAGTGAAAACAAATTTTGAAATAATGAAACGTCTTGAAAAAAAGAAATGCTGCATTTTTACTGGCTCTACTAATAATACTCATATAGTAACAGGGTTGATAATATCATCACAGGATAAGGACCTCCATTCAACAAAGTTCTTCTGTATGGAGTTATTTTAAGTACAGGCTTGAATTTCCCATGATTTTTTCCTTGGTCCAGGGCCTAGATTAATTATATTTTTGGAGTAGTATGCCATGTGCACAAATATTGATACAAAAGATAAAACTCAAGCGATCCAGAAGTATTTATACATTGTTTTGAGGTCAATTGCAATATAATCAAAGTGAGTTAGGGCAGTAGAAAAATATATGCCTAAGTTGCAAAGCAAATACACAAAGAAAATAAAATCAGATTATCAGTATCATTATATACATTCATGTACTTGAAGAAGATATTTTGCCACCTGAAAAGAAGTCATCGGTTTGAACTAAATTTTTCTGAAACCAGTCACTGGTGACTATATTAGAGATATGTTAGAAGAACTTCAGAGGAAGAGTAAGCTTATATTGTCTCATCCTCCCTTTAAAGTTTCTGAACTGATGTTACATAAAATAGGATGGAGGAGGGAAGAAATTTGACTTTGAAATTTGCTTGTATTCTGCTTAAGAAAAGAGGTGCCATGTGCATAAACATCTCCCTCTCTTTATGTTGTGCATTTTTTCTCTCAGTCGCAGTAGAATTTCCACTTCTGGGCTTGATGGCCCTTAACCAGTTTTCATCAGGCGACAGATTCATGTTCTCCAGTTGTATGAGAGTGTCTGGCATAAATGCTTGTTGCTTCCATAGTCATAGTCTTTTAAAAAAGTGTCTGTCACGAGACAACTTCAGGCATCAGAACTGCTTTTTTCCCTTCTTCTTCGCTGCTATTCTGTACCACTGCACTGATGTCTCATTATACCTGTACAAGAAAGGCTATTATCCTTCACACGTTTAGCTGCTGATCTAAATGAAAGTACATTATCTAAATAGTTGAATCAAGAAGCATACAACTAAAGCTCATTTCAGTCTGATCTGTATTTCTTGGTGCTTTAGCAGGTTAACAGCTTCCTGTGAAATTACTTTATTCAAGGGTTTTCACCATAATTTGGTCATAATGTGGTCTAGACCAAATGGTAATAAGAACTTGCAGAAAATTTGCAGTTCATTTTCATTTTATGTCTCAGGAGGAAAACAGGTCTTTTCTAAATAATTCAGAAATTGCTTTCAGAAACAATGTGGACATTATCAAGGATAGGTCTAGTAGGGAATTTATCTAACAGCACAGAGTATTTCAAATACTTATCATAGCACATGAATATTGTGGTATTGAATATCATCCTATTAATATTAAATGGTCAGTTAGTTAAGTCCCTGCATATTTACAGCAGCAATACTGGAAATAACACACAAATTAAGTTCTTTTTTGAGTGCTGTGCATTTATTTCATGCTCTCAGAGGAACTCAGTGGCACTGTAATAGTATTCTGTCTATGCCAGCATATGTTATTATCATTGTGGAAGTTTATACTAAAGATCATTTTGTCATTAATCTAGGCTTCTGGAAAACTTCAGAACAGGAAGAGCATGTCATGGTAGAAATCAAACAAATATATCATTTAAAACCAACAGAACTGGAATTCAAGTATGTGTGCTGCACTTCCATTCTACATGCTGTTTGCTGGTTGTGATGCTAACATTTGTACGTGATGCAGGCTGAAAACATTTAAATTGGCTTTTGAAGGAAATTAATAATATTTTACACAATTTTGGAGTATTTTTTTCTCTTGTGGTTAAAAACTTCATATAAATAATTTAACCCGTAACAGCTTCAGTGTTGCAAGTAGATTAAAAATGAGAATTTCCGTTGCAATCTTTTTCCGTGTATACAAAATACATCCTCCTTTTCACCATAAAGTTTCAGGAAATTTATCCAAATCTGATATACTCTTAAAAWTAGGCAAGATATAACCAATAAAGGGGTTTATCCTTCTGTGGTTACCCACTTTATTTCCAGTCTTCCTACCTGTTTAACTCTGTTATATTAAGCAAAGATGGGTTATTGTTAATAACCTTCTCAAAAAGCAGACACCTCCTACTTAAGCATAGCAAAGAAAAGGTTTTGAACACAGATCCTTACCCTCACAGAGGCGTGAGCCACTAGGCCACAGAGAAATGAAAAGGAGAAGGGGGAAGAGAGAGAAGTATATAAGCAACTCAACCAGCAGATCTGAAGTGGCGATAACTTCTGGTAGGGCTATATTTTATGGGTCCCTGAGCAACAGCTTTCTTTGCTGGCAAAACTGCAGCCAGAAGAGTGTCCAACATGTGCCTAAGCCTAGACAAAGGATGATGACTCTGTAGCTGGGTGGTTACAAAATCTGATGGGTGCATGATGTAGTATGCACATGCTGGCCCTAGGGAAGACCTGTCTGCTAGATGGAGGCTTCAGAATAAAAATTGTTCAGTTGACACTTATACATGTTCCTGAGTTGAAGGCAGCCTTATGTGTGCCAGCTTCAGCACCAAATTTTGTATGAATTACGGATGGCAACTTATGGTCTTCCTCTAATTATGTGACTCTACCCACCAATGGGTGTGTAGATAGTAAGAAGAGAACAACAGTGCTGGGCGTTATTGTATCCTTATAGAAACGGGCGAGGGATCTAAACTAGGGATTTAGCTTTTCCTACTCTCTGAAGTATGTCTTTTGTTAGAGATACCTGAACTTGCTCCGAACAAACTCGTGCAGGTCTCCAGCATAGCTCGGGCATTAGCTCAGGTCTGGGAAGCAGTGAAGCCGTGTTATCTCAGCATGCCGCCCTGGGGAGAGCATGTCTGGCTTTGTTGCTTCCAGTTTTGGAACAGGCTTGGTTGCTGTGAGCTTAGGAATCTCTGTGCCACAGATGTTCGCATGCCCTGAAAAGCAAATCCAGCCTATTATATTGCATACATTAAATCTGACACGCAGTTGCTGCCCTTATTGCCATCCTAGTCAAAACTATAAAAAATTGAAATTTACTTACTTATTTCGTATCTTCAGTCTTTCTTACTTGCCAGACTTGCTGGTCTCCTCTTTGACCTGTAGCATAACTCTCATGTCTGCACTTCAGAACTGCATTCAATGATGTTTTGAACTCTTTCTCTGCTTGGGATATCTGCCTTTCACTTTTAGGCTGGGTATTTGTTCACGTTGCTGCTCAGGCAAGAACTTTCAAGTCACAAGCTTTAGTTTTCTGCTTTTCCAACTATAATTTTCAGTCTTATAGGCTGAAAGCATTCACTCATCTGGTGCAGCAAAAGTGCTTTCCTTTCTCATTTCTCTTTTTTTGTCTCCCTACCTCTGTGTCCAGACTTGTCTCCTTCTCATTGTTCCTTTTCCTTCCACTTTCATCTGTCTTCTTTTCACTGGTCTGTTCCTAATTTTATTTTATTTTCTACAGATCTTCAGTTTAAAAAACTCACCTCTGACTCATCCCCTCAAAATGTATTCAAAGAAATATCTTCATTCCTCATATTTCTTCAAGGCCCCTACAAGTGGGTTTTGTTTCTGAGGTTTTGGATAGATATTTCACTTCCATGACAGATATTTCAGGGTTCATATCACTGCATCAGAAATATCGCCAGTCCAGACTCATAAATCAGTATTACTAAGGTGTATTTGAAGAACTGAAACACTTTTATTGCAAACATCAGTGATAATATGGGCCTCAGAATTGCCCTGGAATATGGATGAGTACAAACCATTTAGGAACAAATATTCTGGCTGATAACTGACAGCCAGCCAAAAGCAGCCCCTGATAAAGATAAATAACCTGTACTCAGGGAAATTTTTTGCATCATTAAACATGGTGAGCATATTAGCTAGCAGGGGGTGGAGCTGAGTCCCTAAAGAGATAAATCTAAATTATATGCGCTGCAGTGATCATAACAGTAATGCACCATCTTGGCTAACTAGCTGACATCAACGGGGAAGGGAATTTCAGATTTAAATGAACCAAACTAAAGAGCATTGCAGTACGCATACAGATTAATTGGAGCACATTCATGAACTTTTTAGCCTTTTTCTGTGGTCTGTTTTCATTGGTGCCAAAGCACGAGGAGTTTAGACTTTTCTTGTCAGTCTCTGCATCATTTTTTATTTTCACTTTCTTATGTGGTTTGATTAATTATGCCTTTATTTGCCTTCCATTAATCACCTTATACCACAGTTGTATCAACTCTTGCCAAAAGCTTATAGATGGATAGTAGAAGTTTAGTGGCATTTTTCCATAAACAGTGAAGTACACTTAGTGATTATACACTTAATATTTCAGAAAGGGAGAACTCTGAAATCAAAGCAAAGAAAACAGTTAGTTACACAGACACATCTGAACAATCAAATTAAGCTCTGTTAGGAGAACATAAATCGGATGAAATGTTTTTCTTAAAATCAATGAAGTATATTTTTAAAAGCGTATCAAGTGTATTTTCTTGGGATGAGGAATGTCTTAGTAAAAGATAATTGCCTGCTTTTAAATAGTTGTCCTTTTTGTTTTTCAAGAAAAGTTTGGGTTCAGACTGCTAGAAGGTGCATGGAGTAAAAAGATGAATATTAATTGGTTGAAGCTGACTTGGTGTAACTTGCAGTTCTGTATTATTAATTGAGTCCATTTATTTCCTGTTGACATGGCAAGTAAGGAAGTAAACCAGATGTAACGAACACATTTTTCAGTCAAAATCAAATATGTATTGTCATGGTTCTCAGGTGCGTTATTGTCTTGCTAGTAAGTAAATCTGTTCAAGAGGCTCATAGACAAATCAGCCTTTTGTTCCTGTTTTTCTTCTTGTATATAAAGATCCACTTGCAAATGTCTAAGCATATTTGATAGCATGGCCTGAAAGAAGCATCAGAGTACAGAAATGTGACCTGCAAAGGGCAGTGCTTTTGCTCCATTCCTTGCCCGGTCTCTGCTCCAGGGCTGTGATTGCAGCTAAACAACTCCCGTATACGCTCCTGGACATCAGACCTGCGGTACCTAACCACCCATCAGATTGCCCGGGCTGTTTCTCCCCATGGGGAAATGATGATGAAAGGCAGAAATTGCTTACTTTGATGGTAGCAAGGAATTCTTTAGCCCGCTCCCTGTGAGGCTTGTGTTCCAGCTGGGAGGGCTGCATCTGACTGCAGTCACTCCATGGGCTGGCTACATGGTTTAAATGGGCTGCTGCAAAACAAGGAACTTCAAAAGCTTTACCAGTGGCCAAAAGGGGCTTGTCCCTTAGAGGATCAAATAAAAAATGGCAGCTAGCATTTTACGATGTTGTTGCACCCTGCGGAGATACAGCCTCTCAGAGTGGTTGCATTGTAGTTCATGGTATTTAGCAAAATAAGAGATATATCAAGGGAGATGATCGAGTACACTTGCTAGACAAGTCCCCGTAAGGTAACAAACAGAAAAATTACAACTTGACTGCTTAGCTGATTTCCAGTACTGGGCATTCAACAAAGTGGATGGAGGGCGGGAAATCTCTTGACTGCACAAAACCCCTCCAGTTTCAAGTCCTGATTCTGCAGAGCACCTCAGTGTGTACCTTAGTCCTTCTGGTATTGCTTAAAGCCAAACTTCTATGTTTTGCTATCATGGGGCTATACTGAGGAGGTAGGCAGCAGGAACTTTCTGAGGAGCTTACCAGAGCATTTGTATGCAGGAGAATAGCAAGGAAATGATAAAGAACATCTCCTACCTTGACTATACTCAGCTATAAATAAAATGTAAGCCTGGGGATGATGGTACTGTTCCAGGTCTTCCTGTCAGTGCTGCTGGGTATGACACCGAGCCTCTGGGTGCAAAATGTGGTTTGCGTGAAGCAGCTGTGAAACAGGGATTTTGTGTCCAATTTCTCTGTCAGGAAGCATTTTGACTGGGTTCAGTAAATCAACTGCGTTTGATGCTGAATGGCAAAGCCCCAAGTGAAAGACCTTTTTTAGGCAGTCTTGACAGAAAATAAAAAAAAAAAAAAATCGGCAAAAATGATGTTTTCAAAGAGTTCTTAGTTCTGTCACAATTCGACTGAAAATTTATGACCACTTCCGTATTACTTACAGATGTAAAATATGGATTATCCAGTCTCATCTCCAACAATAGTAACTATTGCCATCACTCTTGAGAAAGTTCTGGATTTATACACATGAAGGACTAATGTACCATCAGCTAAAGTGAGTAAAGGACAAGAAATGTCAGTCAGGTTCTCTAAGCACCGCTTTGCTGTTAGCAGGCATTAATCTATTTTAAAAAGCTGCAAATTTTTAATTTGATAATTTTGTGCCCAAAAAGGGTGCTGCAACTGGACTTCATTAAGGCTGTAAAAATGTTTTCCCAGACTGGTCCTCTTTATCCTTTGCTCTCAGAGGAACTGATTCAGCAAGGTGCATGAGCTGAGGTGTAACTAGTTTAAATGTTTGAATGGGCCTTTGATTTCTGTTCCTCTAGTCATGTGTTTAAAGCTTCAGACTCGTTTATATAGTATATTAAATTGAAGACTTGTTGTCTTCCTCCTACATTCATTTGCTCTTTTTGGTCTTTATCTTTGCTTCTTTTCTGTGTTTTTTCTGTCTTCCTGTTCTTGTTTTGCTCATGCTTTCTGTTCTGACTTGTCTCTTCCTCATTTCTTCTCTTTTATTTTAATTTCATTTAGAGATTCCTAATGGAGTGAAATAACTGAGTGAGATGATAGAATGCTGTGGTTTAACCCCAGCTGTCAACTAAGCCCCACACAGGTGCTCGCTCACTCCCCCCACAGTGGGATGGGGGGAAGAATCGGAAGAGTAAAAGTGGGTTGAGATAAAGACAGTTTAATAGGCAAAGCAAAAGCCACGGACATAAGCAAAGCGAAACAAGGAATTCATTCACTCCTTCCCATGGGCAGGTAGGTGTTCAGCCATCCCCAGGAAAGCAGGGCTCCATCACGTGTAGCGGTTACTTGGGAAGACAGAACACCATCACTCCAAACATCCCCCCCTTCCTTCTTCTTCCCCCAGCTTTCTATGCTGAGCATGACGCCATATGGTATGGGGTATCCCTTTGGTCAGTTGGGGTCAGCTGTCCCAGCCGTGTCCCCTCCCAACTCCTTGTGCACCCCCAGCCCATTTGCTGGTGGGGTGGTGTGAGAGGCAGAAAAGGCCTTGGCTCTGTGTAAGCACTGCTCAGCAGTAACGGAAATATCCCGGTATTATCAGCACTGTTTTCAGCACAAATCCAAAGCATAGCCCCATACTAGCTACTATGAAGAAAATTAACTCTACCCCAGCCAGAACCAGCACAAATAGTAAAGTAAAATCAACTTTAAATTTGAAGGTTGAGCAATTTCTCTCAGGTCCTGACTGAATATTAAATTTCATGGGACTCAGAAAAATTTTCACTGTACAGATAAAACTAAATCCCTTGAAGTCAATAGAAATCTTTCTACTGACTTCAGTGGGCTCCTGTGTAGGGAGTACTCTGATATTCCTTCTCAGTTTTGGGAAAAGCCTAGCAATTTTAACAATGTTATTTAACTGCCTAGGGAAAAATCCAAACCAAACCAAACCATACCAAAAAAAACGGGGCAGTGCAAAATATTGTATTCCTTGTGTTTTCTACGCCCATAATTTTGCAATAGCCATAATCACGTAAGATCTAGGGACGAAAGATTAGTCCTGCCATCCATTTACTGAAGGCAAATAGTGCTTTGATATGTTTCTCTCAAGCTGTGAGTTATAAAGGTTTGTGAAAATAGAGTAGAAAAAACCCCAATACCGTTGTGATAAAATTCAGAGTAAGTAGTTCCATGTGGACTGTCATTTTCTTTCCTAATTGCAAATGCCTTCTAACACCTTTCCATTACTTTATTCAGCATTTTTAATAACCAACAGTAAATGTGAGTAAATCGCATTGACCCTTAAGGTCCATATATAGATCAAAATAAACACACACAGATTAAACACGCTGTTGCTTTTGCTGCAATGATATGCAAACAATTATATACCAGGTCAGTCTAGGGCGCCATTGATATTGCTTGCCAACCAATTTATTTGTGAAACCTCTGACCCCCTTTAATGTGCTTCTTCAAAGAGGGAGACCTAAGAGGCTCTTAGGTATGACTGATGGAAAATTGGTATGCCTTTTTTTTTTAACTAGTAAAAGATTTCAAATATTTTTTATGATTTATTTCTAACTTAAATGAATGGTAAACTGATAGCTATTTAAAATCTGCTCAGTGATGCTTTCCTGAGATATTTTAAAACATACAGATTTGGATTCAGAAGAAATATTAAAATAACATACTAGAAAGTATAATAGACTTTCATAATTTTTATCCACTTTTCCACTGGCCATAGAAGAATATGTCTGTCTGTTCTTCCAGGATATGCTTTAGGATATTGTCTTCCTTGAAAATGTTGTCACTTTAGCTAAAAGAGCGTTCTGGCATGAGATAAAGTTTTTTTTTTTTTAAAAAGACATTAACATGTGGTGATTTGCTTATATTGCTCTCATTATTATAACAGTTAGAATCTTACATTTGAATCATCAATACATGATTCAGAGAGAGGAAAACAACTTTAGAGCTGAATACAAAAGAGACAGCGTAAATCATGACAAAACATTAATTTACCAGGGTTTAAAGCCAATTATATTTTTAATGCACTCTATCCTCAGTAGATCCTCAAGAGAAGTACACACAATACTGGATTAAAAAAATGCATTTATTAGGATTCAAAAAATGAATTTAAATCTTTTAGTGTCAAGTATTTCTAATAATTTATAAATTTAATTAGTGAGCAGCATGCTCGATCAATGTATTTTTTGATATGATTGTGTTCTCAAAGAATGATGAAAACTAAGGCCAGCTAAGGTGTGTATTAGCATGCAATCAGAAAGTTGTCATTGCATATATTGTTCAACCTCTTGGAGAAAGTAAAGTGCAAATATATATGTATTTATCATTTGATTCTTCAAAAGCTATCATGAACCCATATCTTTTCTTTGTACACAACCATTTTCAGTTCTAACTCTTGACCTTTGTGCATTGTTCATATGAAAACAGAAACACAAGCAAACCCACGTTTACATTTGTCTGCTCTCCTCTAATAGCTCATTATGTAATTGACTGAGGTTTTATAACATCCTGAGCAAGATACTTTTTCTGAGACAAGCATGCTTTGTCCTGATTTTTTTTTTTTTTTTGATACGCATTTTCTCTTAGGAGCAATTCATCATGGCAGATCATGATGTAATTGTGGTAGCCGGGTGCTGATCCCTTTTAAATGTTGGTAATAAGACTCAAACCTCTGAACGGTCGACGGAAACAGGCTGGAGTGCGTGAGATGATAACGGGGGAGCAATAAGTGCTTGCAGTCAGGAAAAGGAAGCCATGATCCTGCATTGCCAGCCACAGATTAGTAACTGGCAACTAATAGTAAATTCAGCAGGCTCTAAACGCTTCACAGAAGCTTGATGACACACGATAAAAGAGACTGCATTTGTTCTGGCTAGGAGATGAGTTCATTTGTCCAAGCAGCTCTTTGTAGCCTGTCTAAATGGCACTAGCACCTTAGTTTTGCATATATTAGACTGGAATGGCTCTTTTTCATTAAGGTGCTGCTCTCCTCTAGACATGTAAAACATTGATTGTTGTACAGTCTAAGAAAACAGGAAAGGCAGCAGGTTGCCCTGCAGGAATTTTTGACCATGGGGCCCATGGCAGTTCCTTCTGTCTGAACCAGTTTGTGCATGGTGCCAGCGCCAGCTGGAGCTGCTCAGCTGGCTTGTCGTGGGCTGGGGCCAGCCCAAGGGGCTTGAACATTTTTTCTGCCCATGTTTGCAAGCAGGCATTGATGTGTGTGTGTGTATGTGTGTGTGCACACGTGCTCATTTAGCCCTGTGGTTTGCTCCAGATACACCACAGTGCACCTAAGGTAAGGTAGTGATGTGACTGGCCTGGGAAGGGTGGAGTAGTTCAGCAGCTGTGGGATGGACTTTCTAGGGTCTCTTCAGAGAACACAAAACTCTGATGACATGACAGATGTCACATGATGTTTGATTTAGGTTGTCCAGCATTTTCTAATTATTGCCTTAGACATGGAAAGCTGATGGTGAGGTAGTAGCTGGAGATACTTTCTGCAGCAGAGGCAGGTTTCACCTCACTTTATGGATTTTAGAAGCTCAGATCTAGTCAAAATTTATTTTACCAACTCTCCTTGGTAGTCCAGGTTGAAGAAGAGGCAACCACAAAAAGCAGTTCATCCCAATTGTTTTAAACTCTACTCTGGTGTGAGATGAATCATTGTTTGGTCTCCTTCCTCTTTCTATTGACTACAGAGGCAGTGAAAAAGGCTACCTTAAAACAGATATCTGCCTTTCAGATGGCTAAAAGTATGTGAGATGAAGCCTACCCCAAGGACTAAGTGGGTTATTACACCTCTCCTTGATATTAGCAGATTTGTTTCTCTGAAGTAGATACTACTTGTAGCAGCCAGTATTTTCATTGCCTCTGTCACATATCTACCATATGGGTCATGGATGTATTTCCCAGATCTGTTTCGTAGTTCATACCATAAATATTCCTCGCAGCTCTAGGCTTCTGCCTATATATCAGATTAAATTGGGGTGAAGAGGCAATTAGTGCCATGAGATCAGAGTTCAGAATTTTATGCCATAGTGAGCTCAACTGTGGATTCAATTGTGGAAAACAGGCTAAGTGTTTTGAGTGGTATTATTACCTAATTACACTTACCTAATTACATTTTAATTAGGATGAGTAGCCAAGGGTTCAGTATTCCCAATAAGAAGAGGCTTCTGTCCGAAGGAGTTGACAGGTCTTTGGAAGGTATTGCACAGGAAAATTATCGATTTCAGTCTACTTTGGTTTTTATAACTCTTTCCTGTCATTTTGTGTATAGATAGACTAAAGAATTACTCAATTTTAAGTGTACTGTAAATTCTCTAAGTATGAGTTGCATTTTTACTTCATTCCTTTTTTCACAAAAAGATGTTGCTCTGGGAATGTGTTCACAGACTGACATTTCACAGAATTTTTACAATGATTAGCACAAAAATGAAACATGGACTGCACTACCTCTGCATATATTCTGGAGAAGATAGTAGCAAAGTCTATGACTTTGACCTATTCAATGTTTTCAATTTGGTGTGTTACCCATTCCCAATATCCTCCATTTCTAATTTTGGTACTTTGTGAGGAGGATGTAAAATAGTCAGTCCATCAATACATGCAATAATGAAAAGGTCAAAAATGCTGATGTTAGTGAACAGGAAAATAGCCTTGTTGAAACCTGGTCACCTCCAAGTGTGCTTGTACTCTGAAAAGTGGTATTGCGAATGTTTATACTTACTGTCATTCTATTTCTTTCTAATCAGATTTATTCAGTTTAGTTTGTTAAGAAGTTGTCTTTTTTCTCTAATTGCAGTATAAATATTTCTCATGTTAGACTGTTATTTTAAATACTAACATTATTAAGAATAAAAGTTCTGCATTCAGAAGTTATGACTCTATCTACTGCTACTGAGACCAGTAACCTCTTTTATGATATTTGAATGTTTCCCTCGTCACTGCTTAATATATACTTATGCAATGATTTCCCTGGGACTGTTTACATGCTTAAGATGCAATATGTACTGCATATTTCGGAATTGTCCCTCAGTTAACAATTATTTTAATCATATGCGAGTCAGGATGAACTTATTCCTAACTTTGTATATATACCCCAGATTGCACAGTTTCATGGGAATAAAATATAATAAAGCATATTCTTCAGATAAGCAGATACAACGACTCAAAAGACACAAAGTTTACACATCTGTTGGATAAAGCACTTCCATGTTTATACAATAACTTTCCAAAGAGGAAATGTGCTTTAATCATTCATGTTTTTTATTTCTCTGCCTGATGTTCCCAGAAGCAAGTTCTTCTGGGCATCACATTAAAGCATTGAGAGATCCTAGTCAGTGATGCTGCAACATCATTCCCAGCCATACTTTGCCTTTTTTTGCTCAGATAGTGAACAAATCAAACTGTGATGTCTAAATTCTCACGAGAAAGAGTGTAGTGAGAGCCAAATATGATTCCAATAAGAGACCAAATAGAAGCTACAAATATAAACATAATCTGGTTACTGCCCTAAAACTGTGACTTTGCAGACTTTCCTGCATACTCTGTTTTGGATCGTTCTTTCACCATGCCTATGTACTTAATCCAGGATCCTGCTATTAAAATAAACCAAAAAAACCCTACATGGAATTCTATTAAAGAGGTGTTGGTAAAGCATGATGACAGAACATAGTACAAAGTGTGATTCAGTCAATTATTTTGAATTGATTACATAAATCTAAATGCTAAAAGCTTCAGAAAAAAATAAAAAATTTCCATTTGTTACAGGGGGACAGAAGGAATAAACATATTGTTCTCCAGAAAACTGTGTTGAAGAATCCTTAACATACTTAATGTCAAGGGATTATGATATTGCACATTTGCTCACTTCAGTTTGTTTCATCTTGTTCAGCTGCTCTCTCACTGTTACGCATTAAACATATATTTTGAAAGGATCTGTGCCAGAACATGTTTGTGATGATGTAAAGGCCATAAACTTTTCAGTACCTCTTCATAGGACGTTTGCCTCTAATTATTTCCATCTTCAGTTTCTGAAACTTCAGTTTTCAGTTTTAAGAAGAGTGATTTCTGTAAATGCATTCTAATATCTTCCTCTGTGTCCTTGTCTTATCATTGTAACAGATGGTGACATCTTAACAGAATTTTGGCACCTCTGTTTTTGACAATCTTCCTTTATAGCAGAACCTCAATTTATTACCTAGGGCAAGAAAGTTTAAGGTGAACATAGGAAAGATAAGGTAGACACTTTAATATTGACTGCTGCTCATTTACATTACGAAGAATCTCATGCAAGTTCTTAGGCAAAAATTTGAATAGTGGATAAACACAATATTTTCTTATGTAATTGCTTGGTTTTCATACTCCTTTTATTCCAGCTGTGCAGTTTTTTGGGGGTTTGTCTTGAAAGCTATAGTTTGTGCAACTTTATATTGGCTCCTCAAAGGTCGGGTTTTTCACTTTGTTTGGCACATACATTCACTTCTGCGATTATGTTAAAATGTATATAAGAAACCTTCTTGCTGCACATACAGATTTTTCTTCAGACTTCAAGGCTGTCTTGACTAGCTGCCTCATTTCCTAAAAGTCCTCCTAGCCTACTATTGACACTTTCCTATTACTCAATACATGTCCTCTCACAGATGTGTTGGATTTAATTTATGTGTTGGATTTAATTATATCACAAAAGCTTTAACTTTTTTGGCTGAACTGTTGTTCCTTCCAGATGCAAATTAAACCAGATGTGCTACTTAGATCCCAGTCCCAAACTATAATATTCTCCATTATGCTAAAAATTAATATCAGGCAAGGGCTCAGTGCAGAATTTTGGGGTCTCGGTTAGACGCAGTGCCCTCTGCCCATCTCTGGCGTGGGTCAGGAAGCAAGAGCTGAAGAAGGGCAGCTGCTTCAGTAGAGAGAGAAATGAAGTAAATAAACTCCAATGCTCATTGGTCACTCCTTTACTTCCTTTTTAAAAAAAAAAAAAAAAAAATTAAGTCTGGCTTTTTACTTATTAAAACCAGCTTCCTTCACCATCTCCCAAAGAACAGGAACAGAGGAGAAAGAAAACTCATTCATAGGAAAAACAGCCTATAAGAATCTCTCAGAAATTACCATCTGTTAACCCGTGATGTCAAAATGCTCCTCTAGTGTGGTGGCTCCAGTGCCTTGGGATATTAATTATGAGAGGGAGTTGCATAAAACTTTCTGAATAACTTAAACATTTTGATATGGCATTACATTACTCCAGACCTTGTTACTTTATGTTTTCCATGGACTGAATGCTAGCTAATTACCAGCTAGGCCTCATGCCCGTAAAAATAAGCTGGCTTTAAATTAGAGAAACTGTTTTAAAGAACAGGTATAAAAATTTTAGTCCTCCGCATGCTGACTGTATTCCTGACACTTTCTTCAAATTCCCTCTCTAGCCTGTGTTCCTCGTGGAAAGTTTTATGGAGTCTGTTAGAAGGGATACTTTTAAATCTCCGTAGAGAGAGAGGACTTGTTAAATGGGGGTGTGGAAAAGAAGAACAGGTTGTGGGGAAACTGCAGAGTATTGGAAATCACAGGACACATCACAATCTAAGATATTTCTGGAGAAAAATCCATGAATTCTAATCTTGATCTTTTTTATTATGAGAACATTTCAACAGGGCAAAAATAATTGTTCTTCAATTTAAAAATAATTTGATGATAGCTAGTGATACAATGCTCTGAGATTTAACCTGTCAATTAAAAATGACATAATAAAAATGAGGAGGGAACTGTTTACAAATGTACTGAGTTCAGCTTGCCACATATTTAAAAACCTTGGGAGTGGTAGGAGAAGTGTAACCTATGTATGATTCCTAGTTTAGGAGACTAGTGGTCTGGCAGGCAAGCTCAAATTAAGCCATCAGACAGTCTTTCTAGTTTGCACATGAACTGATGACCTTAGGTTCATTGAATTAAAAGGAGTGCAATGTTCACCCGCTGTTTCCACACAGGAAGCAAACTCAGTGGCTTTCTTCACTTTTGCATTTGGATCAGTAATTTTTACTATGGCAGAGTGGATTTTAGACAACGATGATCAAATTACAAATAACAGCGCAGTTGCTAACACCTAAGGGCTTACCAGGATGTACTCTTGATTGCTTGCACGTTTATGAGAGTTTCCTGGGCTCAGCAGGTGCTTTAACAGTTTCCAAAGAAACACTCTGGCTCAGCGCAGTTTGCCTTTTTACTGCTTCCACATCCAAGGTATTCATTCCCATCTTGTAACACCCTCCTTGACAAGACTGGGCATTTTAAGATACACACTGGTCACTACATGCCAAACTGGTACTCTAAAGGGGTATTCAGACAATTTTCCAGAGAAGGAGGTGAAAAGGAGTCATGGTTTCCTGGGAAACATTTTGCATTAACAATTCTGAATTTTTACCTCAGTATTTCCCAAGCCTTGCTTGAACCATTGAAGAAGTGAAAAAGGATTAAGTTTGTAACTAACCATGGCAACAACTGTGAAATGGGGGGCATGAAAACAATTTTATCAAGGTACATGGTTAACTAGAGCACAGGGGGTACCTCAGTGTCTTAGGAGTGCCTTCAGTACCCTGGGATGAGCCTGGCAGAGAGGTGTTACAAAGAGATACAACACTTTCTTCTGCCTAGGAGGAGTAATCCTAAGAGAATGGCTCTATTCAATTGATTTTGTGCTCATTCATGCCCTTGACTACTGCAAACCACACAGGCAAAACTGAGAGCTGGTACCACCGTGTGAAACAGGAAATCACTTGTGTCTTCTGGATTTGTGCTGCTCCTGATTGCAAGGTTGTCTTCTTTCCAACTATCTTCTAGTCTGGGACATTTCCAACAGAGATGTCAACAGTCATATTAAACCATGGAATAGTGCTGTTTTATTTAGTACTGGGAAATCATGAAGACAGTACTGGAGTAATTTCCATTTGTGACCTAAGACAAGATTTACATGTGTGCAATTCGAACAAAGAGCAGCCTACACAGAACCCAATGGGAAGATGTGTTCCTTGGGGCAATAACTTTGCGAAAGGTTCATCTAGGATTTTAAGAAATGAATGGCTGACTGAGACCACTGTTATCTTAGGAAGTCTTAAGAAGCAGGAGAAGATGGAAAACTTTTAAGATAGCAAGAGAAAAGGACTAAAGTAAATGAGAACTAGAAAATATAATGGAAAAGAGAGAAATGCAAGACATTAAAACAAGCTTTGAGAAATATACTTGTGAGGGGAGAATGTGAAAAGACTGAGAACTTGTCTGTCAAATGTCTCTTTGTAGGAAGAACAATATTACGGGGAAAAAAAAGGTTGTTTGAAATATTTAACTTCAGGTGATATTCACAAACATTCCATTTCATATCCTTTAAGGCTCAGTAGAGTAACTTGCTGAAGATCAGTGGGAAAAATCTTTGCATTATTTACTATCCAGATGGAAAATAGAACTCAAACCTGAGCTTTCTAATAATGAACTTTTTCTTAAGAACTCAAAAATTAAGAACTGGTCTAAGACACCACACACAGATGTGCCAGTGTACTAATGGTAAATGGTGTTTAGCCTGTGCAAACATGACTGCTTTTAAAACACAAGCATTTTCTATGAGAAGCATGTCTTTGATTTTCTGTATTGTGCCAAATGGGGTATATATTCTTTGTCCAGTGCAGTCTTTTAAAATTTAGTTACCAGAGGAGACAGGCAAATTTAAGCTATTTATATATTTTACATGTGCAACTGTTGTATTGTTAAGTTCACGTAATCCCATCAGACACAAGGAACTTGTGAAATTTATAGCTTTCGCCAGAAATTGCTACACAGTGGGAATTTTATTGTTGATTTGTTAGGATGCGCACATCCAAAGGGACTTTTGACCTACTTCAGAACTATGTATAGAAAACTCCGCTGAAAGCCAACACATAACATTGCATCAGTAAAAGATATTTTAGATCAGATATTGCTGAAAAAAATAACTTAAACAGCACAACTCTCTATTTTAATGTAAAACTATATGTTCTTTTTTTGTTGCAGCAGACACATCTTTGTTATAAAGGTCCAAGTATAACATTGGAAGAGTTAAATACATAAAAATCAGGAGCATTAATCACAGTAACATAAAAGAGGCAGATTTCCTTTTTAATACAAGAAGAATAATGTATTGCTCTCATGACAGTATATTCTTTCATTATCATTTTGATTATCATAGGACTGACTTCACTCATAACTGGCAGTAACTCCAACGCTTGCAATTCATGCTGAAATAAATATTGCATTCATCCTCTCTGATCTGAACCTAACCCAAAGTCAACACAGTTATGCTTCTGTATTTACAGAGTTGAGGGTCAGTTGATATTTCCATTATACCCTTTATTTTTAAAGGTCTTAACTTGGATTTTGCTTTTTGTTTTGTTTATTTTAGGCTTTCTACACTTAAAATATTAACTGCATGAAAACCACATGTGTATGCAAAATAAAATATGCATGCCAAAGAAAATTCTTGATCCAACTTAAAATATATGGTTTTTCAGTGCCTGGAAAGAAAAAAAACCCTCCCATGAAGAATAGCCCATAATAGACTTGGTCCAAAGACAAATCTGTAGTCCTAGAACTGATTCCTGGGAACCAGGTAATTTTGACAGAACTTCTGGAAGGTAATAGTGATTGGAGGTTTAAAAGTAAAATATGCACATCTGTTCTTGTATGCATGCCCACGCACACATCACAAATTCAGATACACAGATGATATCAGTCTGCGTTACAAGTATGCCAAAGCCACAGCACCAAAAGTCTGATTTTTTTATTCACAGCACTGAAAGCACTGGAGTTATCTAAGTAATAATCTCCACTCATATACCATAATCTCCACTCACCCCCCCATACCAGCTCATTCCTTAACTCGTGTCCAGGTGTATCAGCTGAAAGTCGGATATTGCAGTTGAAGCTGGTGCTGATTGAATAGCAATCCAAATATTATAAGGCAGTATCTTATTGCTAAGATTTGAAGTTTAGTGCACTGGATGTCGTTTGAATGTAAGAATTGCCTTGCCACTCTTGCTGCAGAGCCAGTACAAAATCGCTGGATATCAGGAATGCCTGAGGACACTTAAACAAATCAAAACCCTCCTGGCCCATCCTGGTAAAGGATGTCTAAGTTAGTATTGGATACACTTCTATACCATGACCATCAACCTGGACCAATCTTTTTAAGGTAGTAATATAATCTTTATTTTGACTTCAGTTAATCCAACTGATATGGTTATAGAGAAGATTTTCGTATCATTTGAGAAGACAGTTGGTGTGTGCAATCAGGCTGAGTTGTAAAAAATTACCTATGAGAAAATAATTAAAAAAGAGGTGTTTACATTGTTATGTCTTTGCTCCAGTCTTCTGAATCCATGCCCATATTGTCTCAGGACAAGCTTTTCAAATCATTTTAGGAAGAGGGCAATGCCCTTTTCATAGGATTATCTGGCCCTTGACATTTTTTAAAATTTTCCTTTTTTTTTTTTCTGGAAAAAACCCTTTAATTTGTTGAGATTAATATAATTTACTCCTGTTATTAAAGTGGGACTTCCACATTTCCTTCTTTTGCAAGTATTGCATCACTTCAATAACAGTCAGCAATGCTGTCCTCATCAGTACTGTTTAAAAGCAATAACACCCATCAGGGATTTTTAAAGAGGGAGATTCTCAGTCCTACCTGTCTGGTAAAAGCCTCAACTTGATAGAAGCTGTGACAGAGTCCTTTCCCCCTTTAATTGGTCCTACCCAGAAGAGGAGCCCAGAGGCAAAAGCTGCCCTAACTGAGTGGAGGAAGGGGGCAAGCCAGCCGCCCATGGAGCAGGTGGATATGGGCTCGGAGAGCTGGGCTTGGAGTGGTGTATAGGGGTATATATATGAGTTCTCGAAAAGGCTGTGAGCTGGCTAGCGTACCCATCCTTGTTGAGCCTTGCTATGCAAGTCTGACCTGTCACCGAGATTTTACTGCTTGCGGAAAGGAGCAGAAGTCCGGTTTGGCGGGAATGTTGCCTGGCATGGGAATCGGGAAGGTCCTGTCCCTGCCCGCTGCAACAGAGCTGTGGAGGATGAGCAGCGAGATCCAGGAGGGGTGTCCAGAGGGCTCATTGCTCCCCTGACGTCAGAGGTGTGGTGACAACTCTTGCTGGCTGACAGGCTGCACGGGAGATCTTGGAGAAGAAAGCAAATTGCAGGGTGGAGGCCTGTCTGCTGAAATGCTAGCTAATCAAGTCCTCAGCCTGAATGAGCAGATGTTAGCTAATCTCGGCATTTGCTGCAGCAGTGTGAATTTCCCGTTGACAGCGCTGGGCTGGAGATCTGTAACGATGATTAAGAATACCTACTGAATCACTGACATTTTGATTGTCATGCTGTTGGTGGTTGTATATGCAAGGATACACCACAGGTTATTTTTAAGTCTAAAGCCTGAATTATTATCTTGGTCAGAACAACATGAATATTTTCTAATCCCTTAATTTGGTGCCGGAAGGAAACCAGGGTTTGTGTTGCCCCCTGTGGCTCTTTTCTCTGTATTAGATGAAGGAAATGAAGCAAAACCAATTCCAGTGAAGCTCCGAGCTTTTGAATGAAAAGTACTGGAGGTCCAGCAAGCTAAATAGGAATGTATCAGCTGAAAAAAAGCCCCCATAAAATAAAAGAATAATGTTTAGAAGGGTAGAGACAGGAAATTACTTGTGAGAAATGTATAACAGTGAGTGATTTCTTTTTTAAATATATGACGCCAATTTAGTGTTTAAAGCTGCTCAATGGCTGGAATACAAACTTCTTGTGAAATATATTAGGTGTTTAGAGTCACTTAGTGGTTAGTAAAAAGCCCTCCTAATGAAACAATGTATTAATTGCTCAGGGCCACTCAAAGCAAACAGACATAAAATATTTAGATGTCTGGAGATGCTCAGCGGTTTGATAACCAACTTTTAATAAAGTCTATTCAGTGTTTAGAGTTGATCAGCAGCTAGGAAAACAACCCGTGCTCAGCAGTAGAAATGCAGGGCTAATAAAATACAGAGCTGCTCAGTGGCTGCAGCAAGGTTTTTAAAGCTACACTAAAATTAGGGAGACTAAATTAAGCAATAACAGTAGAGGCACTGGTAGTTCCATAGCATTAATGGCTGGCTGGGATGAGTTGATAGCCTGTGGTTATATTTCAGGTCATTAACCCCATCTGGTCATTAGTCCCCAGGAAATGCCCAGCACTGAGGTCATTATTACTATTGTAAACAGTTTTTTTTTWAAAAAAAAGCAGCCAAAAAAACCAACAATCCCTCAGCAGCCTTATATGTGTAATGGTATATGGATGTAAGTAGTGTCTATATATATTTTAAGGAGAGACATCCATATTCATATTAACATAGATTTTCTCTAGAACAACTGCAATGCCTTAGAGTCAGTAAGATTATTGGGAAATCTACTTCCATTTCCACTTGGTACATGAATCAAAATCAAAGCTTTGTGCACTGCACTCCTAGTTGATGCTGCCTGACATCCTTAAAGGCAAGAAGGACCACCTCAGTTGGGATACTCAGTGTGGCCACATTTGGGTTAAATGGAAGCTGCATTTGGGAAAATTCCCAAAGTCCTGTGTCCTTCACATACTGACCTGCTTTCCCTTTCCTTTTTATGAGTAGCAGAGTGGCAGTATTACATACTGTTATACTTTGCATTTTTATAGAAACACATACCCAGAAGGATACTAAGGAACTTCTCAGAGACTCTACAAAGTTTGCTGGGCTTGCTGCTGAAATGCAGCTTCCCTTCGGATAATGGCAACCCTTTCTGGGCCAGCAATATTACACAGTAGTGTTTTAGCAGGAGGAAGTGAAGATAAAATTTAATTGAAACAACAGGGGAAATTTAGGCAGGTAGGACATAAATACCTGCTGGAGTTTGGCCAGGATTAACTTCCCCAAGTCATTCTACAACTCATTCTGACTGTCCAGTCATGAATATATCTACCCTGTCATGGGTTTAGCATTTGCCTTAATTTTCTCAGTTTAATAATTTAGGAAATAGCAGGTAGCTGCCATGCTACACATTCTAGAACTAAAAACCATACTTGCAGCCTGCTTCTGATATATAGAGAAGAATTTTACATTTCAGGACTGGGATATAGCTTTGCAAATCACCAGGAGACACCATGATTTTTTAAATGCTATGAATTATGCTCTGGATTATACTCTGAGAAGCATTTACCCCTTTCTATTAACCTAAGAAAGGCACCTAAAGCAGAAATGATAGGAGTACTTCCATAAATAGCTTACAACAACACTAAGGCAAGATAGAAAGGGAAACAGCAGATACACCTTTCACAAGAGGAGGAATTCTGTTGTGGGTTGTTTTTGTTGTGATTGGGAGCATCTGTTCTGGATTGCCCAAGATGGCCTGCAGACCGAGGAATGGAAGGGCTTCTTCCAGCTCTATCCAAAGGCTTCCGATCATGCCTCTGAGAAATTCCTTATTGTATCTCCAGCTGATCAGCAGATTAAAACTTTTTTTTTTCTTTCTCAGTGTGATCAAAGTGGATTCACAACTCCCAGCCTTGTTGCCTAGATTGTTATAATGACCCTTAATTCTTCAGTTTAACATATCAAAGTGAGTAGTCTGACAAACTGAATATGGATTTATGTGCTGATCTTCTAGGCCCCTAAATTTGATTGTTGAGCTCTCTTGCTATTGCTACATAAGGATCTCTGCAGATGCATTTATTTGTCTGTCATCTGTGCACAACAGAGGCCTGAGAGCATCAGCACTGTTCTCCAGCTGACCATGACACTGTGGGGATAGGAAAAAGGACTCTCATGTTACGGACATCAGAAAAAAACTCAGTCTGTGAGCTTACAAAATCTTGCTCACATCCCAGCAGAATTATTACCTTCTTTGAAAAGCTGTCCTTCAAATCTATCTCATAAGTTCAATCTACATTAGAATTTGTGTTGTTTTTTTTCTTTACCTGAGGAGGTCTTATTAAAAGGAAATAAATTAACTAATACATTAAAAGAGATGATGAATAGCAGAACAGCTTAGAGCCAGTTTTTTACATTCAATCATATTCRATCAACTAGATTCTTCAGTTTTTAACTTTAGCTAAATCTGGCATCCTTTCCTCTGTCTGTTGGGTCAGAGTGTAGAATCATAGCACAGGCAGGAGTAGTATATATGCAAAATTTTGTTATGGGCAAAATGAAAGCACATCTTATATATAAATCCTGAATTTATGATTAGGATGACTGAAGTCTTATCATAGCAATCAAAGAATTATTAGTTCAGATATTGTAGAAAAAGAAAGAAAATAAAAAATGCTACTCTACAGGAAAAGTCTCAATAGTAATGACATAGCTAAAATTGCTATACACACTGTCATGGAGAACTGAGGGTGGGGTGGTCTCGAGATCTGAACCATAACACTCAGTGACATAAAATCTAAAATTTATTTACTGAGTGGGATGGGCAGAGCAGGTGGTGATTTCTATTCCAAGATTTCACCATACCCACACACACTCTGCAGACACACTCACACCAGCCAAAGCCCCTGCCCCTCTGGTCCAGTCTCAACCTGCACCATGGACTTGGGGAAGCAAGGTGCTCACTCCAGCTGGTCACCGTGTCCAAGCCTTGGCAGGTGGCCTGGCTTCTGCACATAGTGATGCCACCTTGGGCTCAGCTTTCTGCACGGTGCTGGGCATCTGTGTATATGTTCCTTCCAAGGCGCTACTCTTTTAACTATTTATTGCTTTCTAAGGTAGATGTTCGGCATAAGCTGCCAATAGCTTTGTTGATCATGTAGCTGCAGGACAATCTCTTTGACTTTCTCTCTGTCTAACACTAATTAGTGGTCATTACTTTGGTTGCTATCACTTTCTAGCCTCTGCCCCAAACATGTTACAAGGATGTAGATTTAACAGTTCATCTGTGACAATTACCCGTGCTTCTTTGTTTTTCCACTGCCTACCAGAACCATCTAATGAGTTAGATCTGTGCAGATACAGTCCAGACATTTTATCAGGTGCTTTCAGGCATTCCTTGTCCTGTGACAACACATGCTTCCCCCTTTCCCAGTGCTATTCGATCTTTTCTACCACTCCTCTGCTGTCCAGCTGGGGTGTGTATATCAGGGTACAAGCCACTAGCAGCTTGAATCCTTTCCTGTGATGACCGTGATGCTGATATTGATGGCCTCTTCTTCCTCCTCTCCTTCCTTCCTTCCTTCCTTCCTTCCTTCCTTCCTTCCTTCCTTCCTTCCTTCCTTCCTTCCTTCCTTCCTTCCTTCCTTCCTTCCTTCCTTCC
>JASVER010000001.1:11383575-11485929 GCA_030449065.1 Oceanodroma leucorhoa
TTCCTTCCTTCCTTCCTTCCTTCCTTCCTTCCTTCCTTCCTTCCTTCCTTCCTTCCTTCCTTCCTTCCTTCCTTCCTTCCTTCCTTCCTTCCTTTATTTATTTGGATTAACTAGGGGCTGTTTTTATTTGTTTTCTAACATGCTGTTATATCTTGCTTTTTCTTGGTCTACAACTGGACACTACATCTGAATTTATGGTCCATTCCATGTATGTTAAATTCTTATTCTTTGATACTCTTAACACTCATTTTGTTCAGCTCCATATCTGCATTTCTTTACTGTCTGGTGGTGGGCTGTTTACACTCTTAGGGTCTCCAGTGCTAGTCAGTGTCTCATCTCTTATGATCCCATGCCTTCTCCTCTACACTGCATCCTGCTTCCCCACCTCTCAAGACATCTGCTGTGGTACCACCAGGCTTGTTCTCCTCTACAGTACATTGCTGTGTTAGCGTTATAAATATCTAATTCGCCACAGCATAACTACTTGATAATACTTGTTAGTACTGGTCATTAAACCAGTAGACTACTCTTACAACTCATACATGCTTTGTTAAAACAGAATTCCTGGTAGCTGAAGAAAGGTTCAGACAAACCACTCCTGACAAACCTTGGTCTTGAGGTCTTGCAAACTCATTGAAAAACCTGTGGCTCATTACTAGCAAAGGCAATGCCAGCACGGTATTACTGGCCTACAGGGCTACCACAGGAGGACTCACCTCCCACAGAGAGGAAGCCCTACTTCCTTCTTGGCTTCTATCCCTCTCTCTGCCCATCTCTGGAAGATGAAAGGGAAAGCAAGGTGAATCCATCTTTCCCTCCCTTCTTCATCTATAGAAAACGATGTATAAATAATGCCTTATGTCAAAACCTTTGCAAACCCTTGAGCTGTTCACTTTCTGTATCTTGCAGCAGCAAAGCTGAATAATTTTGTCCTAAACTGCACAGAAGATCGCAATGACACAAAACATTAACATTAACTGCTGATGAACCTATTTCATTACTTTTAATAACATTATATCTGTGTTTGTCTGCTCAATGCAGTGATAACTTAGTGAAGGAGAATTAATTTCACATATTATCCACATAAGCAATAATGAGGGAAATCAGTTTCGTCTAGAGTTGCAGAGAGAAGTTTAATTAAATTTGGGTATGGGCCAATTGATTTCAGGTTGGTCACTTGCTTTCTGGCTCACAGTGGGACCTTAGCTCTCGCAGACAGGTGCAAAATCATGTAAATCTGTGAGTGAAAATACCCATGGCTGAAGCAAGTCTTCAGGACTTTAGAATAGGGATGAAAAAGCAGTATTTTGAAATTAAATGAACAGAAGACTTTTTTGTAAGGTTGTTTTTATTAATCTTGTACTCTGGAAAGGTTTTGAATAGTTATGAACACACATGTACCTAGCAAACCATGGGGTAGTAATATTGGTCACCTGAGAAAAAAATTTACATAATGTAGTCTGTCACTGCTGGGATATTGTGGTGTTATGGATGACAAGAAAAGCAGTATATAGGCAGGCATGAGGTAAAGGTAACCTCGGACTCTTCAGTAAAGATGCTTCGCGTTGTATTTACTCACTTAGAATAAAATGATTAGCACTTTTTAGTACTTAATGCAAATGAAGTCTCTTTCACCACATCCACTACATTCAGGGGGCAATATGGCATACTATAATCATATGTCATATGTTGCTTCTCATGGAACCAAATCTATATGAACACCCAATAATTCAAATACAGGTGTTGCTAATATCTTAATGAATCAACTTGTATAATTCGCTTCTTTAATAAATAAATATATTACTTAAAAATGATTTTTGAATCAGTGAGTTTGAAAAATCAGATGAAGTGGCTAATCTATTAATTAAATATTGAATTGACAGGAGGGTATAACTGGAGAAAAAAAAAAGGTTTGATATTTTCACTTTAAAATGCATGCATATCAAACTTCAGGTGATACAGTACTACTGATCTGTAATAAAATAAATTACTGAAGGATCCAGGACTCATCTCAAAACTTACCAGTATCACTGGCTCTCCCAAATTAGAGGAGTTTTGGACAAAGGTCTTGGGAATGCTTCTATGAAAAGAAACAGGAAAGGCACACAGCACTATACCTGCAGCTGCACAATAAAATTGTGGGCTCAATCCTGCTGCAACCTAAAGGAACAAGGGTTAGGCAGCTGACTTAAGTGGGTGCAGGATCAAGCTGCAAATCATCTGTGTGACCTTCACTTTATTGTGACTCACTTCCCAGTTCAGGGTAAACCCAGAATCTGCCTGAGAGTATTTTTATTCCTCTAAGACAAAAGACAACTTGCAGCCTAAATGCTGAATGTTGCCAAGGGGCTGCTGTAGGCTCCAGGAGCCTGGCAAAGGCAGGAGTGGAGGAGTGAACTTGTGGAGGAATGAGCAGATTTGTTAAAGTTGTACTAAGCTGTTACTGTTTATTAAATTCAATTTGTCAAAGGTGTAGTATAAATTGCTCTATCAGTTGCTTGTAAATGGCATCATTCTGTATGGGAAAGGGTAAAGAAAGGGTAAAGCAATGTATTTAACTTCCAATAAGCATCTAAAATATGTCATCCCAGAGAGCTGGGACTGACACGTTCACCGGTACAGAAATGCAAGCGCCGTGCCTTCTATGACCTTCCCCCTCTTCTTCCCCCTCCCCACATTTCTGGGGAGAATATGAAGTCTGGCCAGACAGGCCTATGAATCCTTGGCAACATATATTGGCAAGAAAGAGCTGAAATTGCTATACCAAGTCATCATATGAAACTACTGGGAGTAACATTGTCAATAGTAAATTGCTATGTCGCAAGACAGCAGGTAGCAGAGGAAGCTTCTAGCAGGGAGAGATGGATCAGAGACACAGTACCTTACGCCCCACCAGAGAGGATTACGAGTGAAGCCCCAAAGGAACATGAACAACTTGATAAAATTAGGACAGAGATTTTAGTAGCACAGAAAGAGGCTTTTTCAGTGAAATCCTCCCCTCCAATGCTAAGCACGTCAGGTAAGTGTCTATGTTGTGCCTCTAGGAGATGCAGCACAGACCTCAAAGCCAAGAGTCAAGAGGGAGAATAATGACTTTACATTACCTCTGTATCCTCATAATTCTGGGCTGCTCCTGCAGAGCTGGCCTGAATTTCTGCAGTTATGTGCTGCGGCCATACACACAGCACATCCATCCTATTCCAGTCTGGCTCTGTCCCTTCCCTGCCCCAGACTGAGCAAGAGTTTGGAAGACAGATTATAGAAACGTGTTACCTGCAAGCAAATTCATCTTGACACAAATATATGGTGTGAAAAATCTTAGCCTAAATGTTTAGAGCTCAGCAAAGCAATAAACAAATGAAAAGTCTAAAAATAAGAGTCACAAAAGCCTTAATGATTTCTTAGGTTTTGGTTGGTTTTTTTGAGAAGACTGGGTTCTGAAGTCCTTATTTAACTATTCCTATATGCAAAAAAAAAAAAAAAAACTTTCAAAGTATTGAGGTAGTTGGTATACCCATTCGCTTGATGAGTTATCCCCATGTCAACCGTGGTACACAGCAAAACTCTAGACCTGTGGATTTTATTTAGGAAGGTTTCAAACCTGTATTGCGTTTTGTCTTGTGACTGTCTCAGATAAATGTAATGCTATTATCTTTGCAAACTGGTAATGGAGTGATACCCCTCTGTGTATAGGTTTTTTTTTTAATTAAAAAAAATAAATTAAGGAAACCGTTTTCTGCCCTACAACCTTATTCAAAAATTAACATTTCAAGTGTTGCCATCATCTTTCACGTCTTCCAAGTGGCTCGACTCCCATCCCTGTAACATTTTTTCTGATTAGCCTGCTGTCCTGTTTAATCAATAGAGCTACAAAGCCAGCTATCTCTCACTCTATGGTTATCTTTCATTGTACAGTACATAATGCCACTAGTCCTACTGATAACAAAGAGCACACAGAGGGAATGTGGCACTTCGTGTTTGTTATCTTCCACTCACCTAAACATACCTCTCTTTCTCTCTTGGCTCTTATTGATGCAAAAACGCTGAAAACAAGTTACTCCTGGTGTTAACACTGCACACGCCACGCAGTTGGGACCGAGATTTTTTGCCTATCTTAAGGCTGCGGTTTGCCGGCAGTACAAAAGCCTGCCAGTTTGATACATCACCTCGTCAACCTTTAAGAAGGCAGTGCAAAGCTGTACTATCGGCAGCCAGCCTTACACAGACGGAGAGAATACTCTGGGTACACCGAGAGCGTGAGGCAGGGAGATTGACCCAAAAGCTGTTCATGGTTGACCTCAGACCCGCAAAAAAAGAAAGTAATCCAGTTCTATTCTTTTTCATTTCCTACAAAACATGAAAGCTGATAAGATTTGGTCTCTTTCGTGGCAATAAGATGACTGTTAAATTGAACCTTCGCTTCAGTTAGAGAACAATCTAGCGGTTTCCCTTCTCGCAGGTCTGCCACTCACAAAGGGTAAAAGCGCCTTGCTCAGAAAAAAAGAAGACCATCTTTTATGCTTTCCCTGACACAAAACACCCTCATGGATGTGGGTCTGGTCACTCTGATCTTGAGAATTTTAACCAAGATATATTTTGCTGGTGTCTCCAACATACATGGGAGAATCTGATGTTCCATGGTTAAACAGAATGATGACCATGTATTCAGACAAAATTTGAGAGAGACTGGCAATTTTTCCCTTTGCTCTCAATTATTATGGGCTGGTTGATCMTTAAAAAACTTAAACTGTTGATTATCGTTTTCCATAGTGTTTTCCTGTTTGCTTTATTTCAAAAGAAAATGGCCCATAAAAAAGMAGAACGTGAAAGCTCCTTAAAAGGAAATTAAATAAATGTTTTCCTCTGCTGAGGGCATAAGTGTATTGATTTATATGTGTGCAGTATGTGTATGTGACAAAATACTTGTTAACTAAGAACGGTTTGAAGAATAACACCCTGTACATGTGTGTATCTACGTAGCATACCCATCTTTAGAAGTATATATGGAASATCATATTAATGTTTTGCAACATGACTTTTATTAGAAGTATGAAAACTTTGCAAATATATAAGAAACACAGAAATATAAATTTATTTCAGTATTGTATTTGACGACACTCAAATAATCTGCAAAGCACAGTTATGCTTGTGTTGGAATCACTTCAAAATTTGTAATTTCTAACACTGTTGTGAAATTTTAGATAAGAGATGATCCTACAGTAGTGGTTTATGTCTTGCTTGATCGCATGACCTTTGATAATGTGTCTCAGCAATGGAATTCAAAGCTTGCATAGTATTTATGATGTGWTCATAACCCTATTACTTCTAGCTCTAGGCAAACACTACATATCTTCATTCAGATTTTTAAATAAATTTACTTCAAGTGTGTTGATATAATGCTTGAGTTTGCTTTCTGCAAATATTCACCAAATGAGTAGGACTAGTGTGAAAAACTTGAGATAAGCAAATTTACTGTCTAATACTCAAATATCTTTTTGAAGCCCGTGTTGGATTTTGTGCTGGGTTCTAAATTTTGGAGTTCCTTTWTGTACTCTGCTGATTAGCTAAAAAAACAATATAAATCATACAATCCAAACCCAACAAAATATTACTTAATACACTTAACCAGCCAACACAAATATCATCTGAACATCCACAGTGAACTAAGCATTCTGTGAAGTAAAGTATTTCTTGGGACTAGTTTTGTCATATGATTATTCTTGTTAGAACTGTCCATTGGATAGTTTTAATTTGATTTTTAATTAATTTAACATTAATTAATTTTCATTGYAATTTAAACCCTACTCTACAGAACTAGATAATTTAACTCTCCAAAAAGTATATGCTATAATACAGGCAGCGCAAGTGTCAGTGACTTATAATTGAAATTTTCCCAATTGGAAAACTCTGTGTATAGTTGCTTGTAACAGTGCCAAAATTAAGTCATTAAGTTCAAAATTTTCTATGCTGGATGTCTGTATTTGGATGATATGAAGAAGTGTGTGTCTGTCCATGTCTGTGAATAAGTAAGCAAATACACATACATTTGTAAATGATCACAAAATTAAAGATTCATTGCCAAATTAATTTAATAGAGTATGGAAACTCTGTTAAACTGGAATTTTAGTAAAAGATATAAGAATAAAATCAGTTGGCAGTCCATTCATCAAAGTCCCTTTTGGAAGTATGCACTTAGCTAGATAGATAGTACAAAGTCTGAATGCTTTCATTAATATGTGTCCCATTCATCTCTTTCTCAATCATATGCACAAAAAAATATTTTTATAAAATAAAATAATAAAAAAAGTAAAGTAAGAACAGTGGATATGTATAAACATCTTGGAGACAGATTCATAGCTGATGAAAATAGTTGCAGTTCCCTAATCTCCCTAAATGAAAGCAAGGTATTTGAGCCAAGTGGCATAAGTCTAGACTTGGGTACAGTATGTATTAGTTGTGGTGAATCCCAGAGTTTATTACACAGATCATCCCAAATGAGTACCAATAAAACCTCTATATCACATATGCAGTTAAGCTGTGTTACAAATTTAACATAAAAAGTATTTCAGAAATGGTTCAGGAGGTTTTATGATTTTTTTAATTGATACTGTTATTGCACCTCCTTCTATATTAAAGCCAAATTAACTTCCTATTATGAGACAACTACATAGGCCTCAGAATGATTACTGGTACAGTTATGAACCTCTATATGATCTTAAGCAACTTGTCTATAAATCACTGTGTTCCACTCTTGGGGTCTAGTATATGCCAGCATACCCAAGCTAGAAGCATTAGCTAGTTTGGATGGAAAGAGTGGCTTACCAGCTTTTTTCCCCTGAAAGAAACATGCTTCTGCATTTTTGAGAATAAGGAGAACCTCAAACATCTCCCTGCTTCAGAACTCAGTATTGCCCATCCTCCGCCTTAGCACAATGTAACTTGGAGAAGAATTTGCACATTTTGTGGTGAACAAAAAAACTTGTTTAGNTTTTTTTTTTTTTTTTTTTTTTCTTTCTTTTGTGGAAGAATGTTAAAAAATAGCAGATGCTTGAGAGCTGCTCAGAGGTTAAGAATGCTAGGATAAATCCTGACAGAGATAGATTAGTAGGCAGAATGCAGGTGAGGCAGTCAAAGGTGCATGATAAATGTAATTTATCACATGGATCTGCAATTTACTACATGAATATAAACTCCACCCGTGTATAAGTCTCTTGTCTAATGTGGTAAACCCATCCCCTGTATTTTCATAACAAATGTGACTAGTTAATACCAGGTCTCATGACCAAGTAATTCTAGTATTTTCCCCTTAATTAGTAACCAGAAGAAAACAAAGTCAATTTAAGGAGTGTTAAATTAGGGAGAGAGGAATTTAAGTGGAAGAAAGACTTGATGTGGAGTCTTTGCTTTCCATGTAAATGTTCTAAACTTAAAGAGTGTACCCATAAATGGACTTATAAAATATTGTGGTGTGTGGCATTGCAATATGGGTAAGTTACGAGGCCACATAGATAATGCTGATAAAACTTGTGAGTGCATGCGTCCCTGTGCGTGTGTGTGCACATGGAAGTCGGGAGGCTTTCTGCTGTGTCCTTTGGTGAAATCCTTGGATGCCAGAATGCACATACTGCCTCTGTGGTTGTCCTGGTAGACTTTAGGTGCCTGAAAAAGCACCAGACTCTCTGTGATACTTTTTTGGGAAGTTAGTACCAGTCTTGACAACACCATCTCAAACTGTTTTTAAGAACTAAAATATGTTGAAAGAAATATAGTAAAAATATATGCCCTTAAGTATGTATTACCTAATGGTAAGATCAAATATGTATAAAATACCACTGTTAGCTGTGTGCTAAATGTTAGATGGACAAAGGTACCTTGCTGCAATCTGGAGTTAAATATCTAAAGGTAGCAAATATTAACTCTTCATTTATAATCTCAGCAATTCCTGCTGGCCATGACACGTTGTGGCACATGGAGCTCAACCAGTACATGGGCTAGTTGGGTCTCGCTGAACGTGCCTAACTTAGAATCATAGCGTCATGGAATGGTTTCGGTTGGAAGAGACCTTTAAACGACATTTAGTTCAACTCCCCAACTTGTCCAGTGCACTCCCTAAATAACAGCCCACCTGCTGTTCTGGGAACCAGACACTTGAAAACTAGGAACGGAAAATCTGTCCTTGATTGTCTGAATAGTCCTGAAAAGAAATGAGGGAGAAAACATCACCAGCGTGGAGTGAGTGGGGGGCAGAGGGACCTCAGCTGTCCCACTCCTTGGGTAATGCCTGAATCAGTAGGTCCAAAGTGTATCTACCATCTCTGGCATCTTCACCTCCAAATCATCCCTGCTTTCTACGATGTGGCAACACAATGTTGGTGGTAACTTAGAGGCAATGTTTTTAAGTTTCCTCTATTGTTTCAGGAGATACCGAAGAGCCAAGTCTTCCATGTCTGAAAGTGACGCCATGGAAGAACAAGAAGATGAAACCAAAAAAAATGCAAGGAGACAAGGGACTCTTAGAAAGAGCAATGGAGGGAAAAGAAAAGGCTGTGATGACAAAGCACAAATGGGAAGAAGAGTGTCCAGGTAGGGAATTATTGAAAAAACAAAACAAAACAACAAAAAGGCACAGTAGAATAATAATGCCAACAGAGTTTGGCTTTGGGGTTAACATTTGTAAAATGCACTCTTTGGGGAAAACATGTTTTCAAAGGTAACAGATAATTATTTCACACCAACCTCCAGAACTATTCATATTTTCCCTACTGGCAATAAATACCTATGGTTCATGACAATACAGCTAGTACTTTTGTTTATATTTATATGCAAATAATGTTATTTATAATAGTACTTAATACTAATATTGCCATCTCAGTTCAAGCTTATTCTCTAATTTTCCTCCAGCTCCACTTTTTACATTAAAAGTATGTTGATATACTTCACCCTGAACTGTGGCATATGAATAATATGTCATGCTCCCATAGCAATACCTATCTATGGATTTCAAAAGACCTTGCAAACTGCAAAGCAGATGCATTTCTCAATCTCTTATAAATCATAAGCCATAGAATAAAAAAAAAAAATCCCTTTCAAGGATTTGCCTGTATCAAGAAACAAATTAGTAAAAGAATAAGCTAGGCTTGTACTCAGAGTTATCTCTTCTTGGCTGCTGCTGGTATTGTTCAATGCAAATCTTGTCATGGAAATATTTTCTTTGTTGAAGCTGTGCTTGCAGAATGGAAGAAACAATCCAAACATTTAGGCATACCTCAGTCACACTTTTCCCAGTATGCTTTTGCTATTTTGGAGTTAGKCAGAGGAACAAAGGCATATGAAATGAATGGAAAAGACCCACACAGGGAGGACTGACTTCTTTACTTGTGAATGGTCAGCAGTCATAAACAAACTTTAGCCTCCATAGACCACCACTGCTACCAAAGGACATCCTTGAAATCATGAAATAACTAGTGCCAGAGGTGGTAACAAACTGGGCTTCAATATACATTGAAGTGCTTTATAGAAAGTTGAACATTTCAAAGGAGGGAATTTTTTTYCCAAGATATCTTTTTGCCTGGTACCTGGGTCACTGCGGTGGGAATTTACGTAAATTCAAATCCCCTCAGCCTGAAAGGAACAAAGAACTGAAATCTGCCACCTCTCCTCAAGGGCATCCTGCCAGGCTTTTGGGTGAAAAAAAATGACCACCTCTGACTGAGATTTGTATGAAATGCTTTATTTGGTGCCTAATTCTGAGAGAGGGTCCATGAGGGACAGGGCCAAGAAAAGAGGCATGGCTGCTTTCTGACAGAAGCATTTCCAATATTTTTAGAAAAAGGCTTTTGCTTGCAGACACTGTCATCTGAGAAACATGCTTGGGGCAGTGTCTGGGGCAGAGGTCCTGTCTAAATGAGCATTTTCCTCATGGAGCCTGATCTGTAGGAAACTATGATTTCCAGAGGTGTTGTGAGACCACCTCCCAGATCGCTGTTTATAAGAACTCTCACAGGAGCATGTCTTTATTCTGCATTATATAGGGACTTAGTCATAAGTCCCCAGATAAACACCAGTATCAAAACCAGGCACACTTGGCAATGTACAACACACAAAATCAGAACTATTCCAGGGACCTGGAGTACATTAAGGTAAAAAATGGAGTCAGTAATAGATTTTAGGTATATCCAGATTTAGGTGGCAGCTGAGTGAGGGTTTTAAGCATGATAGTTTGGAGCATAAAGGTCTAAATTCCTTTTTTGTCCTAGAAATCTGACTCCCAACTGGTTGTCTCCCCTGCCCTGAATTGTATAGAATTGCCCAGCCTCACGGCTGAGGCTTCTGATGGCAAAGTACCAATGGCTGTTGTAATGCACCACTTCTTTTGTGCATCTAGCCCTAGATGCCTAACCTTAAGCAGTAATTTTTGACAATTTTGGCTCAAGATCTGAAGGATATACTGGCCCTTTCTGACACACAGGTACTTTAAGTCTAAATTCCCAGAATATTACCATCAAAGCTTCATTTTACACCRTTTCTCCTCGCTGTTTAACCACTTATCCTGGGCCACTCAATGTTTAATTTTATTGGTRATGAGGATTGATGAGGAAGATGAAGAGGGGGATTTTCTTTGGGCTGGTTAGTGAGATGTTTACCTGTTAGTAAGGCTAACAATTAAAAAAGTTTAAAAGAAAATTCTRCTTGAAGGTCTTAGGATCAGACTTTGAGAGATTTTTATGTTTTTTCAATTTATATATGTGACTCTATACAACTACGCTYGTGCACGCCTTACTTTGACACGTTATTGCTTTCCTGGTATTTTTCATTAAGTTCGATGCCAAAAGCTCCTGAGTTGCAGATTACTGGAGGCTGGGAGAGTAACCTAGGCAAGCATCTCTATGTGCTTGCCCTCATCTTACACTTTTTATGAAGCACTTACTTAGGGAATTGGGTACTCTTGGAGACAGAATGCTAAATTAGCCTGACCTTGTCTCTGACCAGGTACAGCTGTTTTCATGATCCTTAAAAATGCTGATATTTAGCATTTGAAAATCATTTTTATAAGGCAGTATGACACTATTTCCTTGTATAAAACCTTAGATCAATATTAAAGTCATTCCATGCATGACGTAATGGAAACATCTATTATGTTGCAGAATGTTACATAGGAAAGCCTGCAGCACATGGTACTGGTCAGGGGAAACTACCTATATTTTCACATGGACAGTTCGTGAGCCCTACCCTTTAAAAGTTTGGTACCTTGGGAACAATTCTTCAGATTATTTGGTGTGGAATACTAGAAACCCAGAAGCAGAATCAGTGTGAGGAGGAGGAGGACAGTAGGCTTAGGGGACTGGAGGCAGGGAGCCTGGGCGAGAGCAGTCCTCTTGCACTTCCTGTGTGCTGCTGACTTGTTTTTTATCTGTGTGAAGACCACTGGCTATTGGATGAAAATATGGCAAAAAAAAATAACATTTTAAGGTTCTCACTGATTCATAAAGAGAAAATTTAAAAAATTTTAGAACTTTTCTTTGTAGGTGGCAGTGGCCTTAAAAGTCAGAAGTACCCACCGACAGCATTTGGTGAACTGTGTCTTTATGAAATAGCTCTGCTTCTTTCAACATGGAGTGCCATATATTAAGAGAATGTATATTTTAGGAATTGATGGAAATACCTATTTTTTACTTCACCTATTCAAACAAGATTTCAGTGTGTAATGCACCATGAAAAAGGTCACCTAATTATAGCAGTTTTTCATTAACTCACCTGATTCCTGCCTATACATGCACAAGCCATTCATCAGGTGATATAGCCTATTAATATACCTCAGCTTTAACATCTGTATGCACAGGTTCAGTAATAATGTTCTGCATCTACCTTTATATTTACAGCAAATGTATTTTATTAGGAGATTCAAACCAACACACAGAATAAAGCCACCCACAGACTGTTCCTTAGGTCTTCCAGACATTTATGCAGGTGTTGAACTTTATATATTTGAAATAGCTGTTGACATTTTTTCCACCTATTCTTTTAATGAGAAATGACCTTTAAAAAAATAAATGAAATGAGCACAGAAAGTCTGCAATGTTTTCAAAACCTAAATAAATACAATATCTGAAAAAGAACATTATTATATTTACTTTTATCTTTTTCTTCCTGCTTTCTTCTCACCTCTCATTTTACTATTCCAGACTGGGCCACAGCTGTGGTTCAGTCCATTTTACTCTTCATTGACCAGGGGTTTTAGAGAAGAGATACAGAAATCCCATGGTGGGGCCATTAATGACAGCCTTCAGCCTGGTATAATCAACCTGGGGTGCAGCTTCAGGAGTAAAAGGGACATCGAGCTCTGCACCAGTGGCTGTTGCCCTCTGTGCACTAACAGCACTGCTGTCTCAGAGTCTCCAGCCCCATCCCCAAGGTGGGACAATCTCCTTCTTAGGGCAACTGTGACAGCAGGGTAGAAGGCTTTCCGAGGCATCACTAATTTCCCTGGTGTTCTCAGAGGGTTTTAATGATATGACTTCCCTAGACAAATAGGAAGTYTGAATAAGATCCGTGTTCCCATGTAACACCTGTTTCAGAAGCCTTAGGACTATGAGCAGTGAGAAGATCTGACTGTGCAGGCTGGCAGGGACTGAAAATGCTGGTGATCACTGTCACTAATCACATCAGGATATGATTGGAGCTGGGGTCCAAGAACGACAGTGGCCTTGTGAGACTCCTGGCTGATGCCTGGGGGATGCATTCCTGCTGGGTCATTGAGACGTTTTTCATCAGGTACTAAAGCCCCACGTGCAGTGATTGAGGGCACATTTGACTACAGACAGCAAACCCTCAGAAACAAGCAGGGCCTGCACAGCATTGTGGCCTGCTCTGCCCTCCCCAGCTTTTTTGAAGCTTAAAAAACACCTTTTCTGTAACTATGTTGAAATGACAGGACTTGTATCTCCAAGTCGTCTTTGGTCTATTTGTCAGAACTGGAATTCTGGGATTGAAAAACAGTTCAGGAGGCCAGATGAACACACCCTCCCTGTGCTAATGCCTCTGCCTCATGACCATAAACACTTTTGCTTTCCCTGACTGCAGCAAGCATGCTTCTTGCCCATGAAACAAGCTCATTTCTCCCTTCAGGATAGAGAAATCCCATCTCTTGTGGTTGTCCCCTGTTTCTCACTGCCTTCTGCAAAATTGGTGAATGAGCACAGAAGGAAAGGTTGTTTTTCCAAGTCCTGGGCAAGCTATGCCTCAGAAGACCTACTAGTTCCCAAAGCAAAGCTTCCTTTTGATGGACACAGTGCTGGCTTAGAGCTGGTTGCTTTCTCTCCCCTGCAAAATTCATCTTTGTAGCCCTCTTCACCCTACAGAGATGCAACTTATGTTGGAAATGTTGTTTTCTCATTGTTTACAGAGGACCCTGGCTGTGCTCCTCTTTGGCCAGATCTAACTGTGAAGGGACACAATAGTAGAGCAGAGGGAAACTGAAGTTTTAAAGGCCTCAAAAATCCTTGGACTGGCAGCCCAAAAGCTTTTATTTACGGATGGAGGAGATGAAAGAACAGGCTACCTAAGGCAGCAGCAAAAGCTTTTCACAGAAGGAAGTAGCTCCCAATTACTTAGCAAAAACAGGCACAGCATGCAAATAGTCAAGAAGCAGCAAACACAGTAGTATGAACATATGGGAATGCCACTAACAAAACAACATGGAAAGCATAACCCAAATGAGCAAATCTTCTTGCAAAGACAAGACGAGAAGGTCTCAAACCTCTTGGAGTGCTTCTGTGAGACTCTTACCAGTAAGTAGTGTCACATACAGTCTCATTGCTGGTGGSTCATCCATACCTGCATGCCAGAGATAGAGGTACCTGGTCCTGTGTCCCTCTTCTCCTGCAGGATCAGAGCATCTCTCCTACGCTGGGTCCATGCAGCCAGAGCTATCTATTCGTGCCCAAACCTGCAACCAGCAGCTATAGCACAGCCTTGTGTCCAGGCCCAAACATCTCCCAGAGCTGCCTGTCTTTTCAGTTCCCTTTTGGTGTATTTGTACATAAACCTTGATTCAGCTGGAGGCTGAGGGCATTTATTCCTGGTTGCAAGAGAGCCAGAGCAGAGCCCAAATACACTTGCATAGATAAGCAGTGCAGCCAGCACAGGGAGACAGCAGAGATGCTATTGACAGACTCAGCTGGACTGTTAAACCTCTGCAACATCAGACATGTCCTTTAATTTTGGCAGGATGTGGGTATGAAGCCCACTTTATTTTAATTTCACTGAATAACTTAAATTTGTAATATGGAAGTCTAACTTATCAGTCTATGGAAAATAGGTCTGCAATGTTCAGATTTGGATTTCTTATTCCTGTTTACTGTTAGCTGGAAATACATAAAATGTATGATGGCACGCCTTGCAATGATGGCAGTTTTTTGCAGAGATGCAATGGGAGTTAAAGATTATCTGTATTAGTTTCATGGCAAAAAAAGGCTTGCTTTGSGGCCTGCAGGACATCCTTCAGGTGTTAGGTGTGTGTGCCTGAAAGCTTGGCTCTTTTTTCTATCGATTTCAGTCTAATAAAAGATGTTAGATCTCCTCGAATCTTTCTGTCCTTAGATCATAATTACAAAAACGACTTTCTACAGAGGCGAAAATGAAGGACTTTAAAATGTCTTAGAAAAGAAAAATGAATTCAGGAAGGGCTATTTTTAACATGTTAGACACAGATTTTTTCCACTAGAGATAATTAATCTGTAACTTTTCCCACAAAATAAATGTCCAGAATTAACCCCCCTCCCACCAAAAATAGGAAGCTTGTAACAGATGGAAATAGTCACAAGACTAAATGATTGGTACTTCACATTAAATGTCTTTTTCATAAAACAGCAAGCAGCATATCTACTTCATGGCAGTCGTTACTACATCGAAGTATTCTAAGCAGAATACAATTATACTGAAAAAAAAGAAATATACTTTTTTTCCTTATGAAAAGAAAGTTGTCAAAAGGAGAAAAAAATAAATGAATCTCCCGTGAAGACAGATCCTGATGAGATGTATGATCTTTTTTGTTCTGGAGAGGAGAGGGGAGAAACAGAATAGAAGAGAGGAAACAGAAAAAGCAGCCCCAGGATAACAAGCTTTGTGTGAAGCAGAAAATCATACCCTTTGAGGGTCATTTTCTTTGAGTTGCTGCCTCAGGGAGGTAGGAAGCAGAGATTAAACATTGGAGGGAAAGTCCACATTTGCTTGCGAGGCATCACTCTGCCCTGAAATACTCTGGAAGCAGAGAGACATCTCTGTCTTCCTGGGGCTGTGCAGATCCCAGCAAACAGTTTGCATCAAATTGTGCCCTTTTCCTTCCACCCACCGGCCCGAGATTGCAAAGGAGTCGTGCGACAGATGYGCTCGTACGCGGCGGGAGTCAGGAAAAGCACGAGTGGCTGAACGTACGGGCCGTGCCATCACGCCTGCCGGTGCGGCGTACAGCTTCTGAGAAGGGGTCTGTGCTTCCAGCTCTCCTTACCCGGGGTGGCCGTGAGCTCCAGCCGCGGGTGGGAGCGGAGCCTGCCCCCGGGCGCGGGTGCCGGAGGGAAGGGCGGCGCTTCCCCGCTAGGTGGCGCCTGAGCCCCGCGCTCCCGCGCCCGGCCTCGGTTGCGCGGCGTCTGCCAGAGGGCTCTGGGGCCACCGCGGGCCCGGCCGGGGGCACCGAGACAGAAAGCCGAAGGCATTTGAAGTACCTGGAGCAGGAAGGCCGTGAGATGCTTATTTTGATTTTTTGTTTTTTTAATTTTACAGTGATCCCTGTTTATTATGCATTAAGCTAGACAGCGAGACCATCACATCCATCAGTAAGCTCCCTAATGCAGCTGATACCAGTATATTGTTTTTAAAATCAGGTTACACTTAAATTACTGCTAGTTCCTAATATATATATATATATATATATATAAAGCAGAGGCAATGGCATTGGTTGAACTGCTGGGCATGAGGGACACTGTTTCAAAGAATGTATACAGGAATTGAAGAAAAATGTTGCGGATCCCCCCTAGGTTAAACTGCCCTTGTGTTGGAGNGGGTGGGATAGGGTGGGGAGGGTCACTGGTGAGGCACTGGTGGAGCACTGGGAGGTGGTGAGGGGGACTCGTGAGGCACTGAGAGGGGGGACTGGGATAGGATGGAGTGGGTCACTGGTGGGGCACTGGGAGGAGGTGAGGGGCACTGGTGGGGGACTGGGATAGGGTGGGGAGGGTCGCTGGTGGGGCACTGGGAGGAGGTGAGGGGCACTGGTGAGGCACTGGGAGGGTGGACTGGAATAGGGTGGGGAGCGTTGCTGGTGGAGCCCTGGGAGGGTGAGGAACACTGGTGGGGTGCTGGGGGGGGTACTGGGGTAGAGTGGAGAGGGTCACTAATGACGTACTGGGAGGGGGTGGAGAGTCACTGGGAGGACTGGGCAAGGTGGGTGCAAAKGTACTGGGAGGGACACTGGAGGGGCAAGGGTGAGGGGTGGGTGCTGGCAGTGGGGACTGGGCGGTGGGGACTGGGCCATGGGGTCACTGTGCAGGGGCAGGGGCGAGCGCTGGGCTCTGGGAGGGGGCACTGGTCGGGGGTGCGGTGGCAGGGCAGGTGCTGGAGGTGGGGGTGCTGAGGCTTGGTGGGACTGGGGAAGGGAGGTGGGATGGGAATGAGCAGAGCAAGCTACTGGGATACTGGTGGGACTGGGCAGGGATGAGGGCTGGGGTGCTGAGGGGGACTGGGCAGACACTGCGGGGAGCTGCCGGAGCTGGGAACACTGGGGAGGGGAGCTGGGATTGGTGGGGGATGCTCCTGCAACTGGGGGATACTGGGAGGGGTCTGGGGATGCTGCTGAGGGGGGAAGGCTGGTGGGCAGGGGGTCTGAGGGTGCCGGGGATGCCTGCGAGGAGAGTGGGTGGGTGCTGCGGGTGGTGGAGGGGCTGCGAGTGCTGCTGTGGGCTGAGGCTGGAGGCAYGTGGCGTGTCGGGGGCTGGGATATGGAGGGTCTGAGGAGCGGGGAGGTGATAGAACCACAGGGCATTTGAGAATGGTGGGGGGAGCACCAAAGAGGTGTTTGCTCCCCAAGATGGAAACCAATTACCTGCCCCTAGCACGTGCTGTTAGGGCTGCGGGTTTCTGAAGCTGAGGCGCTGCTTTGCCTTTGCCATCCCTGTTTGGCCGCTCTGTTTAGTTTCCTGATGCTCTGGYGGCCCTGAGCCACGCTTGGGCTATCGTGTGGCTACTCGAGAGGCTTTGCAGGCGAAATGGGTGCAGATAAGAGATGGTGGCACCAGCTGGAGTGTAAGCCAGGTTAAACCAGGGATCACTTTAGAGATTTAGGGGTTCAACACTGGATTGTTTCAATGCTAGGGAGCTTGGATCAATACTGAGGCCTYAAACTTGCCACCTTCCTGTTTACACCTATGTGAAATCAGTGGTGGGGAGCTGGTCAGGCTGTCGTTTGGAGTCATGCTTGGGGCAAAGCGGGTGTTGGTCAGACGCAGGATGCAGTTGTCTGTCTGGCTTTGGGCTGAAGAGGCTTATCTTTCTGGTTATGATGGTTCCTTAGTCTTTTCATTTAATTGTATTTTTGCTTCAGTCTACATTTAAATGTCAAGCCAATGCTTATAGCATTAAGCATTGCCAGAGCTTCTGGAGAAATTCCTCTTTCGTCTTTTCTTGTTTGCTGGGCTTGGAACAGGAGCCTTTTGCTGTCAGCTTGAGCACCTCTTACCTGTTTCCACCTTAGCAAGTGCTGGACACAGAACGATAGTAAGGAGGGGGCCATCTGATGTAGATTTTCTTCTAAAAATACAAGGATGTTCGTGATGTTGTCGTAATTTGTCTTGGCTCTCTTCAATTTAGATTTGTGTACAAGAAGCTGGCATTTTCTTGAGTTATTTAAAACATTGCTATTTGTATATCTGGGCTATTTTGTTTTTGGCCTTCATCTGGGACTTGCTGTAAACCATGCTGAGTTTGCTTAGTGGATAATACTCGGTTATACTCAGCTAGCAAGCTGAACAATGTGCAAAGCAAGCTCTGACATACATAAAGCAAAAATCTGTGCTCTCATGAAAACAAGAGCTTTCTCCTCTGTTGCACTTGGAATATGGTAGTTTGCTTTTTGAACTAAGTTAGATCTCATTTACATCTATCAAAACAGGTTGTAAATAAGCCTTATCTGAGTCTGAGTATTTCTAGGATTCTTCATGTTTCCAWGTATGTAATCTGAAGTTAGAAAAACAGCGAAATGTCCTGCTTTTGGGTTTAAAGATCATCTCTGAAATTTAGCAAGGTTTCTTCCTCTGTGTAGCTTTATGCAACTGGGATTGATGTGTATGGTGGTTTTTTTTTTTCTCCTGGATTTTCTGCTGCTCTCGCCACTGTTAAAACAATATTGTACTAGCTCAGCTGCGAGGTATGACCCAGGTTGACAAATCCACATATAATGCAAACAAAGAACAGCAAGACTSTGTTCGATGCCTTTTGCATGGCACCATGCCGAATACTCTTGTAGAGGAAAACATTTAAGTCATCTTTTAAACTGGGCTCAAATCCGAAGGACTGTGTCAGCAATAACATTGCAGCTGAACATGGGCGGTGTTTTTAATTATAAAACAAGACCCACAACAGCTTCTTCTTTTGTGATGCTATGATTTTTTTGCTGGAAAGATTGCAATGTTGTGGCTCATGCGGCTTTCCCAACCCAGCCTCTGGTTTGGAAGGAGGGCAAACCTCTCCTGCAGGAGGAATGTGCTTCCAGAGCTGTCCCCAGACATAGTTTGCTCTCCAGCTTGGCAGGAGCAGAAAGGGAGAGAAATCAAACCAAACCCAGTAATACTGCCTAATTGGGATGAGGCGGTAACCACGCAAGCACAGGGCAGGCAGGAGCTCCAGGGAACGGGGCTAAGCAACAGGTTGTTTCTCATCTGGTTGCTTGGCAGTTGGACAAGATGACAACTGCTCTGCATTGCCATGCTGTAGAGCATGCTGAAGGTGGTAGAAATTGTGGCATTACCCTTCAGCTGCTGCTGATGGGAATTTAACTGCTGAGGTATTAAATTGATCAAGGTGGATAGGGGGGGAAAAAAAGAGTGGTAGGGGTATTGGGGTTGGTTAAGGGATGAGGAAGGAAAGTGTGAAGAAACAGCAGGCTGGTTGCACTGCTGGGCAGTGTCTTGGAGTTCAAAGCTACGCTTGTCCTTTTGTTGCTGAGCCAGCAAGACCCTGCGAGGTTTAGAGGCAAGATAGGCAGTGTTTAGGGAACAGATGACTTGGTGCTTTGCTGGTAGCTTTTAAGGTCGTGGAAGTATGTACAAGAAAAGAGGAATTGGGGAAAAAAAAAAAAAAAAAAAGAAAAATGTAGGTGGAAAGGAACTACATGGGCCTGCAAATGCAGGTTTAAATAATCAGGCTGCAGCTCATACTTATGCCGAAGTTGGTAGGTCAGACCAATCCCTTTGGCTGACTCTGAATGGATTAGCTGGCAGTTGCTGAAAACCCTGCCCAACAGTTTCATTTCCATGGCCTTTCTGGAAGAGGCACTTTCTTTGCTTAGCACAAGAGTTCTTCTCCCCATTGTGTTCTGAGTCAGGAGTGGCAGGACCAGCTGGACAATGATGATTGTGTAGCATAGTAGCCTTTTAGGTTTCAACCTTTTCTTCTTCATAGGGTCAAAGATAAACCTCTTAGATGCTTTGAAAAGTCTGACCCCTCTCTCTGGAAATAACTGAAGTGTCCAGCCTGGATCAAAGAAACCTTTCCTTCAAAAACATTGTCAAAACTGAGATTTTTTTAAAAGCTTTTGCCTCTGATGAAAGCAGAATGATGAAATCGGTGTGTATTTGATGGGAAGTGTTCCAGCCAGCTCTAATAAGGAGCACTACTCAGTATTTTAATGACAACCTTCAATAGCAAAACTCTATTTTGGCTCCTTTATGTTCCTACCACTGTACTACCTGGGCAATCTCCCAGTCTTTAATGTATTTTTTCCTCACAGTATAACTGGAAAATGCTATTGTCCCGACTTTACAGATGAGAAATGGAAGCACAGGAAGGTGAGGCAACTTACTGAAGATCGTACAGTAAAGTTTGCAGTGGAGAAATAAAGTCATTCCCCTTGTCCAAAATCATAAGCTAGTGTCACGAGTTGGGGTACTAGTGCTATTTTTCTCTTATATGACCCTGATCTGCTCTGTCTAAACCTTGAGAGTATGCATAACCTGACAGATCATTTGTCCCATCATAAGAAATGTAAGAGAGAGACCATTTGTAGGTGAGGTCTATGGGATGCTCTGTTGGTTGAAACTGAAAGAGTTGCTATTTATTTACAGAAAACAGTTAGGAAAAAAAACTTTTATCCTTGTGTTTCTTTCTTCCTGCTCCCTACTTCCATCCTGTGCTTTTGGGGCTTGCATACTGCAGATGCTATCTGTAAACTCCCACTTCAATTTTCTGTGAAGCTTTTAGCAGGTGGGAAAGTGTCTCCAAAAAGGATGAAAATGAAAGAGACAGCCAGACAATATTTGGTTCCCTGGAGAAAAATATCACAGTTTCTTTCAGGAAGCAGAGGAAGCAACAGAAACTATACCTAACTAGAAAAGAAGATCATATTTGCTTATGTTGTTTGAAATCCATGAATGCTTAATTTGATACCCTTGCCTGAGATGGCAGACCAGCAGCCTTTTATAACTAAGGGTGGTGATATTTTCCACTAGTCCTCAGTTTAAAAGCAGTGACAGGATTTCAAAGGGAGAAAGATAAATACAATTTTCTGGTGAGAAACACAGTCCATAATTCAGAAGACATTGAGGATACAGGAAAAGACCTGCAACAGGCCAAGTGTGAATCATCAGGTATGATTTTATTCTTGAAATAAAATGTAAAAATGATGGTGAGGTGTTATGTATGTTCCTATGTCTTTGTTTATATGAACTCCTCTGTAATTCTGTAAGTTGAATTAATGACATTTTCAACTTTCTTATTTGTTCTCCTGTCTGCGGGTAACACAGAATGATCAGTGTACAGTTTTGTGGTTTGCTTTTGCTTTCTCTGTCCTATCTTATGTTTGAGTATACAAGACTGGATATGATTATTTGCATAAAGAATTTACTGAGGGGTAGTGTCTTGTTTTTGTCTCAGAAGAGAATAATTCTTACAATCTAGGTGCAGAACTGTTGACACCTAACTGTCCTATCTCCTTTCATTTGTAAATAGTCTCAGCACTGCAGTAGAAAACTGCCTTTATACAAAATCATCAACATAGAGGAGAAGGCAGGCTCTCAGGTAGCTATTATCTGTCTTCCACGTTAAACAAAGAGGCTGAGCAGGGTGATATACCTGTGGAGGGTTTTGAAGGAGGTAGAGTATTGCCTTTGGTGCTCACTGAAATCCTTAGATGTATCTGATTCGGATTGATCTGTTCTGGTGGCCACTAAGTCACGGATCACCATGGTCAGATCTCAGCCTGATAGGATGGGGTACAATCTACCGGGCAATTTCTTAGGGACAGTACTATGGAAGGGTCCAATAATAGGCCAGCTGTGAGCTGGCTTATGGTCTATGGAGGTCGGTGTACCCAGCTTTGAGCTGGGCTAGAGACCTCCTGAGATCCCTTCCAGCCTGAGTTTTCCCATGACCCTATGATGACCCAGTGATCCTAGGATCATAAAGGAAGAAAATTCTTTGAGGACTTCCATCCTCTTGCTTCTTCTCCAGGGCCCAAACAGCTGCTGGTTTTGTGCAGGCATGGGGAGTGCTGGGAGATCATGTTGTTTGTTACTGATGTAAAGAAGATATACATTGGAGTTGTCCATATACTGCTGGAAACCTAGTTCATCTCTTACCATCTCTTCCCGTAGGTTCAGATGAAGTTTGAGTAGTTTGGAGGAAAGGATTCTGCTGAGTGTTTTTGGAAATAGAGCTGCAACTTCTGCAAAGAAGTTGCCTTGAGACACAGAACAGCACTCCTCTTTAGCTGTGGGGAGAAACTATCTTTTACATGTTAGCACTATGTCGGTGTGAGGTTATGGGCTTACACAAGCACATGCTAATTTAGGCATATGAAATCATATGATAGGCAAGTGTTAAATGTAGATGTAATTCCTGTATCTACTTTTATTACAGGAAATCTGCCTGTAATTGCCTCTTCCTTTTTCTTAAACCTTGGGAGTATTTAATTTTAATTTAAGCATCTGATAGTAGTGAGGAAACTGAAACTAATTCATGAGAATTAGAACATCCTAAGAACATCCTTCATCACTTCTTGCTTCTTGTCAGAAAAACAATTCCCCGCCACTGGAAACTTGCGCCAGAAATTTCCCTGCAGGCCTAAGTTTCCACTGCCTTGGAACATCAAAATGCTGAACTTGCAGTCTGTAGAGAGAGGTTTCTTCCCAGAGAATGTGAAAGTCATCTTGAAGTTTTTTTTTTTTTTTTTTTTTTTAAGTCTGTATGTATAATATAATATGCACCTTTCTCCTCGTTTCTCCTTTCTGCTGCAATTGCCTCTAAAAAAGGTTTTGATGCACTTCCTTGTTGTGTGCTCGGCAGCTGCAGTGTGTGTATGGCTCAGCTAAGGGTAACTGTGGCCAAAAAATGTTTGTAAATATTCCTGTCAATAAAGCTTTCTGCCCTTCGGCATCTTATTTGTGTGTCTACACACAAAATCTGTGTGAGATTTTATTCATGAGTATATTTGAAAGCAGGAGTATCAGGAAAACCAAGTAACTTGTTATAGAAATGTTTGTACAAAAATGTTCTCTCAGGATAATCTTTTAAAAGCTCTTTCTATTTTGTTGGTATAACGTTCATTGAACATAGGCTGAGTTTTTGCAAATCATTTCAAAGTAGGAAAACGGGATTCTTCTTTTTTTACAGAGTACAGGTCACCCAATTCTGGAACAGAAATTGTCCTGCATGAGTCACAGGGGCAGTCATAAATAATGAGTGCTCATTCACCAGTGTGTGAAAAAACCCCAGGCTAAAATGTAGTCATACATTCATTAAACAGTACAAAAAATATCACAGCATATCTACAGATAATTTACTGCTAAACTTTTCAGATAATTAATTTGTAAAAATTAATTTGATTAGCTTTGATCTGTGTGCTAAGTACCCATCATTAAAACTTCAGTGTTTTATTTTGTTGTGGATTATTTTTGTATATTGCCATTAACATTACCTATAATCCATTATTTAGCCAGATCAATTATCTGTTATCACTGATCCATTGCCTAACCAGATGACTTCCATTCTCTGAACCATAGATTATTTAGCTGTGTGTTTCTCTTGAAAAAAATCTGATGGATATATTGCAAAGTTGGGCCATAATCCTTTAATGTAAATTGTGATAGATTTTCTATCTGCAGAATGTTCCAAATTGCAGTATTAAATCTGTAAGTTAAAATGATTTTTTCTTGAAAATATGATTTCCAGATTCCTTAAAAAAAATAACGTGAAAACTAGGAAAAGAAAAAAGGCTGTTTTCTCTGGGAAAGAAAAAGATTTTTTTCTTCTATTAAGCTTCTTTAAGGAGAGTGGATTTATTTTGGATCTTCATTTTGCAGAGGCTCTTGCTGCTTTTATAGATGCCCCCTCTATAACCGGCAAGTGCTGTGTTCTTCTAGAAAGCTTTTGAAAATTTCTCAGAAAAGATTTCCTGGTAGTTTTGCTACTTGGCACAAAACACTGCAGGACTGCAGTTGTGAAACAGACAGACGAAAATGTTGTGCAGCAGGATGAGGAAGCTCCGGTTTCTAGTTTAAAAAACGAAATAAATTCACATTTCCTTACCTAAACATTTTGTTAGGATGATGCAGTGCCCCTAAAGTCACATTTCATGGTTTACCTGAAGTCTCAGGAAGCATGTAAATGTGTGGCAGTGTAAGATTATCCTCCTGCTTTCTAAACCCCACCATCCTTTCATAACTCCATAATTCAAGTTTAATGTTGCAATAATGCCAGAACGCAGTGTGACAATTGCAAATGACTCCCTGACTGTGGCACTTGTTGCTGTTTGGGGGAGGTTGGGAAGGACTCCTAACTCAAAAAGACATTTCTTGTCATGTTTTCTGGCAGTCATCAAGGGCACGTCTTTCATGGGGAGCAACTGAGTAATTCCCAGGATCCAAGTCTCACTGCGCTTGTGGTGTTTGTGAGCGGGTTTGCAGAGAGGATGAAGAAAGAGGAGGGTTTCCACCATGAGAACACAGGCAAGGAGAAGGCTCTGCCCTCTCTCACATGACTGTCATGGCCTTCGTCTAATGTGACATTTCACTTTCCCATGGAAGGGCCAGGCAGCCCTGTTAGTCAGAGGGACCTTGAGAACAAACACTTCCCATGTTTTTAAGTCCCCTGGGTCTTTATCTGCTGCTGAAGCTCCACTCTTCCCTCCCTCCTAGCTGAAATGCAAGAAGACAGTGTCTCTGGCCCTCTTGAGAGGGAGGGAAAGGGGCAGGAGGAGCATTGATAGCTCCCTGTCAACATGCTCTGGTTCCCAGGCAGGAGGGGAGTGAACCACGCTCTCACACATGTCATTTGCAGAGGGATGGGTGAAGGATTGCTGAGAGGCCGGTCCCTGTCTACAAGCCAAGAGGGTCACGAGCCCAACATGACTCTCACAGAAAAAGTATTATTAAAAACAAGCTGGGGAAAAGGCTTCCTAGCATTTGGCCTGCAAACAGAAAATAGCATTATTTATGGAGCAGGAGCAAGTATGAAATCCTGGAAAACACTCATAAACATGACATATTTTTATTAAAAGTTTTGTTTTCCAGTGAAGCTTCCATGACCCAGGTCTCCATTACCATATGGCAATGTAAATGCTGTTGAAGCCAGGAGTGTCATTTGAACAGAATAAATCAAGTAGAGAAATACTCACTGATATTGTCTAATTAATCTTCAACTGCATTTGATGTAATATGCAACATGTTCTTCAGACTTGCTGCATATCTCACTTGAAACCAGAGGTGCCTATGCTGCATAGTATGTCTCCTGGCACAAATTTTCTGCAAAGTTCCAGTGTCATTTCCCAACTGTGACTATGAACAGAATTCCACAAAATCTGAAGCACTCAAGAGAGCAGAGCAGTRTCACGGTACCCATTTTACAGATGGGGAAACTGAGACACAAGCTGGTGAAGGAACTTGTCCTAGGTAATTTGGAAGGTCAGAGACAGCAACCTGAATAATACTGCAGGCCCCTTAGTTTTATTCTTCTCCTTGTGTTAAAACAGCCTCAGATAAAAATTGCTCTATTAGAAAAGTGATATGGCTTAGCACTCGGCTACTAAGATTAGAATGTTTTTCTGCTGCATAGTTTTCTTAAAACAAAAAGAAGATGATTGATTGAAATTAAGAAGGATTATATATTAACTCAGCTGGAAGACTCATTAAATGGGAATGGAGATCTTACACAGACATCTCTATTTATTATGTTAATTTGCATGCCATCTACCCTGTGGGCACCCTGCTTCTCCCCTCCTATCTCCCCTCCTACTTGGTGAGCTCCAGCGGGAAGGTGAATTGTGAAAATGGTGGAGGCAGGGCTCAAATCTGTGTGCTAGGCTGTGCTAGACCTAAACCCAAAATGTTTTCGTTCAACAAAGAGAWTTTTTTTGTTTGGAAGATAACCCTTCTAAAGTAAAATGAAGGGAGGCGGTGGTGAGGTGGGAAAGCTGTTCAGCTCTAAGCTGGATCAGGTTAAGTGTGTAATGATGTAGATTCAGTACGTTAGGTGAAATATTGGTGATTTCAGTGTCCCCACACTCACAGTAACAAATGGTTAGCAATTCCTACAGAAGGAAAGAAAACAAATTCCTGCAATGATGTCTTAGATTATGCAGGAGTTTGCACCATAGCTTATTGAGCTAGGTGAGTCTTGTGGAATGACTAGTTACCTGGTCTGGCTGTCAAGTGTCTGTCTTTCATTTAGGCTCTTTGTTATAATGTCAAAATGCCTCTTGTGTAGATAGGCTGAGAGGGAGAGATTACCAGCATGGGCACAGCACTGCACTGGATAACAACTGTTTTCATTCCCAGCTAGGACCTCTGCATGGGAAGGGGCTAGGCTGCGCTGGCCGAATGCCATGAGCACAGCGTCAGGGGTCTCTGCATTGTGCTGTTGCATGATGGATATGAGGTCAACAAGCACTGGTGGAATTTCTTAAATCATGCTGATTCCTGGAAAGACAATGACAAAACTCCTATTGACTTCAAGAGAAACAAATTCAGACCATAGGTCAGGGTCACAAAAAGGCCTGTGACAGAGCTGGAACAGAAACTCTCAGATTTCTCTTATTACCTTAATAAAAAATCCATCTTTCTTCCCTTTATGAATTCCCCTTCCAACGCTTTTTTTTTTTTTTTTTCCTGAAGTATTTGGGACAGTTTATTTATGGTCCCAATTTACCTGAGTAGTTTGAATACTTGCCCATTTCCCAGGAAAATTTTCTACCTTCAAGTGATCCACGTTATAAACTGCAGCTATAACAAGGATCTCCTAGGGAATGGGGGAAGGTAGGAGGGGATGAGGTTGTTCATTTCTGTAGAACAACTGAGTGAAATCGTAGTTTTTATTACACTTCATTTTCAGCCGTTACCTTTCTATGGCCTCTGCCTCCTTACTTCTATAAACTGGACCATTATTGCCCTAAACCTTTAAATTGTCCTTTTAACCGGAGCTGCTTTACTATCCAGCCTGCACAACATTCTCATCGAATCCAGTTTGTAAACATTCCTGGGGCACTCAGAGGACAAATGACTATATGTTTGGAAATACATTATAGAATATTTTATTTCCTGTAGCTTAATGGAAACTTAGGATGCTGTCCTAAGAAGAATTTATTTGACGGACTGAGAAGTCTTTTCACCACAGAGGGCAATGTGTTGACCATCAGCCTAGAGTGTACTTTGGGTTGCATGAGACTATTTGCTAAGCACCACAGAATATGAAAGCAGGTTGGCTGGATGTGAAACCAATGCATTCTTCACGTGAGCATATTGGATGTGTCCACTGGTGTGAAACTGTGGTTTGATGTGACCGTGCTTTTACAGGGCAGTTCCGATAGCGTGCTGACTAATGGCTGGCTAAAGCAGGCATTGGTGTCAGCCAGGGCTGTAGCTGTTTAGCTCGGAAAGCGTGAGGCTCCCTTTTCAGAAGAGTGATTCTGGAACGTGCAGAAAATGTTCCACCCCATGAGAGGTTGTGGGGGGAGAACTAAATCATGAGGCTGCAAAGACAATAACCTGTTGTTTTCTCCAGTAAGCCACTATCCTTTGTGTGCGCTGCAGACTTTTTTACAGATGGCAATAAACTCACCTTCTGGCACACTTAAACCATCCAAACTGCATTGGATGGTTTAGGCATTGTACTTGGACCATGTCAGGAATTTTCTTATTAAATGACTTGTCACTAGAAAAATGCTGATTCCTTGATACAAAGTGTTTTGCGAAAGAGTATCAATGCTGTGAGCCACTGCCAAGACACAGAAAGCGTTTAATAGAAATTCACCTGCTGGGCAGATTCTTGTTACTTCATCTGCTGCACTGCTAAGAGGAGAAGATCCATAAAGAAAACTATTATATTGAATGCTCATTCTTACTGCTTTGAGGTACTCGTGCTAGAAGACAGAATTAGTCTGAAGGGCCCATATACAGAACCAAGCATATTTTTTAAGCTAACATTTTAACATCTGATAGTGGATAACAGTTTAATATGCATTAGCATAAACAGTTTTCAGTGACACATAAAACACAYTAATGAAAAATGGCATCTATAAAGCATTAAGTAAAAGTATTGCTAAATTAAACTCTAGTATTTACCTACATGCATCTAATGGTATGGCATCAGTGAAGACTTTTGTCTGACTTCCTGGCTCTAAGTGATTTCTGCACACTTTGTTGCTATGTTTGTCCAAGTTTGTTACTCTTCTGCCCTTCTCCGTATGAAGATTTCCTTGTTTGATCACAATCTTGGAATGCCTGAGGGTGTGATAGTTCTCTCCAGTAAGGACATTTGGTTTTCCCATGCTTCTGAGTGAGAACCTGAGCTACTTTATTTGCTCTTCAAAGACCCTAAATATCCTGAAGCTGAACATTTTGGTGGTTGTTCACAGCTGAAATTACTGTATTGTCACATGTACAGGGCTTAACCTCTAAGGCTTGCATGATTTGCACCTACTGGACTGTATTAAACAACTGCTTTTAGTCTTGGAATTGCACAGAAATAAATTTGTTGTTTCTTAAAAAACCCTTTTGTTCCAGTGTTTTCAAGACTGTGTGTGTCTTTTTTTGTTTTTCTACCTGAAACACATGCCTGTCCTTTGTTAAGAATATATGCTTGAGCTGTCACATAAAGTCAAACTTACAGGGCCCTGGCTGCTCTGGAAAAAAACAACAGTAATTCAACTAGGGGCTGAGCATCCCCTGAAACATGTGAGCTCAGATGTCTCCTGTTATCAACTTATCAAGCTCAGAGGAATCTACTGTCCTCACTAATTTATGCAGGTTTGTATTGCAGTAGGTGTACTTTCAGTGACAAAGTTAATCCTTTCTGAAGRTTTTCCTGCTCATTTCTAATATACCTGTATAGAAAGAAGTATTAGAATTTATATTTTCCATGCTTTTCTTTAATCAAAATTTTACAAGGAACAGTTATCAGTGGTCATAACAGCTTGCGATGATACAGTTCGTTTTATTGTGGAAACATTTACATTGTGTTGGGGCTTTAATGTACTTGAAAAAGTGGTAAAACCTCTAAGAGAGCTTGACTAGAGCAATCCAAGCAAATCTCAGTAGGGGCTGTTGTGGCTCTCTCCACACCTTGCCTTTTCTTCTCGGTCTGTTCCTGTTCTCCCTCCCTCGCACCTTCACTGACAATTGCCTGACACCACGGCAATTTGGTTCAGAGAACTAAATAGGTAGAAAACTGTTTGCAGTCTTGGCAGGTAGGCTTTCGTGGCTTTAGTGCCCATGAGGTGGCTAAGTGAGAGCCAGAGCAGGCACAAGGGGCTGGGCAGGAACATGTAGCAGAAGGAGGGAAAAGGCAGGAAAGGTTTATCATGGTTTATCTACAGATGTTTGGGACAATTTGCCTGACTCGTGGTCTACTTTTGTTGACCTCTTTCCTGTGGTCCACTTGGCACTGCACTACCAGTCAGATTTGGGACAGCCAGACCTCCAGCTACCAGGTTTCCCAGGAGACTCCATGATCCGTTTGCCATCCACTGAGGTTTGAGGTCTGTACTCTGCTTAGCCAACAAACTCAGGTAATTCCCTATCACACCAAGGAAAGATGACAATGGTGCTTAGCACCAGTTCAACTAATTCTTATCAAACCCCACACTCTGCTGACTCTTGAGAGGCATCTGGGAAAGATGGCTATCAAGAAGGGCCTGCAGGACCCCTTCCTTTGGCACCAACTTTTCTTTCAGCCCCCCAACTATGTGTATGCTAGCTAACTAAACAGGACCATGGTACAGACCCAAACACTACCACACAGTTTTCCAAACTATTAAATTTCTTGCATGTTCTTGGCAGTTTTGTCCTGGGCCAACTGGTCCTCCCCCAGAAAACGCCTGGTTACAGTTCAAAGTCAGCATGGGCTATGCACCAGCTACATGCTGGCATTCCCAGTGTGTGAGGAGGATGAGCCCTATGTGTTTCTGAGGGTGACGAATGCGAGCTGCACTGTGCCAGTCGTCCTCATGATTAGAGAAGGGGACGTGGCCAGTTTTAATCACAGGTGCAGCCCCTCTTTCCTGGTGAGGAGAAAGCGATGCGTCCGTGAGGACGTCCTGGCTGGCACAGATGAAACCAGCTCACTGCTCCTGGGAAGCACCAGAGCTATCGCATGTGTGCAGGTCGATGTCTCTGTTGGTGTCCATTGCTGCTGGCAGGAAAGGAGTTACAGCACACAGCCCTCCTCTGCCTCTTCGACAAGTGATATGGCTTGTTAATAGCACTTTCTCCTTCCATTATTTTAAATGGCTTTTCTTTTTTTCCTCTTTTGTATGTTTAATATGAAGTCGAAAGATTTTTCATGGTGATGATTGACACGTGACTAAGCAGTTTAGATCTCTGTACTAGAAATCCCAATCTTCAACTGCTCAATACTACAACAAAATCACATGAACCTTTTTCTCTCTTTAAGCCTATTTATGCCATTAAAATTAATACAATCGATCTTGGGAGGCTGCTTAAATGTAAGTACTGAGAAGCATGACTATTTTATAGGTAAATTTTATTTTTTTTGAAAAAATACTGTATAGTTGTTTTGCGTGTCCTTGCGATTTTTGTATATTTGCTGGGCAGAGTTAACTGAAAAAAGGGAACACTGTTTTTGGATATTTTTCCAAAGAAATTTCCTTTGGGTGTTCCTGGTAGAAAATTAATGGACTTTTTCCCCAGCTCTAATGTATACTTGCTGTTACAATTCTGACTTGCAATTCAATATACAAGTTATCCTCTGTTGCCTTGCTACAAAATTCGTTTAGAGGAAAAACCATTATTTTTAATTGGTTAATTTATTCCTCTTTCTTAGATGGTATTGATTTATGAACTTTATTTAAAAAAATATGAAGTAATAGAATCCCTGCTTCCTGCCTCTTTTTCCATTTCGTTGCTTTTAAGTCAGCATTAGTGGAAGAAAATTTAACAAAGCACCTTGTGGACTCACACCTCAATATTACTTACTTTCCTTACCTTTGATTACGCAGTATCAAATGAGAAGACTACATGCCATGTGTACAAACAGAACTGTGAAAGGTCTGAAACATGTACGGCAGAAAGAGAAAAAAGAAGCTGTGCTTGTTCTGTAGGAGTGCAGTCCAGACTCTGTCACCCGTTCTCTGGCTAAACATTCAAATACATTTTGCTATCTGAGAATTCCCTTTTACTTTTTATTGGTATTACTTATGAAGTGAAGTAATGCAGAGTGGCTAAGAATCATCAGAGTAGCTAAAGGTGCTCAAGGCCAAGTCCTGCACTGCACTGTGCAGTCAATTATTCATGGCTTCCTATAAAAATTAGATCCAGTCATCATATCCTCTGACTAAGGTAATAGGGATGGGCCTTAAAATTCTCTTGTTATGTTGACAAGGAAAATAGTCATTTACTTTTTGACAGATTTAGTTGAMAATTGCCCACATCAGAATTCTAGGGCTCTTCATGCCCTACAAGACCTGGATAATGTAACATATATACATGATTCATGAGCATATATTGATTGGGATGCCTGCTTATTACTGAACAAGCTGGATATTTACCTTTCAAAATTCTGATTTGTGGGATGCACTCAGGTCTTTGCTCAGGTGAGTGAAACAGAGTCTGTGCCACATATGCAAGGCATTTCTTGTGCAATAACACCGTAGATGTCACAACAGCAGCACAGCATATTTACTTGGGTTAATATATGTTTTGTCTAATCTCACATAATCCAATTGCCTTCACCAGTCCTGCGAACTTCTTCAGTCTAGGTCATGGGGGTTTGAGCACTCTGCCTCACCTCTCACATGGATATCACATCCTGGAAAAATATTCACTATGACCTTAAAAACTTTGGGAGACAAACACGGTAGATGATGAGGACAAGATCTGAAAACAAATTAGATGGAATATACATGTATGTCTATGTGCTAACTGTCCATCTAGGCTTTTTCTAGGTTTATCCTAAGGTAGGGCTAGCCATGTGACCCTGAAGATATCCAGAAACATCCTTGTCTTGGCAGAGCTAAGTCATTCCATGTGCACCTTAGTGCTCATATCCAGGGAGACTCTGCCTACAAGACATTCTTCAGCATCTTGAGATGATGCTCACAGGGAGGATGTTCCAAAAAAACAGTTAATGCCATTACTTTCTTTTAAAAGCATAAAGGAGTTATTGTGTGTTTTTTTGTAATGAACAGATAGCTAGGCCACTGTTAGAGATGTGAGTTCAGGTTTAATTCCATCCCATTCCTTAAACACAGAAACCCACACCTCAAAATATCTGTCAGTAAAATAAGCCTGAAGAAAGTAATTGTACTGGCACTCACCATCTCCCCTGTTTAAATGATGCAGAAAATAGTTTAAGGCTCAATTTAGAGAAAGCATATGGGTTAAAGCACTCACCTAAAATAAGCAAGACCTGGAATCTACTCCCTGTATTAAGCACTGCCTGTAGCAGTGTTTGGATAAATTGTATACAGTGCTACATGTGGCAGCTGGACCCCTCTGAAAGAAAGGAAAGAACTGACTTCCCAGTTCTCCATATCATTTGGCCCAGAAAGTGGATTTAATTTTTACACACATCCTTGTCTGTCCATGGACTATGTAGGCACTTCTTTATTTTCCTCCTTTGCCAGCTGCCATAGATTTAAGCAACATGTAGTCAGTGCAGTAAAATTCACAAGGAAAGGCTGGTGTGAGAGATGTCTGGGAAGGACATAGATGTGTAAGTTCTTGTTTGTGCTTCTGCCTGTGAAAGGTACTAAGGGTAGTGGCTGCTGCTTTGTGGTGGCTGCTGGGGAAGGGAATTGCATGTAGACATTCAGGTAAGGGATCTACCAGATCGCTGTTTGATTCAAGATGCTGTTTTAGCTTGATCATAAAGGATTAGGCAGAAACACCTGGGTTTTTTTTTTGCCTGGCAGATGAGTAGAGCAGATTGATAAAGCCACAAGTTCTCTGCTTTAGGGAAAGGTGCTGTAATTGTATTAGAGGCTGACTTGGAGAAAAAGTGGGCATGCTTTGATACATTTGTCCTGGTTTTGGCTGGGGTGGAATTAATTTTCTTTCTAGTAGTTGGTATAGTGCTATGTTTTGGATTTAGTGTAAGAAGAATGTTGATGATACGCTGATGTTTTTAGTTGTTGCTAGGTAGTCTACTTTCTCAAGGACTTTTCAGCTCACATGCTCTGTGAGGTGCACAAGAAGCTGGGAGGGAGCATAGCCAGGACAGCTAGGCCAGCTGGCCAATGGGGTATTCCATACCATGTGATGTCATGCTCAGCATATAAGGCTGGGGGAAGAAGAAGGAAGTGGGGGACGTTCGGGATGATGGCGCTTGTCTTCCCAAGTAACCGTTACGCGTGATGGAGCCCTGCTTTCCTGGRGATGGCTCAACACCTGCCTGCCCATGGGAAGTAGTGAAGGAATTCCTTGTTTTGCTTTGCTTGCGTGCGCGGCTTTTGCTTTCCCTATTAAACTGTCTTTATCTCAACCCACGAGTTTTCTCACTTTTACCCTTCCGATTCTCTCCCCYGTCCCACCCGGGGGAGAGTGAGCGAGCGGCTGYGTGGTGCTTAGTTGCCGGCTGGGCTTAAACCACGACAACATTGTAGGATGGTTCTGGCAGTTAAATCCTCAGACATTAGAGCAAGTTTTCCTTGTGCCCATGGAGGCAAATACATGAAAAATTACCTGTGGGGATGCTCTTCTATTCCCTGTAACAAAATAATGTATCCATAAGAACCTGGTCTCTTCAAGGAGATTTTATACCATTAACTTTATTGCTTTAAACATTTCTGAAAAAACTTCTGGTTCCGGTGTATGTCCCTTTTACATATAATAAAGAATGGACTATATGATACACAGGCAGTTTGGTCCTCCCTCTGCCCCCATTTGGTGTCCCACCAGACAAGAATCTATTCTCTGATTCTTTCACTTTCCACTTTTGTAGGCATCCAGTGGAACATGGATATCTATTCTGGCAGGCATCAGCAAGTATTATTTTTTTCTGTCAGGTGTAGGTCAGTACTTTTACTTTTTTGTATTGACCTGTATTTTTTCTAGTAGTGGGACCTTTATTTTTCTTGGAAAAATGCCTCAAATAAATGTGGATATTATGTCTTATTTGATATTTGCCAGCCCTTCCAATATAATATTAGCTGTGAATTGTATTCAGTTGTTGCCATCTTAATGGTCATCATCAGAGCTGTTAAACAAGATTAGACTTAACATGAAGTTATGAAAACTTTGGATTCAGAAAAAAATATGACCCTCTTTCTTACAGGTTTATTTTTTAGTTAGAGATGGCTGAATAAAGAACAGCATCAGAAAAAAATACTTCAGGTAAAAGAAGGCAGGACAATATTGAATAATTGTGCATTTCTATTATTATTGTTATTTAAAGAACAAAACAGTTTTCCTCTTGCATTGCCATAATACCAGAAACAACACAGAAGCAGGTTAGCAACCATGTATATAATAGGACTGTTTTTCTATTGGAGAGTTTTGGGACACTGAGTTTACAATGCCACAGAATCCTGTATGTGGGTGAGACCATGTGTTCATAAGTGGCTGAGTGTTTGGTTTTGATTTTACTTTTTACAATATATAGATGTAAATAAGAAAAGTGCCTCTCTCTGTTAATATTGATTTCTTGCAGAGGCAGTGCTGTGATTTTTTTAAAAATACTTCCATGTAGTATATAAGAAGGTGATAAAGACTAGCATCTCTTGTCTGTGAAAGATAAAGATTATCATGTTTCCAGAATAACTTATTTAAAATACCGTGTTCTCAATGAAATCAGGGACCTATTTGTATACTTCCTGCTCCACTTACCTATAAGCTACGTATTTACATCATCCTCTTCAAATGCTGTGAAAAATGTGTTCAGTGATATCCCATGGTTAAGTGACCATGCAAAGTTGTATAACAGCACAGTTCAGATGCATTCAACAGAGCTATATTGGTTTATAGCAGCTGAAGATTAAGTCTTATTATTTTGAAATGTAGAGTTACACAGTTCATGTTAACAGTAGGTTTTGGAAATACTTACATTTTTGCACTTTTTAAAAGGGAAAACAGGACTTTCAAAAGGACTTAGCATTGCCCCAGTCTCACTGAATCCAGTAAGATTTTTACGGGTTATGCAATCAAATAAATCCAAAGTTAGGTGAATGCTGAGTGCTTTAGATATTCTTATTTCATACCTTTTCTGTATGCAGCAGATGTCTTAATTAAATATATGGATAATTCCTCTACATCTCCTGCATCCTTTCAAAAAGATTGAGAGGATCAGAAAACAAAATTTAACCTGTAAACAAATTTGTATGCAATCAATTAAATTAAGACAAACAGCTAAAAAGAAAGGGAAACCAGGTGATAGTGACAAGGTTCTCAAAAATCAGCAGGACAATTTTTCCCAGTGTTTCTACATGTGGTAGTTATGGCGTGAGATCATTCTTCCTTCCACAGAAGCCCACTGAATGTTCACTGACTATTTCTAGAGGAATGGGGAGCATTTGCACATAGGTACAAGTATCTCTACTGTGAACCCAGTCACAAAAGCTGCGTGTGAAACATCTGGTTAGGTCACTTTAATGTCCCTCCAGATGCAAAGTTCTTCTCTTTGGCCAGGTCTGCCCTATAGCACCTAAGAGCAGGAGGAGACCCCTGTGTACACCATTCCTTGGTTTTTATGAGCGAGAAACCCAGCTGACAGGCTAAAGGAAAACAGTGGTGATTGCCAACATATTCCCCTATCTGGGTTACGGAGATGTCAGAAATAGAATGCATGTAAATGTATAGAGCTTTTCAGGACATTTATGAGTTATTTTTAGTTAAATAAGCTGAAATTCTGCCTGTTTTCAATAAGAATAGAAGCTGTCCTGCTGGAAACCAGATTCTGCATTTGATTTCCTTCATTGTTTCATCTGCTAGCCTTAATTTGCTTGTGATTGCATGTGACAGCACTGGGGCTGGGGAGAAAAGAATGAGAGTATATAAGCAGGAGAACGAAGACTCGGAGGCAGTCTCTCTTTTTAAAAAAATTCTGCCCTTGTAGAAATTCTGCAGTTTCTTCCATTTACAGTGTGAAGCCTGTAACCTTTTCTCAATAGGAGGACAATTCTTGAGAAACTTCATCTAAGTGAAGTGTGATTTATCAAAAAAGTATATATTTCAGAAGGGGATTGCTCTCTAAAAAAGCTCCTCAGGGACTCCAGAGTAGTGTCATCTAACAGGACACATCCATACCTTCCTTGTGCCTCTTAAAGCTTTGATCTCAGGTAAGTCAGTTTTCCCCCAGCCTCTTGGTAACCTCAAAYACTTTGAAAATGACAGTATTTTTGTATTGACTATTCCGTTATTCCCCTCTCTTGTGCAGTCCCCAACAATGTCTTCATTTGGAAAGGTGCTGATGTGACAATGCATAGACCTATAGAAAAATAAATAACTATTCTTATTGACTGCTCTCCCAGCAGCCCAGGTGCACATAGCTTATAACATCTATTTACAATGGAATTTCTTTATTGTTTTAACTGTGTTAATCCCTTGTGATTGATTGATTAGCACTTTTTAGCAGTAGAGTAAGGTGACCATATGCCCAGTTTTCTTCTTAATCATCATTGTTGTCTTCTCTTCCTTTTTTCTAGGGCAGTTTTTATTCAGTTGAATTTGGCTTTTCCCCATTTGTTACTGATAGACTGTTTTCAGTGTGCTGACTGTAAAAATTCTTTTGGAAAGCTGCCTGGTTTCTCTCTAGAGCCTGACGTAAAGTCTTCAAAGTAAGATTAAGAGTTGTTTGTTCATTTATTTATTTATAAACAGTGTCTTAAAGAAGGGGAGATGGGTCTTTTATAGACCCTGAATTTCTAGTTCAAGTCTTCTAGATGTAGGTTCATTGCATCTTTTATTCAATAGAAACAGAATTTTCCCATTAGTTCTAGAGGGATCATCTGCTAGAGAGTGCAAGAATCAGCAAAGTTGCAGTCAGTTAATGTTTTTCATTGCTGGTCTTATTAATTGATTATTGATTTTATATTTTATAAAGTAATGCAGAATAATCTAGAACAGTGAGGTTGCTCTGTGGATTATCTGTCATCACAAGGGTTGGAAGTGCTGTGGAAAAGTACTCTGGAGCAAGTGTAAGAAATACTTCCTGATTAAGTATTGCTGTCTACCATTCATCTACAGTCAAACTCAGCAAATATATCTTGTGAAGTCTTCAAATGTTTGATCTCATAATAGTTAATAAAACCTTTTCCTGGTAGCTACACAGTCCTACAAAGGATGGAGGTTTGAAGTTGTGTTAGTCTGAGGTAGAATGAAGTCTTATTTTTGGTTCAGATCTCCAAAATGTATCTGATGAAGGTTTGCAAGGCCATCCATAGTTACCAGGTGTTTAGCTTTTCCATTTAGAAGTCTTAGAATTGTCTGTCAATGTGAATAAGTGGTGCTCTGATGTCTCTCTGAGGCAGGGAAAAAATATTCCTCAGGGGCAGTGCCTCAGGAATGCCGCTCATATTTTGGGGCATGACTGGGCAGGATTCAGTTTGAGTTGCTGATATTTCAGCATCTGCATTTAGGCATCTGAACATGATCAGCAGAGTCGGAAATAAAATGTTGATCTCCTCACTCCTAGTTATAACTTGGTTAAAACGCCAAGGCTTGTGTGAAGTTTATTACCTTCTTCCTTTTTTGTAGACTCCAAAGTTCATGATATTACAAATACAATCTTGTTTAAAAGATTAAACCAAATAATTTTAGCTTTAAGTTACTGATATTTTCTTCACCTTCATCTCCAGTATAATGAAAAAGGACTGTATGGTACAGGAATAGATTGCCATAATGGAGAGGTTTACATGTTTTAAAGCAGCCCTGCAAATCTTTCAGAATTGCCGGAGAAAATGAAATACATGGCTAATATATGGGCCTAATCCAGTGGCTGCAGACATCAGTGGGCATGCTGGCAACACACTTTTCACCAGAGAGCAAGTTCTGCCTTAGGAAACTATAAAACCAAATAAGCAGAAAGTTTGGAAATGCTTCTGAGAATTGCAGGGAAGAAGCATAAAATGTAGCATATTAAAAGTGAAGCTAGAAGCAGTGCAAGCTCATTGTTTTTATTTGTAAAAGTAAGGTGGAAAATAAATAGCTACTGAGGATGGATAGTGCAATTCTGAGCTCCAAATTAGGCCTGTCAGTGAATTTTTTCTGAAATTTTTTAAAAGAAGATGATGGTTTGTTGAAAGTACATTTTTAAAGAAGAAAACTGTCAAATCCAAACGTTATATCAGCGGAAAAGCATTTAAAAGATCAAAATATCACATTTCGTTTATGCAGTTTTGAAAGGTGTCTGGCTTCCCAATTTTTTTGTCATTCAAAATATGAGCAAATTGGAGCAAATGTAAACAACCAAACTCAAATRGAACAATTTTGATGTAGTTGAAAGGAAAATTCTTGTTGGATCCCAAACCCCATTTTTGACTCATAAACATACATGCAGTTTTGAGTTTTCAGACTTAGTTTGATTAAAAAATTTGCAGTGCCTTGAAGATTTTGAGAAGTGAAAAAAAAAAAAAAATTTCAGTCCTGCTTAAAACAACACTATGTGGGTTATTTGTGTGCTAAATATATATTACCTTAATCCTAGCTGACAAAATGAAACTGTTCCATTTGTTTTATTTAGACTGTGATATTTATCAAAGAAGGTGGTAAAGACAAGGTTATAAAACTTGAATAGAAGTACATGTTTTACACTAAGTGTTATTGAGTYTCAAAGAAGTAATGATATCTTTATTTATTGTAATGTCTGGGAGAGAATGAAAGATTTTACAATTATTTTTACCATCACACTTAATTGAAATGAGAATGTGTAAATTTTCTGTAAGAGTAAAACAGATGGRGGTACTATAATATAGTTGCAATTTTGTCTGTGTTAATTCCTCTTTATAAGCCTGAATCTCCACCTCATTACCTAACATTAATGAATTCATGCCACACAAAGTTCAGCTAAGGGAAACAATAAAGAAATAAATGCACAAACTAAAGCAGCAATGAAATTATCATCTGAAGAAAAAACTTACATGATTCACCATGTCAGTAAAGGTACAGGAATAATTGGTTATATGGATCACTGCTCCTGCTATGATGTATCAGAAATCACTGGATCAATCTCATACACACACATCCCTGGAGTGAGCGTGACTAGGAGAACAATTGCTTTCCTGCAAAAAAAAAACCTGAGAACATTTGTCTCCATCCACTGGCAGTTTCATAAATAATGGCATGTCTTCAAAACACATGGATTAAAATCTTTCATTTTAGCCTACATTCAGCTCTCTCTGTTACCATATCAAGTCTCTGCAATTCTGTTAACTTTAGCAGTGCAAGCCATAGTTATGGTGGATACTAAAAAATGAAAACATTGTAAATACAAAAAAGGGTGAGAAACATTATAAGTGAGTGGGACTGACCCTGGAGATGACTGTCTTTTCTTTTAATTTCATTGATGCCAGTAACCTCCTGATTTAGGCACCAGGCTACTTACTGAATTTAGAAGGATAAATCCAGACTTGGCCTTCTTAAGTTAGATGCTAAATGTGAAAGCTGTAAATATGAACTGACATCCCAAGCCTCCTGGAATGCATCTGGGTTTGCGTGTGGCAATATGCTGCTTTAGCTCCTAAAGAAAACTGGAGCTGAGAATGACACTTCAAGTGTTGTTCATCATCAGTGCACAATATAGACAAATATCCCTTCCTTCACCAAAATTGTTACCTTCTACCTTACAGGGCACGCTCAAAACCACTGGGCTGGCAGAGGCCTCTTCAGTCTTCTAAAGTTACAAGATTTGCATTGGGAATGCTTAACTGTAATTTGCTTTTACAAATCTCAGGTCTGTTAGAAACTGGAGTTGAAAAGGCAGTTCCACGTGACTGCAAATAGAAAAAGAAATAACACAGATCAAGCAGAAGGGCTTAGTTTTCACTAAAAGTCATAGCAAGGTGCTCACTCCATTTCACAACTCTCCCATGAACTGGAAGAAACAGTTTTTCTATAAGTAATGTGAGAAAGGAGGCTGAGTGCTTTTTTACAATAGCCATTTAGTCAAAGCAGCAGAAGGTACTCAAGTCATTAATACTCATGAATTTTTTGAAAGACCAGTGACTGACTCATTAGGAAGTTATATGGCACTTGTGTGAGTTTGTGTTAGACTTTGTTTACCAGAGGTGTAGAATAGCATTACAAATATTAGCTGAGACTGTGATTTACACTTTTGTTACACTCCTCTCCACCTATGTCCCAATGGGAACTCAATTCTAGTGAGTGTGTAATGTAAAAAGATCAATCAGCTAAACAAAATTTAATTTTAACACTGTTCCTTCCAGGCTCCATAAATGTCTATAGATTCAAAAGGTCATGGAAGAGTTGTTTAAGATGTAAATTACATATCTACTGGCTATTTCAGCATAATTTTAAAAATAGATGTAATAGGTTTGTGATGAGGGGTACAGAGAAGCCTAAAAGATTTTCTGACTCTTCATTTGTATTTTGTTTTATTTTGTGTAAAAGACTGTAATGCAAGTATTGCGTACCATATACGTTATAGTAAAGACTGGCAGTAAAAGCCATTGCAGTATTTAAAAACTGGCAATTAGTTCAACAAGTGATTTTTGTTTTAACAAGCAGATGATAAACAAGGGAGCAATGAAAGAGGTTCATAAGATAGAAGGTAAGAGCTAAAATGATCAGTCAAGTCTGTCAAAACTTTATGTAGTATGTTTCTCTTTTTCTGATGCTATTTATGTTCCAATTCACAAATAAAGGGGATTTCTCCCGCTCTCTCTCCCCCCCTCTCTGCCTCCAAGGCTAGAGCAGAAGATACAGATTGCTATATTGCCCTGTGTTTAACAACTGCACAGGAAACCCAAGGGTTGATTTTTATGATATATCATTAATTTTAATGTAGAAAGCATTTTACCTCTCTAGCAGTAAAAAAAGTCATCCCTTTTTTGCCACATTCACTCAGGTCTGTGTCAGTTATTTCATATGAAGGTCAGGATGCATTTTAAATTCATTGCCATCATGCACAGATACCTGAGATACTACAGCAGTCCCATGATCTCATAAGGTGGGCACACTGGCATGTCGTATCCCAATGTGGTTTTAGAGAGGAGTGGCTGTCTTTTAGTTCCACAATCATATCTTTTTCTGATTTACATTCAGCTCTTGTAGACAGCTTCTGCAGAAGCACTACATAATTTAGTGTAAGGAAGAAAACACCAGGCTAGCTCTACATACAGTAAAATCTGATTGGTGTGTATTTTTTCTCTGCCTAGAAGAGGATAGGGAGGCAGAGGAGATGAGATAGGAACATGATTATGTCTTGCCATTCATTTGATTTTTTCTCATCATGAATATGTTCTTTCCTTATGACCCCTGCAAATTGGCATTACCATTAGATGGTAAGTGAACAGACCTCTCTAAAAATATAACACTTTAACAAATTGTTTAGCAATGACTGCATGCAGCCATCAGGCAAAAACACTGACGAGGATGACAGAATTTCAATACAGAATGTGAAAGTATTAAAATAATCTGAGGACCGACTGGAGAAGAAAAGCCTGATTAAATTTTCTTGATAGCCTCTGAGGCAGAAAAGAAACCAGACGTCTCTGTGTCTATATTTATTACTGGAACCTCTGTTCATTCTTGCTGGCTACTGTAATAGAGAGGGGATATCGTCTCCTCTTGGGAACTGAGAGGCTGAGCCTGGAAGATACTGTCACTGTTCTGCTATTGAGTCTGAATTTCTGTTTTTAAGAGAGAATGGGAAAACTGTTCTCAACCTTTGCCCAAAACTAAAAATAAACCTACTAACTATTTTCCCCCTCTTTGCAGGGATTAGAAGCACTGAAATACCATAAAAGAGGCAGTTTTTAATACTCTGCAGTTCAGGCCAAACGGTGTTAAGGGAGATCAAGGGGTGTCTAAACCTGATTCCTAGAAGAAAAAGAAGTGGAAGCATTCAGATAAGCATCCATGTTATCTTTTTTATTTTAATTAGAACAAGSTTTTTAAGGTTGACTCATCACTAATTCCTATCAAACATAGTCTAACAGCCATCTCAAACTTTGTCTGTTAATATCCGATGTTTTTTCCTTTCATTTTTACCRTTTCACCAAACCTTTGACACTAGCCAAAACTGGATGAATAGAGGGTAGATGAGACATAAAATCTTACATTTCAGCTTTAAAAAGCTTTTATTGAAGGTGATGGCAAAGGAAATGGGACAACCAGTAAATTATCTAGATAACTGCTAGAAGAATACCTGCTAAATGGAGACAAAATTTGCTAAAAAAAATTCTTGTTTTCTATTGAATAAAACTTAAGTTGAAATCACAGCCGCATAAGGTAGGACTCCATTCTGTTACCTTTAGGCATGTACAATGTGGATGACTAATTTGAGGCTGATGCTCTCCATCTGGAGCATTTTAGATATCTACTTTACTCGTAATTTTTACTAGTTTTAAAGTATAAGACTTTACTAGTCTTAAGTGTAAGACTGTTACTACTCTTAAAGTGTAAACATGCCCTTTACATTATAATAAGACTTTGCAGTGAGTAGCTGAGACATAGGAAAGACCCCCCTGTAAGCATCTGCATTTGATGAGATTAATCTTTCTTGTGATACCTRTTTGCCACGGACCTGTTGCACACAAACTTTAAATCTCTCAGGACTCTGTCAGCAGCTGAAAAAGGAGCTATTTTATTATCACTACAGTGGAGACTAAAACCACTTGTATGTTAGCATTTTTGTCATTATGCCTATGCCAGTTAAGGAATATGATGTTTAGTGACATTTTTATACTGACAAAACCAGCAATATAAGCAACTATATTCACAACTTCAACCTTTATGCGGGTAGTCAGCATAAAATGCATTGGCAAAATACGACTCTTGCTGGTATAAGATGCATCTCTGCTAGGAGGAATTTCCAATTCATTGAGAAGCCCGTTATGATGCAGACAAGAGCTAAAACAGGGTGTTGATAATATTTTCTCTAAAATGTAGTTTTTCATGGTTGTTTTGTTCTGGAGTTGACTACCTTAAAATATTGTTTTGATTCCTCTTTGCTGAAGGAAAATAAAACAAAACAAGACATATTGACAGGTCTGGAAGTAGTGTGAATGAAATATACAGGGAAGAATATCATTCTGGAGAAGTTTTGCAGAAAARCATTCAATTTATTAACTGCTTCATAAAAGGAAGCATGTAAGACTAGAAAAAAAAGTGAAATAGCCCTACGCTTTTGGAAAAAAATCAGAAAGCTTTCTGATTTTCTCTCCTAATACTGAGCTAGTCTCATGCTTTCAAATGTTGCTGTAATTCAATTATGGTAGGATTGAATTTATGGGGTGGCAGGATTTCAAATTTTTAAAATGTAGAAATCCACCAAATCCTGAATAAAGTGAATAGAGCCAGCTCTGATCCTTTCAGTCAGTATTTTCTATTACCATAAAAAGATGTTAAATGTGCTGGGACTGTTGTCTAAAGCTGAGGCTTGTTGCACAGGGCAGTCACAAGTCCATACCTTTAAACTCTCTTACTCTGCAGAACAAATGGCTGCATGAAAACTGCCTGTCGGATGTGGTCTGCAACGCTGAATTTGCGCCTTTAGCCGTGTGTACAATGCTTGYTGACTTGAGCCAACACTGTCAGGGAACACGTTGAAACAGTATAGCCATTTAGGTACCAGTATCCAGCATGGAGCTCGTTACTTTTTACCTAGCAATTTTCAAATATATATTACTATCACGAGAAGGATTTCACATGAAGTGATGTTTCTGGACTTGGAGATCTTGCAAACACAGTAATAACTCTTTCATACCTGTACAGACAGTAACACTGTAACAGCTATGGAAAGCTACGTGCCTAAATGGACAATATACACATCACCTTCCTCATAGTCCCAAGTGGGCAGAATTTCAGGGTTTTTTTCTTCAAAGCATTGAATGTGAGAGAAGCTAGGGATAATTGGATGTAAATCCCAGCACATGCTATGAAATCACACAATAGTGTGACACAGGAAGAAAGTTAAACGAAAGTGTAAAAGCAATTGCAGGTAAATGGAATATGATCTGCCTTCCAGCGCTTTTCCAGTACACTAGGGCAATGTCACACATTTTGGGCACAGTGCCATGGGAATTTTAGCAGTTAAAATGATCAGAATTTTCAGTTTCATGTCTTACAAACGAACAAACCCAAATAACTTTCATATATATGAAACAGTAGTTACATTTTTCTGTTGGCATTGAAGGAGGACTGCATTATAATGTCTTCTTGTCTTTTCTTCTACAACATCCCTGTGTTTTCTCTGGAAGCCTGAATATTTCTCTGTATAATTTTTGAGTTCTGGTTGATGTTATTATGGGATTTCTTTGCTTTGATAACATCTTCTGGCGAATAGAGAGTCCAATATTTCTGAAACAGTTTGTGTAGAAGCTCATTCTACTTTAAGGGCAATATTGGGTTGCTGGTCATACGGGGTTTTTTTAGGTGGAAACACCTTACGACAGTGGATTAAATACAGCTTGCGAAAATCAGAGATAGTTCTGGATATCTCTGTGGATGGTTGGCATTTGGGCACTGGGAAAAACATCTTGGGGAAGAAGAACAGGACATAGATACTGGCATATAAACTGCAGAGACTCATTAAGACACAGGGGAAATGGAAGAGGTGATGAACAAACAGGTTTCATACTAGAAAATGAGTAAGGAGAGGAGAAGGTGAACTGCTTAACATGACCACTCAAGGCCAAAATGGAAGATCTGAGATGGAAGGAAGCTATTGTTTGAATCACAAGCCATAATTTAGAGGAGAAGGATCACCAACAACCTTGGAGAATGTGCAAGAGTGCTGGGAAAGGAGAAGGGTGAGAAATCAAAATCAGGGGTAGTACAGATATGCACATTTCTTATGCTACTAAGTAGAGATTGACAGAGCTTCAGACTTTACTGTGTGCATCACACCTGTCAAATGTGCATGAAAATGCTAAACTACAGACAGGACGATTAAATCCCTCACTGGGGTTTGAGAGAGTATGTATGAGCTTCTTGGGGATATGGTAATGGAAGTGAATAGCACTATATTCAACACCTACATGCCCCAAAGCCCAAGTTGGTGCTTAAAATCTTCCCTTCCCCAAGAAATTAAGGGCAGGTGTGAGTCTGCATTTGGCTCCCCTCACAGCAGTATCTGTCAGGGAGAGGTCAATGACATGTGTAACTACCTGCTGGCCACTTATTCCTCCATCCAACAAGGCTCTGCTTTTCCTATAAACTCACAGCTCGGAGGGGTACAGTTGATTGGCTTTCCTTCTGTTCAGTTCCTTTTCTTTGATTTACAGCAGTCTCCCACACCCTTTTCATAGGTCCTTTTCTAACTTCACTGATAAGGGTTTTCTTTGTGTCCAATTAGTAAGGCTAGTGTATCAGGCTGGAACTAGATAATTAAAAGAATGAAAAGAGACAGAGTGACCTTGGTTCACAAACCTCCATGAGCAATTTATAAAACTTTAAAGATTTCAAGAAAATGTATTAATATTATTATTTTATCTCTTGTTCATCAGAAACAGGGCAATTGTTCTTATATAACTTCAAGGTCTCACTAAAATCAAGAGAAAGGTGAATTTCTATTTTTTTTAAACTGTCCTTTTGGTAATTATACGTTTCTAGGATAAAAATGCACTTTGCAAGCTTTCACATGAGGGGTTGACTTTGCTGTATTTTATTTAAAARCATATTATTTGTTTTGAAGGGACAGCAGGTATTATGTCTTGCCTGTTAACAAAAACGCTATGAGTGGCACCATTCTTATGATAAATCCAGAGCAATGGAAACCATAAAAAGCAGGAAATCCCATGCCTCATTTCATCTTGCCTGCTCTCACAGATTTCATTTAGAAGGAGCAAGAGAGATGTGCTACCTGGGGTAAAAGAAATGTTGTGGTACAGCTCATATTTGGCTCTTCCATTTATGCAGTTTAAATAGTGGGGTATTTGTGCCTTTAGCAAAGATCAAGGATCTGATTATACAAGGTGCCACAAAGTAATGGGGGAGGTATAACTTTTAGGCTGGAAATTCCTCTTACCTAGCTGTAACCACCTAAAAGAGAGAGATGTAGTTTAGTTATTCAGGCTTCAACAATAGTCAGAAGAGGAGGGTAAGCASAACTATCCAAAGCTATCTTATCCGAGGGCTCATAGCAAAAAGAGATATTAGGGAAAGACTCTCTAGACGTGCCCTTCTCTCTGYCTGGCTGCTTGTCTCTCTTTTGATTATAAATGCAGCCCAGATGGCTAGCTTGGACTAGATGCTTAATTTTTGTCTAGTTGTCTAAAGTTACGGAAGATAAAATCCACCAGAAAACTAGGCTGGTATACCACTGTGTTTGCATACAAGTTTAAAGAGATATTTTGATTAATAGAGTGTTGGTAAATTGTCTTATAGCCATGAGTGAGCTTTTGTAACTGATTTTTGAAAAACAAGCACATAACTAATAAGAGTAATSTCTTCTTATCAGACGTGTAGGTCAACAGATGTCAAAGAAGGAAAGAAAATACTTATTACTGAAGACACATTCTTGGCTTTTAGATGCCTTGAGTTTCCAGTAGTATTGGATTACTTAGTCTCTGCTTATGTGTCCTTTTGATTCCAGGTATCATGTTGTGCTCTATTTGCTGGGCTAATTTATTTTTCTTTTCTCTGTGTGTRTGTGTGTCTCCTCTGTGTGTGTTGGTTTTCATGTGTGTATGTTCATGGGATGAAGTCTGCTCAAAAAACTAAATCTAGCTATATGGGCTGAAAACAGGTAAGTGTAAACTTAAATATTTCTCTTCTCAAAAAAAAAAAAAACCAAACCAAAAGACCAGTCTCTGGGTCTTTACTCAGGAACTGTCTGTTATATGAAGGTGTTCCTGTTCCAGCTGCAGCAGAATGGAATTTATCCACTTCCAGATAAAGCACTTTTAACTCACAAAATTAAATACTTTTATCCTCTTAATTCCTTATAAAGGCCCCTGAAAATAATAGGATGTTAAAATGTGATTCCAAAAATCAGCATTAAAATATTCCTGGCTCTATTTTGATGTCCCCTTGTGTATATATCTAGAGGCTGAGGCCAAAAGATTTTTCAAAAAGCTTTTCTCTAAATATTTCAAGAAATAACCCCGTCATCATTGAAATGGTAAGTTGCACTGCCCAGAAATAAGAAGCATTTTCAGTTATGTGTCTCACCTCTGGGGTTTTGTTTTCCCCAYGTCTGATGTGCTTTTTCACATTTGCTTACTTCCAAGATATATTGCAAAGCCTGGGCAGCAGGGTTTTGTTATGGTGTGCAGGCATAGTGTGCATCCCAGATTTTTAGCACAAAGCATTACTCTACTACTAGACAAAAGTAACAGCTGATTTCTTACAAACAATGAAGTATCAACATTTACTGGTAGGCACTGTTTAAGGCTCCACTTAAAACATAATGGCAAACATAAAAGTGTGCCCTTAAAACCACTGGTGCTCCTAAATCTTCCCTACAGCTTTCAAATTTTCTTCCCTGTAGGTTAACACTTTTTCTTTTACTGTTACACTCTCTCTGTGCAGTTTTTGCTGTTTTCAAAATAAACCTTCCAATTTACAGTCTGTTTTTTTTTTTTTTACAGGTACTCAATTATTAAACCCCTTCACAATTAAGTCATTCCAGTGTCTTGAGAATTTATTAGCTAGGAATTAACTCTTTGTTCACACATTTGTTATCTAYGTTACAGTCCCCAGAGATTTTCTTCATAGATCTTGTTATTCCATAATGCTAATTGGTGCCAGTGGAGGATACTTAAATGCCAAGTTATTTTCAGTTGATCTACAGCTATTTCACTAATGAATTTGTACCATAAGCAGAATAAAGCTAGAGCTCCAGCAGAAATGGATTTCTCACAAATGCTTCTGTTGAATTGGCAAAAGGGTACACTTACTCATAAAATGCATAAACAAATTTCAGCTGGCCAATCAACATCTGTTACAGAGATAAGTGTGGGCCAAAATTTCTTGTTCTAACACTCAGTACTTGGCCCAGAAAGGACGATTATTTAAACTTTTCATGGCTGCGTCCCAAATACAGTGTCATAGCCAGAAAGGTAGGCCATATTCCATATCCTGCTGGGAGGATACTTGTTAAAGGCTTGGTTTGCTTTTAGTTCTATCTTTCAGTTCTTTTGTATTTTTTTAAAACTAAATTCTCATTTGCAGTATAGTAGCACTTTGAAGAGTTAATAAATGGAATTGYGGCTGTTACAAATTCTATTTAACTGAATATGCAAGTAGTCAGATTCTTTGTTGACATTTGGGTATAGCTCTTCGTAGAAGCTATGCATATGAAAAGTTTGATAATAAAAAATTCTGACAAAAAGTAGGGTTTGAATGAATAAAAAAATTTCAGGAGGATTTCAACATTCATGTTCAAAATATTAACATTTCAGAAGAAAAGCTCAAAGCTGATAAAATGTCTTTTACAGTACTTTTCCTTTTGTGACAATTTTAAAACTTTCCAATTTCATGACAAAGGCCTATATCAAAATACTGGTATTTTCTGAGAGTACAGATTCAATGTTCTGAGTTGCTCCCCTATAAACTTTTTCATTTCCTGAGCCTCTCATATTGGAGCAATACGTTAGATCCTGAGCTGCTTTTTCCTGAACAAACCAAGAAAGAAAAACATTTCCTTTGGGAGACATTGCACTGCCTGCAGTACTCTGTCCTGCAGACTGCATTAAATTATCTTTGAAGGTTATCAGTAATATTCTGCTGAATATCAAGAGGTGTCACTGTTGAGCAGAAAAAGATTTCCCCTTCGCTGAGTGAGCTGCCCTTGTGAGGTTTTAATTTTAGCTTTTTATTGCAGCTGTAGAAAATGGCCTCCAACACAACCCAACCCAACTGCCTATTAAGGCTGCAACCACTTCACTTACTGCTGAAAGCACCCATAGAACATAATGAACAAATTATCCTTGTTACAGTGGTCAAGGGGTAAAAAACATCCGAGGTCTTGCTTTATTCTAACTTCAACATTAACACCATATTAAAAAGGGTCAATGTGTATCTTGTACATGGAAGTATGGATGGAGATATTCTTATTGTGACAAACAAACACATAGATCTGACCTTCTAAGAACTCTGGAAAAGGAGGGTTTGAAGGAGGACACAAAGGAAGTGGGGATTGCAATCCAACCTCAGGGGTGCTAGAAGACCTGGCCAGGCTGTGGTTTAGATCCTGAACATCATGACATTTTGGTGTAACTTTGCCACCATTGGCCTTTACAAACAGATTTCCTTTCTATCCCTGGAATCTTAGCTAATGCTACCCGGGCATCATATATTTTGAGATTTTGCTTCTCATTTTTAAGGATAAGGAAACTTCTCCCATATTCATCATTGTGCCAACCCTTACGTTCCACAACATCTGTTTTTTTCTCATGTTATCATCTTACATTTTCTACACAGCAGCAGATGATGGGAGAAAATGGAATTTGACTCATCAAGTGTATTATTCCCTCATTCCCTGACTTCAGAAGAAATAAATTTCTGCCCTTAGGTTTCCCATAGGAGAAATTCACCAGGACAGGAACCCTGGGATCTTAGGGTCAAAACCATTTTCAAATGCAGATGGAGTAGTCAGTGTTACAGTTCTAAACCAGTCTGAATGGATGTTTCTTTGATTACTGTCATCTTKGTGCAAATTCCAATGTAGTTGCTGAACACTTGCTTGTACTTCTCTTTGTTTACTTTACGATTAATGTTTTTTAAAGCTTTTATGTTACAGATAGCATCTCTTTTATCTGCCATGGTGTAAATATAAAGTTTCTCATTGTTAAATTCAAATCCATGTTCCTTTTTGAAGGGTTTCATTGAAGACTCTCTTAGCCTGACGTTATTCTATACCAAGTAGAACATGTAGAAGCTTAAACAGGATAGGATCATTATTATTAATTTATTAAAATCAGCTTCTAACTGTTCCATCCTTACTCCCTTTAGATTGACATGGAAACAAAATGAAGTATGTTTATGTGAAAATATATTGAACCATTGATGTAAGAAAATTTTATCTTGATGGAGTATCTTCAAAGGGAAGGAAATCTTCCTCATGGGAAAAAAAGGAAAAGCTTTTTGCCTTTTAATATAGTTATGAGGAAGGACAGAGGTCAAAAGTTTTTCCTTATGTGTATACAGTTATGGAGCTACAAGTCTCTCACTAAAATTGAAGCTTAGAGCAGAAAGTATGTGATGAAAGTACAGAGTTTGCTTTCAAATGTTTGTCATCTTTTTGACATGGTACTTTGTGTCCAGCTGAAGAGCTAAACAAGCCTAGAAATACTCAAAAAGCCTTCAGCCACAGATAAAGGCATACATATGTCCCCGTGACAAAAAGCTTAGTCCTATTGATCTAGCAAGGTCTGGCCAAACTATAAGACAAATACTCTTAGAGCTAAAGGGTAACTCTGTGTGAGGGAGCATTTTGACCCCTTTGTGGCTTTGTGGCCCCCAGGATGGCAGGGGATTTCATGGCACACTGACCCTGGAACCTGGAAAAACTCTGGCATAGGGAGCAGGGGGCAAACAGCCAGTGTTTCATGGTATTGCTGCCCAGTTTTATGAAGGGGGATAAAGTCAGACTATTTCCATAAAAATGTTTCAATTCTGGTTTAGCTCTAACAAAGTTCAGCCTCTGGACTTTTTGTACATGTAAGACGCAAATGGCAGGGGATTTTCAGGGTGTTTTCTCCCCTCCRCCCCAATTACTTATTAAAAATATCTCTCTTCTCACTGGTGAGAGATGCCTTAAGAACTCAACCCTGGGCATGTGAGGGGGCTCCCTGGACACCCCTACCACCAGTTCTGTGCTAGAACTTTACACCTAGTTACTTGGGTAACACAGTACTTGCACAAGCTCCCCTGTCTGCGTGGATTTGGTTCCTTGGTCCTCTTTTGTGAGATAAGGCATTTGGCTACAACTTCCATGGCAGTTTCTCTTTTGAGCGTGTAGGCTGATTTGGCCAGCCTGCTTCTGTGGGACAGGCAGCCCCAGCTCTCTGTCCTGCAAGCCCGGGGAGGCTGACGGCTTTAACCAGCTCCTCTAGCTGGTTCTTTGGGGCTGGGGCCATGTGGGTTTTCYTTGCGACAAAGGAAGAGAACTTGCTTAGAGTTTGTCTAGGTTTCCATGAAAAACGGAGACCTTCTCACACTGCAAAACTTGTAAAGTTCAGTAGAGACAGACAAAGCTTTGATACAAGCTTATTAAAAACACTAATTAGATCCCAGGACCACTTTCTACCTCCTTACATATGTCTCTGCTTAGCCCTGAGTTTTCATGTGATCCAGGACCCAGGGAAGCTTAAAGGGCGACATCACTGAAGTGAGATTGCCTGCCTTTGGTCCCTTTTTATCAACAGAATAGGGTTAATGAACTGATCCTGCTTCTCCTGCTGGAGTCTGCATTAATAATAAATCAAGCATCATGTTCAAGAATGTTTGGGAGTATTTAAGTTTCATTTTACATGAAGTGACAGGTCCTCTGAAATCACTACTATAAAGGAGACTGTCACACCATGCAGGAGTCAATCAAAGGGGAGACTCTGAAAAATAAGCAATCACGTAAATCAAGATGTTCGTAAGTACATACTAAATATAAAATTCCTGAACACAGAGATCATGCTSAAATGGTGTCAGTTAAAACCAGACTAAACTAGTGGGTATGGATTTAAGTTTCTAATTTGAGGAACCCATTTCTGAAAAATCTTTTCTTGGGGTCTTCTTAATATTATGACAAAAAAGGCCTTAGGAGATCCTGCATGTGAAAACAGGTTAAGAAATAAAGAGAACTAATACAATTGGCTACATTCCAATGTATGGATTAATGTCTGTATTTCACAGTGTTCTGGTCTCCMGATCTTCCAGGTGAAGTTGGAAACTGAAGAGTGTGGAGGGAAAAAAACACAAAAATGGTCARTGGGAAGAAATGGTCTGCAAGGAAAGGCCTGAAGACTTTAATCAGTTTGACTTATTAAAAAGGTGTTGCAGAGGCAACTTGCTTACAATGTTTACTGATGACTTAGAGACATATATAAAAAAAAAAAACCCAACAAGGAAAAGACCAAAACCTGAGATTAAAAGGGTGTACTATAGGAGAAGACATAATGCATATATGAAAGTTAAAAACAAATACACAAAGAAAACAAATACCTACAAATATTCATAACATTGATGTTAAGCGCTGCAACATGCTGCTGAAGGAAATATTAGATTCTCCATGGCCTCATCTCAAGGATGGATGTCTTTCCAGAAAATGTGTTTCAGTCAAGCATAACTCAATAAGGGCAAAAGCAGGGGTAGCGGGTGAAATTTAATGACCTATGATCTACAAGATATCCAGTTGTTTTTTAGCTTTTATATGTACACAAATCTATAATAAATGGTGAAGCATGGGTTTCAGAGATATTCCATTGATTTCAATGGGCCTTCATGAATGAAGGTTATCAAATAAGCTTTATACTTTAATAACAGGACCTTGCTGTATGATTACCTATGGTGCTATGGGAAAATGAAAAGAATTTTTAGAAGTCCTTAGGAAAGAGAGGCTCCTACAGTTAATTAAAATTTGACGTGAGGTAGGGCCTGAATTTACAAAGGTGTTAAGGAAGGCTCCTTCTGTTACTCTCAAGAGTGCAAACTTCTAAAAGGTTTGTGAATGTAGTCYAGGGGTATGGGGGCACCTACGTGTTTTGGAAAATCTCAGCTGTAGCATTATATAACTATTCTCTCTTATAGACTATTTTAAAAGAATGTATATCAGAAGTCTTTTGCTGTAGTCCTTTTTTCTGACTCCATGAGCCATTAGCCAAGAACTTCATACCACTGAAAGCAATATATGTATACTGCATAACTTGGAAAGCCAAGGAATTCAGCATCTCTGCTATAGCTGGCAAGCAGGAGATCCAGTGGTTCCTGGGGGACTCTCATTGCTCCATTGCAGGAGAAGCAGGGTGGCTCTGGATGTGCAGCCACACCCAAAGTGACCCAGAGACGTTGAAGTTGCACTGTGCTGGCACCCTTTCTTCCACTGCCTGGCACAGGACAGCTATGTTCTCTGCTTAAAAATACYGTGAAGGTCAGGAACCAGCATTTGGCTACCTCTGTTATAATTGATCCTAAATTCTCTCAGCTAAACAAAGGAATAAAGAACACAAGGAATTACTTCTGAAAGTGTAAACATACTTTTTAATAGTGAAAGTTAATCTGGGATGCAGTATGGAGATACGTATCACTGATAGTGTCAAGATACTAGAAGCTTGATTATTGTGTTCAGTACAGGTTTTAATATTGGGGAGATATGTTATGTACCCTCAGAAATTATTCTCTTTCATCAGAATAACATACAAACATCAGCCAAGCACAGAAGTAAGAAAGTTCTTTATCTAAGACTGAAAAAGAAATGATTGCTTGAACATATAACTTATGTCTTAGCATTGATGCTGGCATAGACATAGAAAAAAATTGTTCTTCCTTGAGTGAAAAAAGATTGGGACTTATCTCTGAGAATATCTACTACATATATCCCTTCATTGTGATTCCTTTTTAAAAGTTCAGTAGAAAGTTTGAGTGTGCTTTCTACTTTTTATTCTTTTATTTTTTTCCAGTCCAGTAATTTTTTTTCATTTTTTTTTCTTCTAATTAGGAGAGAGATTCTTCTCCTCCCGTCTGCTATGTGTTTGAAAGAACTAAGAAAAGGCCTGTTTATTTCTGTTGTGCTAATCCCTTTTTCATATGGTTGTGCACAATGCCTAAAATGATGAGAGCATCTGCATGTAGTCTCTGAATATATTTATTTTGACAAGCTCTCAAGAGACGAAACGTGGAAATTACCATATTCTACTTTTTTATCTGTGATGAGTTTCCAATTCCAACCCTCTTCTGCACGCAGCATCAGTTCTTCATTTCCAATGGTAAAACTTCAATCAGTTATATTTATTTATTTTGTAATGAAAAAAAAGTTATGTTCTTGCTTCCCTAGGGCTCATGTTTGTRGGAAGGGTACCATCACACAACCGTAGTGTGGGAGAGGTTCCAAAGGCACCTTGTGTGAAGAGCTGAGAACGTCTTCCTGTCTGCCTGTGTTACTTTTGACACAGGACTATGAATTAAATACAGTTTTAGCTGAAAGTGAGTTCCCTGCATTTAGTTTAGTGGGAAGAAAGGAGAAAAGAAAATGGGTTGTTCCAAAGGATGTTCTTGGGGAAAAAAAAAGATCCAAGCATGAAAGCAGAGGGCCCTAGTGGGTTGTATCTTTTTGTACCTTGGACAGAGGCTAAGGGCTCAGCCTTGCAAATTACTGTCTCTTACATGAAGGTTTAAGGTAAGCCAAATTACCTTGCATTTGCAGCAGGCTGAGAGTTCATGCACTTAGTAGTATTGAGTCGCTTTGACAGAATTTATGAAGCTGTAACATGTAAATTTCTCATTCACCACAGTCCTCAAATGCCAGGAGGATCTACTTGTTAAGGTGCTCCCAAATGCCTTCAAGAACTAGTGTAGAAAACTAGCCAGAGTAACCTTAAAGATTATTCCCCCCCTTAAAGTCCAGCTAAAAGTTTTGAACTGTATGTAATCTAAAAAGCTTGTCGGAAAACTGTCCAAATTCCAGGAGAAAAAATAGGATTGAATAGGTTGAATAACATTTATGTTTTAATATTTTTCTTTAGTATTACCTGTCAAAGACAGAACTATGGTTGAAATGTGGGATGAACAGCCACACAACTGTATCACAGCATGCACATAATAATACAGGCTCTGGGGTGGTGAGTGTTGGAGTGAAGCTAAACTATGGATTTGCACTGTAACACAAAGTACTTGCACTGGACAGATAATAGTAAAGGACTTGGATTTACAGCAAAAAATGGATCTGAGAGTTATCTGTTTTGGGCTAATCTACTTGCTAATTAGTGTGGTCTCCTTGTTTAGAGCAATTCTCTTAAAAAACTTCTCAACATGATTAACATCATGATTAATAGGTTCTCCATTAGCCTCCACTGTACTCCACTCCTGCTTTACAAGTCAATGCCAGTCATCTAGTATGAGTGGGCAAATATGGGGCCATGGTGTTATCTTTCTTTGTCTTCTTTTCCTTTCTTAGGACATTCTGTATCTGCGCTTTTGCATAGATGACATAAGGTTTTTGGTTGCCTATGAAGGGTATAAYACTGCCATCCTATAAAAGACTTTCTATCTATCCACTCCTACCTTCTCCCAGAGGTTCCACCCATGTCATAGAAGTAGTAAAGAACAGTATGTATGCCCAAGTTTAGCTATTTCAGACCATGGTGGCTAGGATAATAGTATGTCCTCTACTGTCTGCCATTTTGCCACAACAGAAACAGCTTGTAGCACATAGGCTAAGAGGATTGGAAATACCTTGGAATAGCCAGTTGCAGTGACAAAAGTTAGCAACTTGCCTAACCTTCTCTTCTGCTGGAAGAAGAATTCAATTCCTTTGGTCTGCCATCTCAGTGGAGGTAGGGGATGAATATCCATGTGGCAGCAAAGACGCAAGGGTTATGGATGTGTTAGAAACCTCAGAAAGYGCCTGAGAATGGTCACATAGGAATTAGGGTTTCTCTCTCAAAAAGGTGGCGGGATCAATAGCCCAAATGAAGTGCATCTACACCAATGCATGCAGCATGGGCAACAAACAGGAGGAGCTGGAAACCATTGTGCAGCTGGAAAACTATGATATAGTTGCCATCATGGAAACATGGTGGGATGACTCACACAACTGGAGTGCTGYGATGGATGACTATAAACTCTTCAGAAGGGATAGGCAAGGAAGGAGAGGTGGTGGGGTGGCTCTGTATGTTAGGGAGTGTTTTGATTGTCTAGAGCTTAATGATGGTGATGATAGGGTTGAGTATTTATGGGTAAGAATCAGGGGAAAGGCCAAGAAGGCAGATATCATGGTGGGAGTCTGTTATAGAAAACCCAACCAGGATGAAGAAGCAGACGATATATTCTATAAACAGCTAGGAGAAGTCTCACAATCACCAGGCCTTGTTCTTGCCGGGGGACTTCAACTTACCAGATGTCTGCTGGAAATACAATACAGCAGAGAAGAAACAGTCTAGGAGTTTCCTGGAGTGTGTGGAAGACAACTTCCTGACACAGCTGGTGAGTGAGCCAASTAGGGGTGGTGCCCGGCTGGACCTGTTGTTGTGAACAAAGAAGGACTTGTGGGTGATGTGATGGTTGGAGGCCGTCTTGGGCACAGTGATCACGAAATGATAGAGTTTTTGATTCTTGGAGAAGTACGGAGGKGGTCAGCAGAACTGCCACCTTGGACTTCCAAAGGGCAGACTTTGGCCCGTTTAGGAGCCTGGTTGACAGAGTTCCTCCGGAAGCAGTCCTGAAGGGCAGAGGAGTTCAGGAAGGCTGGACATTCTTCAAGAAGGAAATCTTAAAGGCACAGGACCAGGCCGTCCCCATGTGCCRAAAGACAAGATAGTGGGGAAGAAGACCGGCCTGGCTGAACAGAGAGCTTTGGCTGGAACTCAGGAAAAAAAGGAGAGTTTATGACCTTTGGAAGAAGGGGCTGGCAACTCAGGAGGACTACAAGGATGTCATGARGTTATGCAGGGAGAAAATTAGAAGGGCCAAAGCCCAACTAGAACTTAATCTGGCTACTGCCATAAAAGACAATAAAAAATGTTTCTATAAATACATTAGCAACAATAGGAGGGCTAGGGAGAATCTCCATCCTTTATTGGATGCGGGGGGAAACATAGTGACAAAGGATGAGGAAAAGRCTGAGGTATTTAATGCCTTCTTTGCCTCAGTCTTTAATAGTAAGACCAGTTGTTCTCGTGGTACCCAGTCCCTTGAGCTGGAATACAGGGACAGRGAGCAGAATGAAGCCCCCATAATCCAAGGGGAAACAGTTAGTGACCTGCTACACCACTTAGACACACACAAGTCTACGGGGCAGATGGGATTCACGTAAGGGTACTGAGGGAGCTGGTGGAAGTGCTCACCAAGCCACTTTCAATCTTTTATCAGCAGTCCTGGCTAACGGGGGAGGTCCCAGTTGACTGGAGGTTAGCAAAAGTGACGCCCATCTACAAGAAGGGCTGGAAGGAGCATCCAGGGAACTACAGGCCTGTCAGCCTGACCTCAGTGCCACGGAAGTTTATGGAGCAGAACATCYTGAGTGCTATCATGCRGCAYGTACAGGACAACCAGGTGATCAGGCCCAGTCAGCACGGGTTCATGAAAGGCAGGTTCTGCTTGGCTAACCTGATCTCCTTCTATGACAAGGTGACCAGCTTAGTGGATGAGAGAAAGGCTGTGGATGTGGTCTACCTAGACTTTAGTAAAGCCTWATGTTGTCCACCTAGACTTTAGTAAAGCATTTGACACCATTTCCCACAGCATTCTCCCAGAGAAACTGGYGGYTCATGGCTTGGACGGGTGTACTCTTCRCTGGGTAAAAAAYTGGCTAGATGGCCAGGCCCAAAGAGTGGTGGTGAATGGAGTTAAATTCAGTTGGTGGCCAGTCACAAGCGATGTTCCCCAGGGTTCAGTACTGGGGCCAGTTCTCTTTAATATCTTTATCAATGATCTGGACGAGGGGGTTGAGTGCACCCTCAGTAAGTTTGCAGATGACACCAAGTAGGGCGGGAGTGTTGATCTGCCTGAGGGTAAGAAGGCTCTGCAGAGGGATCTGGACAGGCTGGATCGATGGGCCGAGGCCAATTGTATGAGGTTTAACAAGACCAAGTGCCGAGTCCTGCACTTGGGTCACAACAACCCCAGGCAACGCTACAGGCTTAGGGAAGAGTGGCTGGAAAGCTGCCCGGCGGAAAAGGACCTGGGGGTGCTGGTCGACAGCCGGCTGAACATGAGCCAGCAGTGTGCCCAGGTGGCCAAGGAGGCCAACAGCATCCTGGCCTGTATCAGGAATAGTGTGGCCAGCAGGAGTAGGGAGGTGATCSTGCCCCTGTACTCRGCACTGGTGAGGCCGCACCTCGAATCCTGTGTTCAGTTTTGGGCCCCTCATTACAATAAGGACATTGATGTGCTGGAGTGTGTCCAGAAAAGAGYAATGAAGCTGGTGAAGGGTCTAGAGCACAAGTCCTATGAGGACCAACCTTAATGATTCTGTGATTCTATGATTGTCCTATGAGGAACAAACCTATGAGCAAGGTGAAAGAATGCAACCCCATGCATGCAGTCTCATCCACATCAGATGGTTGGGACAGGGAATAGGGTCAGATCTGCAAAGGGCCACACCCATGAAGGCAGGTAAGTTTCTGTTCTTATGAGAGCTCATACATCTACTTAATACTTTTATGAGTCTAACTTGCTTTTCTTGCCTATGGAGAGTTCAATTCTATCACCAAATTCTACTTTTTATAAGTATAATCCTGGTGTGATTCTGGTGAAATAAATGGATGCATACTATTCTTACTGAGATCAAACTCTGAGTTCTGAAATCCTCTTATCATGTGACACCCAGTGACTCTGATTGATTGCATGAACTGGATGATTCCTCTTTCCCATGACATCCTTTCTAAGGGTGCATTTCATTCCTGTGGATGAAACATTGGTCAGGAAACAGGAATGCAACCAGAAAAAGCAACACTGAAGCAAAACATCTGCAGTCAAATGTTTTGCATCCTTAACACTTCCTTATCACGTGCAAACGCATCAAGAAAACACTTTAAAAATATACCCAGTTGCGTAGAAATAGCAACATTTGATATTACCACAGAATATTGCCTTGGGGCTCTTGGAGTCATTTATCAGGAATGAGAATATTGTCCTTTTGCTACAGAGAACAACCCAAACTGTTGAGTGAGCAAATGATCTGCCCTGGAGCACATGCAAGGCAATAGTAAGACAGAAATACTATTAATAACTGTTTCCTGGGATATGCTGATGTACCCTGCTCCCACTTCTCATTCTGAGATGTCAACAAAGTTTGTAGCTCCTTTTGTGGGAAAAGGAGGAAATAAAGCATAGAATGTATCTTCACATGAGATAACTGCAAAAATATGTGCTTACCTTCTTTGAAAGCCTAAATTTGGCATTGACACAAAAGGAAAGTGTCTCAGAAAACACATACTTGGAATCTGAATCCTAAAATTATTATGTGACCTGTTCTTCCTCTGTTGGTGAATTAAATGGGACTAGCCAGGTGTGAGGAAGGTCATGAATATACAGAAGAGAATCAAAAGTGGAAAAGACTGAAATTCAACAGAATTTTGTTGAACCAGAAGAAAAATCACTGGGACATGAAACAGTATTTATAGAGTGAGTAGCTGTAAAGAATAACAAATGTAACTCTGGATTCCAGGCTTGTCTGAACTGGAACCATAAATTGGTAAAGGGAAGCTCAGACTGTTTTAAGCAGAATCACTTACACTCTGTGGATCATTTTTTCATTATAGAAGTGCTTCCTCCCAGAAATATTTTCATTTTATTTACTAGGTTTGAAAAAACCCAGCATCTGTGTAGAAGCTGCTATGTGATGAACAGTTAGCATACCTACAGTATTCATTCGTCTTCGTCTCTGCTTGAAAAATGTTATCTCAGGATAACTGCCTTAGTGTCACCCATTCCTGTGCTACATGCAGTGTGTGCTTCATGGATCCCTATAGCTCTTCAGTGCAATCAAATGTGCAAAGGAACAGTTACTGCTCACAAAGAATTATTGAATTTCAAGGTGTAYCACCAGCTGCACAGCCACTGCATTTTCTTTTCTTTTTGCAAATAGAGCATAAAATGCTAAGTTCCTTTATGTTATGGGGTGGTAAAATGTCATCTTTGAAAAGAACAATGTAAGAGTGGTTTTGAATTATAGAATGGTGAGAAAAACAAAGAAAAAACTCCCATATCTACAGAAGCAATTTTTTACCTGCCCTATGTTCTCTGGGGGAAAAAAAAATCCTTTGAGCTGAAATCTTGTAGGCTGTTTCAACTTGAGGTGAATTGGTTCAGCTTCTCAGAAGGTACAGAAGCTCCAAAATGGGTTTATAATGGAAAAGTTGGTAGATCCTTAACTTCAGCAGTGCACATAGACACTTCTAAAGGAAGGAAAAAGGTATTTGAAAGATTTTTTGGGAAGCAGGTTTTGTTCTTTTGAAAGTGAAGTAACAGTACAGCCTTCTTCATTCCAGCTTCCCCTGGTGGCTCACATCTAACTAGCTAATTAATTAACTCTACCTGATTGCTAATTAAACAGTTGGAGAAAGAGCTTTGAAAGAGAAGTTGGTTGAAAAGGATACAAGGAAAACATAATAGGTGAGTTGTAAAGTATCAGTGAAAGGTTGGGTAGTTAAGACACAGTCTTCTGGTATATTTCTCCTTATTATGAGCAGGTGGTGTGTGACCTACAGGCACAGTTGTACTCATTACAGTGATTACAAAATGCAGAAGTTCTGAGTCATTACACATCAGAGAGAAAAAATAGCTTCAATATTTACAATGATTGTGGCTTTTGTGACAACATGGGTGTGATTTTTAGAATCACGAGATCAAGGTGTCAGATCCAATCAATCTGAATACTTTGTCAAAAATGTCTAGGGTTTCTCCTACTTAATTTTGACTTAAWTTTTTTTCAAACATTAACTATTTGTTGCTTACTATTGTTTGATACTTCTTGTGACTTGCTGAGCACTGCAGACTAATCCTGAAGACCTTCCTTTTAGCACACAATGTTCATTCTATGGTGGACAGCTTTGCTTTGCTAGGTAGGGTCTGAGGTGTGGCTTCTGCTCAYGTAGTGCTGTGATCTCTAATTGTCACTGTCCTAGTAACAACGATAGAACAGAGGAACACATACCAAAGCACTTATTTTCATTAGCAGGCATAGTGTGAATTCTTGAATTTCCTTTTTCTGCCAGAACTTACAGAAGGTCTAATAAGCAACAGAAGATTGTTGGGGGATTTGGGATGGTTGCCTTGCTGCATAGGTGTGTGTTCAGTCATGATGATTTTTGTTTAGCTAAACAAGGCTCTAAGCAACTTGATTTAAGTTTAAAGTTAACCCTTCCTTGAGCAGAGGGTTGGAATAAATAAACGATAGAGGTCTGGCCCAATCTAACTTTCTTCTATGATTCTACATTACTTGTACATTTTTTGAGAGCTTCCATGTCAGTAACATTTTTTTTTTGAAGGCACTTCTGTGATGTCAGGTTTTTCTCCAGTCTTTTCTGTTTTGAACTCATAGCCTAGTGGATGAAGGGAAGGGGGTAGATGTAGTTTTTCTGGACTTTTAGTAAGTCTTTTAATACTGTCCCTCACAGCATCCCGCTGGATAAGTTGTCCAACGGTGGCATGAGTGAATTCACGGTGTGCTGAGTGAAGAACTGGCTGAAGGGCAGAGCTCAAAGTTGTAATGRATGGAGTTACATCTGGCTGGTGACTGGTGACCAGAGGTGTTCCTCAGAGTTCAACTCTAGGGCCATTTCTGTTCAATATATTTATCAACGATCTGGATGCAGGAGTAGAATGCACCATTAGCGAGTTTGCCGATGATACCAAACTGGGAGGTGCTGTTGACTCTCTTGAGGGACAAGATGCCTTGCAGAGGGATCTAGATAGATTGGAGCATTGGGCAATCATCAATGGCATGAAATTTAACAAGTCTGGCATGAAATTTAATGGCATGAAATTTAACAACTGGTGAGGCCGCACCTTGAATACTGTGTTCAGTTTTGGGCCCCTCACTACAAGAAGGACATTGAGGTGCTGGAGCDTGTCCAGAGAAGGGCGACGAGGCTGGTGAAGGGTCTAGAGAACAGGTCTTATGAGGAGCGGCTGAGGGAGCTGGGGTTGTTTAGCCTGGAGAAGAGGAGGCTGAGGGGAGACCTTATCGCTCTCTACAACTACCTGAAAAGAGGCTGTAGAGAGACGGGTGCTGGTCTCTTCTCCCGAGTAACAAGTGATAGGACGAGAAGAAATGGCCTCAAGTTGCGCCAGGGTAGGTTTAGATTGGATATTAGGAAAATTTTTTTCACTGAAAGGGTAGTCAGGCATTGGAACAGGCTGCCCAGGGAAGTGGTGGAGTCACCATCCCTGGAGGTGTTCAAAAAACGTGTGGATGAGGTGCTTCGGGACATGGTTTAGTGGGCATGGGTACTGGGTTGATGGTTGGACTCGATGATCTTAGAGGTCTTTTCCAACCTTAATGATTCTATGATTCTATGATTCTAAGCCCAAATGCTGTATTCTGCACCTGGGATAGAGCAACAGCAGGCACAAGTATAAATTGGGAGAGGAGTGGCTGGACAGCAGCCCTGCAGAAAGCAGTCTGTATGTCCATTGAGTTCGTTTAGTCCATAACAGCCCAAAGTCATCTGTTATGGTGGTCACTCAGGACAGGAGAGGTGGTGTGTTGCGTGGAGTTATTGGGCACCAAAGCCAGCTCAGGTCAGATCACTGCTGTACTTGCGCTGCTTCTTGTAAGGCTTCTCCTCCATTGGTTCCGGCGGTTCCTGCTATAGTAATTCCTGTAACATGCAACTCAAATCATGGGTTACAACAATTTAAAGGTATTTCCATTACAATCTCCACCCCTGGTCCTTTTGGGCCAGGTTATAGACTTTAACATTGCAATGAACTCCTCCCCATGCCCCTGCTCCGGCTTGGACTCATCCACAGCCTGCAGTCCCTTAGGGGTGTACCTGCTCCAGGCGGAGCTTTATCTATGAGCCACAGTCTCTCCAAGGGTGTACCTGCTGCGGCATAGAATTATCCACAGCCACAATTGCTTTGAGGTGCACCGGCTCCAGCGTGGCCTCACCCACAGCCATAGTGTTTTCAGAAGTAAGCCTGCTCTAACGTGGCCTTACCCACGGCTGCAGTCCCTCCAGGAGTGTACCTGCTCTGTCGAGGGCTCATCCATGGCCACACGCTTCGAGGTGTTCCAGCATGACCTCATGCACAGTCACTAGCGCTTCAGGGTGTACCTWCTGCAGCATGGACTTATCCACAGCCACAGATGCTTCCAGGTGTACCTTCTCCAGCGTGGACTTATCTTTACGCCACAATCCCTTCAGAGGTATATCTGCTGCAGCACAGACATAATCATGGCCACAGACGCTTCGAGATGTACCTGCTCGGGCATGGGCTTATCCACGGCCACAGACACATTGGGGTTTCCTGCTCCCGCATGGACTCACCCACAGGTCACAGTCCCTTCAACTCGAATTCGTACTGGAGTTCCAGCCTGTCCAGTACAGCAGCACAGAAACAGCAGCGATGCCCTGGCCATCTGCCAGCCCAGGTGCATGGACATGGCTGTTATCAAAATGTTCCCAGGCACAGCACAGTAAGATGATCAGCAGTACACAGYACAGCAAGCAGCAAAAGCAAAAAGCAGGCAGTAACAGGCACTAGACTCTAATATACAGTGAGGCAAGCAAGCCCCATGGCAAGCACAGGAGCCTGCCAATTAAAAGCTAAATGGCAATAACAGCTATAATTTTGATCTAGCACATTCCAATTGAACCTGTTGTTATCTCGAACCCTTTGAGCCCCACGTTGGGTGCCAAAAAGGACTGTTGTGATTTAACCTCAGCTGGCAACTAAGCACCACACAGCCGCTCACACACTCTCCCCTGGTTGGATGGGGGAGAGAAGCGGAAGAGTAAAAGTGAGAAAACTCATGGGTTTAGGTAAAGACGGTTTAATACGTAAAGCAAAAGCTGCGCACRCAAGCAAAGCAAAACAAGGAATTCCTTCACTACTTCCCATTGGCAGGCAGGTGTTGAGCCRTCTCCAGGAAAGCAGGGCTCCATCACSCCTAACGGTTACTTGGGAARACAAAACACCATCACTCCAAACATCCCCCACTTCCTTCTTCTTCCCCCCAGCCTTATATGCTGAGCATGATGTCACATGGTATGGAATACCCCATTGACCAGCTGGCCTAGCTGTCCCAGCTATGCTCCCTCCCAGCCTCTTGTGTGCCTGGCAGAGCCTGGCAAGCTGAAAAGTCCTTGAGTAATAGATTGCCTAGCAATAACTAAAAACATTAATGTGTTATGAACACTCTTCTTATACTAAATCCAAAACATAGCACTATACCAACTACTAGAAAGAAAATTAATTCTATCCCAGCCAAAATCAGGACAGGGGTGCTGGTTGGCAGCAGGCTCAATATGAGTCAGCAGTGTGCCCTGGCAGCCAAGAGGGCAAACCGCAGCCTGAGGTGCATCAAAACCAGCATAACCAGMCGGTCAAAAGAGATGATTATCCCACTGTATTCAGCGTTGGTGCGGTCTCACCTGGAGTACTGTGTACAGCTCTGGGCCCCACAATTTAAGAAGTATGTGAAGGTCCTTGAAGGATTCCAGAGGAGGGCAACAAAGCTGGTGAAAGGGCTGGAAAGAATGTCCTATGAGGAGTGGCTAAGGACTTTAGGCTTGTCTAAGCTTGTAGAAAAGGAGGCTGAGGGGTGACCTCATTGCTCTCTACAGCTTCCTGAGGAGGGGAAGTGGATAGGGAGGCGCTGAGCTCTTCTCCATGGTATCTGGGATAGAACATATGGGAATGGTTCAAAGCTGCACCAGGGGAGGTTTAGACTTGACATGAGGAAGCATTTCTTTACCGAGAGGGTGGTCAAACACTGGAACAGGCTTCCTAGAGAGGTGGTCAATGCCCCAAGCCTGTCAGTGTTTAAGAGGCATTTGGACAATGCCCTTAACAATCATAGAATCATAGAATCTTTAAGGTTGGAAAAGACCTCTAAGATCGTAAAGTCCAACCGTCAACCCAACACCACCATGCCCACTAAACCATGTCCCAAAGTGGCACATCTACACGTCTTTTGAACGCCTCCAGTGATGGTGACTCCACCACTTCCCTGGGCAGCCTGTTCCAATGYTTGACAACCCTTTYGGTGAAGAAATTYTTCCTAATGTCCAATCTAAACCTACCCTGGTGCAACTTGAGGCCATTTCCTCTTGTCCTGTCGCTAGTTACTTGGGAGAAGAGACCAACACCCACCTCGCTACAACCTCCTTTCAGGTAGTTGCAGAGAGTGAGAAGGTCTCCCCTGAGGCTCCTTTTCTCCAGGCTAAACAACCCCAGCTCCCTCAGCTGCTCCTCATAAGCCTTGTGCTCCAGACCCTTCACCAGCTTTGTTGCCCTTTTCTGGACACACTCCGGCACCTCAATGTCCTTCTTGTAGTGAGGGGCCCAAAACTGAACACAGTATTCGAGGTGCGGCCCCACCAGTGACGAGTACAGGGGCACGATCACCTCCCTACTCCTGCTRGCCACACTATTTCTGATACAAGTCAGGATGCTGTTGGCCTTCTTGGCCACCTGGGCACACTGCTGGCTCATGTTCAGCCGGCTGTCAACCAACACACCCAGGTCCTTTTCCGCCGGGCAGCTTTCCAGCCACTCTTCCCCAARCCTGTAGYGTTRCMTGGGGTTGTTGTGACCCAAGTGCAGGACCTGGCACTTGGTCTTGTTAAACCTCATACAATTGGCCTCGGCCCATYGATCCAGCCTGTCCAGATCCCTCTGCAGAGCCTTCCTACCCTCAGGCAGATCAACRCTSCCGYCCAGYTTGGTGTCATCTGCAAACTTACTGAGGGAGCACTCGATCCCCTTGTCCAGATCATTGATAAAGATATTAAACGAGACCGGCCCCAGTACTGAACCCTGGGGAACACTGCTTGTGACCAGCTGCCAAATGGATTTGACTCCGTTCACCACAACTCTCTGGGCTCGGCCATCCAGCCAGTTTTTTACCCAGTGAAGAGTACACCCGTCCAAGCCATGAGCTGCCAGCTTCTSYAGGAGAATGCTGTGGGAGACAGTGTCAAAGGCTTTACTAAAGTCCAGGTAGACCACATCCACAGCCTTCCCCTCATCCACTAGGTGGGTCACCTGGTCATAGGAGGAGATCAGGTTGGCCAAGCAGGACCTGCCTTTGATGAACCCGTGATGGCTGGGCCCGATCACCTGGTTGTCCTCCACCTGCCCTGTGAGGACCCTCAAGATGAACTGCTCCATGATCTTCCCCGGCACCGAGGTCAGACTGACAGGCCTATAGTTCCCTGGATCCTCCTTCYGGCCCTTCTTGTAGATGGGCGTCACATTGGCAAGCCTCCAGTCGTCCATGCTTTAGCTTTTGGTCAGCCCTGAATTTGTCACACAGTTGGATTAGATGATCATTGTAGGTCCTTTCCAATTGAAATAGTCTATCCTATCCTATCCTATCCTATCCTATCCTATCCTATCCTATCCTATCCTATCTTCTTCTTACCACTAATATACATCACAAAGTCTTTTCTTTTCTCTTACTGGAAGGAGACAGTAGTAGGCCATAGTCCGAAAGCATGGTCAACTTGGTGAGTATGACACAACTGAACTTATGTGTAAACTTTCTGCTTTCAAGGCTCCACAGGAGTTTGTGGAGCCACTTGTAGACAAAAACTTCAATTCTTTTAGCYCCATTCTAATTGTTACAATCTGTARTATTAAGCGGGATTGAGGAAGACATAATATAATTTTTACTTGCTTTCATCAGTTTTGAATATCTGCCCTTTAGATGGCTTAAACTGAAGATTATGTACTTCTCTAGATTTATATCAAATATCTGTAAGAGTTGCAAAACAGATAACATGCATTTTAAGCAAGCTTAGCTATGAAACATATGTGAAAGTGTCTTCATGCATGAATTACAATACTATTAAGAGGTGTCTTGTTACAGTCATATAATATAGAGTGCTGCTTTGGCTAGTAGTCAGGAATTCCTGGAGAATGCAGTTACAACTTTCTGCTAGTGCTTCTAGTTATCAGCAAAAACCAGCTGGGGAGTTATTTCCTTGAGCCTTTTTTCTGAGCTGAAAAAGGTTTTATATAATGTTTAACTAGAAAGAAGACCAGATGATTTTAAATGAACCAGAATTGTGGTGCCTTTCATTGCTTCTTCAAAACTCTCCTGTGTAGCTCTGCTGATTCTGAAACTAAATGCATTGGCACCCTAGTGCCAGGGATGGCTGCCACACAGCTTGCTGTGGTCATAGTCACTGTTATGCTCAGATGCCTAGGCTGAGATTGTTAAGGATGTTTAAAAGTTGTTCCAGGAGATTTTGCAACACCTAGTTGACTTCTTGTCAAGGACTCAGCATTGCCAGCATAAATATCTTATGTTAGAATATGTAGACGTGTGGTCCCACACAGCTGAAGATACGCAAAAAAGAGGATACAGTGTCAATACAGCTTCAAAATTTAAAACAAACAAACAAACGAAATTAAAAGCTATTGTGCAGTATAGTGTCTTTTACCCTCCATGAATGCTTTAACTATTTCACTACAAAGTTCATCTTTTCCCATTTGGCCAGATCCTCATTGACAACACATCGATGGTGTAATATGCTGGTACTATTTTGTTGGTAAAATCCTTTCAATCTAGAAAAGGTTTCTAGAAATTTTAGTATCAATGAGTTTTAATGAGACTTGAGGTTTTTAAGGTCTAGATTCTTAAAGGTAAATGAGTAGGGATTAAATCTCTTAAAGATCTCAGACTGATACCTGAACTGTGGTTCAGGTTTAAAATGGTATTTAGGGACAGACATTTATCCAGGGACTTTCCAAAGCACAGTGGCTAGGATACTAAAAAGTGCACTTGTCTGAATGTTGAAGATGGGCACATAARACAGAGAAAATGCTCCAGGAAAACTCTTTTCAATCTACTTGTGAACTTGCGAAGCTATAGGCAGAGGCAACCAAGGTTTTGCCAGAAAGTTAGCCTAAATGACAGAAGTCCTATTACTGTGCATATTGAGATCTACTCTTGTTTAACTAAGCAGTGCATTTGGGTGCACATCTAGAAAAGGAGTGCTCTGGGGCTCCTTTTGCAGCTATCTGCTGGGCAGTCTGAATGCACGCTAAACAGCATTCACTTCTGTCCAAAGCTCGCAGGCTGGTGGTGGTGCTGTTGACTGGCTTTTATGTAGCAGCTATGAGGCTGGAGCATTTACCTATGGGGCAGGAGACCCAGTTTTACTGTTGGCCTCATTTTGAGATGACTCTCTTAAAAAAGAGGCTTGGCTCCCTGGCCAGTCAGTTGTCGTAGGGTAAGCACAGCCATGACTAAATTTCATTAAAATGTCTGAGCCATAGTTCATGAAAGTCAGAAGTGAAAACAGATGATCATGAGGCTGGGGAAAAATGCTAGATCTCATTGATCTGAAAAATGAAAAGCTAGTACAGGTTATTATATATTCTCAGACATTAGCTATTTGGGATTATACTTCCATCTATGGCCATAATGAAACTTTGACCTCCCTCCTTTCTCACCAGCCAGTCACGTTTGCACTTTTTCCAACTGCCACAACCCCCAAATTTATTTGGAAAGCATGAACTTGTCTGATGCTGCTGCTCACCAGCAGCTCCTCATCTTGACTGGCAGCAGCTGTAGTTCTTGATGTTAACATGCTTTTACCCCCATTTGACATCTCTGTCAGAGGAGCACTGGAGTGGGAGCAGCCCTTGCTCCATGCTGTCTATAGCTCTGCTCCTACTGGTACTTTGCACTCCAGAGAATTTGCTTGCTACCCTCACATGAAACTCACTGTCATTTCACCTCTGTATATAAACTCCAGTGTTATGTTTTCAACCAGTCCAACAAGTTAAACTTAGTTACAAGAGCAATGGGAAACTTAAGCTTTTACTATATCAAGTAAACAGTAAAAGGAGCATAAGGACTACCACACTGAATTAGACTTGGGCAATATCTCATTTGGGAAAAATAAACACAAAGGAATACAAATAAAACCAACTGTACCTTCCACAAAGGAAAATAGCCAATTAAAATTATGCCGTATGATAAAAATAATTCTTTGTGTTGTGTAAGATGCAGAACTATTTTAACCTGGAGCAACACTGTATTGCCTTTGTCCTACAAGCGAATAGATGTATAATAGGTAACATTATTATTTTTACATTTGTTGTTTTAAAAGCAGAAAGCAAATATAAAAATGAGTCAAATTAGCTATCAAAAMCCAGATATTTTCTTTGAGGGCAAAAGCAACATAATATTGCTCAAAGTTAAAGTAATTTTTTTCCTGAACAGTGAAATAAAAAACTGTATCTTTAAATACTRTTTAGAAGAACTTAAGAAGCTGAACTGACATCACAAGACTCCTGAACATCTTTGTTTTTCCATACTACAGGAAGGTATATTTGACAGCAGTGTAGGTCTTCTGATATTACCCCACTGTTCTATGACTGACATGAGAAGAGGCCTCGGAAACATCTTCTCATTTCAGCTACTGAACTAAAAACGGTCACAGTTTTTAATCACTATCAGTTCACATGGATTCAAATTAAGGGAACAGTAGTGAAAAGGTATGGATTTATCATCAATATTCTATCCACTCTCACAAAGTATTAATGTGCAATATAAAATACACATTTTCATGAAATCTTCTGGTTTATATATATTTTTTTCTATATGCTTGTTTCTTTAACTTAACACAGAGATCTCTCATCTCTTCTCTCAATAAAGCAGGAAACAACTTTAAAAATGCAGACCATACTCTGACATCCCATCAGTGCTTCAGAGTTTCTCTGAAATCCTCATTAAGACAGCAAATGCCATTGTAAGTTGATCTACATGATAGCGTGCCATTACTGTAAGAAATATATAGAGAGAAGCTGGCTGGTAAAAATATCTTCAAAGCTCTGAATTATGATGGAAAAAGCAACACCTCATTATTCTTGAAATCCTTTCTCAAGTCACCTTTCAGATCAAGAGCTGAATTCTCCAGCCATGTAGAAGCTAAACAGGTGGAGAGATGCAAATGCTGCAGCTGGCCAGCCATTGCATTTATTTGTTTCCTATTCCTTTCCTCTCTGCTTTGTTCATCTTGTTTTGTTGCAATATAYTGGCTTTTTAGAGAGTATGGTTTTTTTTTAGGCATCAGCTTTTATTAACAGAACTGTGCACGTTTGGAAAACAGGGGCCTGATACTGTTTCTCTAAACTGCATGGGAATTCCTTGGGGGGTCTCCTAAGTAATGACTTGGCTAGATYCTGCTTAGCTAATGAATTCTTTCCAGATTACGGCCCAACACATCTATCTTGGTGTTTCCTTATTAGTTTAAGGCTGTGCATGAAAGGCCATCAAGCATACTAAGAGGGCTGCAGAGGACCGCAGGTTCCAAGCTGGAGATCTCTTTTCAGGGTGCACCCTATGAAGGATCCGAGTTGCTCTCTCTCCGACACCCAAAAGTACTGGAGGGAKGAGGGAGCTTCCTGTACCCTCAATGCACACATTTGGCTGGAATCTGCCCCCTCTTTTTTGTAAACCACATTTGGGGATGCTTGCCCTTTTTGGGGGAGARACCACGCTGTGATACATTCAGTGTTTGTACTACTGGTGCCCATTTGTTCTCTTACAAATTATTTCCCCTTTCCTTTAAAGGCTTTGTAATAAGGTAGGCAGAACATTAGAATGCAGTTAGAGTGAAGGATGATRTTAAACCCTTTCTTTGAACAGAAGCATTTCCATTGGCTCTAATTATTTGTTCAAACACTAATGCATGGGTGTGTGTGKGGGGAACGATGAAAAGCAAAGCTATTCACAGATTTCACTTTAATATGCTATAGATTTCCATGGATTTTACTAGTCCTCTCTATAGKTTTTTTTTCTCCACTTTGAAAACCTTCACAGGCTTCACTTCAAATATATTTATGGTGGCCCCTCTGCTGACCCCAAGCAGGTTAATCTGGTGATGCATATTATATAATGTGATTACAGAAGGTAAAGCCAGGCTAATAAGGTACAGTGTGTGGCGTTCTTTAGTGGCTTTGATGTGTATCTTTTAATTTTCAGTCTTGCCTGTAGAAAGCAATAAAACCCCCATCAGTTCCAGCAGTGCTTGTACTCCCTGTTTCACATTGCTATGTTATTCTAGGCTGACAGGCACTGTACCTGTCTTGTTTCTCACAGGCATGTCCCTTTGGTCTTTTCAAAGTTATGAATATTTGAGACACTCCTACAAATTACTGTGCTGATTAAAAATCCTTGATCATATCATCTTTTAGCTTTTAAATGTGCTGTCAAACAATAGAATCAGAAATATGGGGCTGCTGCAGTTATTTCATATTAATGCTTCAAGTTCAAACAAAGTGTCAAGATGACTAAGTACAAGGGATTTTCAGAATGCTTTAATGTTGCCTCATTTCAAATCACTTCATAAGCAGCTTGGTAATGAGCTCAATAAATTCTACTGGAAAAAAAAATATGTTCGCTACCAAAAAAAATAAAATGTAGGTTGCTATTTTATAATTAGCCCTCTGGGCTTGTGGGAAGGAGCCTTATTTCCTGTTTGAAATCCACTTTGTTAGTGCTATGATGTGGAGATGGCTAAATGAGTATGAAATATTGTAATTAAATACATCAGAAGCTGTTTATCATACCAGCAGTGTTTTTCTTTAAAGGCTGGCTTGTTGACCACTGGTGTATTATCACAATTTTTCTCTGCTTTGCCAACTTATTAGACAGAGGTTTACCAAACACTGCAGGGGAGAAGGATGRCAGAAAGACAGCAAACAAACATACTGAAAACTAGTAGCTCTTTTTTGATGGAGCAGGTATCCTTCCATTGTGCTCTGAGCTGTTTATTCACCTGACAAAGCGAGTTTCTGAAACCTCGTCTAGACCTGATGAAAGAGTGGTCCATGGAGGTTTTGGGGCTGTGTGGTGGGTCTTTGCCCTGCTGAGCAGCCTGCCTTTGTCCATGACAGAAGCAGAAAAACATTTTGACCATTGGAAAAATGAACTGGTTTATTATTGACRGGGAGCTGAGCCACTGGGCTTCCCCTTGCCCTCTGCTGTTATTCTAAAGGCTTCGTATTATGATAATCTTCTGACCTCCTAGATTTCTTATTTTAGCTCAGCCAGGTGGGATAGATGTAGCCCATAACACACTTGTCTAAAATGTTAGTGTGTTCTTTCAAGGATCTCTTGAAAACTATGCCTGGGGTCTGTATCCTTCCACTGGGATTTAGTGAAGTGGTTAAGATTGTTTGTGTGATTTACATGGACTTTGCATAGCTCAGTACTTCTAAGTATGGCCACCAGTTTGTCTGTGCATATGTCCCCGAACAAGAGGTATTGCTAGTGTTTTGCTGTATTTCCTCACAGTTGTCCCGATCTCACAAGTATCTTCTTTAAAATGGGCAATAAAATATGCTGCCGAGCACCTCAAGCTTTTGCTGAATAGCCTCTCGCCAGATTATGAGGCTCTATAGGCGCATCAGCACGGCTCTGCACATGGGCTAATTTGTACTTCTGAAAGGCAATGTCATACCTCTGCCCACTGCTGAGCTGAGCTATTTACTCAGGTTTGTCTGACTTAGGCTTGGATCTTCGGCAGTGCTCTCCTGAACTATTGGGACATTCTTCTCCATGTGGTTGTTCATGTTGTCTAATACATCTGTGAGGCATGGCTTCCTGCTACAGGAGCTGTGCTCCCAGTTCCCAATTATATCACATGTATCCATATGTCTACTCATTTTACTCTTCACATTAATTTCAACAAATTTGCTAACTAAAGAATTCAGACTGGTATGAAGATTCCCACATTCACCCTTACAGTAYTTTTTATTCCTTTGGTAGCAAGTCAGTTTTAATTTTAAATTGCAAGCACAGTTTATAATTCACCAATATAGTATTCTTTTAGAACTTGAGTTAATACTGCTGGGTCTGGGAGATTTGTTACTCTYTATTTTACTACTCTCTTCTAAAACTTCTCCTGTTGACATTTTACTTTAATATAGTATCCCCCAAAAATATAGGTTACTCTTCCAATATGAAGATGAGTACTAAGAATTTATTCAGTATTTCTGCTACAGCTTTATCTTCCTTGGGGACCCTTTTTACACCTTGAACACATCTGTCATCTTACTGACAGGCTTTCTGTTTTAAATATGTTTTAAGAAAATGTTTATTATTAGTTTTATGCCTCTACCAGGAGTTTCCCATGAATTTTTCTTGACTGTTTTGTGATGGTTTTACATCTAACTTGCCAAATTTTATGCTCCTTCTTTTTTCTATTTTCCTTATTTAGACATGTCTTTTTTTTTAAAGGTTGACTTTTTAATTCTACTGTCTCATTTGCTCATCTTTTTTGTGTCAGTTTCTTAATCCTCTTTTAAAAATCCTTTTTTATAAGCAGTATACACTTGCTCTACGCATCAAAACCACTGGCTTTAAGCAGTCTCCACCCACATAAAGTATTTAACATTTTTACTTCCTTTTAAATTGTTTTAACTTGCTTACTTATTTTTATAAATTTACCTTGTCTAAAGACAGATATTACTGAAATGCATAAGTTCCTTTGCTTCTCATTCTTACAAAGATACTGAATTAGAGTAAATAACACTTACTATTGAAGCATGGTCCTTGATTTACATCTTCATATAGGTTCTGCACAGTGTTTGGGTTAAATCAACAGCTTCTTTTTGTCTCCCTCCTTAACAATTCAGACTCCTTTGGTGACCCAGGCTTTAGCACTACTCATTCAATAAGTTAATTGAAGGAGTTAGATTTGTTGTTAGGGTTTTCTGATCATGAACACATGCTCTATTTGTTTTATCCCATATGATATAGTCAATAAAAAAAAAAATTCTTTACTTGATTTTTTAAATGGACTTTTTCTCCTGATATATTCATTAAAGCTGTTTTAGAATGGACCATTGTTCCTTCCAAACCAGCCTCACACCTCTGGTAATTGTCCATTAAGTGATGCATTAGAGGAAAGTAAAATTTATCACACTGTACACCACTGACCTCATAGTGATATACATTGTGGGAAAAAGCCCATCCTGATGGCAGGTGATCCACTCCTGTGCCCTGAAGCATGAGATCTAGATGCACTCTTGCCTTAGCTTTTTATAACAACAAATGCTGTGTCTGCTCGTAAAATTATTCAGCCCTTTTAAGACTCCAACCACAGTATTTGGTCATAGCTTTCCGTGTCAGTAAATTTCAGCAGTTGTTTCAGAAATATATGAAATAGTTTTTATCTTATATTTATTTGTTTTACTGCTTCCATATTTACTGGCCAATTAGTTTAATTGATTGACCGACTTTTCTTGATATGCTGCAGGGTAAAATAATAAGTGAGGATCAACTGTACCTATAATTCTGCTGCATATCTTGGGTAGCTCTCTCTCTGTGATAGTCCTTAACAAACTAAAGTACCCTGACTTTCTCAGGGCCCTGAGTGTACCACCAGGCTCTAATTGCCCTGACCAGCATGTAAGCATCTTTTCTGTAATCTTTCTTTACAAGCTCTCTTCTCCTCCTACTCCCTGTGTTATCCACAGAAATATCTTAATCTCCAGTCTGAAGCATGATGTGGTTATCTATAAGGACCTGCCCACTGACGTGATGCAGTTTGTTGGCAGCACAGTGACAGGGTGCTGCCTGGCATTGCTGACAGGGTGCAGAAGGAGATCACATTTCTAGCACTGAGCACAATGAAAATCAAGATCATCAATGACACGAGTGCTGATACTCTGTTCGGATTGCAGGAGCTTCCCTCTCCACCTTCCAGCAGGTGTGGGCCAGCAAGCTGGAGTACAACAAATCTGCACCAGAGCATGACTACAGAGAAAAATGGTTACAGGTTGGTCAGGAGAATTAGAACCTCTTGGTGCTCAAATGAACATGACAGATTTTTACCATCTCTATTCATACATGTCTCTGTACATCTAGCTGTACATCAATATCCATAAACCCATAAAGCAGGATTCAGGTGCCTAAACATAAATGTCTGTTGCCATTGGCAATACCTGTGCATTAAGACTGCCTCTGTTAAGAAAAAAAGGAGGGTAATTGTTGAAGGTGATTCCCTTCTGAGGGGAACWGAGGGCCCAATCTGCTGACCAGACCCATCCCACAGGGAAGTCTGCACCTCCCTGAGGCCCACGTTAGAGACATTACTAGGAGACTCCCTGGTCTGGTATGGCCCTCTGACTGTTACCTGCTGTTGGTTATGCAGGTTGGAAGCGATGAGGTTGCAGAGAGAAGTCCCAAAGCGGTCAAAAGGGACTTCAGGGCACTGGGGCAACTGGTTGCAGGATCAGGAGCACAGGTAGTGTTCTCCTCAATCCCATCACTGGCAGGGAAGAATACTGAAAGGAACAGGAGAACACACCTGATTAACACGTGATTCAGAGGCTGGTGCCATCGGTGGAATTTTGGCTTCTTTGATCATGGGGAGGTTTACACGACACCGGGCCTGCTGGAGATGGATGGAGTTCAGCTGTCTCAAAGAGGGAAAAGGATTCTCGCCCATGAATTGGCGACGCTCATCGAGAGGGCTTTAAACTAGGTTTGAAGGGTGTAGGGGATAAAACCAGGCTCAGTAGAGATGAGCCTAGGGGTGGTAYGCCGATGTCAGGGGTGAGATCGATAGTCCAGCTCAGGTGCATCTACACCAATGCAGCATGGGCAGCAAACAGGAGGAGCTGGAAGCCATTGTGCGGCAGGATAGCTATGACTTRGTCRCCATCACAGAAACATGGTGGGACGACCCTCATGACTGGAGTGCTGCGATGGATGGTTATAAGCTTTTCAGAAGGGATAGGTGAGGAAGGAGAGGCGGTGGGGTGGCTCTGTATGTTAGGGAGTGTTTCGATTGTACAGAGCTCAACAGTTGTGATGATCAGGTCGAGTGCTTATGGGGAAGGATGAGGGGGAAGGCCAACAAGGCAGATATCCTGCTGGGAGTCTGTTATAGACCACCCAACCAGGATGAAGAGGCAGACGAAGCATTCTACAAGTGGCTGGCAGAAGTCTCACGGTCGCTAGCCCTTGTCCTCATGGGGGATTTCAACTTACCCAGCGTCTGCTGGAAATATAATACAGCAGAGAGGAAACAGTCGAGGAGGTTCCTGGAGTGTGTGGAAGAGAACTTCCTGACGCAGCTGGTAAGTAAGCCTACCAGGGGAGGTGCCTCGCTTGACCTGCTGTTTACCAACAGAGAAGGACCGGTGGGAGATGTGGTGGTCGGAGGCCATCTTGGGCTTAGCGACCATGAAATGATAGAATTCTCAAYTCTTGGTGAAGTAAGGAGGGCGGTCAGCAAAACCACTGCCATGGACTTCCAGAGGGTGGACTTCGGCCTGTTCAGGACACTGGTTGAGAGAGTCCCTTGGGAGGCAGTCCTGAAGGGCAGAGGGGTCCAGGAAGGCTGGACGTTCTTCAAGGAGGAAGTCTTCAAGGCGCAGGAGCAGGCTGTCCCCATGTGCCACAAGAAGAGGTGGCGGGGAAGATGACTGACCTGGCTGACCAGGGAGCTTTTGCTGGGACTCAGGGAAAAAAGGAGAGTCTACCACTGTTGGAAGAAGGAGCAGGCAACTCAAGAASAGTACAGGGATCTCGTTAGGTCATGCAGAGAGAAAATTAGAAAGGCAAAAGCCCAGCTAGAACTCAATCTGGCCACTGTCATAAGAGACAACAAAAAATGTTTTTACAAATATATTAATGCAAAAAGAGGGCCAAGGAGAATCTTCATCCTTTATTGGATGCCGGGAGGAACATTGCCACCAAGGATGAGGAAAAGGCTAAGGTACTTAATGACTTCTTTGCCTCAGTCTTTAGTAGTCAGACCGGTTATCCTCAGGGTATTCAGCCCCCTGAGCTGGAAGACAGGGACGGAGAGCAGAATACACCCCCCATAATCCAAGAGGAAGTGGTTAATAACCTACTACGCCACCTGGACACTCACAAGTCTATGGGCCAGATGAGATCCACCTAAAAGTACTRAGGGAGCTGGCAGAGGAGCTTGCCAAGCCACTCTCCATCATTTATCAGCGGTCCTGGTTAACAGGGKAGGTCCCGGACGACTGGAGGCTTGCTAATGTGACGCCCATCCACAAGTAGGGCTGGAAGGAGGATCCAGGGAACTACAGCCCTGTCAGCCTGACCTCGGTGCCGGGGAAGATCATGGAGCAGTTCATCTTGAGGGTTCCTCACAGGGCAGGTGGAGGACAACCAGGTGACCGGGCCCAGCCATCACGGGTTCATCAAAGGCAGGTCCTGCTTGACCAACCTGATCTCCTTCTATGACCAGGTGACCCACCTAGTGGATGAGGGGAAGGCTGTGGATGTGGTCTACCTGGACTTTAGTAAAGCCTTTGACACTGTCTCCCACAGCATTCTCCTGGAGAAGCTGGCAGCTCATGGCTTGGACGGGTGTACTCTTCACTGGGTAAAAAACTGGCTGGATGGCCGAGCCCAGAGAGTTGTGGTGAACGGAGTCAAATCCATTTGGCAGCTGGTCACAAACGGTGTTCCCCAGGGTTCAGTTTTGGGGCCGGTCTCGTTTAATATCTTTATCAATGATCTGGACAAGGGGATCGAGTGCTCCCTCAGTAAGTTTGCAGATGACACCAAACTGGACGGGAGTGTTGATCTGCCTGAGGGTAGGAAAGCTCTGCAGAGGGATCTGGACAGGCTGGATCGATGGGCCGAGGCCAATTGTATGAGGTTTAACAAGGCCAAGTGCCGGGTCCTGCACTTGGGTCACAACAACCCCAGGCAACACTACAGGTTTGGGGAAGAGTGGCTGGAAAGCTGCCCGGCGGAAAAGGACCTGGGTGTGTTGGTTGACAGCCGGCTGAACATGAGCCGGCAGTATGCCCAGGTGGCCAAGAAGGCCAACAGCATCCTGACTTGTATCAGAAACAGTGTGGCCAGCAGGAGTAGGGAGGTGATCGTGCCCCTGTACTCGGCACTGGTGAGGCCGCACYTCGAATACTGTGTTCAGTTTTGGGCCCCTCACTACAAGAAGGACATTGAGGTGCCGGAGTGTGTCCAGAACAGGGCAACAAAGCTGGTGAAGGGTCTGGAGCACAAGGCTTATGAGGAGCGGCTGAGGGAGCTGGGGTTGTTTAGCCTGGAGAAAAGGAGCCTCAGGGGAGACCTTCTCACTCTCTGCAACTACCTGAAAGAAGGCTGTAGAGAGGCGGGTGTTGGTCTCTTCTCCCAAGTAACTAGCGACAGGACGAGAGGAAATGGCCTCAAGTTKCACCAGGGTAGGTTTAGATTGGACATTAGGAAGAATTTCTTCACCAAAAGGGTTGTCAAGCATTGGAACAGGCTGCCCAGGGAAGTGGTGGAGTCACCATCACTGGAGGCGTTCAAAAGACGTGTAGATGTGCCACTTTGGGACATGGTTTAGTGGGCATGGTGGTGTTGGGTTGACGGTTGGACTTGATGATCTCAGAGGTCTTTTCCAACCTTAATGATTCTATGATCTATGATCTGCATGGGCAGGACACTTTTGAAACAGAAGACTTGTGTCCTGGAAACCAGGTATGACACACTAGGTTCTTTAACACGACTCTATGGACCTATGCATAAGTAACTGAACCCCACCAAAAAAGTGAACTGATGACATGATTCTTGGTGATGACTCTTTAGGTCATAGTTTAGACATCTAAAAATGAATTCTCTTTATTCTAAGTGAGACAGACTTCATTCCCTTTATAGTCATCCGAGAAAAATAAGCATTTCCAGTTTTTATCTTGTTTAATGAATTAAATGAATTGCTCTTGTTGGTTACCTGTTCCTCCTCACTGAATATAGAAGGGGTCAAGAGGGACTAGATTATTCTTAGCAACTAATCTTTGGACACCTCTAGAAAGATTTAGTAATCTAAACACAGGCTTCTAATGTAATTTCAAATGAGGTTATGTATCTGGCACCTTTATGGAGCTGGCAGAAATGACCTACAGAGTACCCTTGATCTTTTGGAGTAGCATCTGGAAGCTGGGTGAGGTACGCGATGGTTTGTGAAGTAGCACTATATGGCTTTTTAGGCAACTGAATCCCACRTTGGGGAGAGGTTCACCTCCAGATTAAGGCACCTACAGTTAGGTATTTATACACAGGGGTCTGCATGCAATCACAGATACCTGAACCATCTTCATAGTAATGGAGAGCTAACCAGTTTGGTCACTGAAACCCAGAATGCAATTCAACTCATTCTGGAGTAGACACCTCAAGTGAAATTTGGTAGCCTAAACAAGTCTCTAATAACATTTTAATGTATCAGATCTCCCTCACAATCCCTACCATGACTTTTATTACACTTGAAGGGAGAAGCCGTAAGTTCACACCCTGAGCTAATACAGTGAGGCATGGCAGCAAGTTCTCCTTTGCTTAGGAGAGTTTTCTAATTTGAAGATGCAACCACAACTTGGTTTTGATTTCTTTGTGTAGTCTGGATGATACACAGAAACTAGATCTCATGAGAAGTTTTCTCTATTTTTTGATGATGAAATTATCCAAATATGGGCATATCGTTATTCAGTACCATGTATAACTAACTTTACTTAGTTGCTTCATTGAAATCCCCTAAAATATATGCTCCCATTAGCCAGTTAGTTGCTGTGATGTTACAGACTAGTATCCTTATTGAGGATATGTTACTCTCTCTTTTTTTCAGGGGCACTTATATATTCAGAATCCCTCTGAATATGAGAAGTTTTAGATTATGAATATGAATTAGCTTATGCCTATGTAGTTTTGAATTCATCCCACTTTCACATTTTCCCAGTTTGATTGCTGGGTTGATGACAGTTTCTTTATCTAAATACTTATACTGTAGCAGCTTAATCTTTTCCTATTTTAGGGACAGTAACATAGAAAATAAGTTACTCTGCTGTTGCCYGCCACGGTCCTTGTCCCACGTTTGCCCTGTGAAACGATGCAAAGCAGGACCTTTATCCATTGTGTGTACACATTTTTAGTTTCAGTTTCTTTGTAGTCTGCAAGGGATTTTAAAGCTGATTCAAGAAGTTTAGGAAAGTGAGGTCTACCTGTAGAGATAGTTGAATCCCACTCCTAATTGAAGTATGAGGTCCATTAGGGCTTAAATTACAGCTAGTGACATTTAGGACAGGTAAAAGCAGTAAGGGTAGTTGATTGTAGAAATATATTACCTAAGGCAGATTGTGGAATTTCTATCATGCAAGGCTTTAACAAAAGGTTAGACAAATATTTGTGTGGAGTACTTCAGCTATAGTTTACTCTCTTCTTGGCAAGGAGATGGATTAAAACACTCTTCAGTCTCTTTTCCAGTCTTATTTTCTTTCAGCCTATATGAAAGAAATTGCTTATTCACCTTCCCTAAATGGAGGTTGCCAATTAATTTAGAAATAAGAAAAAAAAATATAGAATCATAGAATAGTTTGGATTGGAAGAGACCTTTAAAGGTCATCTAGTCCAACCCCCCTGCCGTGGGGGTATAGAAATTTTAGATTAAGAAGAGCAGTAAAAGGTGTAACAAGCTGTTACTTTAAGTGTGATTACACACAGAGCATATAAACCATGATCAATGTTACTTCTGAACTTAGGCTGGGGATGATGGTTTTAAAATGTTAGCACTAACCACAGGAGAGCAGAAGATTCTGTAATCAACTATAAAGTTCTTTATGAGAACAAACACACTATGAACATGTTCAACAGTATTCAATGGCTTTTCCATGAGTAGCCAATACAACTCTTATCAAAATCCATGGTACCGTATAAGCCAGATTCTGCTGTCTTTACTATCATAGTTAAGAACCACATGTGTGGTTCCTCCTGTGACCAGCAGGAGCATGTGTGTCCTCCTGTGACCAGCAGGAGCAGGGAGGTGATCGTGCCCCTGTACTCAGCACTGGTGAGGCCGCACCTCGAATACTGCGTTCAGTTTTGGGCCCCTCACTACAAGAAGGACATTGAGGTGCTGGAGCGTGTMCAGAGAMGGGCGACGAGGCTGGTGAAGGGTCTAGAGAACAGGTCTTATGAGGAGCGGCTGAGGGAGCTGGGGTTGTTTAGCCTAGAGAAGAGGAGGCTGAGGGGAGACCTTATCGCTCTCTACAACTAYCTGAAAGGAGGCTGTAGAGAGATGGGTGCTGGTCTCTTCTCCCAAGTAACAAGCGATAGGACGAGAGGAAATGGCCTCAAGTTGCGCCAGGGGAAGTTTAGATTGGATATTAGGAAAAATTTCTTCACTGAAAGGGTAGTCAGGCATTGGAACAGGCTGCCCAGGGAAGTGGTGGAGTCACCATCCCTGGAGGTGTTCAAAAAACGTGTGGATGAGGTGCTTCAGGACATGGTTTAGTGGGCATTTGTACTGGGTTGATGGTTGGACTCGATGATCTTAGAGGTCTTTTCCAACCTTAATGATTCTATGATTCTATGATTCTATGTACTCTATGCCATAAATACTATGCACACCAAATGTCTTCTTGTTAATATGAGAAAAAACAGCTGGGTATATGCTGTAGAATCTTACCCTGGTTCTTTTGAAGAAACAGTTAACTCCTATTAAACCAATCATTTACAGATAGCTAAATCTGAATTTGTGTACCTGAAAGTTAGCAATGATTCTCCTTTGGAAGAAAGAGATAATCTGTGAATTCATTCCACTATACACAACTGAGGTAGAGTTATACCACCTAAGCATCTCCCCTCTGGCAATCCCTGCTACCAAAGTAAACCGGAAAGCTCAAGTCCCATTTTAGACAATAATGATTCTACAGTGAAAGCGAAATTCCAAAGGAATAAGGTTTTCTTGAGAAAATTCTGGCTCTAGCATTGGAAGTTTTATTCCACGTGTCAAGAGTGAGAATATAACTACAGAGAAAAAAGAGATTCTGCACTGTTTAATGTCACTTAATTCACAACTAGCACTCTGTCTCTAAACTATTACATACTTAATAGCATACATATTGACACATGCATTGACATCATTCAGCTATAGTGGTCAACACACACCAAGGTTAGATTATTCTGTTCTGCATATGGTAAAGCTATGGATATTGCTATGATATAACCAAGCAGAATGATCTCTCTTAAAGATATCCTCAATATTATTACTATGTCAATAAAAATGGTAAAAGAAGTATCTGAGAGGAGTAGTAATTGCTTCAGAGTTACTGTGGCCAACCATGAACTCAGAAAAAAATGTGAMTCTAATATGAAATGTACATTAAGAGCCATATCAGCAATAATATACAATTTAAAAAACAGGTTCCTTTACTTCTTCACTTACTCTTTTAAAGTCTTCCCCTGCCAATCAGTATTACTTTGGTTTTATTTAGATTGAACTTCAGTTAATTCACACCATCCATGTAATTTTATCACATCTGTCAAACTGTAAAGCACAGAAATTTATATATATGAGTTTAATGAAAAGCAGATGACAACTTTATGATGTTTTTAGTATTATTAATATTTCCAGCAGAATAGGTCTTTTTTTTTTTTTTCCTTTCTATTTTGATAGGCCTGTCTGTCTGCCTATCTGCCTTTCACAGGTCTATCTGCCCATTCTCTGGGAAGGTGCTTATATGAGCATGGTAGCTCTAAGTTTAACAGGGCAAGTGACAGACTGGCAATCTGCAAAGCTACRCATACCAGTATATACTGGGCTGGGCAACACAGTGCATTAACACCAGGAGCAGGGACCAAAGAAGAGAAGAATCCCTCAGTCACTTCTGTAGGGCTCCACTGTCACTTGGGTAACTGCATACCTGATGTTGTCAGTGGTTGTTGACAGATGTAAAAATTTCAGCTAGGACTCTCCATCTTCTCTTCAAGAATGACACTATGGACTGTAGGTTATGGTTCACCTTTCATCATTAAGGTGCYTTGCTGCGTCTGCTGTACAAGAGGAATAGAAATTCTTAGTTAAAGTGGAAGTAGTCTCTCTTAACTTGTCTCTTTTGTGACTTCTTTTCCTAAACACATGCCAGTTCCCACAAAAAAAATCTTTCTCCTTGTTCTTTACAGAACCTTGATTTTATATAGATTTAGGAGTGAGTATTCAAAACTCTAAATTTTGCCTCTATATAAATTCAACTGAGTGGAAAGATGTTTTAGTTTCTCTCCAGAGAATCAACTACTATTTTGTGATATCTTCACAAATGAATTTTCTCCTCTGAACTACGCAGGTAATAAGATTTGTTTGGCTTCCAAGTGTATTCGTGTTGTAAGGACAAAGGCTTCTCTTAGCAGTTATCCCTGACTCAGTGGTGAATTTCTGGAATACAATGCAAATTTTTGCAGTGAAAGGTGAATCACAGAGAAATGGTGGATTTGAACATCTTTACCCTGAGAAATTTCATTTTATCTTAGCTCATCACAACAAGCTCCTCTGAGGTGAAAATGTAGCAGAATAGATGCCTGAACAAAACCAGAGAGCAGTCACCTAATTCTTTTTGAGAGAGCTCTCAATCTTCCTGCCAGCCTAATCTTCTGAGAAGAACTCTTTCCCCTAGAATAATTATAATCAATAATCTTATATGCTAGTGATATAACTTCTGCATCATTGTTTACCTGTCTGCCTTTGGGATTGGAACCATATTGCGTTTAGATTGCTGAAATTTTGTAAAATGTCATTATTTGACAGTTTAGCCATCTGCCCTCATCCAGATGCTACCATTCTCCTAGACTGATCTGTCACTGAATGAATGCAAAAAGCACGGCAGTCTCTGGAACCCATTTACTGCAAAGCAGTATACACTAGTGTTTGCTGGCTCAGCCTTTTCCTCCAAAATGTTGTGCATATTCATTCCTCTTCTGAATATTTTGTCCAAAATGCTATCGGGAATATTTTTTTTTTTTTTTAATTCATGTGGGAGTTAGCAATTTTTGAGCCAATAATTCCAGCTTTTCTGTAGAAATGCTGCTGTCCCTTCTCCCTCAGATGAATGCCACCCTTTGGATCCTGTCCCAAACTATGAGAAAATATCAGCGTTATTGTACAGAAGATTTAGAGAAGATGAGTACTTTCTGCGGTATTTCAGAGCCTTTATTCTTTCTTAAACATCCTCAGTTTTTATCTAGTTGTGAGAACATCAGCAGTTCCTTCGGGACATTTTTTCACTTAAGTGGGATGCTAGGTCATGTCTTTGAAACCTTTTTGGTTTGTACCTTTCTTTTTTCCATACACATTATGGTCCTGTGTAATTTCTTTTCCAGAAAAAAAAAATTCTGTATATAAGCATTTTATTTTACAAAAATGCAAAAATAAAAAGAAAAAAGGGTCACCTAGGTATTTGATCAATCTTCTTAAAGAAAAAGAAATCCTTTTGAGATGGATGGTGCATGCAGCTTTGAGATGTAACAGAGGTCTTTCAACAAAGACAAAACCATAGCTGTACAGGGGATAAAGGATAGAGGAACTTATTTCCTCTGTTCAGACTCAGAGTTTCTTAATACACATCAGAAGTCTGCAGGCTATGTGGAGGGTCACAGAAGCTATGAATAGAAGGTATGTTTAGGATTGAGGCTTATATGTCAGTAAGTAATTGCCTTAGAGGTGTGATTTGCAGGCAAAAGGATACAACTAATGGTCTTTTAGGAAAAAAAAAATCCTACTACTTTAATCCTGAACATAGAGGAAGGAATAAATCTTATTTTCATGTACTGTACTTAACTGGTGTTATTATTTGCCAGTGGGGGAGAGGCTTGAATTGTTGAAGAAGCTGATGGGATCATCTCTATGCCTAGTTACTGAAGTACTTCTCAGCACTGTAGTGCGTGAGTGCCTCCTAAATATTCAGAAATAAAGATAATAGCTCATGTTTTTACTGCCATCTAAGATTTTAAAAGAGGTAACTTAGGTATTATAAGAGGAGGAGTTGTATGTGTCTGAATAGGTGCCATTAATGTGTGCAAAAACTATTGTATCCTCTCCTCCAGAAATTAATGAATTTGTGTTTACTTCCCATGAAAAAAGAACCACAGAAGAACCACCAATAGATATGCAGAAAAATGAGGAACTGCTGGCTGATGAAAGAGAAGGATTAAAGTACATTTTACTAGCAGCAAAATTAATCGAGAAATACAGAGGTTGAGAGTTCACACGCTCAGTTGTAGTCAGTGGACATTCTGGTGCTTATCCTAGCAACAGAAGAAGGTAATAAAAATAAGGTATCTGTATTAGGCAGAGGAAGTTATCACTAGAGGGAGAGGTACAGTGAATATAGCCTTTAACTAAATAAGTCAAAAATAGATTTATTTTTTCTGCCTCTCTGGTAATGCATTGCACTAACATTATGGTGCACTAAAAAAGGTAAGTTTTAGTCGGGGAGATGTTGGCTGGCAAGGTGCCCACTGAGAAACAAGTGATGGACTYACCCTGTTCTATTTCTGCGGTTGTTTCTTAGAGAACTAAAATATAGCTCATTTTCATAATCTTCTACCCTGCTATTGTTTATTAATATTTAATAGTATTAATTGCTTTCTCTTTAACTAATATATATTTACCTTGAGAGAAATCTCAAAAGCAGAAAACAAGATTTCTGGTGGATGGAAAGAGCATAAACTGAAACAGAGTGAGCCTTTCTCCTTTTCTTATCTCTTCATGTTTCATACTTCTTTCTGGCACCTCATACCTTTACTATTTGCATAAACATCACGACGACTGTGTTGCATGTTGCCTAATGTTCACTCCTGGGTTAGAGGCTATCTCTCAGACTGTGGGTCTAAAGGGAAAAGAAGAGCAAAAGTAAAAACTGAAAAATGGATCTTCATACTCAAACTTATATAAATTAGCACATATTTGCTACTAATGCTAAAACTGACCCACATGTCCTTTTACTGAGTTCGGGCGTGCTATACATATATGTAAAATTATATGTGCTGGCTTAATTGTACATTTGGGTGAGCCTGAAGAAATGGAAGCTAAAACTTGATAGGGAAACAGCAACTGCCACAGACTCACAGAGAAAACCTTCTTAACATAGATACACCATGAACTACTCGTGCTGTAGATTACCACTAAATTAGAACAAACCTGAAAAATTAAATCAGCAGGAGTGAGGCTCTTCTTAGACACCTTCTCTTTGGCTGGCAGACCCAGTAAATAGATGACACCTGAGGTTTCTGTAAGTTCTCTGTTAACCCTGTACCTCTCTGTCCATGGACAGCAGCTGTACCTGGCTACTTCCACAGCATATACCTCCATAGCTATACCTCCACAACAAYGTTTGACTTCCATTGGGCAGTCTCCAGCATGAAGAACTGAAGGTCCAAAGACACTTTGACTTAAGTTACCTGTTCTGCACCGAGTTATTGTTCAGCTATAATGGCTCTTGGGTCAAAATACTCCTTTTCCATATAGGACACTTTCACCTTTTTACCTCTGTAGGTGAAGTACTGGTTTTAAAGAACTGACTGCATGACTTACATAGCAGGTGGCAGAGATGCAACAAAAAGAAAGACATGAGGAGTAGGCAGAAGCTGAGGATACTGCTGAGCTGCATTGTATGTGACAATACTGATGTCTTCTCTTTGTTATGGAGTGAATATCAGGCTCCATAAGCCTCATCGCATAAATGGGTTGTGAGATGCTTGTGAGAAAAAATGCAGCTGGGAGGCAGCACAGAAGAGGAGGAAGTGTAACTGTCTAGCTGTGCGAAAATAACTGTGGTGTATAGATAAAGCTTAATGTTAAGAGGTCCTGTTAAAAACTTTCCCTGGAGCACATTTTCATGACGCTAACAAGCAAAAGCAGCTCGTTAATTATGAGTACCCATGCTAGGCAGAGTTTATATTTCATGCTCCCCCTTTTTGAGCAATGCTCCTGCTTTGTGACAAAGCGTGATATGTCTAGCTCTAAAAATTTCCTCAAATTTTAGGTCAGGGAACTTCCCTATTGTGTTCCCATCTTTTCTCTCCCCACCTTTCATCACCCACCATTCTGTCCTTTACTGCTTCCTACTCATAGCGTCAGCAGTACCTTCAGCAGGCTTCCCACAGTCATCTGTGCTTTTATTCTTCTCATTCAGTTTTTTATTTATTTACTTCATTGTATCTCTTAATTTGCTGGGCTTTTTTTTGTGTTGTGACCTCTTTGCCTACCCCCTCATAACTTGAACCCCTTTTGTACCTTGTGCCGAGGTGGTTTCAATTTTTATTAGCACTTGGTTGTCTGTGTCCTTAAGTGACCTTCAGTTCCCAGCTATTGACATAAGATTTATCATTGATTCTAGGCTGTCCCTTGGAGCTGCAGATTTTTGAGGTCACAGCTTTGCAATTTCTCAGCTGAAGTATCCCCATCTCTAAGGCTTCAATTTGTTTCTATTGAACAAAACATTAGATTGGGGGTCTGGGGTGAAGTGAACAGATATTGGATTAATATCACAAACCGACAGTTCCTAACACTTCAGAGAAAATGTAGCCACAGTAGCCCAAGCTCACTTTTAAATCTGATTGATAATAAAGTGGTGGCTCCATTTAATGAAGAATTCAATGTGTAATGAGGGCATAGTTCTACAAATAGCACTAAGGAGGTACAGAGTTCAATGGATTAAGTCAGCTATATGTTTCCTTGTGTACAGTGGGGGATATGTGCCCTCCTATAGCAAGCTGGTTTTATTGAAGAATAGGGGAAAGTTTTATTAACTTTTTCTTTAATTTATAAAGTGTCTTTCTCCAGGAAAAAGAAACCTTCTTTTTGGTTGTGAAGTTTCAAATAAGTGAGTAGAAATACATAGATAAAATTGGGTGCAAGGAATTAAAATGTATTGTTTAAAATATAGAGGAACTTTCCATCTCCAATGACTGCTCTTGCTATAGAAAATGGTAATATTTACAAGGGAAAAAAAAGAGTATCCCTTAAAGTTATTTCCTCACTTTCCACATTTTCAGCTCTGATAAGGGCTAGTCCACCAGCCATCAATTTCTTTTCTTTAAAAGTCAGTTGCAACAGYCTTGCTGGGGGTCCATTACACAACTAACAATAGCTAGAGCCTCTGAATAGTTCAGAGGCTTCTGAACAAACTTTTTTTTTCTCCTGGCAAATTCGTCTTCCCTGCATTATGAAGGGTAATATGAACCTGATACAGCAGCTCTATGTTTTTTCAGGSAGAGGTGTTTCTCCTATGTGGTTTCTACTCCATTTATTCCCCCTTATTGCTACCTGAATGATGAGAAAAAATAAATCTGTTGAACTAAAAAAAAMCATGGGAGTTGCTGGTTTGGACTGCTAGATGTGGTAGGGATCTCCTGTAGTCCCTAGGCTGCACAAGCCTGGGATTTTTCAGACTAGTTCCTAGAGTCACTCTATGCTACGTCATTTAGCACAATATTAATCTTGCAAATGCTGTTTTTTCAGCCAAAGATGTGTTTGAAAGCTGACATTTTTGGTCTCTGGTCTTTGCAGATTTCCTTAAACAGCATGATTTTCTCCTGTTCTGGGGTAAGGTCATGCTGTACGACAATTAAAGTCCTAGCCATGATTGGCTGTGCCTTGGCAAATGTAATTTACCTTCTCTGAGGGGTGAAAATTGCCTTCTGTCTCATCTAGGGTTGGGCTAAACTGTTCAAACTTGCAACAAAACAGCCCCTTTCCTCCTTGTCATTTGTAAGATGGACTTTAGCCCCCTGTCCCCCAAACGTATTGCCAGTGGGAAAAATAGCACATATTAACAGTTATTAGTGTTTTTTTCAACCAGTTGCTATGGCCATCTAACTACATTTGCCTGTCCTTAGCTGGGAAGGAGGGGAGGACCTCAGTACATCCTGGCATTTGACAATTTGCCTGCTGTTCAATACATTGCAGTTCAATTGCTACTTCCTCTTACTTTCTGAATAAACTCCTTTTAACCAAGTCTTTCTTGAACACATTGTAGCTGGCCCCAGGTGCCAATTTTAAGCCCTAGGGACTACTTTAAGGAGATTGATACATGAAAGGATGTTCCAAGTCACTCCAGAAATGTAGTAGTGAGTTAAGGAGTTGTGAAATATGCCRAGTTGGAATGGTGAATTGGTCTGAAAACATTTTATTCTGTGTTTTAGGTCTGGGCTTTTTTTATTTCAAGGGATGATGGTGAGAAAAAAAAAGTAATTTTGCCTTTCTTGAACCACTTAGGCAAAAAAAGTAGGCTGTTTCTTTTAACACTTGCAAAGTGAAATCATTGCACCTGACTGTACCTCATAGAGTGGGCATTTGTAGTTTATTTGGCTGCTGCTGCTGCTTGTGTCACTGTTCCCTTCTTCAGTTGCTTTTTCTGATCTTTGCGTGATGTTAGTGAACACTGTGTTCTTACGTTTCTTTATTACAGCTCTGTTTTCACTCACCTGTGAGAGGATCTTTCATTTAGTGATGTAATTTTCAATGTGTGCTATGTGATTACATACTGAAAAATAGTGGAGAGGGGTGCCATTGCCTTTTGGCAATGCTTTCTCAATAAAACACTCTGAATTTTGTTGTTAGAGGTTTGTGGGTTTGGTTTTTTTTTTCATTTTGTTGTTGTTGCTGTTTTCTCATTATGCCACATTTCTGTTCCCTGCTAAATCACAAAGTAAGGAAGTGGTCCATGTAAAGGGCAAGAATGACCTGGAATATTTTTTAGCAATTCCAGAAAGACCTGTTGGATACATAGGCATGGTATTCAAAAGCATGAAAGCAGAATCAAATTTTAAGGTTAATATATCAGATCTTCTCTGAAAACACCCATTCATCTGTTTTCCCACCAGAGAAAGCAAATAACTTATTTTTCAGTACATGGATGTTGAAAAAAGATGTGCAAAATTTTATTAGTCAGATTCATATTTTCTTTACAGGGCATATTACTTTAACATGCCTCCGGTACTTTCCAAATACTAGGTTAAACACTTTTAGAAATGCAGACATTTATTAAGTGACATCTTGGAGTGTAATTTGTGGAAATAAAAGCTCACTCCACTATAAAAGTAACTGTTATTACTAAAGTAAACTGAGTATATCTGAGCATGTATATGCATATTGCTTTGTGCCCATGAGTCTCAGAGTAGCCACACCCATACACACATTTTTGATATTCAGAGGTGCAGTGGATATTTGCATGGATACTTTAAGAATGAGCAAATACCACCACACAATAACAGGATCCAAACTTCAGAAAATGCATATGCTATTTAGTACTTCAGCGAATGTCCTCAGATAATGATATCCTGACTTTTATTGCCCAAAGACGTAGTTGTTTTGTGTAAAGGTTGCTTTGCAATTGGCTTKTTTTGTTTTGTTTTGTTTTCTTTTATTAAGAAATATTGCAGGTACTCTTAAACAGTTAAAATGTATTGGGAATTATTTGCTTGTCAATTCCATTTTGTGGTTGTTGCTTGTTTGGTTTTCTTTCTAAAGGTCCTGTGCTATGTCCAGTACTGTTAGTCTTCTAATATTTTCCAACAGGATAATATATCTTAAGAGTTTTAAAAGGCAACGAAACATTGTGAAAAGTTCATTCAAAGCTGCGTGTTTGTGTGTCAATATACTGCCTATGTTTATAATGAAAAATATGATCAGATTTTAACATTTATGGAGCTACAAAGCAGCACTAGCAGCAAATTAAATCAAGCCTGTGCCTATAGTTTAAGAGGAGTTGTAAATAGAAAAGCATTTTAACATTGGCACCTCTGACCTCTGCCAAATGGAAATGAGACAAAATGCAGAAACACTGGTGTGCACTAAAAAATGGCTTGATTGCTGGGCAGACTTTGTCAATATACCAGAAAAAAATCCTGTGTCCAAAAAAACTCAGTGGGATATTATATGGGACAGGAGGGAATTAATAACAGTTATTCATACCCTCACTCAAAATGAAAGCCCAGGCTGGGCACGATTCAGCAATGTACTGAGCACTTAGCTACAAATCCATCAGAGAAAACAATCATCAGGTTGATTTTGAAGGGGAATGTCGAGATCTAATTTTCTGATGGCATTACACCTGCTTACCATAGCATAGTCACAAGCACAGTGCATAAACTTACTGTTTCCTTGAATAAGGCCAATATCTTGAGAGGAGATACCCATTTTCTCTATTTCAGAGTAATTTTATAAATTCTGGAAACACTAGTTTATTACAGTAGAACAGTTTAGAAAAAGTCAGGAAATCTAGAAGCTCTTTAGCAGTCATCTTCATCTTACAAGCATGGGTATTCCTCATGTATATGCTTCATCAGTTCTTACTAGATAGAATACAGTTTATAATACTCRTGAGCACAGAAGTTTGTGAAACCTGACGAGGTTAAGGAGGGGCTTCCAGGTAACGTTAGACAATCAGCCCTTTCCCTCTTCTTCATCAGTGCAGACTGAGTAGCTTGACTTCCCTCAGACATTGCTTTCTCTTCAGATGTCTCTCATTCTTGTCCAAAAAATGCTCATGCGTGAGATGTGTAGAGCTATGGCCACTTCCAGTAACAGAAACATACTTGTGGGCATAAACAAACGCTTGAACATGTAAAACCTTTGGTACACTTAGTACCGCTCAGTTGAGGCAGTGGTTTTGAGCAATGTACTGGTGCCTGCATAGCAGACATATGTGCCTTAAATCCTTTTTAGGGACCTATACCTGCATGTTGGAATTAATTTCACCCAATTTGACTATTTAAATGGTTAATTGTGTAAGCCTAAACTGATAACCCTAGGATCCCTTTTTTGGCCAATAAACAGACATATTCAGAGGGCAATTACTCTCATTATAGGAGATAGATAGGACAAGCTGCTCTCTGGAGATGTCTTGTTGACTGAAGTGACTGGCTGAGGTTCTGAAGATGAACTTACAGACATCAAATGCTAAGAACCACCCGTAGGAACTTAAGTCTCCTTGAAGTCAGTGGGATTTGGATTCTTATGTTGAAATCTCAATCCAAGTAAAAATTGATGTCTGAAGGAAAAAAGACTACTGACATTACTGAGGCCAGGTTTTGAGTCTAAGAGCCCAGYGATATGCCTGCATGTGCTCGTTTTGGCTGGGATAGAGTTAATTTTCTTCACAGTAGCTAGTATGGGGCTATGCTTTGGATTTGTGCTGAAAACAGTGCTGATAACACAGTGATGTTTTCGTTACTGCTAAGCAGTGCTTACACAGAGCCAAGYCTTTTCTGCTTCTCACACCACCCCACCAGCAAGAGGGCTGTGGGTGCACAAGAAGTTGGGAGGGGACACGGCTGGGACAGCTGACCCCAACTGACCAAAGGGATATTCCACACCATATAACGTCATGCTCAGCATATGGTGGTGGCAGAAGAGGGAAGGTGCAGACATTTGGAGTGATGGTGTTTGTCTTCCCAAATAACCGTTAGGCATGATGGAGCCCTGCTTTCCTGGAGGTGGTTGAACACCTGACTGCCAATGGGAAGTAGTGAATGAATTCCTTGTTTTGCTTTGCTTGCGTGGYGTGGCTTTTGCTTTGCCTATTAAACTGTATTTCTCTCAGCCCACGAGTTTTCTCACTTTTACTCTTCCGCTTCTCTCCCCCATCCCATTGTGGGGAGAGTGAGTGAGCGACTCTGTGGTGCTTAGTTGCTGGCTGGGGTTAAATCACAAGAGTCTGTTTTGGCGCCCAATGTGGGGCTCAAAGGGTTCGAGATAACAACAGGTTCAATTGGAATGTGCTAGATCAAAATTATAGCTGTTATTGCCATTTAGCTTTTAATTGGCAGGCTCCTGTGCTTGCCATGGGACTTGCTTGCCTCACTGTATATTAGAGTCTAGTGCTCGTTAGTYGCTGCTTTTTGCTTTTGCTACTTGCTGTACTGCTGCACTGCTTATCGTCTTACTGTGCTGTGCCTGGGAACATTTTGATAACAGCAATGTCCATGCKCCTGGGCTGGCAGATGGCCAGGGCATCGCTGCTGTTTCTGTGCTGCTGTACTGGACAGGCTGGAACTCCAGTACGAACTCGAGTGGAAGGGACTGTGACCTGTGGGTGAGTCCACGCGGGAGCAGGAAACCCCAAGGTATCTGTGGCCATGGATAAGTCCATGTCTGAGCAGGTACATCTCGAAGCGTCTGTGGCCATGATTATGTCTGTGTTGCAGCAGGTATACCTCTGAAGGGATTGTGGCCCAAGGGTAAGTGCATGCCGGAGAAGGTACACCTGGAAGCATCTATGGCTGTGGATCAGTCCATGCTGCAGCAGGTACATCTTGAAGCATCAGTGGCTGTGCATGAGGTCGTGCTGGAGCACCTCAAAATGTGTGGCCATGGATAAGCCCACGACAGAGCAGGTACGCCCCTGAAGGGACTGCACCCGTGGGTAAAGCAATGTTGGAGCAGGTTTACTTCTGAAGGGACTGTGGCTGTAGGTAAGGCCAAGCTGGAGCCGGTGCACCTCAAAGCAATTGTGGCTGTGGATAAGTCTATGCTGCAGCAGATACACCCCTGGAGAGACTGTGTCTCATAGATAAGGCTCCACCTGGAGCAGGTACACCCTAAGGGACTGCAGGCTGTGGATAAATCGAGCCAGAGCAGGAGCAAGGGGAGGAGTTCATTGCAATGTTAAACCTTGTGGTCTCGTCCAAAGGGACCAGGGATGGAGACTGTAATGGAAATACCTTTAAATTGTTGTAACCCATGGTTTGAGTTGCATGTTACAGGAATTGCTATAGCAGGAACCACCTGAATCAATGGAGGAGAAGCTGTACAAGAAGCAGTGCAAGTGCAGCAGTGACCCGACCTGAGCTGGCTTTGGTGCCCAATAACTCCACGCAACACACCACCTCTCCTGTCCTGAGTGACCACCATAACAGATGGAGCCCAAAGTCATGGTGTAAATGAACTCAATGGACATTTTGTGGACATTTGTGGACATTTCACAGGGGTGGTCCATAGACTAGGGGAATGATATCTGTGTATTATATCAAATGATGGGAAGGGTGGTGGTGGGTAATGAGAATGTATGGGATAGTGTGGGACCTGACCATGGCATAAATGGTATGGAATAAGGGGTGGAGAATGTGCTGGTTTTGGCTGGGATAGAGTTAATTTTCTTCATAGTAGCTAATATGGGGCTATGCTTTGGATCTGTGCTGAAAACAGTGTTGATAATACTGGGATGTTTTCGTTACTGCTGAGCAATGCTTACACAGAGTCAAGGCCTTTTCTGCCTCTCACACCACCCCAAGCGGCCGTGTTGGGCTTAGCTACTGGCTGGGGTTAAACCACAACACTGCAGCACAGACAAAGGTGCAGGTACAGATCATGTCAACATAACTTTCTCATTTCACCAGCAGCAGTGTGTTGCCAGCAGCCTGGAACTTACTGTGGGCTGCAAAATCCTCCTGCAAAGCTGGGGTAAATATTAGATGTTAGCCTGCCCTGTACTCTGTAGTGCTTTAGCAAGGCCAGCTAACTCAAGCAAATAAATAGACAGCAATCCCCTTGCAGACTGCCCTTCCCACACACTTCCAAGAACAGCAAACCTTCCAATCCTGGGAAGACAGACAAGACATAGTGTGTCCCTATTTTGTATGAGTTTTGTGGTATTTAATTTATCAGTTTCAGCAAAGTGTTACAGAATATGTAGATACATGGGAAGAGAAGATTTTTTTAAAAAGGGTTAGCTTTGTAGGGGATGCAAATTTATGTGCATTGATTGACACCAAGGGTCTCAAAGACCTCAAAGGCTGTAGTATCCCTTCTGATAGAAAGTCACAGAGAAGACATCTTTAACGCAGTTTTAAAATTGCCTGAAGTCCAGAGGCATCTTTGATTTTCCACCGTTCTGAATTTGATGTGGGCACTGCACTAATTGCTCTGATCTTCTGTGAAAGGTAGCACTCACGTATCCATGTCAATGTTTCTGGATCATTAGCTGACATTGACTCTTCTAACCTTACAACATTACTAAAATTAGAGACCTTTAACATTAGCTCAGTTTTTTTTTTTCTCTTGAGGACACTGGGCTATTTACTCAGTAAGTCCCTGCTGGAAGGTTCCTGTGATCTTTGCCCCTTTCCTCTGTCCAATGGCAGCTCTGTCCGCAGTCTATGACTGGTGTATGMCTTTCTGCCTCTCTTATTTTGGGTCTTCATTAATACTTACACACTGGGACTGTTTCAAGCTTCTTCACTATCAAATGAGTTGTTTGTTTAGATTCTGGGTTCCCAAGAGTGTCCTGAAACCCTCAGTTCTCTAAAGACTTAGAACTACACGTTTGCCTACATGTAGGCACCTTGAACTCCAGTCTTTTTACCCTTAATTCGGGATGTGTAGAAGCTATTCTAAGACGTGTTTTGGGCTGTCTTGCCTGCTCAGCACTTGTCAGACAACATTGCCATAGGAATAGGTGGAAGCTGCTGTGCATACCATCTCTGTGGCATGCGTGTCCCAAAGCACAAGGTGAACTAGGGGTATCCCTCTTTAGAGTCTCATTCAAAATGTGAGGATGTTCCAGCAGGTGGATAGAAGTAAATGATAAAATTCACCTCATATTGCCAGAAGGTAATGGCCTATACAGCAGCCAGTACAAACAATGCTTATAGGAAGGTATGAATTATGGAAATCTCATCAGGTATTTAAAAAAAATTGATAAGAAATTGCCTTGATGAAAGTTGCATCTGTAAAAATGTTTAGGTATAAATTAATTTTCAGGTATTTTTTCTATGGAAAAAAAAATTGTTTTCAATTTTAACTTAAATAATGTTTCTGGCTTTACTTGTTCCAGTATTTAAAATATTAAAACAGGTTATTTTTTTTCTTTTTTAACTCAGAAAAACTGAAGGTTCATTTGTTTGGACTACTAAGCCTGAGAAAATCAAAGTAATACTGTGGGAAAAAGACATACAGAAGAGAGTATCACTTGCAGATCTTCCCTTCACTTCTATTACTTGAATCCAAAATTTAGGCAGTTATTGAATTTATAGGTCCTCTGTCATCATGATGACAGAAACCTTTTCCATCACTTACATTTGACCAAGAGGTTGCAACACTTTCTTTCAGATATGGAATGAACCACACATGAGTTTGTCACTGTACAAGTAGATTACTGTAGAGTGCTCTACCTTATGGCAAGTTATTATAACAATTTGCTGCAGCAATTTGCTATAATGCTATTGTAGCATAACAGGGACAGTAGAGAGGTGTGTAACTCTCACTGTGTAGAACTGTGTGTCGATCAAGCAGCAAGAATGTCTGATTGAGATGTTACCAAGGGATTATTTCCAAAATACCTGTTAAGGGAATTCTGACTAAGGATGTGTAGATACAGAAATACCTGATACCTGTCACAGTTGCTAAAAATATTCTTGTTATTGTCAGGTTGCACAATGATTTAATTCCCTGTGAAAATCTGGGTGACATATTTGCCACCCAAGTGAATAAAGTGACAAATACTACCAGGGCTAGTAATAAATGAATTTGCCTTTTGGACGGTAATCTTTCATGCTAGCTCATATGCCAGTGCTTAAGGCAAACTATTTAAAACACACTTCACCTAGTATGAATCTGGCAACACACGAATGAGAAAAATGGATCACAAGCATTTCTTTTTACATATGTCTCTGTTTCACTAATCTAGAAGCCATTTAACAGGCCATGTCACCAGGAATAAGAGCAATTTTATGCAATAGATCAGTTTTCTAAGTAATAATTCATCCAAAGATAAAGTAGTATATGTGTATATATAGTATATGTATATGTATTATTTTCAGAGGAGATTTTTGTGATTTTTATATATATGTATGTGTGTGTTTGCATGTGTCTGTGTGTTTGTCTAGAATGTCTTTATGTTTGAATATAGATATATTTGATATATTAATTTAATATAAATGACTATGCATATATGTTTTAATAACTCCTGACACTGATTATTTTTTGTAATTTGCTGAACTTTACAGACAAGTCAAAGCTAGGTTTTGTTACAGCAATGCCACTGTGTGGATTTAAACATCTAAAAGTCATCTGCTTGGGGTCCTGAGGTATCAGAAATCTGTGCATCTCCACTGGAGTCCCCAGCAAGATTCTGTCAGCTAAAGTTCTGTTGTGTGGGCTTTAGAATCAAGACAATTCTCTATGACTTGAATAATGGAATATCATGGTGGAACTGGAGTGCCTTATTTGTTAAGTCATCTTGTCAATCACTGGTAAACGGAATAGGTTACTCTCAAGAGGCTGTACAGTGACCTGTTGTCTGTGAGAAACATTGGTGGTCTCAATTTGGTTTGAAAAGGAGAATTGACTGAGGAACAGTTACACAGAAAGAACAAGAAATTTGGTAGCATACAGCTGGCAAAGGGAAAAGTAGTGATTGTTTTTTCTGTAATACTTAAATACTTAAAGATATAATGAAAACCTGATAAGATTTCCAAAGCCTAAAGCAAATTTGAAAATCCCATTGGGTTATGAAATTACAGTATCTGATATACTGATCTGTTTGGGTAGGTCAGATGAATTACACTGAACATTTTTGCAATCTGGGCTTTTATCTTAATGTAGTATCTTGACTCTAGCTCATCCCCAATGAAGGGAGAACCTTAGAAATTATCACTAAACAGAATATTTTATGTCTCTTAATACTAAAAAAAAAAAAGTAATATGGGAGGGGAAACAAACAAACCTCAGTATCTTCTCAGAATTATTTCCCAAAGTTCATTTCTTTCACGGTCTTTGTGGTCTTCATTTTCTGCCCTGATTCTTCTTTATTTCCATTTTCTCTTTTATCTTTTATCTTTCTCCTCCCTTCATTTTATTTAAGTTTCTTCTCCACTGCTCATTTGTGCAACCAGGTCTTTCTTCCACATACTCTTGTTTCCTCAAATGCCTATTTTGCTAACAAAGCTCTTATTCTACCCCAYACCATTCCTGAAATAAACTCAGTCATTCCCTACTAGTTGATGCCGCTACTGGTCCTGAGAGGGAGTAAATAATCTATACAATATATGATCACCATGTTATGGCATGCACAGCTGATGTTATGAGTATGAGGATTCATTCCATCCCCAAAAGAGAGAGAGAGAAGAGAAAGAGACCAAGAAAGAAATTTCATTTTCCTAACAAGCAATCATTAAGAAACCATTTTAAGACTCTGACAATAATTTCCCAGTGGCTGATTGTGTGGAAAAAAAAACACAAGCAAGAAATTGTGTTTCATACAGAATACCAAGTAATTCTATATGACAATGTAAATCAAGCACTTGGGGTGCTAGGAGAGTACAAATTAAAGCTCACTCAGCCATTATACTGTTTATCTCGATCAAAAAGGTCTAGAGATTCTTAAAAAAAATTACTAATTTACTGTTTTTGTTTCCAGTGTCTGTGGAAGCACTGTGCAATTGAAATAAGTCTTCGTGTTTCACCAAAGTGCATAAGCAAAGTAAGGCTGTATAAGCACTTCCATTTTAATATTTCACAAACTTGGGAACAACTGCTTCTTCCAGGATTATAAAGGACATTGAGAGTCTATAGGGCATGAACAGTCAAACTGTCCAGTACTACCTAACGTGAGGCACCCTATCACTCCCCACTGACTGTTTACAGAATGCAGATTCCTAATTTCATAGAATCATACAATAGTTTCAGTTGGAAGGGACCTTTAAAGGTTATCTAGTCCAATTGCCCTGCCATGGGCAGGGACATCTTCAACTAGAGCAGGTTGCTCCGAGCCCCGTCCAAACTGACCTTGAATGTTTCCACAGATGGGGCATCTACCACCTCTCTGGGCAACCTGTGCCAGTGTTTCACCACCCTCATTGTAAAAAATTTCTTCCTTCTATCTAGTCTAAATCTACCCTCTTTTAGTTTAAAACCATTCCCCCTTGTCTTGTTGCAACAGGCCGTGCTAAAAAGTTTGTCCCCATCTTTCTTATAAACCCTCTTTAAGTACTGATAGGCCTCAATAAGGTCTCCCCGAAGCCTTCTCTTCTCCAGGCTGAACAACCCCAACTCTCACAGCCTTTCCTCACAGGAGAGGCGTTCCATCCCCCTGATCATTTTTGTGGCCCTCCTCTGGACCCACTCCAACAGGTCCATGTCTTTCTTGTGCTGAGGACCCCAGAGCTGGACGCAGTACTGCAGGTGGGGTCTCACCAGAGCAGAGTAGAGGGGCAGAATCACCTCCCTTGACCTGCTGGCCACGCTGCTTTTGATGCGGCCCAGGGTATGTTTGGCCTTCTGGGCTGTGAGTGCACATTGTCGGCTCATGTTCAGCTTTTCATCCACCAGTACCCCCAAGTCCTTCTCGGYAGGGCTGCTCTCAGTCCCTTCATCCCCCAGCCTGTATTGATACCGGGGGTTGTCCTGACCCAGGTGCAGGACCCTGCACTTGGCCTTGTTGAACCTCATGAGGTTCACATGGGCCCACTTCTCGAGCTTGTCCAGGTCCCTCTGGATGGCATCCCATCCCTCAGGCATGTCGTCCACACCACTCAGCTTGGTGTCGTCTCCTGTGCTTCTGATTGTCTAAAATTGACAATGTTAATATTCCCTTCTCCTTCCTTTACTCTTCACCTGATTTTGCTACGATCATGATAAAAAATGAACTAATTAGAAGCACAGTCTTTGGATGATTGCACATGGCATTTCATATGCAAAATAAATTGCTTTGTGAATTGTAATATATACTATTAAGCACTTCTATTTTAGGTGTGCATTGCACAAGACAGAATGTACAGAACTGCATTTAAAAAGTATTTTCCCTTTAGGAAGATGTGTATCTACTGCAACAAGCAGAAAATACATACACTTTCCAATACACTGTTTTATCCATCTTGTATATTACATAAATGTCAGAGTTACTGATTGCTCATTCTGTTCCTTTATATTGCTTTATTTTAAAAGAATGAAATTGGTAAGGTGACAGGCTTAAGGTACTGCAGGACTGCCAAATGACATCTGTAGGATATGGTCCACTACTTTGAAACTATCTTGAGTTAGACTATTGCCTATCAGTAGAGTACCAAATAACATACTGACTCAGTGAGAAACGCAATGCATACTCTTAGATCTTGCTTCGCAGGAAATGATAGAAACGATTATAAATCAGATTTTCTCAAGTCCTAGTAGAATCTTAGAAACTCTTATTACATGGAATTCCAACTTCATAGGGGCTCCAGCTCTGATGMATTATGTTTCTGAGTTCCTATGATTGCTTTTGTGAAACTGTTAAATATGAAATAACAAAATAGCGTGCAGCAATATTTATAATGAATAACACTGGCAAAGCAGTCATGAGCAACTGCAGTTTTATAAAAGTTCTTTTTGATGTATTTATATTTTTTTTCTATTTTTGCCCGTTGAACTGTCTGTAACCAACAGAGTAGAAAATAACTCTCTGAAAGCTTAGATTCAGAAAAAGAATCTATAAGGCTTCTATAAAGTATAAGAACTTGCAAACAACATTACTTTAAAAAAATGTTCTAGAGTCCTGGAAGCTGATGAAATTCGTAGATTTGTTTGCCAGATGCTAAGCTTTCTGAGAGAATATCTTTTTCATTTAGATGCTCAGCCTGTTCTCTGAGTATGTAGCATACCAAAATTATACAAACATATCACTGTTCCTGACTTAGAATGGAGTCTGTTTCTTTAGTCAAGTCAGTATGCTTGCAGCAGCAATCTTCCTTCATACATTTCCTGCATGAAAAATGGTTTGTTCTGATCTGTTGTTCTTCAATTTCCATTTATATCTGTCATTCTATAATCTATGTAAGAAAATTCTCTGGCAGACTTCTTTGTGGTATTTAAAGATTTTATACTTGTCAGTTTTAATCTTTTCCATCTCTTCTATTTCATGGAGTGAGGAGGTAGGTGATTTTTTTATTCTCATTTCTTTCCTTCTAATCAAAGGATTTGTAAACTTGCAGTCTCACAGTGTTCAAACTGAAGCTTTTCTTGGTAAAGGTTACAACTAATTTYACTCACAGACGCCTGTCTTTGCTGTCAATAACTTTGACACAGAACCTTGGCCAGATAGGAAAACCTCTAAGTTTGCTTATAAAGCAAAGAAAAGAACAGTATTTCTCGAAGTTTTTAAGAAAAAAAATGCCAAACTTTTCTGAAGCTGGTTCATTAAATCTGTACATGTATAGAAAAGAGCTTTGTCACCGTCTGCCTCCAAAAATACCTTTTTGTCCATATCGTATGAGTTGCAGATCAATAACCTTTACTGTTAAGTGTGAACAGCAGTTTTATCTAGTTGTCTGGGCTGGAAATTTCTAGGAAGCAATTTATCCCAACTATCTTAACACAGTCTTAACAGATGAATTCCCTTCTGGAATTATCCCTATTATCACTATCCCTACCCCTATCCTTTCTGTGGAGTAGTGAGGAAGAAAGGCTAATCCAGTCACCTAGTTTTTCAGTTGTATAAACTAAGTAGAAATAACTCCTACTCAATATGTTTCATGGTGAGAGAGGGAAGAAGAAAGAATCATCCTGAGGAATTTGGTCTCTTTAGTAATTCTGTTGAAGATGTCATTGTGCCTATGAGCCATGATTATCACAGGCTTTTTCCATGAGCAACAAATGAACTGAGAAAGGTTATTCAATGGGAATAATGCAATTATACAAAGGACACTGTGTACTAATAAAAAGAGGTGTTATTCTACATGTACAAATATTTTTCATTTATCCAAGACACTGATAATGAAAAAGAGATTTGCAGGTAAGTAAAAATGTCATTTACACCCACATTAAATCTCCCTCATGCTTCCACAGCGATGTAAAGGCTCTTAGTGCAAATGAGAAGTAGGCTCCAAAGAGCTTTTCACCTAATGATTGTGAAGTGATTCATACTGCATTGCTGCGACTGCCATTAACAATGAGAAGCCAGAAGAAACTGTGGGAGCTCAACAGTTTTGTAAATCAGGGCATAACTACTAAGCAGTGGGCACCTGAAAACTGAGGCAAGCGCTTAAATGACACCCCGAAGTAGCACAGGGTATGAGTAATGATATGCATTAGAAGCCCTAATTTCTACCTGCCACCACTCCTGAGCACCTCTGTACCAGACTGCCCAACTATTCAAAAAAAGCATTGGAAAAATCCTTCCTAATAAATCAGAAACAGACTGAAGGCATAGTAGCCTCTCTGCAATTTTTCTTAAAACATCCAAATCTTTGAAAGGTTATATTTTACACATGGGATTTGAAGTACCATCATCCAGTATTTCCCTACATGTTAAGTTGCCTAAAGATTGTGTTGCACTAAATGTTTGATCTGGAGCTTTCTGTACCAGGAAGCTTAGAGTTTGATAGACAAAAGGAGCAAAGAAAGATAAAATGTGAAGGCTACCTAAGGGAAGAGGATGGGACAGAGGTGAAGGCATGAGACAAAGCCTAGGCAAGAAGTTTTTGTGGAGGGACAGAAGAGATTTCAATAGGGTGCCCGGAGCCTGGGAAGTCTTTGCCAATGTACTGTTTGGGTGATACTAAGTAAGTCACTTGCAGCAAGGTTTTGACTCCTCTATCATTAGATGCCTGGTCTGGATCCAGGCAAGCACCTGTATAGAGGGAATTGCAAAGTCAGCTTGTACCTGTCCTAAAACCCCATGTGCTTACACTTATTTTGTTTCTAATGCTCTAAAATCCACTAGTTTGCTTGAGAAACCATAATATTACATGTATGAGTGCAAAGTAGGACTGGTGATTCAAATTTAAGATTATTTCAGCCATGGTTTCATGTCATAACTGGTCCTATAGGAATGGGGGGCTTCTTAGGGCTGAAAGATTGTCTCATTATTTATTATAGGAATTGATTGTTTTCCTCTGACATGACAGAAGGAAGGCCTTTATTGAAAGTTTTTTTCTGTATTACTTGGG
>JASVER010000001.1:11485959-11540243 GCA_030449065.1 Oceanodroma leucorhoa
CTTGAGAAGATTAAAGGGCTCTGCAAAAGAAGAAATAAAAAGCAAACAAATATTACAGTTACATGCAGTCCCTGGACACAACGGGAGAAGTGGATGAGGTGGACTGTATGGCTGACAGAGGGAAGGAAGGGGTGAAAAATTTGTGTGGTTGAGGGATCTCTTTGGATATTTGTGTGTGAACTTCCAGTAAGCAGTAGAGGGTGCCAGGCAATAAAAGGTAACTTTCATATATAAAAATCTTAAAAAGWAATTTTAGTTGGCTTAAATAATAATGGAATAGCGAGTCGCAAATGACAGTGGGAGAAGGTATATGTTACAGAGCATGGAAGATAGAGTAAGAGAGGTTCATCAATTTTGTCTCATGTGGTTAAAGTTACAGTAACCATCTKGCAGTTAAATTGTCATGATCTGGGGACATAGGCTATGTTTGATTTCTCTCTCCAGGCATCCTAGGAGTTGTACATTTCATGAATTTGGAAACAGAACTCTACCTCCACCAAAGTGCTTAGGAAAGAGATGGAGTTCTCGGAAGTCAGACACAATAATCCTTTAATCTGTTAAAAATAAAACAAACCAAGGAAATTTGATAATCACATACCTCTAATGATGCAGAGGTAAGAGTAGTCTGTGGTATCTCAAAAATGGGACCTTCTGGACCTTCAGATTAGCAAATTCAGCAAATSTGAAACCTTGAAACATATGAAATTAAATATATACCTGCACACCTTATCCAAACAGGAGGTAACTGCTTGCCTGAAATTCAGGAGCTGGGATGATTTTCTGAGCTTGGTTTAAAGGAAGAAAGTGAGTCCCTCAGAGCACAAGCATTGGGCCTGCCCAGTAATATGGAATGTGTGTGTGTGTTTCTTTCCATCTTCTTCTATAGGAGGTTGTACACTTTGTATAAATAACTAAGCAGCAAAGATATGTACCTCATTTTCCCTCATTCCATGTAGTATATTAAGCAGAGGCCTATATAATCAATCTTTTCCACTGACCCAAAGAATACTTAATTTTGAATGCAGAATAGAATGGTTCTTGCTGGGGAGCTTGGCATTAATTCACAGAAGATGGTGCACTACATTTGTGTGTGGTCCACTTTCCTCGCCCAAGGAAGAGCAGCCCTTTCTTGTGCTGAAGCAAGCAGAGCAGGAATATAAATCTGAGCTCTCTATGTCTCAGATCAATGCTCTAATTCTTCTCTCTCAAGTGAGAATGCTTCCCTGAGTATTACGGTGTATGTGTGTCTTTCCTCCTTTTTGGAGAAATGAAGAGAAGGCTTATTCACCTAATGTCAATATAAGGATCATATCAGAAGGTACTGAAGTACAGAGGTTACTTTCTTGCCAGAGCACCTGAGTGTGATCAGGTCACTACTTGTACACATAATTCCCACCTCTTTTTCATGCATTTCGTTCCTGGCTTTCTTTGCAACCTCATTTAGTTAGTTTCCAAAGAGTCATTCTACCGTGGTTATGTGTGGGGACCCTCTTGCCTATAACAGTCACATCCCCAAGCTATAAACCCTTATGCTCTGCACTCTAATGCATGAAATATCTCAAAGCATGTAGGCATTAATTGTTTGCCACAGATTACAAGTAAACTTTACAGGAGAGTGGAAAACCCATTGAACCTAATCATTAACCTAACATTCTTTTCTTGTTATATCAATAAAAAGTAATTTTATTAAGTTAAATGTCCTGCTAAAACATTCAGGACCCATTAAATGTTATTTTCAAATAGCAAAATACATGCTCTTATGTTACAGAAAACAAATACATTTTAGTAACTTTGTCTTGCAAGAAAGAGTTCCGGTCTACTCCAGCCTCTATACCAATTAGTGATCTGATCTGCATCTACTGAAGCAAATGACAATGGTTTGTTTTGAGGCCAGCAGTTCAAGACCATTCCGTAAAAGTTATATTCTGCCCTGAGTGTTGAGGAAGAACAAATCTTCCCTTGTTTCTTCCTCACTGAAGAATTCCTGTTCTCCAGAGCAAGACTCATTACTCTTGGTTGACTGCCATCATAGTACTCTTTCCTCGGCAAAGCTCCCAGCTCTTTAACAGAAACAAAGGGATATATTACCTGTTTCTCTCACCTCTAGCCATTGATAGCTGAAATGTTAACCAAGTAGGGTATAGACTGAACCTCTTACTAATAGATGGTGCTCTGGTGGGAGCATGCATAGCATGATTACTCACTACTGTATTTTACTAGGGTTTGGTTCTGTTGTGTATTTAATTTAAAGCATCTGAATTGAACTTTTGAACTCTGCTATGAGTACACTACAGGTATATAATGTTTGTGTATAAGCAATACATGGAAAGGTTTCTTTAGCATGTTTTGCAAAAAAAGGCACAACAGAAGATGGGAACTAGTCCTAAGGTTCTGCAGAGTTCTCCTCAAAACCAGACTTGAACTACCCCTATGCAGAGATGCAATAGTGTAAACAGTGTGGAATTGTTTTCAAAAATACATTAGACATATTACACATGCAGTAAACATAATGCATAATGACCTAAAGTTTGGTATATAAAATAGCAAGTTCAAGTCAGCGATTAACTGCTCAGACACTTTATTTCTTCAAATCCATTAACAGATGCTGAATTGCATGGCAAAATATGGCCCTCATAAATGTGACTTCCACAAATAAACTGAATATAATCAATGCTATTCCAAGGGCTAACACATTCACTTACCTTGGCTAGGCTTTTATAAGGAGCTGTGATGAGTTTTTTCAGTAAAATTGAAACACTGGGTTATTTTATGATTCCTACTCCAATTAGATGAGGTTTGCTCTGTTCAAATTTCAGTGGGATTCTTTTGGAATTATATATGACATCTGAGTTAATACTGGAAGAGTTCATCACGATTAATGTCATTACAACAAATGCTAACGGGATTAATAAGGATTTCCTAYTTGTTGTGAAGTGTAGAAGCCCTAGGGGCTTTGCCATTGAAGAACACTGGGGTGGCCTCATCTTGTCAGATCTTTTGTATTAGAGATATTAAATAAAAACATCTGTAAACTGCTACAAGATATACATTCCTCCTTTCTGTTATAAATGACATTACTAACTCTACTGCACTTGTGGGGCCCATTTAATTTAGCAGTTGCCTCAGAAAGCACTTCATAAAAAACATTTATTGAATTAATTGTGATATTTCTAATACACTATGCATTTATAAGCTCGTCACCACCCRTAAACTCTTCTCCCAGTTGCCTTGTAGAGGCAAAACTAGAACATTTTATGTATCATTAAAGTGAAAATTCCAGTAGTCCTAATGCTCTGGTCTCGTCACGTAGCACTCTGCAGACATGTCGAGTGAAGTTTGCTGCCATTTGATTTGTGCCTTCTTTCCAGTTGCCTCTTATAAATGGGGACCAAATATCCAAGACCCAAATCTCTCACACTTAATATTGCCTGGTTTTGTCATTGCAGCTATTTGAGATAAAGGTTACTGAATTATAAAACTCATTGAAAGAAACTGCATATGGTTAAGCTTTGTAAGTAGTTACAACCTTTATTTTGGCAAGGGTTCAAAGCGACATCCTCATGGTGTAAGCAACTGTTTAGGAGATACCTAAACCAGAGAGAAAAAAAATGCCCTTAGAGTTTGATGAGCTTTCTGAGAGAAAATCTGTAATTCCTTTTTGAAGAGAATAATATACTCATTCGCGTGTGTACATGAGGATGAGGAAACATTAASCTACACTTTTAAATCATTCCTATGTGGTTTGGGAGGACTCCTCTTTGGAAAAGTACAGTCTTATTCTAGCAGTCTCCTCTATAGAGTTGTGAATGCAACATGGCTGCAAAGGATCCTTTTAGCAGATAAAGATCATTCCTGAGTCTTTCTCTCCAGTGTATAGTCATGCAGAAATGGGTACCAGGTGTCTCAGTCTCAGACTGAGTGTCATCCTAGCTACCTTTTGTTTAGTATCTAATCTAGTTTGCTGTTTAAACTCCCTCTGATATATGGACAGATAAGTATCTTCAGAGGACAGTAAATATTATAGATTTTAAAGATCAGTGAAATTCTTTGGACACTTTTCTCTTTCATCACTGATGACAGAGGGAATCTAGAGGCTTCTTAGGCTACAGACTTAGAGGTGGTATTCAGTTACCTGAAGATATGTAACTACTGATACCTGAAATGCCCTAGAATACGAGACATGCACAACTGGAGATCAGGCAGGATATTCTAGGACATTTAGTTGTCCATCCTTTTGCAACTGAATCCCATCCTTAAATTGTAGATACCTACATCATGATGGCATGAATTCTACACTGTTGTAATATAAATTATATGCAAAAAGTTATTATGGCTACCAGAAACATTTTAAACAGTTCACTTATTTCAAGTCTTTGTTTATGCCCTGCTTCAGGCACTGGTACAAAGAAAGAACTAATTCTGCTCAAGGATATTTCCCAAGTCCTGCTTTTATTCATGAGTAACCTTGTTAAGAGCTTTGAAATAGCATTATTCCATAGAAAAAGTTGGTATTCGATAGGAATGTAAAGATCATAGGGGAGAAAATTCTTAAATTCTGATGTAAAAACATAAACACCCAACCATATGAAAATAATATGGGTAAAAATATGGTCTTTTGAACTGTTCTGTACTACCAGGAAAAAGGGCTTAATTAATATTTCTGAATGAAGCTTTCCTGTGCTTCATTTCTCTATTTCTGTTGGTCTAGGCCTGGCCACTCCAAGATCTGCCTCAAGTTTTATGTTTCTAAGTTAAAGCTATAGTAAAAGACAYTGGCGTCGCTTTTACCATATAGAAACAGCAGCCTGTTGCTGTATCCTATTGATCCTAATGTGATATTACAGTTTGTATAACAGTTCCACACAGAACAGATGTAAATGGTAAATCTAGTGGCCTGAACTGCTCATTCTTCCTGGGAAACTACACCTGAGATGACACAATAAATCCCTTCACAGCCCCGGGAGCCAAGAAAAAAGAATTATGACATATGAAGAACAAATATGGCCTTTATAGCATTGTAAATGCACCATAAATTATATGGGTTTTAGTATGAGGCTGTATAAGGCTATAAACAGTATGTTATCCTACAGGTGTGAATGATGCCTGACATTTTGTTACCTAACTCTTTGTGTGTAAATAAAATAACTTGCAAGTAAAATCAGATTTTTAAGCCCTGTTGCTGGTTTCTATACAGCACAGAAGCTTTTGCACAGGGTTCAACTTCAAAATAAAGAAACATACAACAGAGCAACTCATCTTRTTCATGGACTGATCAGCGCAAGGATTGACTTAGTGTATGAGTTACAATAAGAACTGGAAACCTATATCAAATCACATATTTGGGCAAGATGAGCAGCAAAGTTAATGGGAGGAACGAGGATAAACTTCTAGCTTTGAAACACAGGAGAAGAGTTATTCTGTGGAACTGGCGGAAAGATTTCAGAACCAACCCACAGAAACACAGGGTACCAGATCAATTCAGTTTTCAGGGGGTAATGGGAAGTACCAGTTGATTTAGAATCCTCTAAAATGGGAATATAACATTAAGAGGTGGTAGCTAGTTCATACATCAAGAGACTGGATTCTCTGGACTTGAATAGTAGGCAATACCTCTGCCTATGGATACTGTGGAAGAAGGGAATAGCATGAGCAGGCAGGAATATGGTCAGTGGTACAGGAGGTTATAAAGTAAGTGTGACTCAGATGCCACAAAAGATTATTCAACCCTGGTTGTGTGAACTTGCAATAAATATCAGTTTGTTTTAATATTTGGAGTCAGCATGCTGACACRTTGCAACACTTAGTTTCTGTTATATGAGCAATATTCCATCACCAGCAAACAGAAATGCCACATTAAATATTTGTGTGGAGTCTTATTTTCCAGAATTGCAAATGTGTTACTATCATGCATGCAACTAATTTATCAACCGTCCAGGTACTGAACTCATGTAGTACAGTGCTAAGAATCTGCACAATTAACTTTTGCTTGATAAATTAAAGGATATTCAGTTGATGGAGGCAATATTTTCATTCAGAATTTCTTCCTCATATTGTAGCAGCAGTTTTATCTTTTTTTTCTAATATTGTGAATGACCTTCACTGTTCAAATCTATGAGCTCAGCCTCTTGGAGGGAAAAACCAGCCTGCTTGCGACAATGGAGGGATCAGCTGGTTGCTGCTACTCGCAGTAACAGTAGTGTATACAATAGTATAGTAGTGTGTTACTGACTTAATACTGATTAGTACAGCACCTATACCTGTGGACGCACAGGCAGAGCCTGGAGACAAACTCACGTTCAGGAAATGAAATATAAGAGAGGGTAGCTTGCAGGGTATGTACGAATAAAATACGACTATTTTGTGATTGTTAAAGAAAAGCTTGGTGATATGAAGAAGTAGAGAAAGAAACTACATGGACTGAAAATGTGTGTTCCTAAATAAATGAACCATTTCATTTTAGTGGATGGAGCATCTTTCCAGCACAAATGCAGTCTCTGGAAGATAACTTAATAGTGACTTAATATTTTTCCTCTCCTGAAATGGGTGCTGTGTGTTTCTCTAAAGGTTGATTTGGTGACTCAGTCCCAAAACAAAGAGACACCACACCAGCAGCACAAATATTAATTCTGTTCAGTGTTCAGCAATTTTGAGTAGTGAATACATTCATATCATGGAGATAGGTCATAAAATGCTTATTGAGCTATTAGCACTTGCTCCAAGTTCAGATTAATTCAAGAAGATGGATATTACACTGGGGGACTTTAGTCTCCTAAAACACCATTGAGAGCACAAGCAAATGAGGAGGAAGAATAGCAGAATAGAAGATGGTGAATGGCCATAACACTCAGGTTGGAGAGAGGAACAGGAAAGGAACTGAAGCAGAAAATTAAATGGTCTGATACTGACTTTAAATAATAGCTATGGGTCACCCTGAATCTTACTGTACTGGAAATGCACACATACTAACACCCCCAGCTGTGATCAATTTTGTTAAGGTGCAAGGCATTTTCTCTATCTCTGTCTCTTTCTCTCCCTTTCCTTATATGTATATACATCCATAAGTTAGTAAGGAAGATCTAACCACTTAAAAGACTATTCCATAGTAAAATTCACTTTTAAATCTTTTGGAAAATGTGGGTATTTCCTTCTCCTTTCATTAACTCCTTCTGAGAAGTTGGTCCTCCTGTGAATCCTTCACTCATCAGAATCTAATTATTATTGCCTTCCATTCAGGTTTGGCTGCCTGGGTCTAGCTATCAGAGGTGGCCTTATGGGAAATCAGACTTGCTGAGATATTTGTTAGCACYGCCAGTTACCTCTCTAGCGGGAGGCACTTTTTTTTGCTTTCATTAACTCTTTTTCTCTGTTCCTGCTGACCACTCTTTCAAACCCACAATCATTGTATTCCCACAGTGAGCTGAGGCAGCAAAACACCCAAGCCATGGATTTTGAATTGTAAAAATTATAGCTGGAAGAGATCAATTAGGTTATCCTACTAGCATTGCAAGATTATATCCCACCCTACAGTTTTCCACTGTTTTATTCAGCCTAATTTTAAAAGCCTTAAGGGCTGGGGCTTCTGCACTTCCCCTAGAAGACTTTTCAACAGTTTAATATAGCTTACTGTCAATAGGATGATTTATTTTTTCCTTTTTCATCTACATATTCCTCTGCATAATGCATTTCCATGACCCTTAAATTACATTCTTTTGAAAATGTTTTAAATCAAATATTCTTTCTTGATGGTGTCTCATCTGTATATGGGGTTTGTGGTTCAGTATAAATAATAGACATCTGCTATAGAACTCATAAAACTTCTAGCCTTTTTTTATTCTTTCACACATGTACCTGTTGAAAGGATACTAAGAAATGATCCTTCTAAGGGATTTCCTACTTAAACAACTCTTAGCAAAGAAAATGTAAGGATTCTTGAATCTAGACAATCACATCTAAAAAAAAAAAAAAAAAAGCAGCATACTATTTCTGGCTAAAATGACCTTTCCTAGAGAAAACAGGCTCACCATATTCAGCAGTTTCTTTCTTTATTTTTCCTCACCTCTTACTGTTAACATCTGATCTGCTGTATCCCTGATCGGTCCTTGACACAGTCACCACTTATGTTTCCTTGGCCAACCTATAAGTCTTCTTCACCCTCCTCCTTTTCCACCATCCACTCTCACTGACAGTGATTTCCAGTCTAGAGTATCATTCACATCATCTTCGACACTCTGGTATCTGAGGTCTTTTGTTACAGCTCAGCTACTGCTAGTAATTATACCTTCTCCCTTCCCATATTCCACTACTGTTCCTTAAAACTTTTTGTTCTATAGATTCAACTATCGATAATGTCTTTCTGACTCTCCTCCTACTCCATATCTAGTTCCCTCCATGAACACTTGCATTTCACAACTCTCTTGTGAACTTTCAATTCTTCTCCATATTACCAATCCCTTTCTTTTTTTTTTTTTTCATTTCCTGTTCTCTAATGCTGTTGGCCAGTGCTGTGTTTTTTTCTCACATAATGACTTTGAACTATTCTGTTCTTTCTTCATTTTCACTAGCAAAGTCCCATGTCCTAAGACTCTTCTCATAATTACTGCAGGTATAGCTCCTAGAGCTCTATTCATTTTTTTCCAAGGTTTCTACAGTATCTACACACCTTGCCTTAGAGAACATTTCTCATCTACATGTATTAATTTTAAACTCCTTGTTGTGAGGCTCCCAGGCCTTGCCCATGAGGTCCTGCCCAAAGCCCATCATGTACTTCCAGATTTTATTTGAATTTCCTCATTGGAAGGACCATCTTCACTCTTAAGTCTCGCTTTCTTTATTTGTCACTGTGCACATCTGGAAAATGGAAAACTTTAAAAAAATATTTAGTTCTCCTTTGTTTAAGCAGGGTTTTGCTTAATCTTTCCTAAGCAATTTGTCATGCCCAGTGTCATACTCATGACTGGATGCAGTTCACAAATACAGGCATAGGCATGATCATGTATGCATTAGCAGGGCATTAACACAATAGAAAGGGTGAACAGAAGAACCTGAGATAGAAGCTATTCAGAAAAATCCTTTGAATTCCAGAAAATATTTGGATGAAGTGAAATAAGAAAATGCTTCATTCTTGCAAAATGTGCAAGAAATGTACAATTTCTGCTCCAAAAATATCATTGCTAGTATTTTGCATGTGATTATGTTTATAACAAAAAAGGAAAGACTTTTGATACTTGTTTCTAAGTCAAAGCCCTAAAAAAAGATGATTCCTTACTGCTTTACCTCTTGTGTGAGTATATCAAAAGCAAAAGCAGGCCTCAACTTGGTAAATCAAGCAAACCATTGAGAACTTCTTTCATATGTTCTGCTGGAGAGTTTGACTGAAACATGCTTAAGAGTTTCATTAAATAAGTACTCCAATTTGTTTTCATATAAAATACTATCATTTTTACATTTGTCTCAAAACACTAAGTCAACCAAGCCAAAAAATTAAAGGAAAACTTTGTCAATTGTTTTCATATTTTCTAGGCAACAATGTTTGCCTTAAAAATACTTTTCTTCAGAGAAAGAAATGGTTTTAATCAAAACCACTGTCAACGATGTCTAAACCAGATATCTGTCTATCCAGAGGAATCAGAAAGTATTTTGTACTGAATTTAATGTCATGCTAACACTGTTACAGCTTATGCTACTTAAACATTATTCTCAGAAATGTTATCTTTTAATTTTTTATTTCAATTGGACAGATAAGGAGCTGGAAAGAATGCAAATGAGAATGGCTTCAGAGACAGGCATGCTTTGTCATTTGTCACTGCCAAAATCCATCAGTAATATGGTATCATGAGAGGGAACCACTGAAAGACTAAGAATTTTACGGGAACATTTAAGCATGATACTGAAGTGAGGTTTGGAGCCATGCCCCTAAAGAAAACTAATGCTTACTTTGTTAGTTGCTGTGAAGCAAGGAAATGTAGACAGGGAGCTATCCTTTATCTTATTTTTGCCCACAGGGGCTCTTTCCACTAACCTGCCTGACTTTTAAATTTTCCAGCTTGCTTGATAAAATTACAGGCTTGTGAACATTTCACTGGGCTGAGGAGTAGGACAGTAGGAGCTCCTTTCCACTCTCCTCCCTGGCCTGGGGCAGACACAGAGACTGCTGCTTTCTGCTTCCCTCCTGCTCCTTTGCAGAGCAAAGGCAGGTCCTCACAGGCTGGAAGGAATCAGAAAAGGGACGGTGGAGAGGAAAGAATAGGAAAGGAAAAGAGAAAGGGGCAGAGCAGGAGTTAAATATCAGCAGTTTTTCAAAGGCAGAGATGATAGTTAGCCATCCAACCACCCTCCTCCTCCTGTTTTTCAACAGATCAGTCATGAATGCAGAACCTAATAGAGTCTTTGAACTAATTCAGTTTCTGTAATTTAACATGGCTCATTGACTTGTGCCTGTGGGATTTCCTAGTGGTCTCTCATCCAAGTGCTAAGCAAGGCCCTTGAGTACTTAATTTCAAGACAAGATCAGGTACATTCAGATGGTATGACTGAATCTACCACAGTGCCATGTCTTTTTCCTTTTAAAATCTGGTGTGAGAAGGCTAAAGAATCATGGTATCATGAGGACAGAGGCTCTCCATCAGCAGGATAAAGAGCGCACTTCCAAGAGCTCTGAAAAATATTGTGCTTCATAGTTGATTGGTTAAGCGTTAACATACCCTGGAAAGAGAGTTGATTAAAWGTTATTTTCCTTAAATCATGAAAATGTGAACACGAGGAAGCAAAAGAAAATGAAATATCCAAGGCCACACCAAGAATCCATGTCAGAATTCAGGACATCTTCACCTTTGCTGCTGAGGCTGTGGCTCAGGTGATACTAGGCTTATTAGTGATTTTCTAATTCAAGTACTGTAGAACTGCTTGAGTTCATTTTTATCTTGTTAGAGGGCATGAAACATAGTGATAAATGACCAATATTTTAATCAGATATATAAGATTGCAATATTTTTGTCCAGATATACTATAGAGTGTGACGACTCTAGGGATGTTGAATACCTTCAAGCACAACAGAAGTCATATGAGGTATGAGACGTTATTATACATTATTATACATTATTATATCCATTCTGGGTTCCTCTAGACTTTCCAGTAGAACACATTATTTATGGTGAAATAAAATTATTTGATTTGTCTTTTTGTCCAATATATTTTTGACACTTTAAAATTTTAAAGGCACAAGTAGCAGACAAGCTTGCAATTTATCCCAACAGATCTGCCTCTCCTTAACAATTTTGTGCTACCGTGTGTACCATCAGTGGTGAACACAATAATTAGGTTCCATAACAAGCAGAAAGGCCAACTGCTCCCTGCCTTCTGTGCTAAGCTAATGCATTTTATGGCAGCTGGGTAGAGGGGTGGCATTTTCAGAGACACCCTCTTAAGTTATTTTCTTTCACCAGCACACTAAAAACATTATGCAAATTAACAAACAATTCAGTGCTGCTTGACAATTTGCATTATGAAATTAATGATCAAACTGGAGTACCTGTTTCCAATAGCAGGGAAAGATCAATCAAGGTCAAAATGCTTTAAAAGAGAAGGCAAAATAAAGCATAGAGAAGGTAACCGTGTCTTTGCTGTTGTCAATAGTGAGGATGTTGGTAGCCAGCCAAACAATTCAGTTTCAGTGTCGGTATTTTTCAGCTTGTATAAAGCAATTTGTTGAAGGCATTAAGCTTCTTTTATTCAGTTGTAATGGACAATTCATTGACTGCTGGCCTTTTTGAAAAGTTGGTGCAGACCAATTAGAAAATGATACCTGCATCCCACAAAAGGCTGAGCTGGTGTAATCAGAACTGGAAGTCTGCATCATATTGATTCTTTGCACAGCTGAGTGAGAAAACAGCCCTATTGTGGTTCAGATTTGGGGGACTGTTTCCACATGTTTGGTCACAGAGCCCAGAGGATTTAATTCCTCATCTGCAAATATTTTGCTTATGGAATCTCAATCCCTTAAATAAATAATGGTCACCCAACTGGGAAATCCTTTTAGAGGTCCTACTCCACCAAGTGCAATTCAGTTGCCTTCCAGTTGCCTTCCACGGGACCTTTACTTCTGGTGTGTTGTAGCTCTTTTGCCTGTTCTCCCGAGGCCTGATCCAAAGCCTGTGGCAACCAATGAAAGTTTTTCTGCTGATTTAAATTACTGGACTGGACTCTGTTTGTTGTTTTTGTTGTTACAGTGTTTTTCTTCATAAAATACATTTTTAAGTTTAGATTTTCTTTTCTTCTTTCACTTCCTTTTCCTTTTTCCTCTTTCATTGTTCCCCTCCCCCCTTCCCTTCCCTTCTGATCCCCCCCTTTTCCCCTTTTCCCTTTTTCTCCTCCTTCTCCCTGTTTTTTTTAGACCATAGACATCAGCTTTCAGTTATTAACTAAATCAGGTTTTTCTCATTTTTCCAGCAAAAGCTCACAAGGAATCTGTTCTCACAAGGTATTAACACAGCTCAACACCAGCAAGATGAAATGAACACCACCAGGATGAAATGAACTCAGTAACTCCTGTGTCAATAGATATTTATTCTTCCTGAGCTTTTGTTTAATTCTCATGCTGGAACCTTTTGTACTGATTGCATAAGCTTCTGAACATCTAAATTAAATGTTTCTCATGGTCTTTGATATAACTGATGTCTTCTTTTACCTTTGCTCATTATTTTTTTAGTATGTTCATTAATCAGCATTCATTATTTATATTCACTGTGTGAAGCTGCTGTTTATAGTTTCCTTTCAACAGAACATCCTCTCAATTTGAGACTTTTTATTTTTGAGACTTTATCTACCAGGCTTTAGCTAGCATAGAGTCATGGAAACTGTTATTCACTTTCAATTCCAATATAATCTCATTTCATAGTATACATTTGCAATATTTTCTGCATTTTGGCAATGATTATTACGCTAAAAAGTGCTATGTTTGCAATCCTGTCAGCATTGTCTCTTTAAAAGGGAAACTTGCTTTTTTTTTTTCTTGAAGAAAATTTGTCCATTGCTTAACCATTTGTAAGTGTCCCTAGAGACACTCTATAGAAGACTGGCAGGATTTGTATTTTTTGAGGATATTTCTATTTTTTGGAGGAGGACTAAGTGAGCTGCCATTGATATGAATCATTTCTATGTTCATAATATTAAACTCCATATGTAATGGATGTTGCCAAAGCTGGAGAAAGGATGGTGCCAAAGGAAATGGACAGTTCTTTGTGAAGGAGCTTGAAATGAGAGGCAACAGTTCAAGGTGCGGAGCAGATGGTAGCCATGGTTGGTAGGGGTAGAAAGCGCTAAGGGTTATCAGTATCACATTGCAAAATCAATATCCTCTTACACCAGCTTCATGGGAATGACACCAAATGGTTCTTGATTTCTTAGCATCATTTAAATATCACTCAGTTGAAATGCCATGGGAGGGAAATGATAGATGCAGACCGGACTGCACAGGGGCAGGGCTTGTGTTTGGTTGCCCTGGTGACAGCAATAGAGCTATCCTTCTGTAAGTGAGGAGAGTAGAAAAGACAAAAAGAAGTGGGAGAGCTGAAGAAAGGAAAGGTTGGATAGGGCTACTCAAGGCCATCTATGTGCACAGACAAAATACACGTTTGTTTAGGGAATTAGACAGCTGGAGACAGCAAAGCGGTCATTGTCACCTTTGCTTTGCCAAATTCATGTGGCACCTACTGGGGTTGATGTAACGTGCTAAAGACTGGGGGGAAGAACTAGTAGTCTATCTCTGTTGTCCTGGTGTCGGCTGGGATAGAGTTAAATTTCTTCTTAGTGCTGTGTTTTGGATTTAGTATGAGAAGAATGTTGATAACACACTGATGTTTTTTAGTTGTTGCTAAGCAGTTTACTAGTCAAGGACTTTGCAGCTTCCCATGCTCTACCAGGTGCACAAGAAGCTGGAGGGGGCATAGCCAGGACAGCTAACCCAACTGCCCAACGGGGTATTCCATACCATATGAAGTCATGCTCAGTATATAAATAGGACGCGTGGTCCAGGAAGGAACGATTGCGGCTTGGTTATCAGTCAGTGGGTGGTAAACAATTGTGTTGTGCATCACTAATTTTGTATATTCTACCATTATTATTATTATTGTTGTTGTTGTTGTTGTTGTTGTTGTTGTTATTCCACAACATCTGTACACACACACACAGCCCCCTTCTACATCCCAGAAACAACACTATTAACACTGTATTTCTCAGGATTTTCCTGGCTCTGTGTCCCAGTTCTGCCACTGGCAGAAAGCTCAGTTAGCCTTTTCTAGGCATTGAGCATGGTAAAATTGAGTTTTACCAAGACTTTGAGAAGTCTTTAGCAACTTCTGATGCTGTATGTTTCCTTTAAGAGACTAAATACAGAATAAAAGACTGAATTTGAATGGAAAATCAGGAGGAAAACTAAGATGAACTCAATGAGGGAACTGGGACAGAGAATAAGCAAGTAGGTGAAGAAGATCAATGGAAAATTGAAACAGGTTTGTCAAGAAGCCTATAATGTTAATCAAGGCACATAAGCCAAATTTTATGATGATTCAGTAATTATTTTTTTTAGGTACTGAGCTAACTCCTGGCATCTGATCTGCAGGAATGGTGAGCACTCTGTGCAAGATAGATACCATGGGAGCTATGTGCAGAGCTTATAAAGTAAAGTGTGAAGCAATGTTAAGTCCTTGAAAAAATAATTTCCTTAGTGACTTAAATTGGCCACTTCAAATCTATGGATACAGCAGACTTTAACCTCTCCAGGCCTTAGCATTTCAGCTGCGAATGGAGTAAATGCTTTGAAAGGGTGCTGTGAAAATGAATGCATGATAAAGATGAGTTACACAGAAAATCTCATGAGGAAATTAATAATTCTGTCTTCTGAGCAGTGTTATAATTGCGTGCAATAAATAAGGCCTAGAGCTGCACAATGAAGAATAAGGAGAAAACAAAATATTGAACTGCTGCTCATTAAATGAGCACTGTCTCTTCTGCACATTGAATGAAGTAGAGGTCCTCTGGGGAAAAAAGTATGTGACTATGTAATTAAAAAACATATCATTATGTGTTCACATGAGGGAGCCAGATTAAGGCAACTCGAATTCTGACATTTTCTAATTTGGAGTGCTTTCTATGCAGATTGTTTTGCAGGCCTTGGATACCGAAACTTTAGGCTGGTTTATGTCATCATACTTTTGCTTTTGCTCTCTTTCACCAATTTCAGCCAAACCTGGCAAAATTTCAAGGACACTAAAGGAGGTATTGAGTTTGAGGTTAAGTATGTAAATGTAGGTGTCTTAAGATAGTATGTATCTAAAGATAGTAAGTAAGTGTCTAAGTTCCTGATACACTCAGTGGAGACCTAGTCTCAATTCAATTGCCTGCACAACTGTCCAGTGCCATTTGATATAATCTCATATATCCTGCATGGTTTCCCCCTGCCACTGCAGAAGAGTCTCTCATAGGTTCTGTGTCCAAGGTAATTCATTTGACGAAGCCCAGGGAGGGAGTTGGTGTCCCCAGATGTAAATTTATCAGCTGAATCATTCTCTAGGCTCAGCTGACTGGATTGACAAGATCTCCATTGACTAAAATTGGAGCTAAGAGATATAATGTTCCCTTAGATACCTAAATGTGGATATCTAAATTTAGATGTCTTTTTATGAAACTGAATCCTGTGTTAAGTACCTGAAAATGTTATGTTCTTTCAATATACCTCTCTGTGGGAAAGACAGGGTGAACTCAACCATTGTCCATTATACCTCAGCAAATCCCTTGCCAGTTAGCATGCATACATCAGCTGATCGTTTGGGGCACACTTAGCTCCCGATTAGCTGTACTGTATATGTTCTCTCTTGTCCAGATAGATGGCAAAAACATAGCTAGTGCATGTGGGAGGAAACAGGGAAAGGAGTTCTGGGGGGCATGGGAGACAACAGAAAATATTGCCTGGTGATATGAGAAGGATCTGGAAGTAATGCAATCAAGGTGTTACATAGGATGTGGTATTGTAATAAGGAATAGGTGACACATGAAACGTATGACACAGATCAGTTAGAAATAACGTTTCATTTTTTCCTCAGTTCAAAGACAATGCATTTTATAACACATTTAAGTTTGGATAGTTGTTAAGTCATTTCTTTTCTATAAAGAAGGATGTGAATTCTTTAGTTTTAAATGTTACTTTCTGTTTTGGAAGGGTGCTGACAGTTGCTCACTTTGAGTCAGGTGACAGGCGGGTAGGAATACACGAGATATATTACGTCTATCAAGACATGAGTTTGTGCTGTGAGTTCATGCCTAAGTCAACCACTTTTGTCTCCTTTTATGTTTTAACATTAAGACCATATAGCTTAGTTTGAATCCAAAAGGCTTTGGGTAGATTTTGTAAAGGCCTCCTATAAGGTGAATCTCCCAAATAAATAATGTGCAAGAGTTATTACACTTCCATGAAAAGTTTCAAATTTTGTCTAAGAAAAATGAAATAGTTTGCAGCACTGTACCAGATTTATTTGGTGTCTCTGTACTTGTCCATTGTCCATAAGCATGTTTCAGTTTCTCAAATGAGGCTGAAGTTACCTGTAGAGTCCTTAAAATATCAAGATAACAAACTAAAATAAAATCCACACTGATGAAATGCCCTGAATGCTGTTCATGAGGCATCTATGAGATGTTAGGCCTTCTATACATATAGATTCTGACATTTTCTAGAGGTGTCTCCCGAAAACAATAGACTTCCTTCACTGCCAAAGATAGGAGGAAATTCCTCTTTTTGATACCTACTTCTCCCACTCTGTGCATTACATCCACAGGAGATCTTATAGATTCATCTTAGTGTCTCTCCATTCCTGTCCTCTTCTTCCCTTTTGTTTGTTTTTGACTGCCCATCTCCCTTCCTTTCAATGATCCTCACTGGTGGAAGGACAAGGAGAACTCAGTTAAGTTTCCTCACCAGACAGTGTGTTTACACCACACATTTCCCACCTGTCTCTCTTGCATATTTTATCTGACAGTTTCCCATCATGTCCTGCCTCACGTCTCCCACACACTTTACAAGGTTCTCTTTTTATGGATGTTCTTGCTTGTCGCTTGTAACTCCTTGTAGCTTGTAACTTTTGCACTCCTGCTGTCCCATTTTCCTTCCTGACCCACCACTGCCTGAGGCTTCCATGTGTGTCTGGTCTATTCTTTAATGGTAGAAACTGTTGAGTAAATGGAGTGGTGTTTCAGATGATGCAGCAATTAATCAGTGGTGGAGTATGGCTAATGTAAACCTCCCATGTAAAGAACCACCTGGAGCCACGTTTAGTCACTCTAATCTACTGTGTCATCCTAAACCAGGGCTCCAGCTCATCCAGCTCCTGAGCCTGGTGCAGAATCAAATCTATGCTATAGTGAATAATTCCCTTTGAGAGGAAATTTAGACACTTGTTTCTGTTTTTCAGTCGATTGGTCCCTTTCCAGCTTACATTACACTGCTTGGATTGTCAATGAATTTCTAGAAGCAGCAGCAGCAGTCATTTCACATAGCACATCCCGCTGTGGGCTGTGTATGAAATTTATGCCTTTAATTTTTGTATATAAAGCCTCACTATTGTGGCTGTGGGCATTTTATAAACCTCAGAATGAATAACGAAGATATTCACAGCCCACGCCCCCACACTCCATTATAGATATGCCACAATCAGCTGGGAGTCATGGCATTTATCAACTACTGAAGGATAATGCAGTTTATCACTTTTTAATGAATTATTTTCTGTACTGTTCATTTCCAGGACAGATAAATACAGTCAAGGACATCCTGTATCAGGAGGGAATTATGCTGCAATTTCCTCTAAGTTTAATGATATTTAGCTAGATCCTTCCCCATAGGTTATGGTTTGTTTATGTTGTACCATGGTACAGAGGCTGGCACAGGAAGACTTGGTATGAACCATGGTTGAGGCATCTTATCCTTACACCCACCATAGAAGACATGGTCAAAAAACCTATATGTGAAGGGCCTCAGCTCCGTGGAGCGGATGAATAGAGATGTAGAGTAGAGCACCATCCTTTAGGTGGTCGTCAGTCAAAGAAGAGCATATCTAGTCTGAACGGTCAGCCTGAAGAGATTTGTGCTGCAATTTATAGAAACAATGTTAATTTTGTAGTATCTACATGCTTTTAATTCAGATAGAGCTTGTGAGAAAGCCTACTTAAATCYGTCTTTCAAATATAAATTTGAAAATGGGAGCCAGGCTTCTCTGGGAGATGACAATTCCATATTGCTGCTGTTTTCTGGAGTTTGAAGGAAGTGCCAAGACAGCTCTGGGCGTGTAAAAAAACCAACCCAAAACAATATTCATACTAAATAAAATTTAAGTATCAAAAACCTCAAAAAAATCTCTTAGTGAAATGGTTGTTGAAAAAGGTATGTCTCTACACAGTGCCTCAGCTTTGGTAAAATGAGTTATCATGACAAAAATTCATGTAGCCGGAATTAATCTGATGAACTCTTAGAAGAATGTTGTTATTTGAAATCTAGAACCTTTTCAGATGTATCAGTGCTGGCATTTCTACAGATGATGTGATGAATAGCTACTTCAGGTTAATATCTAGATGTTATTTAATACATCACAGCTAGTTTATTTATATAGCTGTTGGCAATACATCAGAATTTTATAGCAGGAAGTTAGGATTGCTTTTAAATACCTTTTTCAGTGATGCCATTCTGCCTGGATTTTATTTTTTTGTTATTTTATAAATGTGCATTGTAAGGTTTTTTAATGGTTTCAAATTTTGTTTATAGATATTGTCYATGTTCAGACTTCGACTTTTTGGTGTCCTATATACTTTATTGCATATTCTGGTATCACTATTCATGCTATTACTGGTTGCAGGCAGCTTACTTAATGTATGATTCTTTTTGTCATTACATGCTTCTCTTTCTTCTGTTTACTTGAAACATTCTGATTTGGGCCTTGATTCAGTAACTTTATTACTCTGTACTTATAGGTATAAAGCACTGAAACCATTAGGATTTCCAGAAATTTACTGAATGGATGTCAAGATCACCGCTAAATATAAAATCCTTCAAAAATGTAGTTGGTTTGAATTTTTTTCTGTGTTCTTAATAAAATAGATATGAAAAACAAGTAAAGATTTTTCCATCTAATGTATTTCTTCCTTTTAATAGATTAAAACTTGCTTGCAATACTTATTTAAATCCAAACTACTAAATGTGCCAAAASTGGAGAGTTAATACTGGAAAATGCTATCTTTAATGTAAAACGTTTAAGGCAAGATCTTACAAATAAGTATATACTTGTGTTTTTTTATTTGCATGTTGCCTTGCACAGTCAGTCCTTACTGAAGTTATATATTTTTAGACCAGTATGAATAGGATAATGCTTAGATTTAGTTAAGAGTTACATAGGAAGATGAGTGAAGAGAGTTTGTGATTTTCAAATAAAATACTCAGCATGAATCTATACAATCTGTGGCATTAACTGCAGTGAAGTCTTATGGAGGAGCTGGAGACAACAGAATGTTAGCAAGTTTTGAATATCTAATTCCCTTATGTATATTTTGATACTCATGTAGTGTCAAATGGTGTATTCTTTTATTTTGGAAGGTCAAAAATATTCTAAAACAATTGATAAGAAATTAATCTTTTGATCTGCTTTAGTTTAAATATGTCTGTTTTTTTTTTTTTTTTTTTTTAAATGTGCTTTTTCTTTTAAAGGACAATGAGAAACCACATTTGATGAAGATCTTAAAAAACATGCTTCAGCCTAAAGCAATTTTTTGTTTTCCAGTTATTAACGCTTTTTCCAGGGGGTATATGATGGAGACTCAAAACACAACTATAGTGATATTGTATGGATAGCAACACTGTAACAAGGCTCCCATGACTGCAAATTTTATCCTTTTAAGAGAACTTCAGGATTTGAAAAATATTTAAGTAATCACTGTTTCAGAGTTATCGTCTGGTAATGCCTGGGAACTGGTGACCCAAGGGACTAATTCCAAACATTACTAGAAAATGACATTGTTCACGTCACTGTGGAAGTGTCTTGGTGAATATAAATTGTAATATAAAGCATTTGCAAGCAATCTGGCCATCTGCTGTTTCCTGTCGATATTGTTCAAGAATAATCTCATAACTTCTCAAAAACAAGTCAATGTGCCAGCACCTGAGGTAAAAATCTTTGAGATCCCAAGAGGATATAATCTTTTTTTCCCCTCTCCCCTCTCGTAACTGCACTCGTAACATTGTCTCATGATGATAATAGAGAAGGACTGGAGCTTAAACCTACGTATGGAAGTTGCTCTTCTCAACTTCCAACCTTCCTTGAACAGAGAATTAGAAATTTGTCTTTCTTGTAACACTCCATTAGGTCTGCTCAATGCTCAGATGGAAGAGAGATACCCCAGAGGCTGCCCAAGGCAGGAAAAGAGACATACCTGAAGGACAATTAAAGTAGGTCTTATATGTTACCAGCATGTCGTGATTTATTGTCATTATGGGTTTCATTTCTGTGTCTGCTTTGCATCAGTCTATTTGCACTTGGTTTTGCAAGGCTGATAGATCCAGCCACATGTGTCCCTCTGGAATGGGAAAAGCTTAGTCTGCTTCAAGATATTGCCACACTTGGCCAAAGGAAAGAGGTAGTCCTCACTAGGACTGTGATCTCTCACGACTGCAAAATTTTTTGAGGTTGCGAACAGTTGAAAACAAATTAGGGGAATCTTTTTTTTCCACTTCTCCAGACAGTTCACTGGGTAAAAATCTGGCAATATTCTCATTTTCTGGAAAAGTCTTCAATCACTTCCCTCCTCCTTTTTTCACATTGGCTTTAAATGTTGCCAAAATGAAACATGAAACTGAGGAAATTTAATATGCCGAAAGTCCCACAAATTTTATTAGCACAATAGTTCTATGTAATTTGTGCTCTTACATCTGATCCTTGTTCTTACTTTTCAGGTTGACTTTGATTTCGGTCTCTGTGCATTAACAAGCCTGAATTCCTATCTCACACCATTTTTGGTTTTATTTTTATTTTAATGCTATTCCTAACTCAACAGTTAGCATTACAGTGTATTGATTTTCAGGGCAAAGCTCAGTGTACTTGATCACTGGCTGTGTTATTGAGTGCCTTCCATAAGAGACCCTAAACATGTGAAAATAGCACACCATGGCTTTTTTTTTTCCTTTTTCCATGCCATATTTGGAAGCTCATTCACGGCCCATTGGGAAAGGTTAGGACTATAATTAGACCTTTTTCTCTACACATTTCRGCAATAGGATGCATGAAGGTTAGTAACAGTTTCCTTTTAATTGATCCCTGGTGATTTTACTGTAAAGCTGTTAACTTGTGCACTGGGGACCCACAACCCGCAGGCTCCTTGTGCTGACATTTGCAGCAATGATTAGAATGTCATTGCTTTCCAATACTTCATTGTCATTCAGGGAGCACTCGAAATGCCTTTTACCTCATATTGCAATGGAACACACATTTGCCGGCACACACACACACACACACTGGCTTTTCCATTTGAGCAGCATAGGCCTTTGAAACTGGATTTGTTTTGAACATCCACCTCAGTATTGCCTTGGTTTTCTGCACAGTGTCACTCTCTTGTCTCTCATACTAATGGAAACAAAGCTAAACCACTCACTCTGCACATAATAGTGGACCCCAAGGGCAAAATCTCTGTCAGCATGGAAAATAGAGAAAACAAAGAAATTCTAACTATTCGTGTGCGCGCAAGAGCTAACATTCATCCATGTCAATTCTCTCAGGTCTCTGAACATGAAATAGTCCAGTTTCAACTCCCATCACATCACTTATTAGAGATCAGTACTCAAAATTTTAACAGGTCCTGGGACCAGTGTACTTGAGGGCTTGGGAAAAAGTTAAAAAAAAAAAAAAGGGAGATTCTGGTTGAAGACCTATACTCTTTGTCATTGAGCTGTGTAGCTGTTACTGAAAATTTCTCCTTTCAACTCCTATTTTTCATTTTTCCTATCTGGAGCCAGATTAAGTAAAAATATATATGGAATTTGAAGTGTATTTTTAGGGGAAGTAGACTTATTGATTTCAATATGAGTAATAAACAGAAAAGCTCATTCAACAGGAGTGGCAGAATCCGGGTCTTAGTCATTCTTGCTGTTCTCTTTAAATTCAAATTCAACTGAAACTGAACAAAAGTGGGATTTCTGTTGGKTTTTTTTTGTTTGTTTGTTTTGGTTTGGTTTTTTTKKTTKKTTTTTTTTGTTTGTTTTTGTTTTGTTTTTTTTTTTAATTTAATTCAAGACATAAAATTAACATTGAACTAAAGTGCCTTCTGTGAAAGTTTTTGTTAAGGATTTTAATACAATGCCCAAGTTAAATAAAATAACTTGTACTTTCTTGGAAAGCATCAGGAATAAACCTTATTCTTCACCTGAAATCTCCAATAGAAAAAGTGATTGCTTCACAAACTACAACCTGAAAGATTTCTTTCTAAATATCTCTGAGGAGTACATTGGTTTGATTAATAAATTAGTTTTATCAGGATGATTTAAGACKTTTATTCTAATGCACTATCTAGGTACAAATTCTCTAAATCCAGCGTAGAAAAGTCTGTGTAGAAATGCACAGTTCAAGGTTAAGTTCATGTATTTGTTTTTATTTCAGTAAAACAGGGATGAGGGCCACATAATTAATGTTCAATGATGTGTCTCTGAAAGGGCCAGGAGGGAAGTAAACAACACAATCGTAATAAATAAGGAAGGCAAATGAAACCTCCTACAACGCCAGTTGACTGGCATATGTAGTATTGAGTGATAGTGCAAGGGCAAAACTTGTAAGTGCCTCTACACCAATCTGGAATCCTAAGAATAAGATGGGGAAATGAGTGCTTGGCATCAAATGACAATACTGGTTTGAGTATCTCAGGGACCTTGTRGAACTTTGTGAGAGACGCTGGTGCTAACTTTCCAGGGATGACAGAGTGAGATGTACAGGCACAGTATGTGAAGGATAATATAAAGTGTAACRGCATAACAATATTATGGAAAAATAGAAAAATACTTGCAGATGGAAATCCCATACTTCAACAATAAAAATCTAGTGCTGTTCTTGTACTGTGGAGTGAGAGTGATCAGGACATGTTAAATAAGATTAGAGAAGCTGCAGCTTTAGCATAGGTGCTGGTAGTCATATTGACTGGATCAATGCCTCATCAGGACAAGATGCAGAGATTAAGTTACTAAATGCAATAAATTACTGCTTCCTGGAACATCCTGATTCAGACCCCAGAAGAAAAGGTGCTGTTCTGTATCTTGAGGCACAGGACCTGATTCAAGAAGAAGAAATGGGACAGCTGCTCTGCGGTAGTGATTACAAAGCAATTTGTTTCAACATTGTCATAGGAGAGACTGGCCCAAATAAATCTAGCACACAAGTATTGACATGATTCTTGAATATTCAAAGCAGAGGACTACAGAAAAATGAGGCAATTAATAAAAACAAAACAAAACAACATAACAACGGAAAGCAGTGTTCTGAAAAGGAAGATGTCTACAAACAGTCTAGAAGCTGTTCAAAAATGGTAATAAAAGCAATAAAACAATTGTGGATATTGGAGTATATGAAAGATTTAGGCTATAGAAAGTGGCCAAGGCTTTGCATTCCCCGACAATAACATCTCCTGCTGTCACTGGTAGAGGAGTAACACTGGGCTCGTAGACCACAGTCTGATGCAGCAAGGCACCTCTTACTCCAGTTCCCACTGGTCCTCTGGATATGGCTGTCCCAGTAAATTAAACAGTACCAGGGTCTGGAACCTGTGTCCTTGGACTAAAAAATCCATACTGTTAAGTTACTGGCTACTGGAGTTAACCATGGGCCAGGGTTGTTCTCAGTAAGCAAGTTGTACGTGTCCAGCTTCTCTTGGGAGGTTGGAAGCATTTAGCTGTATGGATGTGAGGTGTGCCATGTCAGCTGGATGAGCTGTTATATTTTATGTAACTTTATAAACACAGGCGCAGAGACTATATTGCAAAGGCAGCTAATCATGTCAGGAGGGTCGTGATTCTTATAGAGCCACAGCATATATATCCGAATAGGAGCATCAGTATATACGACAGAGAGTATACATATCTGCCAGATCATCCTGCCTAACAAAAAMATTATTAAAAAGTAGCAAAGCTTGAAACTTGAAAAACTTTAAAAAAAGAGTAATGAAAAACATTATTATTATTATATGATGAACTATGTGAAACTATCCTCACTGGATACTTCATTAATATGCCATTTCTAGTAACTTTTGTTCACTTTTCCAGTTATTCACTGAATGAAGGAGTAATGGGGAAATAGATTGCTAATTAAAAACTGAACAGTTTTCTGTGCATAATGAGGCAAGCAATCCATTGGCAGCCATTTCAGAATCAAAAGAAGACAAATAAAATTCCTTTCTTGCCATCCATTGCTGAATCTCTCTTGTTCTGGAGACCTGACCAGATTTCACCAGGAGTTAGATGATTTCCAGTACTGTATTTATTAAACAGTTTGGTTCTACAATATTTCTGCACTTGAAAATGTAAAAACATCTGTGAAAAAAAMCAAGAGAAAGTTAAATCATGCTTGAGAATTTAATGCTCTTTATCTAGTTAAGTTTTAAATATTTCAGACAACCCAGTGCATCACTACATGCCTTTTCTACAATGTATTAGACCCACATGATTTCTTAAGTTCTACTTAGTACTTGAGGTGAAAAAATGTTTCACATTGGTGAAAGCATACAAAGGATATTGTGGTAACTACGGTCATAATCAGTCATGCATTTAGGAATATCTGTTAGTTACAGATCAACGGTTGCCTAATTTTTTTTGCAGAAACTGATCCTTTATTCCAGTGGTTGTAAATTATTGTGAAAAAAWTACATGTCTAATATTGCAATTGTAGTTGTATCATTTTGACAAGAAAAGTTAATGCYTAGTTTCTACACTCTTCTGCAGTTAAAATAAATAAATCAGGAAGGCACCTCTTCTATTCTAATCTGGAAGTGAGGTACCTATAAGGCATTCAGAGTGCCAGTGTCCTAGAAAGGAATTCAAAGCCCAGAGCTAGGGTCTTAGGCTTGCTATACAATTTGAGAGAAGAATTAGGTGTTTTAGCGTAGTGGCTCAAAGATCTGCATRCTGACCTGGAGAGCTGGCCCATGTGAAACACTCAGCATGGAGATAGTTCTGTCTGCAACTCCTCATACCTTGATTATGACAGCCTGAGATGACCCTCAGCTCAAGCAGTGCCGAGGAGCTGGAATCCTTCCAAGAGCATGGATACACATAGCTGCTCTTCCAAAGCACTCAGAAGACCTCAATGTTTTAACGTAAACATGGTATCCTGAGGGGGTGAAAGGGGTGGTGTTTGCTTCATCTAAGAGGTTGGAATGAATGCAAAGGAAGAAGGCGCACAGGTAGTGTTTTCCTCGATCCTGTCAGTGGCAGGGAAGAATACTGAAAGGATCAGGAAAACACACCTGATTAACACATGATTCAGAGGCTGGTGCCATTGGTGGAATTTTGGTTTTTTTGATCATGGGGAGGTTTACACGGCATCAGGCCTGCTGGAGATGGATGGARTTCAGCTGTCTCAAAGGGGGAAAAGGATTCTTGCCCATGAATTGGCGGGGCTCATCGGGAGGGCTTTAAACTAGGTTCGAAGGGTGTAGGGGATAAAACCAGGCTCAGTAGAGATGAGCCTAGGGGTGGCATGCCGATGTCAGGGGTGAGATCGATAGTCCAGCTCAGGTGCATCTACACSAATGCATGCAGCATGGGCAGCAAACARGAGGAGCTGGAAGCCATTGTGTGGCAGGATAGATATGACTTAGTCGCCATCACAGAAACATGGTGGGATGACTCTCATGACTGGAGTGCTGCGATGAATGGCTATAAGCTCTTCAGAAGGGATAGGTGAGGAAGGAGAGGCGGTGGGGTGGCTCTGTATGTTAGGGAGTGTTTCGATTGTACAGAGCTCAATGACTGTGATRAATGGGTCGAGTGCTTATGGGKAAGGATGAGGGRGAAGGCCAACAAGGCAGATATCCTGCTGGGAGTCTGTTATAGACCACCCAACCAGGATGGAGAGGCTGATGAAGCATTCTAGAAGTGGCTGGCAGAAGTCTCACGATCGCTTGCCCTTGTCCTCGTGGGGGACTTAAGTTACCGGATGTCTGCTGGAAATACAACAYGGCAGAGAGGAAACAGTCGAGGAGGTTCCTGGAGTGTGTGGAAGACAACTTCCTGATGCAGCTGGTAAGTGAGCCTACCAGGGGAGATGCCTCGCTTGACCTGCTGTTTACCAACAGAGAAGGACTGGTGGGAGATGTGGTGGTCGGAGGCCGTCTTGAGCTTAGCGACCATGAAATGATAGAATTCTCAATTCTTGGTGTAATTATTGTCAGCACAAATGAACTCTTTCCTCCTCAATTAATTTCTTTTTCTGTTAGAGTTATTTTAAAAAGAGTACCAGACAAAAATCTCTCAGAGAACTCTAGCAACTGAAGTTATACTCCGTGAACACTTAGGTACTATTTGTTAGAAACAGAGCAGTGATGTGCAGTGAATCATGTAGTTTAAGATTATAGCTTCATTTTTTTCCTCACATTACAACCCTGTGAGGTATCCATAAATACATACTTGTTCTCTGATTTTTTTCAGATTTTTTTTTCCCCCTCCTCTTTTTTAACTCTCTGTATTCATCCCTTCTACCCCCTGGAAGATTATTTAATARTTACGTCCTCCGTATCTTTGTTTGTGTGAGATAAGTATGCAGGCATTCTTCTGTGAAAATTCATGAAGAATTAACCTTTCAGTTTCATAATAAATATGCTTTTGAAATTTATTTTATGTGAGCACGTGTATAAAAAAAGCATTCAGAAAAATCAAAAAACATCACATGAAATGTGAGCAAGTCTTTCTGGGACATTTCTTTTAACAAAGTGTTCTGAATGAGTGGTTTAGAGGCTGCCCGAAGAATCACCTTCAAAGGTATTAGCAGAAAGTGATTTTAATAGAGATTTTTAAGGGTGCGGCTTGCATTGATATTTTGAAAGCTTTGCAAACACATACTTATCCAGAAGACCACCCAAACACCTTCAGAATTCTTACTATCAYTTAAACATATTTTAAAACTTTAGTCTGTATAACATTATGTATGATGAACATAACAGAATGTACAGAAGTTTACAATGATTTGCTGCAGGTATTGATTATGTCACTGCTAATATTTATGGGGATTCGAAGAGTATTGTTGTCCTACAAGGTTAGAGAGTACCATGGCATATTCTCGCCCTGACAGCAAAAGGAACAGGTTTAATGTGTCAATACCAATAAATACTCCCTCAGAACCTAAAATCAGGTGTTCATATCCAAACTGCTGTGGGCTCTGGATCATACTGACTCCTGAGTAGTGCCTAGTGAGAGAAAGCTCCTTGCTACCAGCCGACAGTAAGCCAATTGTTCTAGCAATTTAACTATATAGATAACTAAGTCATGGTGCCTGGGGCTGTGTCCTGGCACTTKTTGATTTACTGTTCTCAACAAGTCTCAAATGTGATGTCTTTATTTCCATTATACTGGTTATCATTTACTCCTCCCTTCTTTCCTTCCTGACATGAGTGCTGATCAGCACGTAGAAAGATAGATGGGGAAATTTTGATCTGTGTCTGGGGTGACAGTGGGATGATCAGYCCAAGCAGCCGTAGTATGGACATCCTAACAGCCTACTTACTGCTGGAGGTGCCTGTTCTGGGGTKACCACGGGCTGCCATGCAGATATTGGCCTTTCTGACACGGCTGAAGGTGGCAGTGGATGCCCTGGTTCCTGGCTGCTACAGTAGGTGGCAACACCTTTCTGTGGTTATCACCTTGGGTTGTTTTATAATCACAGTATGGATGGCAGAAGTATTATAGCCCATTAACAATCCCCTGAGCCCCCCACAGCTCTTTTGCTTTCATATTGAAACCTCCATAGGTGTTTCCTAGCATGAACAATTCTGACGTGATAAGCTGTAACCAATGCATGAGCCTCTGGAGCCATCATAATGTATCATGCCAATAGGACTGCAATGCTTAGGTACTGCATTATTAAATTTTTGATGAAAATTATTTTTTGCACAGCAGGTGCTTTTCTAAATGAAATAATTCCATTGATTTAATTTTTTTCCCAAGATCCCTAAAGGCAAAAGAGCACATTATTGACTAATGATGTGAAACATTTCAGTTAAACTCACCCCCAGATCCCCAATCCCACATACACATACAAAAAAAGGAATCTGCTTTATCTTGGTCAACACAAGAAGCACCTGGCCTTTATTTGATTGATTCCTAGTGTGTAAATTAGAAGAAAGCAAGCTATATTTATTCTTTCAGATTTTTAAGGTTCTATTGGCAGTTAGATGAAAACACATCTGGAGCTTTTCTGCCAAGTGAAGAGAATAATTCTGGGATTATGTGAATCTAAAGAGAAATCACAAAATAATCTTCGTGATAAGATACAGGATGCTACCATTAAAATACTACTAATACAAAAAGCCATTAACCCTACTGCCAATTCAAATGCTCAGATTAGTTTAAACTGTGTCTCTCTTCCTTAGCAGGAAAGAAATTCAGCAAAGAACATGTCTAAGAACAATAGGAACATTAGGGTGCCCTACTGTATTCTCCTTCCTTCGGAGGCTGGGTAATTGTTTTGCTGATCAGGCCAAAGAGTCCCAGCTTTTTTGATGATGATTGTCACCRTGAGAAAGTATGATCTACCACATTTTCAGTGTGTGAGAAATTAAAATTGTCATGAAATTTTCATATGACAATTTTAGGTGAACCCATATCAGAGTTCAGAAAAAAAAAAATATTTGCAAAACCATTATCTAGTTCTTCTGTTCCTATCTGATTTCACTGTGTGGTATATATAAGTGCAAGCACATATGCATATAATCAGTTTAGTTGCACTGTGTTTCCTGACAGTATGGGCTAGCTACTATCCCTCAGATATGCAAAGGGTAACTGGATGAAATACAGGGGTTTACCAGACTAGCTGACTAAACAGTTCCTTCTGCATTTAATCTCTATGAATCCCAGCTAGGTTAAGGACACATTTACATTTAGATACGAATTTCAGCTGCAAACAGATATGAACTGTTTTCATTTGTGCTAACAGAAATATTCAGAATTGCAACACAGAGAAGCTAAAAATGACAGTGGTGTTGCGCTTGAGGGAGTAAGCCTTGCGAAGAGGCAGCTATACTGCTTCAGATACGAGATGGTAAGTCCATATTGGTAGATTCCAGATACGCTGGTCTCTGCTACTTAGAGACCTCAAGACCTTATTTGGGACTATGATGTAGACAGCCGTCTAAGAAAATAGATCCTGCACTGGTTCTCGCCTTTGTAATTATTGTGGGATGTAGCTAATACTGAATGTGAAAAGGGTAAGGAGAATGTGATTATTTTTTTTCAGGAAATACCTGAAAGAGCAGTCCTCCATGCAAGTGCTTTAATGAAAAAGGATGGAAGGGTTACACAACTGAGATAACTGGGCAGATAYGGTGAAATGACTTTGAGATCACTGTTCTTATGATGTATTTTACCTCAGCTATGTTCAGCTGTAATCTGGGATCAGAGGGTGATTGAGATTCATATAAAAACCCCAAACCCTGGTTTCTGGCTTCCATGCCCAAGCACAACCAGATCAGTTCACATTCTCCATAGCATCAGTAAACTTTTGTTCATTTGTATTCCTACCATAGACTCTTGCCCTCGGTTTGGAAGCATAATTCCTTGATTAGAAAAGTTTGCTCCTTGACTTCTGAAGTGCTGAGCAGTGCTAATGCTTGTTGTATTAAATTTCACATATAAAAGAAGGCCCTGGAGTTGTGAGGAACAAGTAAGTGTACAGCTAGTCAGAACAATTATGTAGTGCYGGAGGCAATATTTGCTGCTTGTTTGTATATATCTAGCTGGAGAGCCCTTATCAAAAACTACTTTACTGAATCTGAAAAGGTTAGGGGATTTTTGGGGGGTTATCTCACACAGCTTCTTCATATTGCCTTAGGTTGTTTAATTCACGTCCTTAAAGGACAAGTAAGCTATGGAAGGAAAAGATTACAGTGCCCCTGCTAGTTCTAAACAGTGTGTATTTGATTTATTCAGCCCTCTTACTTTTATTTGAGGTGAAAATCTCATCCAAAGGCTGCTGACTCTCTCTGTATTCCAGATGTTGCTATATCAGCCTAAGTTGCATTTCTCATATCTCCCTTCTCCTATCTGTCAAGTTTATGAAAAATTAGAGTCCTCATACAATCAAAATGTCATCCTCCCTGCCTTCCCAGGCAAGCCTGGCTTTTGATTATGGGTATGCAGTCATGTGTAAACCTCATATTGGACCTCATCAACAGGACTGCTTAAGGACTGTGGAATCTGCTGCATGATATTATTATATCAGGTTTTTATTGAAAAACTTCATGTGCTACAAAAACATTGATTTTTTTTTTTCTTTTAAATGAGATGGTGAACATGTTCTGGGAGACTTGAATACTTAGCTAAAAGGCAATGTTATGGTGGAGAGATTTTTGTCTGTGATTTATAGGTCTGAATCCACCCTGGATCAGTTGTGACCGAGAATTAATAATACGTTATGGTCTTTGGTACTGATTCCCATAATCAAATGGATTATGTGTTTGTATTTCAGTGGAAGAAGGATATTTAGCTGTTAGCTGACCTAAAAGCTCACTTCTTGTTGCTCAGCTCAGAAAGAGTAGTACTGACAGAATGGAGGTAATTCTTTAAATGTCTTTTATTTTCCTTAAGCACCAGAACAACAAATTTATAAGTGTTGACAGGACATGTACACTATATGTCACCCTCCAGCCACATCCTGTGAAGCACTTGCCAARACCTTCTAGCAAACTAAGACCTGAAGTAAAAGACCAAAAGTCACAACAGAAAAGTACATAGTAAAAGAAGAGGGGAGGGATAGCACAGTGGTTTGTTTTAACGTAAAACTCGCCAACAACCTGAGGAAGTGAATCTAGTCCCAACTATAGAAAGAACAGCAACAGCAAGAGGAGTGATAAAATAAAACATACAGTTTCATAATGTGCAACTAATGGAATTCACTGGCACAAGTTAACATGGCAGTCAAGATTGGTAGCAGCAACTGGACAAAAATTTGACATGCAAAATCAGATTTCCAAATGTTCTGCTATCTTTGTTTTTAATGAGTGATGCAAAAGGGATGAAAAGCAGCTGGACTTGGTTAGCTGGGGGGGTTCTCCAATAGCAGAGAGTCTCACATAAATCACAGATTTGGGTTYTGATGAATAGGGGCTTGGCTGGAGGACTTAGAGGCTTTGGAATCTATAACCAAATCTATATRTCTAAAAAATACCTATCGTGATGCTGGAACTAGGCTGGCCTTCAGGAAAGCACAGCTCTATAAATAGAATACAATTATTTCTGATTAACTTTACCTGGAAAACTCAGTGCAACAGAGAACCTGCTCCTTGTATGGCAAACAATTTCAATAATAAGATTGATAAGGTTTTTTGGTTTTTTTTGTTTTCATGTTTCCAGGTTTAGTATAGTGATTTTGTACCTACAGGTTGAAATTTAAAAATTAGGGACTCCCTCCACTTTCGCTTTTTATAAACTGCAAAGGTGTGTATCCTGGGAGAAGGAAAGGTAATGGTAAACTGTTTCAATATAAAGTGTCATGAAAAATGCTGGCTGCAACTAGAAAATTACATTTATATCATTAGAAACTTACACCAGTACAATGTCACGTGAGTTGAATTTACCATGTTCTTAGGACCACAGCCCAAATTCTAAAGAATAAATCTTTATTTAACAGTAAAAAAATCCTGTGTCACTTAATACAGCATAACACTGCACACTAAGGAAATTGAAAACACTAACTGCATGTGGTTTTTCCATCAACACTAGTGTGATAAGAACAGGTTTGGGTCTCTTCTGGCTCACTGTTCCCTTTTACCCATCTCCCCYTGCATTCCAGGTCAATCCATCTTCTATCATTTCAGAAACTTTTCTGGTTTTAGTTTTTCCATGGTATCCATTACTGTAATATCTAAGTGCTGACCTTCTAATCTGCCCACTTTTAAGAAAGTCTTTGAGAAAAAGGCCAGTTCTTTAACCTCACCTTGTCAATTGTGTTATTTAAACCAGTTAGTCTTAATAGATATACAATACTATTTCCAAGGCAATAACTCAGATTCTTATGGCTTTATGCCCATTTCACCACATTTTAATTTGAGTGTAGCCTACCAAGTGTTWTATGAAATAAGGTCAGGATATTCTTTTCTTTGTATTTAAATATTTCACCATGTCATTTTACCCGAGTAATTTGACTACAGTTTCAGTGCCTTTTACACAATGAGTTCAAAGCGCTGGCTGACTCTTAAGAACTGGCTTTTCCAGCAATGAAGTATGTTTTGCTACAGTCTCTGCCACTAGAACAGCTCACTTTCAGCATTCTGAATATAACTGGAAGTGAGATGGGCTCTTTAAATTTAGGTTTGTGTTAAAATAAAACACTTTGATTGAGGTAATGCTAACAGTCTGATCTGGGTAAAAATTCTTCTTTTCCCTCACAAATGCTTTACTCTAATTTTTTTATCCCTCTCTTTACTAATAAAAACTCATTGTATTTATGATCTTGACCTGTAACACAAGAAAGGGAGGAAGAAGAGTGAGACACTATGGAAGAGCTAAAAGATAAGTAAGTTCTACGTTTATTTCCAGTCTACCATAAAGAACAGTAGTCAGTCTTACATACGTAGTTTTTCAGTGTCTTGAGATTATTTTATGTCATATATTTATAATGAACAAAAGCAGCCTACAGAATTAGGCCATTAGGTCATAAGCAGGCAGACTGATCATGACCTAGATTTGAGTAAAAGTGCTATTTATACACCTTTACTTGGTGAAACAATGTCTTCGACTAGACTGTGACTGCAGTAGTGATTAGGGTGGTAACATCTCATCAGCAAGTCTAGATATACCTCCCTAAAAGAAGAATACGCTCAGCGTTTTCCAGAATGAGAAGACAGTAGATCATTGTAGACACATTATAATTATTAGGTTAAGCTCATGAATAAAGATTTTTTTTTTTTTATGGACCAGAAATCAGCAATAATTGCCATAAACCATTCCCTAGCTAATGCAGAAAAAGCATTGATTCTTTATGGTGGACTCCATGGAGGACTATCCATCATGTGAGAAGAGTTGATCACAAGCAGTACTTCCAAGAACAAACTTTCTGAAACTCTTTTACTGTTAATGTAAGTAAATAGAGGCTGTCTAGGTGTCTGCCAAAGAAGTCAGAGCTGTCTCAAGCCTTCTTTGCCAGGTAGTGAGGAAGACACAATGTAATCTTTCTTCCATGGCAGAACAGCTTCTTCTAGCCCATGGAAAAACAGAACTAAGAGGGGACCAGCTTGTTCCAGGAGGGGGCAAGAGGTATTAATAACAGCTGAAATACTCCTTTCTTCGTACCCCCTCTTTCCCTGAGGTGAGGTTTACCTCATCCCCAGGCAATCATCTATTTCTGTTCCTGCATCAGAAGAAAGTCCCCTCCCCTCTGGAAGCCCACGTTTCCTTCCTACACACCTTTGTCTGCTGTAGAGAGGAAAATGAGATAAGGCCAGGGAAAGAGTCAGAAAGAAGAGTAGGGTGGCAATTACTGATGGTTAGAAAGTTTCCAGAACTGAAGGCTCCCCTAYAAACCTGACTGAAAGGGACATATTTATCTCTCTGTCCAATGATGGATTAAAACGTGGAAATGTAAGGATGTCTGACTGTTTTTCACTATTATGCCACTGAAATAGTAGAACATTCTTGTCTTGATCATTTCCAAGGTACCATGAAACTCATGTGGGAAAGTCTGAAAAAAAGGTGCCCCACACTGTCAAGTTATTTGAATTTTGATAGATATCTCATTATTTAGTAGTGCATACTTCAGGTGGCATTTCTTTGCCTAAATGTAACAAAAATATTTGCAGCTAATATGTAGTTCACTTACTTATTTTGTGTGCTGGAAAACAGATATTAGTTACTACTTTTCTTCATCTTCTAGAMAAAAAATCAGAATTATAAGACACATTTCATCATTCCTGAATAGATGGGCAAATTAAGGTTCACCCTCACAAGATAGATGTTTTTTACTAAAGTTGAAGGTTCTTTCAATGTTTTCTGACTATTAGAAAATAACTTCTTCAATTTTGTAGTTGCAAACATTCCTCAGGTTTTTGTAAGGTTCTTAAAGAATTTTTTCTTAAAATGGAAAGATGTAGAGACACTTTCTTTGATTAAGTGCTACTTATATCAGTGTAAGAAATATGATACATTTAAAATTAAATCAACTTTATATGGTATAAACAGAAGTTCATGACATAATCCATTAACAGAAATGTAAGTGACAACAAGGTAAATTATTTGTCCTCATGTGTAACTCTTAACTAAAAATATGTTCTGGCAATACAGAAAAAATAGACAGAGATTTTACTCAGTACTGTAGTCTTAATTATCCAGCTTGATGTTTTGGTTTCAGTGATCAAAACCCCTCAATTCAGTCACTTTACCATGAAAAAAATATTGACTTACCTAGTGTTATAAAGGGTTAAATTTTTTTAAAGCTTGGGTAGGAACTGTTTGCTTGGAAAATATTAGCTAGTCACAGACAYGCTAAAATTTGTTTGCATTTTTCAGGATTTACTATTAGGAAATGGCATAAAACTCTACCTTCAGAAATGAGTTATCCAAATTTCTTGAAGCCTGTGGGTTTTTTAAAAGAATTCCTACCTAAAACATAGTAGTGAAAATGTTATTTTTCTTGTTGTATCTGGAGACAGACAGTTTGCAAAAAACCCTCCCCCCAAAAAAACGAGAGAAAAAATTATTTTAGTTAAAACTGCTTTTCAAATTAAAGTAAATTTCAAGTAAACAATTATGGATTTTTTTCTTAAGAAACCAAAAATATTTCAACTGAAGTTTATGACTATTAAACTGTACATTTTAGGGCAATAGAAAATGACACAAAAGATAAACACATGATGTGGAAGGGAATTTTTTGTTTTAGAAAGTTCCTAAATACAATATTTTTTTTCCTTATTTTTCATGTAGTTTTAATTTATTTCAACAGAATCAAAATGGGTCATCTTAGATAAATCAACTTTTCCAAAGAGAGAAAAAGAAGAAGAAATAAATAAGAGTGAGAGAAAGGGAGGGGAGAGGGAGGGAGGTATTTGAAATAGCACAGGCCATGGTAGCCTGTAGAGTAAGTAGCATTGCCGGTAAATGGACTACTAGTACTGGGGCTGAGAAAAGAAGCAGAAAGTTAGAAACTGATTAGGTGCTTCCTAGTTGCATAAGGTAAAGGAAACAATCTGTGAACTATTAGTCTTTGTGTTGGTTTACATTTTCTGCTGAAACAGGGATATAGAAATGTGAATAGTCATGTAGATGCATTGGGCTAAAACTCACTGTTCCAGAGAGTAATTTTTGTTAGGGAGGTAATGTTGGGAATCTCACAGAATCAGACACAGAAAAGTCCCACAGACTTTTCCTCTATGTAACTGCAATATCAGACATCTCATTAATACTTTCTACAAAACCAGCTACAGCTGTGCTGTGTAGCAACACCTCAGCTGTGGAGAGTTATGATGTACTTATAACAACTACACAGTGGGCTATATTGACAGCTGTGTCCTCACCTGTAGATCATTTAGCATGCAAACCTTACCAGAACACAAGAACTCTCTTTTTCCAGTTTTAGCCTAGAATCATATTCAGTCTGTCCAGGTATGAAGTCTCTTGCATGGAAATAAATGAAAGTCCTACTCTAAATATTGCTCTAATGAACTAGAACCACAGCCATCTTGCTGGGCAGGTGCTACTGTAGCCTTCTGCAGACTAAGGTTATATGCTATGCCCTGGCTTGTCGACAGATTGAAGACCTTATTGTGAGGGTAAGTGGAATTCAAGAATACCTGGTCTATTATGGACATCTGATTAATAGCTATTCAGCTTAAGGGACGAAGAGAAGAGACAGGAAAAGAAGCAAATTAAACACTCAGAAATGCAAACCTGGACAGTGGCAGATAGTGGAAACAATAACAGAGGGTTTTAGATCATGGGCTGATAAGCCATTGAAAGAGCGAATCCAATATAACCTGATGATACTCAGCTAGAACTTTGTAAGTGATGAGAAAAAGGAGAAGCAAGATTATGCTGAGTCTTACTGGAAAGAACAAATGTGATATTTCAGGGCTTGAACAGTGTGAAATTTATTACAGGATGTTAGAGGGGGGCTGTGAGGGTGTGCAAAACTTATRGAGTGTTCAGGGGAAGGGGAAATGCTGGGGAAAGGGGGAGAGGGGGTGTAGTTGGAATGGATCAGGGAGGAACAAGTGTGGGAAAATAGAGAGGAGAGGAGATAGAGGAGACTGGCTATGTGAATGTGTGGGCATACTTGCTAGTGAACTTTAAGAAGCTGGATTAGCCTGAGAGTAGAAGACCAGCTTCTGTAAAGACCTAAGGTGTGAGATCTTAGGAGCCAGAAATGGATTCTGGATGGATGTCAAGGCCGTGTTAATATTTATAGATGATCCAGAAGTGATAGCAAGCTTGTGAAGTCAAACTTTCTGCCCTTGTGAGCTTTAATCTTCATTGTCTGGAGAAAAAGAGCAAGATGAGGCTGTCTGTGGTGTTCTCTGTTGTGTAAGTGCTGCTTGTGTTAATGGGGGTACCAGTAAAGGCCTTGCTCTCCTACTTGTGTTATTGTGTGGCCGGCCGCATTTGTATTCTGTGCATGTGTATTTGCATCTTTRGAATATGCATTCAGCCATTCCACTGGCCGAACCTGGAACTGGGGCAGAGCAGATCACAGTCTGGGAAAGAAAAGTCCCCAGGGTCTTCAAGTCCACTGAAGCTGACTTCTCTTARCACTTAGTGCTGATCTGAGGGAGCGTACTCCCTTTTCATCCAGTCTTTAATACCTCTGCTGAAGTACCACTGGCTATGTCCTGTMAATTGAGTGGGTGAACGGGTCAGGAAAAGATGGTATCTCTCAGCCAGGTTGGGYGTTTGTCTTCTCTCAGATCCACTTGGGGCTAAGTGATTGAAACCTGAATAAGTCCCTGAATGAATATGGTGAAACCTTTTTTTTCAGTTTCCATTTCCCCATAACTACTTTCCTCGCCCACTATAAATACAGTGTAACAGGAAGAGTTGTGAACACATTAACTTTTCCATTACAAAAGGTTTATATCTCTTTCTCCTTACACACTTAATACTGGCCACTGTCATGGAGACAATAGTAGTCTAGTTAGGTGCACAGTTTGATCAGAACATCCTTTCCACAGGAGGAACTCTTACTGGTTTCCTGAGCAGCAGCCCCCCAATTTATTATTCCCCCTCCCCTCAAAAAGCTGTGGTGCTGCCCACCTCAGATCTTTTTGGCCCTTCTCGGTGCCTGCTTGGGACACCTTCCCACATTCCTGGTCTCTGCTTTCTTGATGTAGGTCTCAGCAGCTTGTGCCCCTCRTGCCTTCCAAGATATATTGCATGAGAGGAAACCTCCTCCTTCCCTTCCTGGGAATGAACCTTTCTTAAGCTATCCCCAAACCAGGGAATGGGGCAGAGAGTATAATGCATCCCCAGGGGAAGGAGCACAGAGGYAGGCTCAAAGCCATTACAAGGAAATAAACGAATTAAATGGATCTATGTGGTTCCAATCGTGAATATCCTAGACTTTATTTATTTTTTGAATGCTTTGTGCTTATCTATAGTTTATAGTCATTGTTTGCATCTAATACTAAACTGCCACCCCATTATAYCTGCAATGTTTAAGCAAGCAAATTACAGTGGTGTAACAGATTGTATGACATGGCAACTCTTGACCTTTAAATAGCAGCCACTTTAAGAATTCATTGTTTGAAAATAAATTAATGTGAATGCTGAAATGTAGAAGAAATGAGATTAAGCATTTTAGTAAAAAAATGTCAGTCTCTTTACTTTTTCTTCTTTTTTGGATGAGTCTATTCTGTTGCCACTATTTGTTGACACCCAGGCTGTTGAAGCTTTTTTTCCTGTCTTAAGGAATATTAATTACTGYAAATGAGTAAGACCGCATAGACCTGCAGTTTCTATGAAATCCTTTAATCTGTACCGTGGGAGTACATTCTATTATAAATGCATGTAGACAACATTCACTGACATTAAAGAGTTACTGGCACTCACTGAGTAGAGAATAGATGACATAGTTGCTGAATAAATTACTCATCATGTCTTTCAAATGCATGAAATTTAATTAAAAGATTCTTTAAAAGGAAGAGTTAAGAACACAGAAGAGAAGCTAGCATTTTTATTCAAAGGAATTTTGGCATTTATTTAGTGCAGATTCCTTATCTGGTCATACTAGATATATTACCAGAGATGATATTTCAAAACAATGCAAAGTCACAAGCTACTCATTTATATAATCCATGTAGACCTGTGGATGTTGCAGCACTTCTGAATTTTATGGATAATATAGGTTTTATGTCCTAATGTGTAGGAAATTAATAGTCACAGTGGTCTGAAAAGTGATGACTTCCCTGATAATAATGATAAACGGATTGAGGACTTGATGGATGTACCTAACCTAGTGGAGGTTAATGATGGTGCTCCCAAAAGATTTGATTTGGTAGTGATAAATTGAAGATGACCTGCAAAGATAAAGTACAGATCCCATTAACTTTAMCAGACCATCCCCCCTACAGAAGAACTAGATCAAAGGGTGCATTGGGTGCTTTCTTACCCGCAAAATAACAGATTGTTTTGTGTATTGTCCAGTGGCATCCACTTCTGATGCAGTTGATTAGTTCCTCCTCAGAGTAAACTACAAGGACAAATATCTATTATATTGTGGTTAAGTCTCTAACAGTGAAGATTAACTTTTAATGGCAGGGCTTAACAGAAAAACCTCTGAATGTATATACTGACATAGTTTTGGGGTTAGGTTGCAGTGTACTGCTGGGTTCATTAGAGCAGTGGTGCTCCCCCTCGAATAGCAAAGTAACAACTTAAGTGAAGGGCTATACTAAAAGGGAGAATCATGTTGGGTCTCCCTGGCTGCACSATACCATACAGCCAGACACCAGAGGACACATGATCAACAGAAAGAAGAGAGGCAGAGAAGCAACACAACTGCATTTTATTTTGGGGGCTTTCTGTAAGAAGATGATAGGGAAAATTAATATATTCCTGTCAAATTACTCATTGTTCTAAAATATTTTTTATATCCAAAGTACCATTTTAAACACAGCCCTTGGTGGCATTTAATATTTATCACTACTTTGTGAAGCAAATATCACATAAATTGATGATTTTAAACCAATTTTTCAGACAGAATGTCCATGCCGCAAAAAGCAATAAATCTTCTAGTGCACTTTGGCAATGTTCTGGAGAAATCAAAGATCTTACAGGTCTATAAGACTGAATGGCCCTTTTAACCTCACCCTCTTACTGTATATTGAACTAGAGGGTGGATGGGGAAGTGTGAGGAAGCTTGCATCATCTGTAATCCTATTGGGATTGGGTTTTGGTTGCTGCAGCTGTCAGTATGACCTTTTTGTTGAATTAAATTAGCTTAAAGCCCCTGTTTTTCAAAGTCTAGTTTTCCTTCATACAGTATTTGCATGGACGCGGAGGTGGTTTTTTTGCATGTTACATTTTAATAGTTAATTTTTAACACAATTAATTTTAACAAAAGGTAGAGGAATAGGTCAGAACACAGAAAGGACAGGTTAAAGAATATTAAATAACTTAGATGTAGCCAAGTTGTCAAGATCTGATGAAATTAACTAAGCCAAAACTGTCTTTGAACCATTAGTAATTATGTTCAAGAACTCTAGGAGGACAGAGTCCTACAAGACTGGAGAAGGGCAAATACAGTACTATTTTATAAAAAATGGGGGGAAAAATAAGACATAAAGGAAAAAAGTTGAGCTATAGACAAGTCAGCCTAACTTTGGCACCTACAAAGATATGATAACACATTTTTAAACAATCATTTTATGAAAGCCCAGAGAAGGCAGACCTGATTTTGCTAAGAACAAATGTGYTCAAACCCCACCACATTAATTCCTGAAGAGGGCAACTGTGAAACTTGGGATGGAGACATATGTCATATATTAGCAAGATTTTTCACATGGACAAAATATTCTAATACTGAAAGAAAGAAAATGTAGTCTATGAGAAATTAGTAAGATATGGTTACGTTAATGGTTTGTTACTGAAGTAGGAGAGAATCTTATTTGTAGGAGGCTATTCCAATATGATGCTATCCAGTATTTTTGTTTGCCAGCTAGGTCAGCAAAGTAGGGGTTATATTTCTTTGTGGATCACAAATAATTGCATTTGGATTAACATTTTATAAAGTAGGGACTTTTAAGGATGGAAATGAAATTGGAGATGGTCCTAATGAAAAGCAAGCCATCCAAAGTATATCAAAAGAAATTAACTGAAGACCATTTTGAGGAAGTGCAGTTAAGAGCCATACCTCTATTGCAAAATTACAAAATTACCCTGCATAAAATATACAGTGTAATGAAGTACATAGGCAGTTGATGTTATGACCTTGTTGTAAAAATAGGGAAACTTCATGTAGGTATTTATTTACCAAAGTGTAGCATATAATACATGAGAGGTAATTTTTACATTTCCCTTAATGTTTATTCAGCCTGTTCTATTTTCTGTTCTATTTTGGGCACTGTATTTTAAGAGAATAATATCAGTAAAACAGAAGCTCTTAAAAAAAAAAAAAAAAACCAACAGAAATTAACAAAGACTTAGAAAATGTGGTCTCTGAGAAATGGTTGAAAGAAAAGATCATGTCTTCTGTAGAGAGGAGAAAGATGGCTTCAAATGTATTGAAAGTGATGATATAAACAGCAGTGGCCTGTTGCTGTATGCAAGTAATCCCCCACGCACTGGGTTTTATGCAGAAGTTAGAAACCCTTCTCACAGGTAGTTCTTGAAAACAGGCTAGATGTGGTTTTGGTCCTACCGCAGACTAAGTTGATGAACTATGTCGCTTCCCGAGTTTGTCAGTCCTGTTGTGTTTTCTGTGACTGCATTTCATCCATGCGTGTCCTGCTGTGAACTGATACATGATATTCGTGGAATATGCTATTCTATGCTATTTTTTCTTTCAATTCAGTTACTGTTACAATTTACACACATCACATTATATTACATAAATTTTGGACCCCTCACAAACACATTTCTAATTATCACAAAATACAGTGTATCAGCAATATTTTCGATGAGTTTTGTTGTCTAGGGTGTATAATTAATCTGAATTAAATAGTTTTTAATTCAGAAAGGCTACCCCGCTGCCATTGGAATTGATTRGGTGAGTATTATCTATTGGTCCTTAACTAGGCAAGATATAATGGCCAGAATTATTCCTATTGCTCATTTACCTCTTTACTTCCACTTCAACAATTCAATATTTTCTTAATTCTTTCAACAAACGAAAATTAGTACAAAGTAAGAATTGGATATCTTTTTGTTAGCCTTCAGATTACCTGTTGCAGAGAAGTTTATAAGTGGTTGGGCTACATTAATTTTATAAACATTGAGGACTTTTTTCATCAGTTGTGTAGATTTTTAGGAGGAAAACCATAAAGAATGCCACTGCTTCRGAGAAGACAAATGCAGTTTACAGCAAGCCTTGTTGAACTGATGTCCTCTGAAAATGATGCCAAAACACAGGAATGAGTATCCAAATTCAAACAGCATACTTTTAGATAATTCTCATAACGAGGCATCGGAGACACTGAGTTCATTAAAGCAGGTGCTTACTGGAGAAAAAAAAATCTGCTGCTAATCCCATGCATTTTCATATCTCCAGATGCTGAAAAGAGTTTACACAGGTAACTGACATTACAGATTCTGTTAGACTGCTGTGTTTGTACAGGCAAAAATTGTAGCATATAATAACCAATCATTTTTGTTATGATAACTATTTTATCTTATTTTTTGCTAGCTCTTCTCTGTAAACAAGAAGTACAATCATACTCAGGCACTCTCCTTGGGAGCCTTGGGGACAGGGATAACTGAAAAATTACCTTGTTATAGAATAATTCTAGAAGTTTAGACTTAGATTTTTATACTGTATGTTAGCTTTTGAACTAATAAAGGACKAAATATTTGCTTTTGCTTTTCATTAGCACTGGCATAACCCCATTGTGAAYGATGCAAAGGTTACCAAATGCCACTGAATGAATGAATATGACAGAATGAACCCAGCAGTGTAAATTATATTCATTGCCACCTGAACTTTGTTTTCCATTTAAACAAGGCTAAAATCTACTTTTCATAGATACAAATACAATCAAACCTTGAATGTTCCAAACGTTGTCAGTGTATAGTAAAGGGCAGGAAAGCTCAAATGGTAGTTGAGGTAAATCATTCCACTCTGAAAGCTCAGTACCCCGAAATTTAGATTAGTAGTCTGAATGTAATGATTAATCCCATAATAAATAATCCATAGTTTAACCATATTAGAAATAATGTTTTGGAAAAAAACCCACAAAACCTTACAGCTACAATAACTTTCTTATGTATGTTGCTTTTATAGCTACTTTGCAGAAGGAAAAATAACTAAATAAATCCACTAAAATATTTACAAGAAATATATTTAGAGTGCAGGAACATACACACTGGTTTTCAAGAATCTTGAGTAACTATTTTATCTGTGTCACTGTAAAGTGGAACAAAAGATTCCTAAATGTTATATATAGACACATTTACACAGGTGAACATTCTGTATTTCAGAGAAAACATTGCAGGYTATATTGTTGGGAGATCATTGGTGAGTATGAAGAGACAGTCTGCTCTACTCTTTTTAGCCTATGGAACAGATGCAATTTGGATAGAGTCAGGATAATACACCATATTTTTACGGGAAAACAAGAAATGTTTCCCATTCATATGGAACAAACAGCTAACCCATTCTTGAGGGAACTGCAGTTCCTTATCAGTTATTTCACACAACGTGATAGGGAAAATTTAGCTCTATTAGCCAAAATACCTTCTGCAGTTTGGCACTTTTATGTTATCGGATAACAACATATGATTGTGCCTCGAYCTCTAAGTAATCATCAATCTCAGCCTCTATATGGTACATGTAATTTTTATACTTACTTCACATCTTTAAAGGTTAAGGAATACAAGAAATTTTCAGGAAGCCAAGTGGAAATGCCTTTTGTAGCCTGTAACACTTAGAAACAATTTTTTCAATAATGCTTATTCTGCATGTCTGCACAAATTTATCCTCTTTCAAATACAAATCCTCCATAGTCTCCATTTCAATTTCTTTTTAGGTTAGACCCAGCAAATTCCTCCACAAAAGGCAACTCAAGGTCACAATCCTCCAAGGATATTTTTATCAAATCAATCCTTCATAAAGCTCAAAATGTATAAAAGCATTATTGAACAAACAAGAAGCAGCATCTCTTTTAACAATTACTTGGCTCCATAATGAAATTTTGCAAACTTTTCTCCTTTAACTCACTCTAACAAATTTATGCCTGCCAGAACTGGAATTTTCCTTTATTTAATTTTGCTAATTTCTCTTGAACAAACGGGGGAAGGAGACGTGGCAGAAAGCGAATGGATAGACAATGCAATATGCAAAACCCAAAAGGCTGAGGGTAAAAACAAATAAAATGAAATCACCAAATAGATAAATAAGTTTTGCATTAGAAGATTAAAAAAAAAAAAAAAGACAACTAACAGCCTAACTCCAAGCCCAAAGTGAGCAGCTCATAAAAGCATTAACACAGAGGCATATGTGATACATAAAAAGTACAGTATTCAAGAGACATCAACACCAGATGTGTTTGTTTAATAGCTCAAGCAATTAAGATGTGAAACAGACAGTCTCTTAGCCTCCTTAATGTTGCTGCCATCCTCATGTTGCTTTGCCTTAAGTTGGTTCCCTGGAGTAAATGACTCCAGCAAAGCTAACAGCTGGGTATTCCTGGGTATATTCTCTTTCCTTATGGCCCAAGTGGCTTATTGGAGCAGATTCCTGGTGCTCAGATCTGTCCATAATTAATCATAAAAAGGTGAAGTGCCCATCTATCTTGAATCTTGAATAAATCTGGAGTTAACATTTTATGGATGCAAGTGGGCTTATTCTGAGTCAGGGAACAAAAGTTTAAGATTGAATTGTGAATAAGTAGGTGTCTTTTATTTGACTCTGGCTTCCTATCTTCCTATTGGCATTGTTATTTAACTTGTAATACACTATTATTCCGTTCAGTGACATGTTTTCCTGGTACTGCTGCTGATGTACTTTTATTTATACAATGACACTTTCAATGYTTTGCCTTTTGGTCTGATTTTAAGATTTCATTTTCCGCCCCCCAGGACCATGAAAATCAATGTTTCATAACCTAAGCAAATGCTCAGACTAATTCTGGGTAGTAAAYGCACATAATTAATACAGCTTCAGTGTACTTAAGACGAAGTGATTACACAGCCTTTATATAAGTACACATAGCATCAGGCTAAGTTTCAGCTGTGTTACTCAAGCACAATGGAGGTGTAAAAGAAGAGAAYAATCATAACTGTAGAGGTTCCTGAGACAAGGATGAGACCAGCTATGTACTAGGGGTTCAATCTCTACTAGTCTAATTAGTTTGCATCTGAGAGCAAGTTACCATGGGCAATATAAGCTATTCCTTTCTCCAATCAAGCCAAGTAGCACTGAAAAGCACCCTGCTCTGTGAAGCCTTTTGCTGTTTGCAAGCAGGATGTCTCTGAGAACTTGATAATCCCTCAGTCTTCATCTCTGCCTAAACAGAGCCAGAATTTAGCCCTTAGCAAGAATATATTGACAGATGCTAAAGACCTTGATGTTCCTCTGCTTTCAGAAAGATGTGCTAGTCCTCGGGGGACACAATGTAATTTTAGTTGAACAAAGAGGGATGCCTTGATTAGAGCTGAGCTAAAAGCAAACCTTCACATTTTCCACTTTGTCTACACTATTATATAGAAGTTTGTTTTCRTGTTTCTTTATTTCTGATAAGCTTAGTATTTTTCTCCAGAGTCATATTATTAAGCCCATCTTGCCCTGTTACATGTTCCTCTGTCCTCTGATACCTTATTTTCATGGATTGTGTATGCTTTTGGAAGTCTTATCCTAAAAATGGTCTGCATGTTGCAGTGGAAAAGCTTACTTTTTGTAAATGAATTTCTTTTTGACATATTTGACAAGCAGATTGCATGGTTTTATTAACTAACTCTCTGTAATTCCACTGCATATTTGAGAAATTGAATGTATTCAGTTAAAGCAGACTCCCTTGAGTGTTTCCCTTTATTTTGTAAGACTAGAGGAAAGACCAGCCTTGACATCTTGTTAATCTATAAACCCCCCAGACACTCAACAGTTACAAGAGCTGCTGATAGAGAAGTTATCTAACATGATTATCTAGACAGTTATATTTATTATCTTGGAAGACTTCAACAGCAACGTAGATGATGTCCCCATCTGCCTACTGAAATTTTCATGAAGGTTTCCTTCAAACAGTCTGACTCACACATTCATATATAGCTTTATTTACTTGAATGCCTGAACAGGACATGGAACACAGTCGCCTCCACAGTTTCCTCTCACAGTAACAACAAAATTGTTAGTCAGCATAGAAGACTTCTGAATAATGGAGGAAAAACTTCCATAGGTGAAAAGAGAGAGACCATGGATCTTAATGTCATGAAAAATAAGAAAGAGTATCAAATTGATTAAATTCAGACTGAAAACATCTTTCGCTTATTTTTCGTGCAGAAGTTCCTCACAAATGCTGATGTTAAAGGATCTGTAGGTAGCAGAAAATGTATATGGCTGAGAAACTGGTGACCTTTATTCATTTAAAGTGAGGCTTTTATGTCCATCCACTTTTTGTGGTGTAGGATGGGGTCAACTGGATCTTCTGAGTATCTCAGGCAGCCTCATTAATCATGACTTCAGGCATCTGTCTTGATTATTTCAGGCCAGTATCTCAGCAATAAAAAGCAGAGCAATAAAGAACACAGAATGACATTAAATTTCAGATATTTTTAATTTTATGTACATTTTAAAAAATTAAACAAATGCCCTAATGCTTAACCAAAACATTAATTTATTTGTCATCCTAACCTGAAATATATCGCAAATATTTCCCATTGTAGACAGCAGTATCATTTAATTCCAGCTCTAGAAAAAAAAGTCAGAAAGAGAAATGGTTAACACTTTCTCACATTTAATTCCTGMTCATATGTTAAGGGACCATGAATAATGAGATCCAGAAAGGGGGGTAAATGGAAATACTGATGTAAAGCTGTGTATCTACATTTCATTCAGAGGAGGTATTCCTGGTTGCATTACTTYGGGATGTGGACCACTATCTAGAAAATGTTCAAAATGCAGTGCACATTTCCTTATACCCAGGAATTTCTTATCAGTTTGACAATAATGCAATATTAATATGAAGCGATGACACTTGCACTGTGCAGTGCTATTATGCCTTCAAAATAATATTTACACAAAAATTAAACTTAATTTAATTTTACAAGAAGGAATATTTTATAGATGTGTGTGTACGCATGTCTAGGCAAAGCGCAATATGGGACTTAAGTTTGTTTATTTTCCCACAAATTAAAACCAAAGCAAGCAAACTTGTGTTACTGGAATAAGTTTAGATTGTAGTCTGATCAGGCTACAGAAAATTTCAGCTGATAATATTGCACCTGTCAACTGCTTTTCATTTCAGGGTATTAATCAAGCTGGCTGTTCAGAGAGTTTTTGAGAATGTTCATTATTTCAGCTATTAATTTTTAAAAGCAGCAAATGTTGCAAGTCCACAGCATCCATAAAAATTGATTTATTGTGCAACTTACTTCATGCTACTGGAAAGAAAGAGAAGGGTTTTTATATCCACACCTCGAATACTGTGTTTGGGCCCCTCACTACAAGAAAGACATTGAGGTGCTGGAGCGCGTCCAAAGAAGAGCAACAAAGCTGGTGAAGGGTCTAGAGCACAAGTCTTATGAGGGGCGGCTGAGGGAACTGGGGTTGTTTAGCCTGGAGAAGAGGAGGCTGAGGGGAGACCTTATCGCTCTCTACAACGAGGAGGCTGAGGGGAGACCTTATCGCTCTCTACAACTACCTGAAAGGAGGCTGTAGTGAGGTGGGTGTTGGTCTCTTCTCCCAAGTAACAAGCTATAGAAGAGGAAATGGCCTCAAGTTGCGCCAGGGGAGGTTTAGATTGGACATTAGGAAAAATTTCTTCASCAAAAGGGTTGTCAAGCATTGGAACAGACTGCCCAGGGAGGTGGTTGAGTCACCATCCCTCAAGGTATTTAAAACATGTGTAGATGTGGTGCTTAGGGACATGGCTTAGTGGTGGACTTGGCAGTGCTACGTTAACGGTTGGATTCAATGACCTTAAAGGTCTTTTCCAACCTAAACGATTCTATGATTCTATGGTCTATTACTCTCCCTCTCAATTTTCTAAGGCATCCGCTCTATGTGAGTATACACTTAGCAGAAAGTAATACAACACTTTTTTGCCTTGGTTTTGCACCAGTGTGGATGGGTAATATTTGACCACTTGCAAGAACTGCAGAATTTAACATTAAAGAGAATGAGAAACAAAAGCAATTGCATAGAGAAATAGTCACAGAAGTGTAATCTGAAACTAGTGGGGTTTCACTGTAAGACTGCATTAGGCATCAATATAGTTCTCTAGGCTTCAGTCTCAGTGAAATCTATTAAGYGCTATTCTTTTATAACATGTGTTTGGTGTATTTGTGTGTGGGTCTCATAAAGAGAAGTTTTACATCATTTAGACAACCTTAGCTAGAGGGAAGCTTCTGTTAAACACCTGACTTAATGAAGTTTCTTGCTGCAGACTTTAAGTGTCCTGTTTGTGTTGGAGGGGAAAGATATCTCAAATTTAGAGATTTGGTCTTATCAGATACACTAATTCACAGTGTCTGAATTATGTGAAATAAGGTCTTTATGCTAAATATGGTTTACAGAATGGTGCAACACAGTCACCTGGTACAAAAGTASATCTTGTGAGCAATTTCAGCCCCTAGTATCTAACACCTTCTGCATAGCAGTGGCTAACGGCCTAGTCCCACTGTGATTTATGGGAATTCAGTTAGGGCTAGGATTCAACCTCTGCTTCTTTAGGTGATGTAGTATAACCTTGACTTGAAGGCCTTGTCGTTTGTATGTCCATAGTAAAAGTGACAGACAGTGAGGAGCCTTGCTAWTTTATACAAATTAGATTCACTGTGGGGATCCTTTCCCTGAACAGTAGATATGACACGCGAAGTCCGTGCTCCTGTAACACTGACCTGACTGGAGAGTGTTGGACTTGAGTTGCTCATGCAAGGATCCAAAGGGGACACCCCCCCCCAGCTGTTCCAATAGACGTTAACTTCTGAACAGATTTTCTAAGAGATTTAGAGGGAAATGCAGACTTGTAGTAGAGCACAGACCTTTGAAAAGGTTATTAGTAATTCACAAGAGAGACAAAAATCAGCCCGAAAATCGTCACCATCCAGGTAGAGGACATTACACAATTCATGAAAATGCCCAATATTATTAAAGAAATGGTAGATATTCTAGTCCTTCAAGATTCTAAAACTGTGGATCTGAGGATCAAAGGTCTACACTAACACAATGAGAAGGAAAGACCATATAACTTTTTTATAGTGTTTGTCTGGTTGATGGCTTTGCTCAGGAAAATATTAACTTACTTTGGCCTTTCATATTTGAAATACAGTCCAGATTATGAAATGAATAACATTGCATTTGCTCTGACTGGAGAAATCCAGAGTGTGGGGACCACTRTTTATTTTACAAATCCTTTTTATATTGCATATCTAAATATTCCACAGATAAAAAAGAGACAAGAGATTGCTCACATATACTTTTTAAAAAGAAGACAGTRTGGGATGATATTTCCTGAGCAGTTTTATGGGAGAGAGCCACAAAGAAAGTAAGGCTTTTATGCACACATTGCCCACACAGTATTTTTACTTCCCATTAACTTTTTATTAATAACATAAAGTCCCTAAAAAACAKAAAGCTTAGGCTGTGTTACAAGACCTTTATAGAACCATTCATGTGTCTTAGCTTCAGGCTTTCATATAACCCTTGGGTGGGCATTCAATGACACCAAAACACACCTGTAGGGGGCTTGTGGATTAAGTAATAAGTGGTGAGTCCCCTGTTGGGACATTGCTCTTATCATTATCATCTTGATTCTCAAAAATATTCAAGCTGGTRATGATTTTATGCTACCTACTGTGCAAGATTTCAGCTTCAGTGTAACATTTAATAAAGCATTATCTGTGGAGTTCAGTGGTGCTATATCGATAAGAGTTGCCTTTAGAATACTTTGTGAGGCTGAGCAGTGCTGGCTGTGTAACACAAACATGGGAAATAATGAAATAAAAACAAGCTACATGATATGCAGAGATAAAATTTCACTGCAACTCATGAAGAAGAATAATAGCAAAAGGAAAAATACTGTAGAAACAAAATGTAAACAAAGCAATAGCAAAGAAGAAAGACAAATAATGAGCAAACTAAGAAATTAATAAAAATAATAAAACAATAACAAATAATGAACAATAACAAACTAGACTTCAGAATTAGTCAAAGTGAGAAAGAAYGGAAAAGAATGTATTATACAAGAAGCAGATTAGTGCTCTGTGCTCTTGGGATCAGCAACTCAAATTCCTTTCATAGGTAAAATGGGTTTGGGAATATTTTTGCCAAAGTTTTGCACACCACAATAAACACCTCACAGTTTGCTGCACTAATTGTTCATCAACAGAGACCTCAGAATTGCTAACCTGTGGATTAGCATGCAGGTTCATGGAAGGAGTGTGAYATGGGGAAGCACATAAGCTGCTTTGTGCTTGTCTCAACATTTCCTCAAAAATTAAAGGCATGGTAAGTGTTCAAGGGAATCTCTCCATTAACTTCAATGGTCTTTGGATAAGGAAGAGAKAAAATTTACACATGAATGAACAGATGGAAACCATGTATTTACTTTTTGTGCATGTTGGTTTCCTTCCCTTTTCCTGTGAAAGTGACTATTCTATTATTACATGTATTATTATTCCACTGTATTTTGAGGTAATTCAAAATCATATTGCAAGACTAATTTAATAAAAATGAACTGTTTTGATTGATCAAAATAMATTTCCAGTTATTCATTTCAGTATTTTCTTTCATCAAGCAATATCTCCACCCCAAGTTGAAATAAAGACAGATTTGAAAACTCAGTATGCTGCATGAAATACTCGTCCTCTGCATGTAACTACTCCTATTATTGTGCAGTCTTTAACAATGGCATCTTCAGAGAATAAACATTTTAGGAAAAACACCTGGACAAACATTATATTTCTTCCACACTTTTTGACCTTGAGGATATGACAAGAGCATACAGAGAAAGGGCCATCTCAGAGGGAGACAGGCAGGAGAGATAACAGCTCGTGAGCGAGATGATGTGGCTTTCCATCTGCAAAGAAGTTGTGCATTCTGCTACTGAAGGAGCACAGGGTAGAGAGAAAAAGAGAGAGAAATATCAGCATTTGTCCAATCTCCCACTAGCCTAGTGGTCAGAGCACTCTTGACAACTGTCTCTATTCACAGTTTTGATCTGTTCCTTGTGTATGCCCATTASACCAGAAGAGCCAGAAACAGATCTCATCTGCAAGGAGAGGCACCGCATGTGATCCACACGCCACTGGAATGGGCACTGCATTTGTATGCCACAGCTGGCGGTCTCAAGGGGGGATCTGTGATCCCCCTTATGCTCCATTGATTTCAACAAACCATCGACTTCAGGTAGGACTAGTCCCGCTGGAAAATTCCTGGCCTTCTCTACCAACTTCCACAGTTGGAGGTCCAAGCTATCTTGCACATGGCAGCAGCATGCCCACTTCATGCCACATATTAGTATCCTTCAATTATTGCTGTGAAGGAAAGGTTACCTCACAGAGAAAATCCCTCCAACTGAGATTTTAGTACACTTCTTGTTTTCTGTCTTTGAAATGCTGTCTTGGCTTCACAAAACTTACTCTTTTAAAGCATTGGATTTTAATGACATAAAAAAGCACTGAGCCAGCTGTCACCATATTACAAATGTGAGTTTGAGAGCAAAACCAATGAGAGTTTGAATCCACCAGGACTAGAGTTATTGCAGAAAAGGTCTAAGGTCTTCTTTCTACACTGCTGACTGTGGAGGCATTATCAGATTGTAGACAGACATTTTTAAAGCAGCAAGGAAGACTATAATATTGAAAYGATCAAGTAAATTATGTTTAGATGACCCTAACCAGCCCCAAGGAGAACCCTCTTCCTCCTTACTCTCCACCCTCAGAGCTGCTGACAGGTTTGCTTTCTGACTTCAAATGTGGCAAGCTGTTTACAGCCCTGAATAAAGCAAACCAGCTAGGTAGCTAAGGGCATATTGAAAGTACAGTGRAGCACTGCATCCACCCCTGTTAACTGCAGAATAAAGAGCACCCCAGAAACAGCTCACTTGGTTTCTGTCTGTCCTGAATGGCAAAGTCCAGATTCCTGGGCAGAGCCAGGTTCTGCCCATTATTATCCCAACATTGCTACCTGAGGTCTAAACTCCAGTTTGCCAGAGTTTGCACTATAATGGATTTGCCAACCAAAGTAATGCTGCCTTAGGTGTCTTTGATGTATGCTCAAAAGCTCAAGTGGCCAGGAGTTAGAAGGACAAAGGTTTTTCTTTGCATTTATAACCGAACCTCTAACTTCTCAACCACTGAACTTCTACTTTAGAGAAACACAAAAAGATTTAGGTATCTTTGCTAATCTATCTTCCACTTTCTTTTGTTTTGCAGAACTGGATGAGAATGTGTTGAGGTGAAATGCTGGTTATGCTAACAATTTTTGTGCTGAACCAGGATACTGAAAATCCAGGACACATAGAGGTGTAAGTCTTACAATTTCATTGCCTTAGGTCAAAGCTGAATCCAGCAGGGATCTCATTTCATGATAACTAGTATCATTATAACATAAACTGAAGTCGAAATAAATGTGGGTATGCAGTATTAAAAATATCAGTTCATGCTGGCTTGGGGTTTAGAAGGTTAACTTGGGAACAGACATATTTTGTGAATGATTAAAACATCAGAATCTTTTATCTGTCTTTCTTTGCTATTCAGCTCTATAATCTATTTATATAGCTTAGATTTTGCMCTGATACAACAGTGATGACCACAGATGCTAAGACTTTATTTTTTGAATGACTTCTCTGTATATTATATCATATTTCTATATAATCTGATGTATGGCTGTTCAATTAGCCCTAGAGAAGCCTAGGTTGTTGGCAGGGGTATGATACAAGCATCCTGAAACCATTGAGGAAAAGATAATTGAAATATAGATCAGCTAGATCTATATCTGTAACAGCTAGATCAGTAAATCAGGTCCAGTCTGGTTTATACCATGCTCAAAGTAACCATTGAATACTAGAAATCCCATTTATATCAGTGCAGTTCCAGTGGAGAGAAGGTGCTGAGTTTAAACCAGGGTATAAGTCTCAAGCAACTCTACCAAGTTTAGTGGAGTTTCCTTGGATCCACAGCTACAAGTGTGAGAGATGATTTGATTCTCGTGGTGTTTCTAACTGCAGGATCAGGGCACAGAAAGTTAAAACAGCTTCTGTCTCCTTTATCTTTAYAGGAGATTTCTGCAATGCTGGGTAGGTCTGAGAGCATGCACTCCATTTTACCCTCTCCATAGGGTCTGAAACGATACCCTTAACCCATCCACTTGGTGGCCACTCTTTGGTGTGTGAATCTTCATATTCTGTTTAAAGTTCATTTTGGGTCCGGGTGAATAGGAGAGGAATCTATCAGAGGGCTGGAATGAGACGATGTATTCAATGGGAGTTCTAAATTCGTGTGGAATTTAGGGGTAGATTTGGACATCAAATTCAGCCCAAATCCCAGCTTATGTTAAACATATTTTAATTATGTTTTGATTGTCATCTGTTTGATATTTTGAAAATATTTAACCTTTATTTTTCCCTAAATTGAATCAGATCCAAATTACAGCAGGGATTTGAGAAACATTAAAAATGGGAGAAAGTAGAATCTGAAATTAATGTCCCGCTTTAGATTATTTTCCTCTTTTTTGTGGCTCTGCCTGCACTAGAACAAACTCTGTGCCTTATTCAATTAAAGTCCTCATGACAGCCCTCAGAARTGAAAAGAGTTAAAAACTCACAGGGGAACTGTAATGGTAATGTGTCCTGAGAGATATTCATTTGGCCCCAGCTGTCCATTTTATTCTAAGTGCTAAACGCTTTAATATACATAGACTATCATTTACATGGCAAGTGGCTATGCGAGATGAATTATTTATTTTGTGACAAATACCTAATATCCGATGTACTGTCAAATACAAAGAAGTTCCTTATTTGACCCCCATGTGTAAATTTGYATTATAGAATTCATTATCTTTGCACATAAGTCACATTGAAGTTATGTGCAGATATCTGTCACTGGAATTGCAGATTATTGCAGCTTTGATTTAATTGCTCTATTTGCTGTATGCCATACATGTATAGCAAGGAACTTGTTTTTTAAGCTTTGTGCCATAGAAGCTTCTGATATTTGTAACAGCTGTCTTCTAATGTAAAAAAAAGGTAGGTGAAATAGAAAAACAAACTCAAATTATGATGAAAATGTTGTAAAAGTCAGTAATTTGTATGTCAGACAAATTGCACCAGGATTTCTTATGCCTGAATGAAGACAGATTGGGATGTAAACCTCCCAAAATCAAGACAATATAATTCGGTCTGCTTTCCTCAGGCAATAGGTGACCTAGAATCATAGAATCATTAAGGTTGGAAAAGACCTCTAAGATCATCGAGTCCAACCATCAACCCAGTACCCATGCCCACTACACCATGTCCCAAAGCACCTCATCCACACGTTTTTTGAACACCTCCAGGGATGGTGACTCCACCACTTCCCTGGGCAGCCTGTTCCAATGCCTGACTACCCTTTCAGTGAAAACATTTTTCCTAATATCCAATCTAAACCTCCCCTGGCGCAACTTGAGGCCATTTCCTCTCGTCCTATCACTTGTTACTTGGGAGAAGAGACCAGCACCCATCTCTCT
>JASVER010000001.1:11541048-11631858 GCA_030449065.1 Oceanodroma leucorhoa
CCACATCCACAGCCTTCCCCTCATCCACTAGGCGGGTCACCCGGTCGTAGAAGGAGATCAGGTTGGTCAAGCAGGACCTTCCCTTCATGAACCCATGCTGGCTGGGTCCAATCCCCTGGTTGTCCCGCACCTGCCTCGTGAGCGCCCTCAAGATGAACCGCTCCATGATCTTCCCCGGCACCGAGGTCAGGCTGACAGGCCTGTAGTTCCCCGGATCCTCCTTCYGGCTCTTCTTGTAGATGGGCGTCACGTTGGCAAGCCTCCAGTCATCCGGGACCTCCCCCGTTAACCAGGACCGCTGATAAATGATGGAGAGACCTGATCTTATGCAGCCAACTTCATGTTTACATTCCAAAAAAGTTAAAGAAGTCATCTTGAATAAGAAATTATATCTTTTCARACTTACTATTCTTATACTGGATACAGCTCCGCTAATTCTCACAAAGTCTCACATTAATCATTGATTCTCTCTCCTTTGGATCTAAATCTCATAGTCACTATTATTTTAACCATTTAGATACCCGTATTACTCTAATGATTACAGAATGTGACAGTTGTTAGACCTATCTCAGGGTAAATATCATACTGCTCACCTTAGTAATTGTTAGCCAAATTTGACATTTGTTAGCATTTCTTTATGTGACAGTTATCAGGATAGTCCTCAGTGTTTGGTGTATCTGAGATAAAGGAAATGCTGAGTTCAGAAACATTACATCTTCTCTCTGAAATTGCATGGGTATACTTCAAAAGATTCTGGGGTATGACTTAATCTGTGTGCTAAATTAAGTTGTTTATTTACATAATTTGGAACCATAAAACAATGTTAAAGATCTCACAGAAACAGTCCATCTTATACTTTTTTATATGCTTAGCCTTTTGGTTTGACATTTGACATAACTTGTGGGGAGAAAGAGTAAATAAAACATTTCTGAAACTTGAAAGAGACTTTGCCTGGGATGAAGTCAGAACAGGAAGGTCAAATCAATTTTTATTGAATCAGTCCAGTTTCCCATCCTTTACTGAGATACAATTTCTGRAGCTGCTGCCTTCTAGGCTGGCTCATTTTAGCAGTTCTGCAGATGAGAGGGAGTTGAGAGTACCCAAGGATTTTCATTCTGTAGGTTAGAAAGTTGGTACAGTCACAGACTGAACTCAGCCAGAAGGGGTTTATGCCTGCTAAGTGAACTGAAAATTAGTGTTGACCCTGAAAAAGCACTTCTGTAGTTGGAGAATTTGTTTATCTGCACTTTGGCACATCTTGGATAATGAAAGCCTTTGAAGCACAATAGGCCAATTACAGACCTGGTGTGAATGGGCACAATGCCACTGAAACCAGTCGAGTTGCGCCCACTCACACCAGGTTTGAATTTGGCACATTGCCTTTGTCAATGGCAAAACAATGTTTTCAACAAATTTCCTGGCAGAAGCTATGCTGCATGGAAAATGCATTAATTTAATATGTTTATTTGCATAACAGATCTGAGCTTCGGCAGAGTTTATTATTCATTATGCAAGCTTATTCACTTCCCAGCCAGCAATGAGATGCACATCAGAAAGGGTAGTCAGAGACTTTTAGAATTGAAGAGACCTTCTTCTCTTTGATTTTTATTGCAATCTGCCCCTACTTCTTTCCCTGCAAAGAAATAACTTGAATGTTGAGCCAAACCCTTCAAAAATAAAAGTTCAGGAATAGATAAATATAAGATCCTATTCAGACACCTGCCTGGCTTTCAGTAGTGTTGTGTGCTCTCTGGCTCTCCTACTGATGCAGTCTTTGATTCTGAAACAATCCGAAAGAAATGAATGGGAGCTCATCTTTTAAACAGGTAAAGACCTAAGTATGGATTTAGGTGGCTAACTTTAGGCTTCTTTTTTAGTGTAAAAAAACTGTTCCATAGTGTCATCTATCTGTTTTCTCTTGTATTTACATGAATAATTAAAGTTACCAAGAGCAAAAGTTTTCAATGATTTTTTTAGCCACTCTTAGAGGTAAAAAAAAGCTAAGACCCTTAACTTAGGGGATTTAAAAGAAAAGGAGGTATTTTTGGAAGCTAGGGACTGGCTGCTTAAGATGGACACTATATCACACTGGTGTTTGCTTGTAGGGAGCAGAGGGTCCCTAGCTGGGTCCATGACTACTGCCTCCCTTTCCTACTCCAGSTAAGTTCTTTGGAACTGCTTGTGTGAAGAAGCTTTTGTAAAAGTAGTATGTGAGCAGGGTGGTACAAACAGGAGTTTCCAAGGAGAAGTTTGAGGAAAGTATGTTAACTATGGGGTGAACATACAGCTGAGCATGATGATAATACATGAAGCATAACCAGAAAGCCAGACTTCTGATTTTTTACCTGCAGTTCCAAGGGCCATCTGAGGGTGCCAGAAATCATATCTTTCATTGGGAAGTTGTGGGAACTCTGCCTGTCAAGAGTGGAAGGGGAACTGCTGTATTGAAAGCTTTCATCTAAGAAATTGTCTAAGATGTGGGGAGGAGAGCTACAGGAGAATGTAGTTAAACTAAGAAACATCCACGGCTGTGAAAATATCAGGGGCATTATGCATGCAGAGTCCTCCAATATACAGAAACTCATTTGGTCAACAGAAAGTATGTTTGCCATTCCTAAGAAAGAAAACGTCTTTTGCTGAAAGGACACAGTGAGTTTCAGCTCTGAACAGCACCTGCTGAAATCAAGAACAAAATCAGTGTTCTAGCAACAGCTGAGGATCTAAATTCAAATGGTCTGATCCTGTCCCCCTTTCTGACTGTTCCGTATGAAGGTCTGTCAGCAGGAAATATATACACATATATATACATGTACAGTATGTGTCCACTTGCTGGCTTTAACCACACAGACATATACAGTAGCTGGCCCTGGATCCCTGGTCTCTCATCCCAGCTGCTGGCATGTGGATACATGAATCCTCAAGGCCCACAGCTCCAGTTCAGCTGTTGATACTTAGACCTACACCCACACGCACAGATGCATGCACTATGGATCCCCCCAGTAGCTGGCCTTACRCTCCCAGCTTAACTAGTAGCTGGCCACTGGTATTCCAGCTGCTTCATGTACAGACACACACATGCAAATGGGTTTTTCTGGTAGCTGGTGCAGATTTATGACCTTACATTCTCCCCAGATGCTGAATTGAACCTTCTGGTCCCTTCAGTAGCCAGCACTCAGGCTCTCTAGTCTCTCCAATATCTTGCCCAGATTTACAGCTGCTTTAATATGTGACTACCAAGCTTCTATCCTACTCACCAGCTAGTCCAGCTTTATCCTYGCTAGTGATGACACATCGACATATACACCCACAGAAGGTGCACACACTCTGGTCTCTCCAGTTTCTGGTACCCCGGGCACATAGTGCTTATGACCCATGATTCCTACACCAATTGCTGGCACTTAGATCTCCACATACGCACATGCTCACAGAACAGAGAGTACCCTTATTCAGGAAAATATTTAGAAATGGAGTTTAATGAGAAGACAGGACAGACTGTGTAGATCAAATTGAGGACATTGCCAAGCATGAGTACTAACCTTATTCCATCCTTTCCCTGTCTTTGGTTCCCCTCCTAAACATCACATAATAAGTCTTGTGCAATCCCAAGATGCTTATCCCCTGCATCCCATAAGATGTCTCATACCTTTAAAGGCAGTATCCACCCTCAGTCCATAAGGCTGCCTGGAGACCCTATCCAACTGTCTGGTGGTGATGGGTCTCACTCCCTGCCCATGGGGCTGACACCCTCCTGGGATGCCATATGAGGGAATGGGTCAGGGGCTTGTTATTCTGACCGGGTTATTGGGGTTCTCCCAGCTGCAGTTGTGCCTCTGAAGTCCTTTGTGTGTGTGGAGATGAACCTTTAATCACTTAACCTACCAATTTCAACAAGTAAATGTCTGTACATGAGATATAGTTGCGTAGATCATCCTTATGATCACTARCAATATGTTCAGCGAAGCCTGGAGTATTCATTTATGCATTTGTGTCTACTGCCATCTGAGACTCCACAGAGAAGGAAGACTTCTGCTCAGAGATGCCAGATGCTGTGCAGTATGTCCAGGGGACACTCAAGTTAATATAGAAACAGTTGGACGTCTGGCAAGATAACCTGGGAGATCTCAGATGGCACTAAAAAACTCYATGTGGGCAACTGAGTTGAACTTACAGTGATGGATTAGTGGAATGTCTTACTAGGCTCAAAAGGTCATTGAATAGATAAAATGGAGATCTCTCCATTGACCATAACAGCATTTAGTKATCTATTCCATCTATCAACACCTACATATAAACTCATTTAAATAGGTGTTATCAGCAGATAAATGGACATTTTTCTCATCARATATTTTTTGTTGGGAGGTCCTGACTGCCTTGTGGTAGTTCATGGGGTAGTTCATGGCTGTCAGTGACTGCTTTGACTGAAACATATCATGTAAACCAGGATAGATCAGAGTAGTGCAGGGGGAATCTGGCTTTCTCTGTGGTCCAAACAGCATTCTTCTACTGCTTCACAGGAACAACAGAAGTGGGGAGAATAAGTGTGGTCATGAAAGAAAGCAGAGGAGAACGCTGTGAAGAGAAACTGAAGTTTGAAAAAACAGCAGAGAACTCTCCATTATCCAACAGCTTGGGAACAGAGTCCCAGACAGCGTCTTCTGCTTGCTTGCTTGCTTTTTTTTTTAACATATACTGCAGTTTGAAAAGTGTGGCATGATATATTACAGAGAGAACAAGGTTCAAAGACCAACTGAACTGAAGTAGAGAGAATGGATGAGACAGAAGAGTTACAAAAGAAGACTTTAAGCTGATAAGTCTATCACTGAGGTCAGGATATCTGAAGGTGATCTTCAACATTCCTTCACATGGAACACTTACAGTGGAAACATTTGCTGCAATAGTGACTGTGCAGTGTGCAGAGCTTCATGTCCTCTAAAATATATGCTAACACTTAAAGCTGTATTAAAAATGCACATTGTTTATAGTTCTATTTGAATAAATGCAGGAACAAACATTCCTCTCTATGGTTTCAGAAGATGGCTAGTTTTGGAGCACAAAATATTTTTCTAAGCCCTGTCTCAGGGCAGTTATTGAGGCCATAAATTTTATTTCCCAAAGCTGCATATGCAGATTGTTAAACTCATGTTCTTTCATATCCATCATATTCACCAAAGGTCCAGGACTGCAAATGTAAGCTTCAAGTTATACTTTACCTGTTTTTACAGGTGACCACTCTAGCACACAATGACAAATAAAAACTGCCATCGTGGAACTCAGGGAAAAGATTTTAAAATGTTTCTTAATATTTCTGTAAGAAGAAAATAATTATTATGTGAACTCAAGGAACAGTATCTTCTTGGKTTTTTTTTTTCTTTTTTTTGGTATAAACACTGTGAGAATTCCTATGGGAGCTTTTCTGTTTGTGGAACTACAAATAGTTCAGAAATATTTTAACGATTCTGGTGTATTTTAAATGTATCCATTTGTTTCTCTGTGGTGAATCTGCTTGTAACTAGACATGATAATTGTAAAATTGACAATGTGAATATTTATGATTGAGGTTTTTCTTTTCTATTTTTTCAATCACTAAGAAGTTGTGTCTGCAATCAAATTGAAGGAATTAATGAATTCCATTCCTAAAYGAAAGCCTTATTTCTAGACCTAAAGCTTAGGAATGGGTTTTCAATTGTTTTGGAGGGCTTTTGGTCTCGGGTTTTGAGTACTCTATCTTGTTTAGCTTAAAGTCAATGGGACTTTTTGTTTTAAAAGGTATAAATGAGAGAAGGATTATTTATGAACACTAAGTAACATTAATCAGAACTGGTGTGAGATGTTACATAAGGACTCCAAATTCAATAAAGAATGAACAAATTCCTTTTCTGGAAAGCATGGGGCAATAAAAATAGCAAGGTGCTTATTATACACTATATTTCATCAATGCATTTCACATTTAATTAAATATTTTCTTCTCTCTTCCTTTACTGTATCATTGTGGATTTCTCCTACATTTTACCAGCTATATTCTTAATGGATATATTAAGATATAATAGAGTAGACAATAAATATAGTATGCAGTAGTTTCATCCCAGTTCTTCTAAGTCTAGAATAGTAACTCAAAGATCGGGCCTCTGGTGTGATAGTATGTTGAGAACAGACATCAGCAGTGACAGATGTGGACTTSGAATCACTATTGTATTGTGGTTTCAGCCTTCCTAATTCAATTCCTGTGTCATGGGACTTCATTTAGAGGTATAGATCCTTGACATGTTCAGTTTTACTGTGACTCCTTCCTAGATTTTCACTTTACCACTCATAACTTGTCTGAAATGAGGAACCACATCTAATGGACATTGCCCATTTCTATTGCACTGGAGTAATTTCTCATATTTGTCCATAGATTTATGTTCCATTGAGCCCCTTCCTTTCAAATGCCAACATTCTTCTCAGTTTGTATTCTTTATATTGAGTCTAATATATTAGCACATATATATCTCAGCAGCATATTTTCTCTTTCTGATGTGAAATTACTAAATGACTGCTCTAAGATCAAGCTCTTTGCTCAGGTCTTTGAGAAAAGTAGGCGTTTTATGGGCTAATAATTTATTGAAGATCACATTAGATTACTCTTCTACGTTAGCACTTTTTGTTGCACCAGAGTTGTGATGCTCAGCCCAAAGTGGGGGTCGAAAGGTGTCACTTGCATGTACTTTTTACTGTCTATGAAAAATGGACTGTATGAATTTAAAGTCCGTTTCATGAGAAAGCATTCTTTCCCCACTCTGGTCTCCAGTAATTCGTTATGGAGCTTACTGCAAAATTTGTCTTTTGGGAATTGGAGTATTACAGGAAAATACAGCATGGAGTAGAATTATAATCCATGTTGAGTCTGCCAGTTCCTGATTTGCCTGAGATGTGATCACAGTTGGAGAAAAGGTGCTGCTGCTATTTGARTTGATTACATAACCTTGCTTTATTGTGCTTTAAAGCTTAGGTCAATGCTATGCAAGGATGTAGACAGATAGTCTTTGATGCGAAGTGTTTAAATCAAAAGGGAAAATGAATAAATAATTAAACTGTCTGCGTAATTTTTTAAGTCCTAATTATGACCTGAAAATTAAACTAAGTTTTCTCTGCCTTGCTGGGGAAAGGAATGTGCAGTATGGTCCAAAAATAGTTTATGATAAAGAAATAAAATATTAAAATAAAGACAAACAATTGTTTGATTTCTTTACTAATTTGCATCTTTTCTAATATTTAAACTATTATGAAGCATTTATCATGCTATGACAAGATTCTGAGACCTGTCCGAATGAACAACAGATCAGAGAATACATTTTAAAAAATATACTAGGTAGCATTTATACATTTGCATTCTTTTTGTGTTATCTACACCAATTAAAAAATTGAGAATATACCAAATTGAAAATTGGGCTTGTAAAAACACTTAGATACAAATGTAATGATGTTCACACTGCCAGTTGTACCAATGAAGTTCTCTCACCTGTAATCCAATATACTGAAATTGATATTAAAACTTAGAGAAAACAAATGTTGTGTGATGCAGGAAGAGAAGGGGTTGGAGAGAGATGGAGAGAAAGAAAGAGATCTGGGCATCAGAACTTACAGCAAACATGAGTTTTGTATTTTATAACATGATTGAAATCCTTTTCTTTTTCTTTTCCTCTTCTTTGAAATGTGATTCACTAAATGTCTATTGTCAGCTGGTACTAGTTCTTACAATATATTTTATCACTGTTCTTTTGCGAGGAATGCTGGATGCTGCAAAATAGTATTCATTTGGCTGCTTAGTATTCAACTAAATGGTGCAATATGAACTGCAGTAACACAGGCAGGGGGATGGTCTAGATGAACCAATGCTGTTTCTATCAAAAATGTTTGCCGCTCTGAACATAGCATATAAGCCAGATGCTGTGAATAAATGTTCTCTTTTTATGGCCAGTTAAATCAGCACTTGCACTTCTGTAAAAAATTACTGTAAAGGAAATTGTAGATATGGGAGACTTACTGTAGACAATATTTTGTGAAATTGTAACACATATATAAAGGCATGTTTAGTTTAACATTTTTACAAACATGAAAACATGGTAATATATTTTGTAAACAAMTGAGCAGGACGAGTACAAGGAATTTTTAACAAAATGCTTGGGAAACAAGGAATTATCTACTGTAATCCATCCATCAGGCTTAAATTATGACTCTCTAAGGACTTATTAGTCAGAGCAAGACCTCCTTAACAACCTCAAATAAAAGTGTCAGTCATAAATTCCCAGAAATGTTGACCATACACTGTAAATGTTCCTCTTGCATGAAATGACTCTCCTTTTTCTCCTAGCTAATTCAATGAGTATAATGCTCTGGATGAATATATCTACCTATAATTCTGGGAAAAAAAAAAATCAAATGCTAAAGTGAATATAGTGGTGCCAAAACTTAGCATGTTTACAAACTTTCTTCTTTCTTGTCCTTAAAACCCACCAGAATGCAATGCTGAGTGGCAATGGAATAAACTTTAAAAAATATTCACAATCCAGTCCAGTTTTGAGTGTAGAAAGGCAGCCTGACTATACTGTATACACCAAATTTTAATTTCAGAGGCTGTGTTCTCTATGGTATATCTACAATATGTAAATATTATGAAACTAGACCAGAACATGACCAATCCCAACAGCAAAGATCTGTATTAGACATGTACCTAAAGGGTTTCTAAAAGCAGCCCTCATTATTCTGTGCCTCCCATTCTGTCAGGATACACTTCACACATTTGCAGTATCACCCATGTCAGTTATAAGAAGCAAGAGATATGTTACCAGGAGTTTCTACATCTCATCTCAGCAAGTAGTGACCCATGCACCGTGTAACCTGAAGTGAAAGAAGAAGCTTTTATGTGATCTGACACAGACAAGGGAGGTCTGCTGCCTACACCRCTCATATATGGGGCCATGTTAACCCTTTCTATACTGAGTAACTTTGCTGAGAGGCTCTCTGGACAAAAGTTAGTTGTCTTTGCATGGTCCTGCATTGCTCTGTGTTAATTCAGCATTAGAGGATTAACAATCTTTGGCTTTGTGCACTGGAGACTGAAGACCTCTTGGTGCAGAGCATGGAGAGGATTTACATAACCTGGAAAGTGATTTGACTTAATCTTGGGTACCAAAACTTAACAATGTTGTCTATACCATGAGACCCTTGGGACGTATGAACACATACTGGCCCTGGCTGCTCAGTTGGGATCTGGACAACTATGCCTCTGTCATTTAGCTCAGTTCTCTGAAGGGTTCTGCAACGGACGTCAATTCAGAGTAATGTAGATATCTAGGGTAAATTGAAATTTTCAGATTTTAATTCCTAAAAAAAAAAAGAAAAACTTAGGTCAGTATCTTGTTAGATGCTCCTTTCTGCCTTTAAAATGTCATAAAAAAAGAACTGATATAGAACACTGACATCTTTTTCAATACATAATGGTTGTGCTGGATCAGATTACACTATATCAGTAGAATTATCCTCCATATGCACTTTTATAATTCTTGTCAAGCCTTGACTCAGTGCACCTAAACCCCTCAAACAAAGACCCTCTTCCTTCCCACACTGTCTCCCAAATAGTAAAAAGAAAGAAATGAGAACCTTCTGACAACATTTGGAGGAAAATTTTGGCAAAAACTTCTTTCCAGTACATGTAAAATATAGGTGCAGCTCGCCTCTCCAAATTGTGGCTTCCCCATAAAGATTGGGGAATGTTTGTCTGATCATCACCCTGTGATGAAGCCCACAGCAGATAAATTTGCATCCCAATTGGTGTCAGAAGGATTCTGTCTCCATAGACTTGGCAGTGAAGACTTGGGATTTTCTGCAGCTTCTTTCTGCAAATGAAGAAGGAAAAAGGTGAAAACTTACTTTCAGTTATCACAGCAAAAGAAGTAGGGGAAAGGCTGTGGATGTGGTCTACCTGGACTTCAGCAAAGCCTTTGACACTGTCTCCCACAGCATTCTCCTGGAGAAGCTGGCGGCTCATGGCTTGGACGGGTATACTCTTCGCTGGGTAAAAAACTGGCTGGGCGGCCGAGCCCAGAGAGTTGTGGTGAAGGGAGTCAAACCCGGTTGGCGGCCGGTCACGAGCAGTGTTCCCCAGGGCTCAGTTTTGAGGCCAGTCTTGTTCAACATCTTTATCAATGATCTGGACGAGGGGATCGAGTGCACCCTCAGTAAGTTYGCAGATGACACCAAGYTGGGTGGGAGTGTTGATCTGCCTGAGAGTAGGAAGGCTCTGCAGAGGGATCTGGACAGGCTGGATYGATGGGCCGAGGCCAATTGCATGAGGTTTAACAAGACCAAGTGCCGGGTCCTGCACTTSGGTCACAACAACCCCAGGCAACGCTACAGGCTTGGGGAAGAGTGGCTGGAAAGCTGCCCGGCGGAAAAGGACCTGGGGGTGCTGGTCGACGGCTGGCTGAACATGAGCTGGCAGTGTGCCCAGGTGGCCAAGAAGGCCAACAGCATCCTGGCCTGTATCAGGAATAGTGTGRCCAGCAGGAGTAGGGAGGTGATCGTGCCCCTGTACTCGGCACTGGTGAGGCCGCACCTCGAATMCTGTGTTCAGTTTTGGGCCCCTCACTACAAGAAGGACACTGAGGTGCTGGAGCGTGTCCAGAGAAGGGCGACGAGGCTGGTGAAGGGTCTAGAGAACAGATCTTATGAGGARCGGCTGAGGGAGCTGGGGTTGTTTAGCCTGGAGAAGAGGAGGCTGAGGGGAGACCTTATCACTCTCTACAACTAYSTGAAAGGAGGCTGTAGAGAGRCGGGTGCTGGTCTYTTCTCCCAAGTAACAAGTGATAGGATGAGAGGAAATGGYCTCAAGTTGCGCCAGGGGAGGTTTAGATTGGATATTAGGAAAAATGTTTTCACTGAAAGGGTAGTCAGGCATTGGAACAGGCTGCCCAGGGAAGTGGTGGAGTCACCATCCCTGGAGGTGTTCAAAAAACGTGTGGATGAGGTGCTTCGGGACATGGTTTAGTGGGCATGGGTACTGGGTTGATGGTTGGACTCGGTGATCTTAGAGGTCTTTTCCAACCTTAATGATTCTATGATTCTATGATTCTAAGATAAATAGCTCTTTCTCCCTTTTGCTCTTAAGTAAGGGAAATAAATTTTAATCTTTATTGTGTTCCTGTGCTTTATTACATCCAATTTGCTTTCTTATCATAGGAAAAAGGTTTCATCATTTTCCTATTGTTGACATACAACACCTTTAAGTATCTGAGACCTCAATTTGCCAGATTGTAACTGATCTCCTCTCAAGGGTTTCCCATGATGTTTTATGAAGGTGCTGCCTTGACCAGCATGCTGGCGCTGGCTCTATTGTCATCTCCTCCACTGACAGCTACAGATGAAATGTTCCTCCTGCTGAAGTGGAACCCATGCTTGGACAAATTGTGAGTTAGCAGTGCTCATCCAGGATTTCATACAGGTCCTAGCCGTATTTATTATGCAGGTTTGGATCTTGGCTCTTCTGTGATTTATTCCTCTCTAGACAGAGACTCTTTCCTTTCCCTTCATCCTGGGAAGTATTAGTTTTTGAAAGACATTTCAATCACCCACAGGTTAATACAGAAACCCATACGTTAGTTTGCTCCCTCATATTGTRAAGATGTCATCAGTTCACAAAGGGCTCACGGATGAGCTTTACTGGCTTTTTGGACTACTAAAGAATCTGTGATGAGCATAAGATGCTCTTGGATTCTTTATCTCCTAGACAAAATTATTTCTTAGTCACTGTGACTGCTTATTTTCTATGTACCACACTTCCGGCCAAGAAATCTGTAACTGAATCTTGGACAGTTCTTACCTTGTGCACACTGGAGTCAGATCTTCATATCCCTCAGTAAAAGCTTTCTGAATCTTATTTTTCTCTTGCTGTAAATAGGATGGTGCACATGCTTAAGAAAGTGAACATTTTTCCTTTCTTGGMTTTGACATTGCCCACAAAGTATGTTAGACTTTATTTTATGATCTAATGGATGTATTATTCTGAGCTGAAATATACATCTCTGATTTGGTCTGCATGAAATTATTTCAATTGACTAGATTTCAGGTTACTTTGCAGATCAGAAAGTTATTGTTTATGTCTCTACTGTTCTACATTATTCAGTTAACCAGTGCCATTTAACATTTCTGGTCATTATAAACTCACTCTCTAGACTTTAAATAGCATAGTACAGTTTGGCTACTTCTGAAATCCTATTATTTATAGAACACACTGACATCAGAATTATAATAATTTGTAATTTTTCCCAGGTCTTGAAACACAGCTAATCTTGAAATTTTAATGCTGAGTTGAACCAAAATTTGGAAGGCAAATAGGAGAGTATTATTTCAGATGACTGAACCTTATATCTTTGCATTCTGTCGCTTTAGGAAAAGTTTGATCCCAGCAAACTGTCAAAGAGTATCACCTTTCTAAATGTCTTCTTTTTATAAACAAATCACATATTTAAATGTTTTTCCCATAATCTGGGATTTTGGGCAGTTGGAAGAGTTTCTTTCACTGGTCAAAATTTTCTGGTTCATTTTGGGTAATGACTGTTTGTACAGAGTCTGGCTAGGATGGAGTTAACTTTCTTCATAGTAACCTGTATGGTGCTGTGTTTCGGATCTGTGGCTAAAATGGTCCTGATAACACACCAATATTTTGGCTACTGCTGAAGAGTGCTTTTGCAGCATCAAGGCTTTCTCTATTTTGCCCTCTGGCTGCCAGCAAATAGGCTGGGGGTGCAGAAGAAGTTGAAAGGGGACACAGTCAGGACAGCTGACCTACATTGACCAAAGGGCTATTGCATGCCATATGACATTGTGCTCAACAGTAAAGTTGAGGGAGTAGTCTTTTCCAAAATTGAGGTTTCTCTGAGACTGGCTGGGTATGGTCTCCTTCTGGGAGGTGGTGAGTGACTGCCTTTACATCACTTGTTTGTTTTTTACCTCTCTCTCTCTCACTTATTAAACTGTTTTTATCTTGACTCAAGAGTTTATTCTTGCTTTTACCCTTCTGGTTCTCTCCCCAGTCCTGCTGGGGTGGGTGGGGAGTGATTGAGCAGCTGTGTGGGTGCTTAGCTGCTGGCTGGGGTCAATCCACCACACAAGCGGATTCACATTCTTTTATAGACCTATTTTAGCTGACTGCTAGAACCTATGGACTTCCCAATATTAAAAAAAAAGAAATAAAAACTATCAGTGATAAGCTTACTTCTGAAAATTTCAGAGAATTAGATGTATTTCAGCAGAGTGCAGTAAATCATTATCTAGGGCACTGGCCTTATCTTGCAGCTTCACCGTGTTTTGACTTTGATTTACCTATCTAAAATAACATTTTTTATTTACACATGAAAGCTAAAAAAAATTAGGCATTTTACAACACAACAGTTTCCACTAGAAAATCCAAACTTGTTGAGGCCATCATTGGCCTTGATTGTCTTAATTGTCTAACTTAATTGTATACTTCAAATTGTTAGGGTAGTACCTGGCATTATTTTGAACCCAGACCGTATAGCAGTCCCAAACAATTCCCAGGCATAGTTCAGGAATTAAATTGAAACAGGTGCTATTCCCAGCAGATAGCTTGCAGGCCCTATGTTTTGCCGAATATGACGGTTTACTASTATGGAGGTGGGCCATTCTGTGCTGGTGAATCTCAGTGCCAAAACCAGTCTGGGACTGCTTAATTTACTGGTGTATGTATCACCATTGAGTCTGTCACTTTCCTGTAAGATGAACTCAGTTACTGAAACATTTGCAGGAACTGCAATTAGTGAGGAAAATACCAGCTTATGATGCAAGGTTTATTTAAATAAGCCAAAGATTCTTATTCAGAGTAGGACTTGAATGTAGATCCTCCCATATTTGAGGCAGGATGCAGTTATTGAGTTCTTTCAAAGAGCTTCTCCCTCCCTCTCTCTCTCTCCAATTTTTGATGAAAAAAGAAATAAAAATGATATTGAGGTGGAAAGTAAATAAATTTGATTAATTCAATTGTTCATAAACAGAACTTATTTTCTAGAGAACACATAACTATAACCTCCACTGTCCTGACCAGGAACAATGCATTCTTTTTACTTAACATCAAAAGTTGACTGTGTACATTGCTACATCTGAGCTTTTTGGACACGTACTGGCCATGATTCATCCAACTTATTTTAGGCACCTTCCTTAGATGAAATGAGTCATCTTCTAGAAGCTACTATTTTTCCCTCCAGTTATAGAGGTTGTTTAGATGCTTACTTCATATGCAGAAATCTGTATTGTAGGTGTCTAAAAAGCTAAGATGAATCCCCCAGCACAGTTTTATTTTTTTACTATGCAATTTAAAAATAATCAGGATTGTGAAAACCTGATTGTGTAAAGCCTGATTATACTCATATAAACTCCAGTCTGCTAGATATAGGAAACTTTACAAGTTGTTCTTTGGGTGGGAATTCATCATTTCAAAAATATGTTGTGTTGACAGCTAGAGGGACTGGACTCCTACTTTCTCTTCACAGAACAGGTTTAGTGAAGATACCCTAAGAAGGATTTTTTTCTGGAGCCATACATGCTACTTCTAGGGATAATAAAGTAGAAATTTAAAAGTGTAGCTTCTACAAAGCTACTCTTTTATGCTACACAATCAACAGGAATGCAACTCATTTCCAGTTATGCTAATGATTTTTGTGATAAATATGAATGTCATGTGGGACATAGACCATGACTGACTCATTTATCATCATAGCCACAAGGCCTGTAGAAGGTAACACCTTAAAATTTCTAACAGCAGAATTGGATTAGCATTGGCAATCTCCACTGAAAAAGCCTTATACACCATTATTGATCCCAGCAGTCCACAAAAGTAGTTTGAAGGTATAATATGGGAATAAATAGGATTGCTGCAGTTCTCCCAGGCAGAATGTAATCAGTAAGGAGATATCAGGGGAACTGGTATATGAAAAGATGTAATTTTAATAAGTAGCCCAGCATAGAAGGACTATTGAATTACTGGCCTCCAATAGTATGAATTCGAAGGTTACACTACAATGTCTCTACCAACTTCAGAAAACTTAATGTAAATACTGAGGCAACTTCTCTACAGATTACAGCCTATAAGAAACCATTTTTTAAATGCATGTTGCCAGCACTGAAGGTTTTACAAATTCCAGTATGTTCAGCTCAAATTATTCCAATCAATGGAGCATTTTTCTTATGCACTGTCAAGCTTCTACTGTAATTACAGTCCACATTGCATTTCTAGAACTTTTTGCATGCCTATAAAATCAGACCCTTCCAATACCATCTACTTGTGACTTCATAAACATTCATCATAGCTTTCTTTGCTGTTGGCTATCCCCAAGGACGTTAAGACTTGTGCTGTTCAATGCGCCTGCCCGGCGGCACAGCTCGGTGGCACTGAAGTTTATTGACATTTCTTTTTGCTCTTATGCAGCCCTGCTCTGTAACATTTACTCTGTCAATTACATTCATTTTGGTATTCATAGTCAATTCTATCTCTGTGTGACTTTAATTGTATTTCACTAAATTAAAGAGGCATTATAAAGTTGTTACCCTTTGATTTTGTAGCTTTAATTTCATTTTTCTTTAGTCTTTGGAGCACACTAGTTTATCAATTAGCATAATAAAACAGTCACTGTGGAATTTAGTAACAATACTGGATATTCTGTGAAGTGAATCAGTCCATTTAATGTTAGTAGTATGACAACAGTATGTGCACTACGTAATGAAGTAGCAAAATTCTACTCCACACTTCTATAGTATCTCTATAGATGAATTAAAGGATTTTGAGATTTTTGGGGGGGTTGTTTCCAATGATTGTGGACTCCTTTTGAATGTTTTGTACACTCTAAAGTTGTAAGAAATTTACAAGAATTCTGTAAACATTTTCTTCGTTTTAGAAATGAAGCAAATTATAGTGACTGTAGTCACTATTATTGGTAAGCAGAATAATATCAATTGATATTTTAGCACTGTCTTTGAGAGTTCCTTTCCAAACAATATGATCTCTGCTCCCATTTTGGGTCTTAGAACTTGCTTCATTCCAGTAGTCAAGACTTCCTACCCTGTTGTTTGTGATACTTGCCCTGGAGAGACTAATAATCTTTGTGCTTTGCCTGTAGGTGAGTTGAGCTTCTGTGTTAATTCTTCTAAATTATCTGCTTTTTCTAGGGAGGCCAGTTCTACTGGTGCATATTATGCACTCCCTGAGCATATAGAGGAAAATTAGATAGAAAACTACCTATTTCTTCTATCCCAGTCTGTCTGCTTAGACAGTGGTGAGGTCAGCCATGTTAAGTGACAGGATTCTAAACATCTACATTTTTAATATTTCTTAACCAAGAATGGATGTTTGTAGTGGATTTAGCCTCCAGGTTAAGCCAAGAGGAAGGAAGAAGGTTGTAAGTCCCTTTGTAGTACTCCAAATCTTTATTGTATTCAGTGCTTTTCACTTAAAATGTAGATGCTTATCAAGCCACATAAAATATATGTTTCAAAATATCTTCTAGGAACAACAGACAACTGGAAGAGATGCAAATAGTTACTCATGCAATCTTTTAAATAACAAAAAAATTCAATGTGGCTAGATATAAGAATTATGAATGTCGAGTCATTGCAATTACCTAACAATTTCTGAAGCAGTTAAAGGAGAGGTGGGAGGGAGGGATATAAAGCAAAGGAGAAGTATGGAAAGTTATAAAGAAAAGGAGAARTGTGAAAGGAAGACCAACAAAAAAGAGCGATCAGTCTACATATTCACAAAACCAGTGGTAGTCCGACTGTTTTCCCTATAAAGAACAAAAGTTCATTGTTACACAAGTATAACCTTTTCTGAGTCACTGTAAAAGATTTCTCACAGGATTGTACCACAAAAGCTTCTAAAAAGCTTTTGTGTGTTTGAATGAACACACAATAAAAGATCAATCTCTTTTTCTTTTTTTTTTTTTTAATTATTCTTTATAATTTCCTTGGATTCAAGAGTACTGGGCTGCCTAACTCTCTCCTTTTCCTCTGCTTGTTTTCACCTTCTGTCTACAACAAAATTTTCTTGGAAGAGAAAAGCCTTGGTCAGCTGAGGTCCCCTGATGCTACCTCCACCGTCAGTCCTGCTGGCCCATTTCCCTGGTCATTCTGGATGAGTCACTGCCAAGGGCCAGTGAAACTGGCCGGTGACACTGTGACACCAGCTGCAGGGTCGGCAAAGCCACACTTCCCTCCACCAGGTTCACTCTAGATAGAAAGCACAGAGCCGCCAGACAGAATGCAGTCTATTTTACATGTGTGAAGGTGGGGAGAGAGATGATGTGAATGAAAGCTCCTCTTCTGAAATATTTCCGTTAAAACATGTCAGTTGTTTCCCCTCCTCTGTTAACACCAAAGCTGATCTTAAACATGCTGCATTCCAGACATCATGTGCTTTCTATTTGTATTCATTGCAGATGTGCACTAAAACTACTGCAAATAATTTAGGTAATTGGCAAACCACAGGGGCACTTACCCTGTTCACTGGCCTATTTTAGGCTGGCTCATCATCACCATTCTAATTGATGACAGGTCTCTAGTTTTTCACTTGCCAGGCTGTAAGACAAGGAATACTAATAAAGTATTCTGGCAGTGGGAATGTTGTAACTGTTCCCAGCCTTCTGCAAGCAATGAGCTCCCCCACCCCTGCCCCTGCTGCTAATGCACAAGTGATGTGGTGGGGAACTTTTTCAATGTAAGAACACCCTTTTCTCCATCCACTCAACCCCTGCAATTAACTAATTCTAATACGACCATAGCTTTTTTAATGTAGTGCTGTACCCTGCAATGTTGTTATTAAAAACAATGCCATCAAAGTAGCTGACATCCTTATTGAAGTAACAAACTTTTCTCCCTTATATAAAGAACATTTCAGAAACTAAAATTGTTTTTTATTTACTGTTTACTGCTGCTGCCCTGTTCCCTAGATGCCCAGCATTAATATTTATTAATTGGAGAACACACACATACGTGCTCCACTGTGCTTTTTTCTGCACAGACTCACCATAGAAGCCAATTGCTGGCCCAAATTATCTCGCTATCTGACTGGAACACAGATGACAGAGAGCGCTATTGAGTCCTGTGTACAGTATGAAGAGGCAGAGAAGTCACAGGGCTGCAACAAACAAAGGACTCTCAGACCCATAAATTAATTGTTCCTGTACCTACATGTAGGTTCTTGCCACCCTGTAGTGAAAATGCAGTAGTTTCTCTGCACTGCGTGTAAGGCATAGGAATTAAATGCCTCAAGGTCTTAAACACCAGATCTTAAATACCAAGATCTTAAACACCAAAACACCCCACACTGAGGCCCGCTGAACAGAACTAGTGCTAGTCAATACCAAACACTAAGCACAAGTGTATACCACACAAATGATTGCATGTCACCTCTTGTGGCTTGGCTCATGGTTTTAGTTAGGCTCAAACTCCTCTCCTGAGGGAAGGCAGTGGAAGTGGCTGGTGTCAAACTTTTCTGAAGCACTGTAGAAGTAGAAGGACCCCACTTGTCACTCTGTTTTCTAGTCCTGTCCTTCCTGATCCTGATGGGGATCACATCACCTCACCATCTTCTGTGCTAATGAGTGCCTTTATCACTACTCAGTAGAAGAGTCAAAGGAAATGAGATAATTTAAGTACTGAAGTCCTTTACAAAATCTAGCTTTAATGACCAATCCAAGGGCAAATAATTAACCTGAGCCATGCAGAATAATTCTATATGCATTTCCCTTTAGTTGGTGTTTTATCCACCCTCTATTCAACGTACAGTCTCATCACCCATCTAGGGCCATGATTTGGTATATGACTTAAGTCAACATAAGCTGTTCTGCTGATGAAACAGGCAATCCTGCCCTCTGCTTGTTCTTTTCTCTTTCCTTTTKCCATAACAAGGATTGGAATGGCCATATGGTCAGATTAGAGAACAGACCAAGGTTCACATGGTTGAGAGAAAAAAAGGGCTCTTATATGTCATATTGTAAGGGACTCAGAAAATTCACTCCAAACAAGGCACAGGAACACAAAGCTGGGTAAATGTTTCTTCTAGAGGAGTATGGGAGCAAAGCCCCAGGAAGGTATGTGACCTGGTCTACACAGTATATCGTATGTCATGATAGTTGGCAAAATCTTTTGCTGTGCTTGGAAGAAGAAATTCATGCTTTCCATTCCTTTTGTCTTGAAATAGGGTACTAATTTGTACCAAAGTGTTGAATATGGAATTGCAAGACATGAGAGACCGAGGCTTGAGCACAGTTCTTCTTGAATCTTTTCATATGCTAAGAATATTTTCTTCATGGTTAGTCAAAGTCAAAAGGTTTTCATTCCAAGTTAGCTAAAACTTCGGTAAAACACACAGAAACCTTTGGCTGACTTGTTTATTTAAGACCATTAAAATAATTCTCAGCACTTTGGTCCTCTTAAACATTTACCATGCCAGTAGTCTCTAATACATGGATTAAATTAATCCTAACATCAGATATCTTCCACGTAGAACTGTACTTCTGAAACTAAAGATATTTGTCAAAGCCACTTTCATAGTCAATGGAGAAAAATAAGTCATCCCATCCTAAAAGAAACCTTTTAAATAGCACAGCTGAAAACACCTCTTAAAAGCTCCTGTTTCTTCCTACTGACTATAGAGGGAATTAAAACAGCTACCTTCGCATTGTCCATCCGACATTAGGTGAGGTGAAGCCCACTTTCAGTGCCCTCATTGTAGGTGCTTCCTTTTGACTTACTTATCCAACTTGGCACATATTAACTGCAAAGTGACACATGGTGTGCTAGGCTTCACTGCAGTGGCAGGGTCTGCTATAACTATCATTTTTTTTCCTGTTTTGTCATACAAGAACTTTTCAGGAAAAATAAAAGTGGAACAGAAAGAAAGGCTCTATGCTGTCTTTTGAGGAGTCACTATACTGTTCCTTGGATAGGAGACTATTCCTTGGTCAGGAAACCTGAGTTGGAAGTCTCACCACCTTCTTTTCCTGTTGGATTCAATGTTGCTATGATATTTCAACCAGCTTGGGTGGTGGCGGGGGTTAAGTGACTCAGCTGTGGTATTGCTTTCATCCCACCATAGAAGCTCAGTAACTAGTATATTAGATAGATGCTACATTTTATAAAGCAAGAATTGCGTTCCTGGGCAGAAACATACTTCTAAGTCTGATTTAGAAAAATATGAAAAAATAACTCTGCTCTCCCTCTACTTTTGCTGCTGTGCCTGATGTTCCAAAGTGCGGAATTTAGTACTATGTTTAACTACTGTAGCCCGAAGACCACCCATGTGATAAAGAAATCCTCTGAACCATTCGGCCCTGAGCCTGTCAGTGATAATTGGTGCAGGAAAAGGAAAGGAGTAAGTGTTCGTTGTACTTAGCACTTTTCTAAATCAGACCTGAAAGGAGAAAACTGCTAGTGAAAGGGGAGAGCATAGAAGGGAAAGTTATGTTATTTTATTCATTAAAAATAAATGTCTGGAGTTTAAACATGTCGACCAGCTAAAGCTCTGTTCTGTGAGGCACTGAGTGCCCTTGAATCCCTTTGAAGTTAGTGGTAGGTGAGGTAACTCAGCACTCCATAGGACTGAGCCCTGAGGATCCTCTTGAAGGAAAGTCACAAAGAAGAAGGATGACCATGGGTTTTGAGCTGAACTCTACTTCCACCCCACTCTTTCTGTCTCCTAAATCTAAATCTATCTAGATGTGTGTGGTTAATTCATTTGAATGTATTACATGCATACTAGAAGATTTAGTGTGCAGTTCAGCATAGTGTCTTTTGGTTCAAATGGATGAAAGGAAATGGCTCATTTCTCAGAGATATGCTCTTGTTTTTCCATTGGAGAGCATGGGAAGCAATGCTTGTGCAATCCAAGCTGTTTGCTATGTATTCCAGTGTTGCCACATAATCCTGAATTTGGCAGACAACTGGAAATAAAAGGAAAGTGGAATTAGATCCCTGAGGGATTTAATAACCTAGTTATTTCTGAAAACATGAGGGATCTACAGAGATATTTCCCAAATTATATTTTGCAGCAGTTCTTACACACACCATAGCAAGGAACTTCAGAACTGCTTTATCAATTGCCTCAGCTTCTTAGCATTATGCTGTTTTATGTGAATAAGTTGCAAAATCTAGACCTCTCTCTGGTCCAGTGTTTGACCACCCTCATTGTAATTTCTTTTCCTTATATCAAGTGTCCATTGCTTCTCATCCTTTCACTGAGAACTGCTGGAAAGAGTTTGGCTCTATCTTCCCTACATACTCCCGTTAGGTAATGGTAGAGTAAGATTATACACATAGTAACAAGAGATCGGATTGTTTCACAGAAGCTGTGCGATCTCATTGGTGTACAATGATTTTGTTTTGGTTAAACCCTGAATCAGTACTTGAGGGGAAAATTGAAAATCCTTCCAGGACCCAGATCATCACCATATTGCCTGTCTAAAGGTGAGACTCCACACCTGCTCTGCTGAGCTGCGCAGCCCAATGCCTGATGTTTGTGGGGTGGTTGGATTTACAGTAGATGTCGCAATTATGCTTGGTCCTTTCAGAGGATTGGGCGGTGAATCCCTAACTAAGTGGAAATAGCTGTGTATACCACTACTGCGTAGACAAGTTACATATGTATGTGCATGGATAAATATGTACACATATGTATTATACACATGCTGTATATTTACAGTTTTATACATAGTGCAGACAGTAATCAGACCATATACAGTTAGGTCACATAAGATGTTATGTTGTATACTTGGTGAATGTTTAATTTTTGCTTTGGTTTTTAAACAGCAGAATTAGTGACTGAGTGTGTTTGATTTCAGTATTGATGAATACAGGGAGAAACAATTTGTTTTTCTTATGTGAACTCATTGCAAGCATCTAGAAGACTGGTTAGAAGTACTTGAAGGATTCCCATGTTGCATGTGGGAATGATTGTCTAGTGCTAATCTGAGGCTTGTATACAGTTTATATTTAACCTCTTATCAAACAGTCAGAAACCCCATAGTTCCTTTAGTATCAAAACTCAAGCCTCCTTTTAATGGCACTGATTTCTCCAATTCCCACTGAAATCAGAAGAAATAGAGAGCACTCATATTACAGTGAGCCCTTTGAAGGTGATACTGGGGAGAATAACACAATGTTTTTCAGAGAGATTTCAAAGGTTAAATATGTTCATTTCCACAGCTCACTACTGTATTTACTCTAAAAGTGACTGCTCTTGGTGGATTGATTTCCCTTCTGAATAATATAGTGTGGAGTTTAAGAAAAAAATATCCCACAAAAAATCTCTAATAAAGTCCAGACCAATAGACGCTGAAATCAGTAGCAAAACTCCTACTGAAGTTAAATAAAAACAGGTCAAAGAAGTGCTGTGCAATCAGAATTCCTCACTGTAAAACAGGCARCCCCTCCTTTTCCTCCTTCCCCACTTTCTCTGTGTTTTTGTATCAACTATGTGATCAAGTGATGGAGTGAAGGAAAGGTTGACCCTGATGCTAATTGAAGAAGACTTGGCTGGAGCCAGCTGGTTTGCAACACTTGTGAAAACAGTTTGAAAGTGGAATTTTGAATAAGCCATCAAGATTGAAAACCAAGAGTAAATCTAGTTGATCATGCAAATTTGGTAAAGAGATTAAAAAAGGAAGAAAACAAAAAATCTGAACTCTAATAAAATTGACTGAAAAAGATCCAACATCTGAAATGGTATGAAAAAGCGTGATCACATTTAAAATTGTTATTAGAACAAAACACATTTTTGAGTAACATATGTCATTTTCACTTAAAAGGTTACTTTCATCTGCAAATATAATCTGAGAAATACTAACGATATCGTAACAGATAATCCATTCCCTAGTCATGTGGGGTTTTCCTCAACTTAATCTTCAACCCAGGCTCCTTAATGAAAGGATATTATGTGGATATTGCACTGAGGGGCAATTGTCCTGCTAAGTTAGTGAGCAGCAATATGAAATGAGAAGAAAACCCTGAAATGGAAAATGTGGCAAAGAAGGAGATGATCTGTTTTTTTCTGGAGGAAATGAAGCTCATTTATCTCTACTGATAAAGGACAGSGGAAATGGAAACAGGGCGTGTATGTGTGTGTGCTCCTGTGGGTGAATACAGCTATTTTGGTATTCTGCTTGTGACCATTTCATCTCAAATATTCTTACAAGCTTAAAGCCTTGGTATATTAACACCTCAGTAATTAGCTTCCAAAGGAACAAAGAAAAGAGTTAAGGAACAAATTATTACTGATAGGTAGATTCTCTGTTTTACCCTGGATGAGAAGTATAATGAAACTTCAACGTCAAATCTCTCCATGGTCTGCCTGTTAGTACCACGATCTGCAGCTTTTTGTTCGGTCATGGACTGCTGCTCTTGAGATCAATCAAAGTATAACTTGGGGTTTATGTTGGATTATTTTTACTTATTTATTTATTTTGTTGGAGGATGTTGTATCAGGGACAGCTTATCTTTCCAGGGTATGATTGTTAAGATCCAGTCCCTTTCTGGCACCTGCTCAGCTGTCTGTCACGGAGCAGGTGAGCTCCAAAATGTGATGGCAGAGGGGCCACATGGACTCCTGCAGTATCCTGCCTGTTACACAAGACAAGCTCTGGTGGCTGCTGAGGCTGTGATGGCGAAGCGTTCCTGAGAGTCATATGTGGTGCCACAAAGCAGTTGCACTGGGAGTCACATTTTAAAATGTCACAATATTTTTTGGGGGGAGTTTTAGCATGGCAAAGCCTGTAAAATAGGTTCATACAAAAGAACAATGTGTTTTAAGGGAGCTGATTCAGCAATCTCATTTCCTTTAACACTGCAAAGATTTGAATGTATCTGAATGTAATATTTGTCATGAATACTCCTGTCCTGTTCTCAATATAGTGTCTGTCATATCTGTATCTGTACCTTCATCTACAATAAATATCAGAATTACTACGTCCATACTGTATACTGTGTAGAGGGAATATTTTGTGGCTTTGGGTAAAGATAGGCCTARTTATCAGAAATACAGTAAAAACACCGGTATTATGTCATGGAGAACAGTAGATTTCTTCATTTAATGCATGGGGATACAGTCATACAACTCTCTCATACTAACAAAGGTCCGTGGCCAGAGTTTGTACATCTGATGGTGAATGAGCTCCTAAGAGTTTGCTCTGTCAGTCAAAGCTCTATATTTATGTTTAATAAACTTAGCCCTTTTATGGAAATATTAACATTTTGAAATTGTCTGCTGGAATGTAATGCACTGATCTTTTGATCATTGGATCCTTTTTACTCTGTCATTGTGTCCAGGCCATATTATTTCTCTGATTCTCTTCCTTCCTTCCAGTCTAGAAGAATCACTTTTTGAAGACTTATGTAGCTATTTTTCAGCAGAGTACACACTTGACTGTGGAGAATTTAGCAAGTTTGCAAAATGTGTCAGTAAAAAAAATAGGCTTAGGGAATTATTATACAATTATTTCTAAATCAATACAAGATATATTTTTCCCATATTAATTGGCTATTTCCAGCCCAAAAGGATGACTATAATTACTCTGGCCAGCAGATGGAGAAACAGAAAAGGGAACCTCGCTTTAGATATTTTTCCTCCTTCTGAAGAAGCTTGGTTGGCTCAGTTGTCCTGCTCAGATAAATTATTTGAATCACACAAATTCTGTTCTATCTGAAGCTTACATAAGAAAAAAAAAACCACTGTAGGAATGATCTTGTATCTCATAACACAACACATGGTGAGATGTCAAGACTAAAGAAAGACACTTAGAAAAACAAACTAGGAAGAAATTTCCTTTTCTCCAGGCAATCACTGGAGATTTTTATTAGGCAATACTTTCTGCCAGCAAGGACATAAGTGCCAGACAGATGATTATTACAACACAACACAAAACCATTATGTGTTTTGCTCTTAAATTGTCACAGTTTGGATAATGATAAAAAAGATTTGGTGGAACCTTCTTATCATAATCTTGCCAGCTACACTGGCTAGGCTCAACTGCCTACTTCAAGGGAGGGAGGATCATGGAGCCTTGGAACAGCATGCAGGTACTCACAGAATCCTTGTAGATCACCATTATGCACTTATGGGAACTCTCCTCTTCCCTTCCCTCTTGCTACTGACCAAAATGACCTAGGAGTTACTGAACACCATAAGTACTGTCCTCTCCAAACTAAACAGAGTGGGAACAGTATGGATGCTGGATCTTCAACACCAACTCATTAGCTCTAGAGATCCACTGGGTTGTGTTGCACTAGTCATTAACATAGACATTGCTTACCACTATGAATGTATATATGTTTCACAGAATCTTCTTCTATCCCTTTGCCTGCTGCCAAACAGCTTCAATAATGAGATAATTATAAAGTGAAGTGGATAGACTATCACGGGAAGAACTTGGGAACCAAACAACACAATAAAAAAAAAGAGATTTTTGTAGTTAAGGGTCCTTAACAAGTCCATTGTCCTTCTCTTAAGAGGTTCCTAGAAAAGCAGCTTGAAGGTTATCAGTCTTCCACTAAAAGAAACCATGAGAGAGAAGACAAGTGGTTCTGATTCTTATCCAGTATCAATTCTTTCACTTCACTGCTAGAGTAAGCTCATTTTACTTYAGTAATTGCTGTGCCAATGATGAGGGATAGGCATTAAGAGGGAGCTGGACACAACATGCTTTTGGCTGTTGGAGTGGAACAGAAAACAATACAGGATTGGTGAAACCATACAGTGGAAGAGGAGAAAGGGGCCCTCCTGCTGGAGAAGAATGATAAATAATTTCACAAGGCGTGTTCACTCATGATCATCAGAGAATGGTTTTCTGGTAGAAGATGCAACTTGAACAGTACCTGGGTTCTTAATGGATTTTAGAACTTGTGTGCTTCAATTTGGACTTGAGGTTAAGTGCCAGAAGAGAAGAAAATATTCCTTTGCTATAAGGCATTTTACACAAGACTAAACATCAGCAAATGAAGAAGAAAATTAACATAAAACCTAAGGGAGTTTAGACAAGACATATATCAGATTCTCCAAGAAGACAATGGAACAATTGCCTGGAATCCGGCAGGATCCAGATCGAAACTAAATAAACATGTACTAAACTAAACATTCAATAAACATAGCCACGTACTAAACTAAACTTGTACTACATGTGACCAAATGTACTGAAGGAAATTTACGGAATCCTTGCTTTTAACCCATAAAAGTGATAATAGCTTCATAATAACATGACAAGCAATATATCCAAACAAGCTTATTCTGTAAGATATGTATGAATAAGAAATTATTCTATAATTTATTATTCACAAGGAACAGTAAATTATTCTAATCACATTTTCTGCATTATGAATATTCTAAAAAGTGGTGCTGCAGGCAAATGAATAGCCATGGAAAGTGTGATCATTCATTCCAATCTTTTTTTAATAAAATTTATTCAAATTAAAGGAAAAAAGAATAATAATTACAGGGAAGCAAGTGTCTAAAGACTATCCTGGTGAAATGACTAGTTGCTTTAAAAGGACATCAGAAGCCTCTTCAGAGCAAAATCATATTTCCATCATTAAATCTCTAGACCAGTTCCAGAGACAGTAACACCTGTCTTTAGAAAGTTGATTAAAATGCTTTGAACTCCAGTACCAATTAATATATACTTTTGAGCTCTCCACTTTGCATAGTCATGGAGATACATAGCTTTATTTTGAGTAAATGGATACACCAGACTCCAGTAAAATACAGTGAATGTGAAAGTTTTGTTTTTATTTAATAAATGGAAAAATAGATCAATGGCTTGGCTAAGTGAAGCTAGGTGAAGCTTGACCTTCTGGATGCTAACRCACAGTTTTTAATCTGAATTAGTATTTTGGGTATTTTATAAAACTTCAATGTGCTGAAGTATGTAATGTCTTAAGTATTTTAAAAGCATTCAAATGTTATTTCACATGTGTTTACACTGGACAGATGTTTTAAAAACCACAAATTTTATGGAATCTAACAATTGTTATTTTTCCTTTTCTTCAAGACTACAGAAAACAAATCCTGTGCTGAACATCATTGCCTCCAGAGAAGGCAGAGGACCACTAGAAAGCTCCTTGAGGACTTTAATATTGCCATTCTAAAATACTGATAGGTGCTAAAATTGGGGAAATGGACTAGAAAACCTCTAGACATCTTTTTTGTTCCTATCTTCTATAACTGTATGTTCCTGCACTATCATTAAGATTGGCAGTACAAAATATTAGGTATAAATGGGGATTCCTAATAGCTTTCCAAGAAAGGTATCTTGCAATTTTTATTTTATGAGGTTTAGTGACATCCTGAGAYTGTGCATAATTTTACAAGTATTTTTCTTTTTACACTTTTAGTTTTGTATCCTTCTTACTATGTCCTTACAAAGCTCTGAGTTCCAATTACAATAGCATACCTTAAAGGACAGCTTCTAGATGTTATTTTTCTGTAAGAATAACAACAGTACTGTCTGTACAGAGGAGAAATGCTTAGCCTGCACTAAGCTCCATACTGTCTTGATTAAACTGCTACTATACCAGATCAGCTATTTTAAAAATAGCTGAGATGTGTAAGTTTGTGACTGAAGTATAGACCCAGTCTTTGAGTGGTCAATTAACATGGATTTCATTATAATCAAAACATGTTAAGCCTCAGGAAAAAAAAAGTATATCAAGACAGCATCTTATAAGTAGGGTTTTCATGAATGACACAAAAACATAAGAAGAATGATTTATGCCAACAACATATACATTTGTTTCTTCAGTAAGATGATTGAGTACGTCCTGAAATGAGTGTCCAATACAGACAGTATTCTCTAAGAAGGGTGCCTATGTGATTACGTTGAACTAGAAGGCTATTCTGTATGGGGCCAAACTTAGGTGAGTTGAATCCCTCTCAATAGTTATTGGAAATGGGAAAGTCAGCAGCCTCTCTTTTTCGCTAGGCAAATATTTCGAGGAACTCAGCAGGAAAATGGCATAAAAGAATGAAAGGTATAGCTACTGTGAGACATTATTTTCTTAAAAGAACCTGGACCACGTGTTGGTTAAGAAGGTAGCCACTGCCTTTATTACTATTGATTTGCTTCTGTCATATTTTTCTTAGAGCTATTTCTCTATCACATGCAAACAGAGAAAAGAGTAAGACTTAGGGTCAGGCCATGGTTTTTTCAGCCTGCAGGGAAATGTGCTGATATCCTTTTGGCATGGCATGCCCCACCAACTGTATTTAGTGGAGAGGAGGCTCTACAGAGTCATATTTCTTCACTCTGGTGACCAGGGAGTCCAGGAGTGGGGAATACCTAAAGTCCCTTTCCACTCTTAGCGTACTTTCTGACATAAAATATGGCAGGGGGGATACAGTGGTTTGGGTGCACACTGAGGCTTGTTTTCCTCTTTGGAGAAGCTGGGAGATGGAGAGATAGTCTGTGACCCACTGAGTCACAATTTCCATTTCAGGTTGATATTGGGGAAACGCAATGCTCTGTACACTGGGCTAGGCTGAAAGAAAGCAGTAATGAATGTCCTCCAGTATTTAGTTTGTCATTTCTCCCCACCCTTCCTTCCTTATTAAGAAGGCGATTCATTTCCCATTTCAGTGAAAGGAAAGACCCCTGCGGACCACGTGGAAGCTGGATCATGCTGCAACATAGTTAATGTTACAGGACAGCACAGTGTTGCCATCAGAACTAATCCCAGCAGTGGCATATCAAATCACCCCATTTCCATTTAGCTTTCGTCAGTATCATACACAGGCAGATATGGATTTGGTCTGTAGAATGGCATTTGCCTTTGAAGTCCTTTTTTTTTTATTTTTTATTTTTTTTTCCTCTACATCATGCATTCAGCACTAATAGAAAATTTCTTTTCAGGAATGAATTCCATTCAGTTGCTGAGCATGTATCAGCTACACTGCTGATCAGCAGTGTGATAGGGAAATTTTAGGCTTCCTCTTCTGCATAAACCTCGTCTCTTTCCCTGCTTTGCACGGCTGTTCATTTTTGACATGTAGCAACTTAGTTGCTGCAATTGTTCCAGAGATTGCTTTGATATTTGCTCTTTTGTTGTGTTAATAGAACCTCTAGTCTCTCTTACTTCGACCTTGCATTATTTTGTCAAAGCTTTCAAGCTCCACATTCTTCTGTATAGGCAGTCCCAATTTTCGTAAAGCTTTAATTACAGATTAGCCCTTCCTGCAGCACTGAAAATGAATGTGTTTAGGCTGTTTTATGACATTTGCCAGAGAGAAGACTAACATTATTCCTCTTCTTCTGGTCATGCAATTGGTCATTATTGGATTTATTTTGCCCTTGTGTTTCAGTCACGCATCTTGGAACAAGGTCAGATATTTATTTCCTTCCACGTTTGGTCCTGCTACTGCTGTGTTGATTTTGTGGTTAAGCACCACTAGATGTGGCCCAGTCAGAACTTGTAGCTTTTCTTTTGGTTTCCATAGCACAATAATCTATTTTGACATATAGTTCATTTTTCTTTCATTGAAGTGCTTTCTGCCAGCAATATAATTTCGGATGCTACTGAATATACTGAATATGCTTTTACCCCTATATGAAAACTTAAAGCCTGGAATRGGAAACATTCAAACTCTACTGTGAGCTTGGAAACGACGTTTCAAAGAAGAATATGGACAGACTTGAGAATCTGAAAATTTATGCAGTATCATTTTAGGGCTCCTTTCGCATCAAAGTCACTTTTATCAATAATCACATTACGTCCTCAGTCACCCAGCACTTCTCAGCTCTTAACCACAATCTCCAGCTGAATTTTGTGGTGTGTTTCAGGGATGCTTTATAGCTGAATCTTATATAGTAGGATCTTATTCTCTTCCTTGAATGCTTTCTCTTTAAATGTCTTCCTACTCTTGCTAGTACAATTTTGGATGGAGTGGGGAAGATTCCTTAGAGTATAATGATTTTGTCTCAGTTTGAGGTTAATGGTAGGAGACAGACTGAATTATATTGCTGATGCAGGCTTTTCTCTTCTCAACTTTCTGTTAATGTTATGTATTAGGAGCGGATATTCTTATTATTTATATAAGATTACAATTATTTCTGAATTTGCTAGATTACTGATCTTGTAGCAAGTTGTTGCAAAATCTAAATGTGTTTTAAAATCTCAACAGAAGATAATTCTGTTAATCAGATTTTAATTTCCACTTTATTAATTTAATGTTCCTCCTTAGCTTTCATAGAAAATCTCACACCTAGAAGTTTCTGTGAAATAGAATTTTAGGAGAGGAAAATAATATTTTCATATACATGTATTTATGTACATTTGTAAGTATTTCAGATTTATTGTGTGTCAGGATTCCTGCATCAACAAATGAGTCTGAAATATTCTTTTCTGGGATTGTAAAATCTCCTTCAGGCCAGATCATGTAGTATATTTATAATTTAAAATGTAACTAACTAGTTTGTTTGTTTGTTTGTTTATTTTCTTAAATAAAGCCATTTATTTTGTAAGAGATTAGCACTAAACCACACTGCACTTTCCCTTCACTTTTCTTTATTTCTGTCAGTATTTCTAATGTAAACATTCTTGTCTGCTTTAAAAAAAATAGCAAACAAAAATCACGCTAATAAGGAAACAAATATGTTTCAYTAACATCTATAGAGGTCCTACTCAATATAAAAAAAATAAATCAAGGGTTTCTTTTGTTATGGAAACATTTATCATGTTTGCCTTTCTTATTTATGACTAAAACAATATCTTAAGGTAGATGAAATTAAGCCAACAAAATAAAAGTAAAAAATAACTTTTTGCCAGTAGACCTGATAATAGTTAGGGAACCCATATGAATGAAATAGCACAGCCATGTTTCTGTAGGTGTGAGTTATCTCTCAAGTTACGGTGTGAGCTTCTTTGGATACGTCAAATTATCCTCACTAAAAAAATTTTTACTTTTGTAACAGGGTCTAAAATATAATGTGTCACATCAGGCTTGGTCTATAGCAGAGATTTTCCAATATATGTCACTTAGTATGTTTTTTTCCTGTTACCTGTTCCTGATATAATCATATTGAACAGATATGCTGATATAGTTTGTTGAATAGATATGGTTGTATTAGCAAAATATTCTTCTAGTGTGTGTAATTTTTTTTTCCAAGAAATTGATGTTAGCTCAATCCACAAAAGAACTATGTTTCCAAGGTGAGCTATGTCTCTAGCAAAGTGGTTTGTTACTATAATTCTATTGGCATGACTATAATTACAATTCCTTTTAATTGCACACAAGACCTCAGAAGAAAATAGATACGTGCTGTCTTTCTCTCATGTTCAAAAGTAAAATTTCACAGTTTATATCCATAAATCAGTGGACTATCTCTCAGTGCAGCAATGAACTAGCATTTTGCCTCAATCTATTTCAGGTCCTGGCCTTAATAAAGAGTTAATGGCTGAAAAGAAAAGCAGAAGAAAAGTCAAAATGTTAGTCCACTGTGGGTTAAAATCCTCAGAAATATTTTCCTTTTTTTATTCTGACTGGGTATATCCCTCAAATTCCTTGTTGAATCTTAACCATTTTCTTGACATTACCGTGTAAAAATATCATATAGGAAAAATAAAATTTTCCATTTATAAGTGTCAGCTCTGATCTTTCTGAAGGTCCTAGGAAAGTAGGGCTAGTTTTATTATCTTATCCTTTTTGAAGTCATATAAAAGATTTGTTTTTCCTGTGGAACACTGATGAATATCATAAACTCTCATTACACTTTGAAAAATACATAAGGTTAATATGAAAAAACAACTGTAAGGAATGTGCATCATTATGTTATGGATGAAAAATCTTTTACTAAAACACAAATTAAATATTTTAATACAGTTTTATGATCCATGTTATCTAGAAAATATCTGAGTGCTATTAGCATTGCATTAGATATATTCAGTTTAGAATGTCTTTTTTTGTTTGTTCAGTTTTTCTTAAGCCTTAGGAGTTAAGCATACACTGCAATATTGTATACATCTTCTAGATAATAGTATTACTTTTTTGGCATTTGCACCTCCTGGGAATGAAGTGATGAGTTTGAGCCATGGTAGTGCTAGACTCTGCAGAAAAAAAGTATATTTAAAGCATGATTTCCTTATGAATTAAACAAGCTATAAATGTTTGAACGCTCTCTGAGGATATATTTATAAGATTTGTAAACAATTAGTAGTAGCATATACAGAAATAATAAAGTGTCAGGGATAAGACAAGTGCCATTCCTCCATAGATCATTTGGGCCCAACGAAATGAATATTATCTGCCATGGAATAATTCTATTAAAGAGTTTCAAATGGGTTAGATTTGAATGCATTAAGACTGATTTATCACATTGTTGGGCACTAGCAGCAATATGTGTGTGGAGTATATCTTGCTCAAAAATTCTTTATGATTACAAAGATGTTTCCTCTTGTTGTCTTTGTTTTTATAGCTTTGTTTCATCAGCATCAGAAAAAATGTAAAATTCTGGGGAATTAAAGGGATGGAAATTAAAAGAGGATTCGGATTTTCTCCTAGTTAGTTCTTTAAAAGCAGGTGCAATGTTTTTCTAGAAATACCTTAAACATTTCAGTCATGTTTTCATGACTGAAAATCTGCTTTCCATATGGAATTCATTACATGCTCCTGGCAATTCTACTGTATGGAGTAAAACCTGGACTGTAGCTGAGAAAGTCCAAATGCATTCATACATTTTTCATCAATTGGTCAAGGATACTGAGAAACATAAGTGAAAAAGACTTTTGAAAACCCACAGCAGTACCCATACTGCAAACACATACAAAAATTCAGTTTCAATCTATACCAAAGGCATATTCTATACCTGACCACTTTTCCCATTTGAGCTGTTTATTCTATTCCAGTTACACAGAAACCCATATCCTGAATTCACCTGTGCCATTTACATGTCACCTGTCTTTCAGTTTCCAAACATTAATTCAACTTAGGAACAAATCACACTTTTATTGCCATTATGGCTTGGGCAAAAGCACAGAAAAGGCAAATTTCCAAATTTGCCCGGCCAGTTACATAACAGTTAATATGAGCTGTAAGACCTTTCTCCCGAACCTCTGCTGTTGTCAGTAACAACCTTATCACTTTTAAAATTGAATTGATACTGGAATACATTCAAATTAGACTTCACACCTTTGTCTCTCTTGGGGCATCTATACTGGGTCTGAAGCAGAGCCTGCAGGACTGGCTGGCATAACACACCAGTGTCCCAAATGGGAGCAGGTTATTGGCCACTTTCCGCTGTACTTGGCTTTTCTTCTGGCTAGAAACATTCTTTAAAATCATACCAATACAGAGAAGACATAGATCTTTTTTTCACCTCAGCTTACTGTTTAAAACATGAAGGTGAGTTAAAACTGTAGTATTGGACTTAGATGTCCGAGACAATTCCATACACTGATCTAGGTTTGAATTTACTTGTTTAAGTGGAATACCAATGCCCTCATGGGTCAGCCCATTAGGACCTATGCCTGACAAAACAGCAAAATCTGCCAAGGTGGCACAGCTGAAGCTTGCAGTGGGAAAACATTAAAAAACATTTTTCAAGCTTTTTTTTTTTTTTTTTTTTTTTTAGTGGTTTGTGGAGCTCTCTGGCTCTCTTCTCTGTCAGATGAGAATTTGAAGAAAAAAAGGGCTCTTCACAGCCTCCTTGATAGACTGTTGAAGCTTTTCAAATGTAAGAAAAAAATGTTGTGGGAAGGAAAACCTAGCAAAGCTTGGTGAGCTTAGCTGGAGCTTTAAAGAGATTATACCCAAAGTTCACAGGCAGACTTAGAAAAAGTTGAACTTGACTGTTATCTTGAAAAGCTTTTGAAGGCAGGGATCATCAACACCACCACAGCTCTCATCTCTGGCAAACAATTTCAAGCAGCTTTAGGTATCAGATAGTATAGCCTGGGGACTCAAGAAAGAATTTTCAGGGCTGCTGTTTCTTTATAGGTTTCTGATTTGGAAKCAAAAAGTTTACCGTTGCTGCATCTAGAGAAAGAAAAATAGTAGATACTGAAGATATGTAAGATGGTCATTCTCTCAGTGTTGTCATTATTTTCAGTGGCAGCAAGAGTAAATCTGAGATGATTAGATTTTTTTTTTTTTAGAGCCAGCTAAAGCATTAGGTGGTCCCTGTGGTTGGAAACAGCACTATAGGAAACTTTCATCCCTCTGTCAGGCATGGTATATTGTCTGCTCAGAAGGCAGGTTTTATTGGCACCTCATGGTGGTTTAGTGACTACATGAAATAAACTCTTGGGTTCATTTCAGCTTGTTAAAAGGAAAAAACCCAGCACCACCATAGCACCTTTGTTGACAGACTTATTATACATGTCAAGGGCTGACTGAATATGGTACCTGAAGTGATCTCTTAACATTTTTTTTAGTATTTACTTTGTGGGTATAAGTGACTGGACAATGTTCCCTTCCAGGGACTGGCAAACAGAAAGTGCTAATATTACTTGCTAAACAAGCTTTTTTTGAAGTCCCCTGTGTTTTGGAAAATAAGAGATGAGGTTCATGGTCTTGATTCACAGAAAGAATGAATAATGTATAAAATAATTATGCCTGCCTACTGCAATGGTATGCAACTGCCACAAGTTGCCAGACCAGCAATGTGGGGGACACAGCTGTCATCAATGGCAAACCGTTATGCAGCTCTATATAAGATTAAATTCTTCCAGACTAGTAGTCTACTACTAATATTAAATAGGTGTTTTAAATCTGTTAGGCAAGTCGAAGGTCAGCAGTGACGATCAATTTGATAATTTTATTATTTTTTGCCATGTTGCCTGCAACAAAACCAGTGCTTCAAGTGAGACTTCCCAACTATGTGAGAGTCAGCTGGAAGCTCATTAGCTTCAGTTTGATCAAACTTACTCGTAATTGATAACCTCTGCTTAAGCATCTTGGAGAATAGGAAGACGATAGGAGTGACGTGACAGCCCTGGAGAATATCTCCAGAGTCAGAAAAATGTAAATTTTCTTGTCTTTAATTTATTCTATTATACCAAAGAAATTCTGGCTGTAAAAATCAGTAATTTTAAGGAAAGAAAATGAAGTCACTATCTAATACACCTATATAGTTTATTTAAGGTATTCCACCCAATTGATCACTTTCCTTTCTTTATGTATATTCCGTTGTGGTGGTCAGAAGCTAGTCCTAGTAGCCATGCTGAGGAGTGGGTTTGATAGCTGCATTCTCCTTAGATGTTAAGAAATGGACATGTTCATTTTAGGAAATGGGGAAGGCTACAAAAGCTCTAACAACAAGGATTCGTATGAATACTTCCTCTGCCTTCTGTTACGTGATGCTTTTCAGGATCTCATCTTCTTCAGAACTCAGAGAAAAGACATGTTTAGACTCATGTTTTGCATTATTAACCTATCCTAATCACTAGAATTTCAGCTCCAGCAAGTATGATATGTATATGCAATCTATTATAAGGAAGAATGTTGAAACAGTAAGTTTTCCATACTTATCTTAGCATTTATGTAGTTTATTCATCATTAAAATCAATGCATAATCATAACTGGATATATGAGCAAGCTGTCAGGCACAGTGACAAACCCAAGGAGGCAAGTAATTTACCTGAGTCTGTACATTTGGCTAAGGAATAATACATTATGGTGGTAATCTTTCCAACTGATCATTTCCAGTTCATTTTTCAAGTGCAGATTTAAATAGAGAAAATATCTTTGAACATCCAATACAAGGACAAAATATAAAAATATGTAACTAATGAAATATCTTATCTCAGAGTGCTCGGAAGTTGATAAGTACATGATAATGTACCTGCTTATACCTGTAGTTTTCTTATCTGTATTCATGAATTTGAATGTCCATACTAACATGTGATTCAGAAGTCTTTTAGCTAACTGGCAATAAAACATATGAATTGGTAGTCTGCCCATGGCAGTGAGAAGTCTGAGTTGCGGTATGTTAGATTTATAGAACAAACACAGATCCATTTCTTAGTCTTTATCCAAGGTTTGACCCATATCCTACAGAAGTTAATCATGGCCTAATCCTGTTGCTATTGCAGCCTCTGGAAAGCTCTCAGACTCTGACCCTCTAGTGAGTCTTTTCACAAGGTGACAGCAAAAAGCTTCCAGATAAGAACAGAAGCAGGATTTGAATGACTGCAGTGCTATAGAAGAAAGATTTCAGATGTTTCCCACTGATTTGGATGAGGAAGRCACTTAGCACCTGCTTTGCAGGATCTTAAAAGAGCAAGTGTCTGTAGAAAATTTACTTTTGGGAAAATACTCCCTTGAATTACCTACACATAAATCTCAGACACTGGAAGTCAATTTTATTTTAATTCTTGTTGGACATCAGCTTTCAACTTGGAAGAATTTTGGCACAGCCAGGAAGGCACCAGAATTGGGTCAGATTCAATAGTGGATGTCTTGCAGACTTTGGCACTTTGGTGTTATATAGCAAGCCACACACAACACAAGGCTTTTTGCTTTAGATCATGGAAAGTTCACTTAACTAGATCTCTGAACAGTTGTACAATGCTAACTTTGAATGACTTATTGTGGTGGGTTGACACTGGCCAGCAGCTAAGCACCCACACAGGTCTCACTCACTGCCCCTCCTCACAGAGGGATGGGGGAGAGAATAGGAAGAGCAAAAGCAAGAAAACTCRTGGGTAAAGATAAAGACAGTTAATAAGTGAAGGGAAGAAAGAAAAAAAACCCCAAAACCCACATGATGCAAAGGCAATTACTCACTACCTCCCACAAACAGACTGATGCCAATCCAGTCTTCAAGTAACTACTACCTTGGAAAAGAACCTACTCGACCCCTCCCATCCCCTACCCCATCCTCTCATTTCCTATTTTTATCACTGAGCATGATTTTTGGTGGGAATATCCCTTTGGCCAATTCAGGTCAGCTGTGCTAGTTGTATCCCCTCCCACCTTTGTGCCCAACCCTTGCCTACTCACTGGGGCACAGAGTGGGAAAAAGCCTTGATTGCTGTGCAAGCACTGTTCTGTGGTAGCCAAAACATTGGTGTATTATCAACGCTGTTTTAGCCACAAATCCAAAACTCAGCAACATATAGGCTGCTGTGAAGAAAGTTAACTCCATTTGAGCCAGACGCAATATATGTACTTACCTAGCAGAGATACATCATCGACTCTGACAATGGCAAAGACGGTGAACCATTTGAAACAGGATAGCTATGATAACATAGCAACAGGGATGGAGACTAACAAGTAGACATGTGTGTTAAAAACATAGCAACAGAAAGCATTTTGTTGGGATTATGTATCTATGGAAGGAATCGGTCTGCGACCCATGAGCCTAAAAGCACATGATAAAAGCAAATAACCCATCTTTCTTACCAATGTCTGTAAAACCAAGTGTCCAAAAGGCAAATATACCTCAAAGTTTCTGCATTTGATTTGGTTTTATTTTTAAACAAGAGTTTAAATGGAGTTTACTAGACACCAAAGTGCTTATCTGAAGCCAGTTTAACCAGTCACAGGAAATGCTGAAGGCAGAGATAGTAGTAGGCCAATTTGTCACATATTCTTTACTCCTGCCATAAGCTGTGCAATTTTTGAAAACAGCTATTTAGAGTTCCTACATCAACTCTAAGCCTTTGAATTCAACCATCATAGAACTATATGTGTATTATAATTATATGTGCATAATGGGGAAAGAGGGTGAATTAATGTTTCTGAATGATGTTAGGAAATTGATAAATGTACTGTTTCTGTTGGCTAAGGAGAACATCTGGAAGAGATGGAAACTAATGATATTTATACATAAAGATTAATTAATGAGTCAGTGCTTCAAGGCACAACATCTCCTCATGGGTATTGAATGTCCTCTTCTCTAATATAATGAAGTTTTCAAAAGCATGGTGAAAGCAATGTAGAAGCACTTGCCTTGGTTCCCTAGTGGGAGGGGAAGGGTCTTAATGCTTTTGACATCATAAAGATGTTCAGCATGATTATGAAATGAATTGGGCCCAATGACACATTGAGTGGCAAAAAACACAGTGATGTGATCCTTCAGAAAGGATCTGAAGCTGATCCAGCCATCTGAATAGCTGAATTTTCTCTCTCCTTTGTGTATTGTGGCTCAGGGTAGGAACAGTAAAGATTTCTCCTTAGCTTTCATAAGACACTCAGATGCTGGAGTCAGCAGTGAGTGCCTTTATATTATGTAAATATGTTTATGTTCAGCTGGCTTTATTACTACTTTATTTTCCCCAGGATATATTTTAATGGTTAATTATGTACATGGACAACCCAGGAAGCAATTTAAAAAGAAAAGTCAAATGCATTTACAAATGCATGTCCATTAGAAGATCTGTGTGAGAATCTCCACACACTGGAGAATCACATTTTGGGGTTTGGAGAGTATGTAAAGATAAATGGATAGTATTAGCTGGTATTCTTTTCAGGAGTGGTGCCGAGCTTCATTACTTTCAGAAGAGTGAAGAGACAATTATGCCTTAGCAGCCACAGTCTTCCCTGAAGATTTTTGTTGCATGCAGAAAATGCACTCTTAGTATAAGATCGCACACATCTCACCAAAACTCAAACTTTCCAACTCAAGGTGTTTGTGAGACACAGGGTGAATCACAGTCTGGAATTTTCTTTGTCTCTTGATTATAGAGGGAGTCCAGATAGTGGCTTTGTTTAGACTTTTTTTTCCCAGATGAATGAAGCTGGGAAAAACAAATCCAATCTCTAGTATCTTCTAGTATAGTTTGAATGAGATCTTTCTTACACTATCTATCTCCATCTTTTTGCTCTCCAGATGGCAGATCCTGTAGGAAGCCGTTGTTCTTGAATAGAGGCATGCTGAGAGGGTAGGAGTTTCTTATGTGCTCTTATAAAATTACTTTGAATTTGCAAGCTGTGTGCAGCGAAAAGCTACCTGTTTTTTCCCCCTATACTTTTTTTCATAAACAACTAAACTTTCCAAATGAGTTTTTTAAAGAAGTCCTAGTAAGACTAGAAAAAGCTGGTCAAAAGACAAATTCAGATTATGTCAGAGCCAAAGTAGTACATAAAGATGTATCATTTGGCAGGGTGAGACACCCTGGGGGCTGAGCACTAGTTAGCGATGTAGATGATTAAGGTTCTGCTTGATGGTGTGCTGGCCTAGAGTGATTAAATAAGGGTTTGAAACTGATCCTCTAAGTTTCCCAGCCAACCAGCTGCGTGCAGATGCACACTTGCTTTTCCACATCTAGAAAGAAAATCAGGTCTCAGTCTGAGAACAAACTTGCTGACACATCTATTTTTTACCTCAAAACTCTTAAATGAGGAAACATGTTGCATTTCAAAACCAAACGCTGATTCCGCAACAGAACCATCATCTTAAGGATGGTCCTTTAGAAAGGTCACCTCAGAGCCTGCTTGTGTTTTCACATTACTGAGTGAAGAGTATGAGAAGGTTATTTCTCCTCTTTCCTTGAATAACTGGAGATCCTGGGAAATTTCGTCATTAAATTTAATAATGTTTTAAAATGCTGGGATTTCTTGTGGAACAGCAATTCTGGATTTTGCAAGACTCGGTGCATCCATACGCAACAGCTGGTCCAGTATGTCAGAAGGGAAGGATGTTCTCACTACACAGATTCTTGAATCTTGCAGTAACTGCAGTAAAAATGACATGTATCAAAGATGTTTGTGAAAGAAGGAAAGGGAATATATTGCATTATCCCCTTTGGAAATAATATGCAGTTTTGGGGTAAGGTTAATATCAACTGTTCCCTTTGACAACTGCAGTGATAGATTCAAACAAAAAGAAAACCTTAAACCTACCACTGATCTATAGAATATATTTTTAGTTATTAAATGAAAGATTTTGGCAGTAATTTTTGCTGTTCATAATCCCTATTTAAAATTTCCTCAGAAAACTGGATTTACAAGGATTCAAAAGTCTCCTAAGATCTGCGTATTCTTACTTTTACAGCACTTACTGGCTTCTTTTCCCTGTGCAGTACATTTTGAGACGTACTGAATTTGTTCTTTTTCCTCCTCTATCAAACGACCTCTTCTCAGCTGTTTAATCCTGTATGAGCACGCTTCTTCCATGCTAGCTTTCTCTTCTGCTTCTCTTTCAGAAACATTTCTGTAGCCTATAGATGTATCATCATTTGGCATATTATATACCTAAACTGTTTTATCTATGCACTGGGTTGTAAAGTCCTTGATGCAAAGACAACTTTTACTTACATGCAGCATCATCAAGCAGGTCTTTAAAAGTGACTACTGATTTTTAAGCATTCAAACACACAATTAATAGACTTCAGAAACAGAGGATGCTGAGCATCACCATTAAAATAGATTAGCCTGAAAACTACTGTTTGTTGATGTTGAAAACTACTGGCTAATGTTGATGGCAATGATAACTTGCTGCAGTTCTGACCATTGCTGTGCTTATTCTGCACTAAGACAGGAGGGATTTTTGTCATAAGGAAACGAATCTCCAAGGACTTGGGTTTTCTAAAGGCTCAGAACCAAACCTCASATCTCAGCAGAGCCCAGAGCTTAAACAACTTCTTTTGTACTCACTGGTGAGCCAAATATCATTTCAGTATATTATTAGGTTTACATTTCTTTTCTAAAAATAAGATTGATACCTATGTTCTCAGGCATCCTACCTATAGGCAGTTTAYCTTATGTTGCAGTGGTTTTGCTTTAATTTAAAGTCCAAAGAGTTAAAGAGGCAAAAGTGTTCACTTTTTATGCTGGGAATAGGCTCTGCTGACTTTTGCTTTAAGAGTCTGTGAAGAAGAATAAGTGAAAGCAAAAGAATATATTTTTGCAGCATGTATCCATCTTCTGGTAGTCTTTGATCTCTTTAAGGGTATTCGTGGTCTAAATGACTACCACACTTCTACAGAAATAACTGAAACCTGAATTTGAAATAATTGACACCAAAGGGAAAACGCATTAAATGTAGTAATGTCTATCCACCGCTTAATTTTTTTCCCAGTGACAACATTAAAGGTAAACTAATCCTTATTTTTTTCTTGAAAACTAGTGATTCAGCCAAAGTGAAGATATTATATTATGAAAGCAGACATGTACACACTATTCACAAGGAAGACACATAACAAAGATTTAAGAAAAAGATATTTTTGTCAATAAAAATGTTGCTTTAAGCATTTTTTCTTACCATTTACTTAGAAGATTTTTCTTTCTTAGTTCAAAGTCATAAGTGTACCCTCAGTAAGTTCGCAGATGACACCAAGTTGGGCAGGAGTGTTGATCTGCCTGAGGGTAGGAAGGCTCTGCAGAGGGATCTGGACAGGCTGGATCGATGGGCCGAGGCCAATTSCATGAGGTTCAACAAGGCCAAGTGCCGGGTCCTGCACTTGGGTCACRACAACCCCAGRCAACGCTACAGGCTTGGGGAAGAGTGGCTGGAAAGCTGCCCGGCGGAAAAGGACCTGGGGGTGCTGGTCGACAGCCAGCGGAACATGAGCCAGCAGTGTGCCCAGGTGGTCAAGAAGGCCAATGGCATCCTGGCCTGTATCAGGAATAGTGTGGCCAGCAGGAGTAGGGAGGTGATCGTGCCCCTGTACTCGGCACTGGTGAGGCCGCACCTCGAATCCTGTGTTCAGTTTTGGKCCCCTCACTACAAGAAGGACATTGAGCTGGAGTGTGTCCAGAGAAGGGCAACGAGGCTGGTGAAGGGTCTGGAGCACAAATCTTATGAGGAGCGGCTGAGGGAGCTGGGGTTGTTTAGCCTGGAGAAGAGGAGGCTGAGGGGAGACCTTATTGCTCTCTACAACTACCTGAAAGGAGGCTGTAGAGAGACGGGTGCTGGTCTCTTCTCCCAAGTAACAAGTGATAGGACGAGAGGAAATGGCCTCAAGTTGCGCCAGGGGAGGTTTAGATTGGATATTAGGAAAAATGTTTTCACTGAAAGGGTAGTCAGGCATTGGAACAGGCTGCCCAGGGAAGTGGTGGAGTCACCATCCCTGGAGGCGTTCAAAAAACGTGTGGATGTGGCGCTTCAGGACATGGTTTAGTGGGCATGGGTACTGGGTTGATGGTTGGACTCGATGATCTTAGAGGTCTTTTCCAACCTTAATGATTCTATGATTCTATTCTAAGTGAAAATGAAAAAAAGAAAACCAAAACAAAAACCTGTAACACACATTGTGCTCAAGTAAGGCGTCAGAAGGTCTGTAAGCAACATGTCTTTACCTCTTACAAATTTGCCTCTTGCAAAACTAGCTGAAACTTTGTGATAGCATCATTTCTCCTTTACCGACCTGGGATGAACTTTTGATTAATACAGCCAGTAGGGGAAAAAAAAATGTGGAAGGCCAGTGTCTATGGGTTTATGTGAGTAGATTTTATAACAGAAGAGGGTACGCTGGGATTTATTCTTGCAAGCTCTGCTAAATTTCATGGGCCAGATCACATCCTCCTATGCATTAAAAAAAAAAAAAAAAAGGCAGTGTGATGCCCAAAGTTGATCAGAATAGTATGGCATATAGTTCTATGCACCTCATCAAGAGTTGTAGATACTAAATGAGGCAGATCTCCATAAAGAACCATTTCTGAACAAGTCGGGGACCATAAGGCATCTCAGAGCCCCTGTAGATTAGTGGGACTTGACAGAGGTACCCACACTGGGACTGAAGGTTTCCTGGCTGCTCTGTCAACTCTGGTGGTGGAACTTCTCCCTCATGGGCTCATCGTTTTCATAACAAGATCATAAAAACACTGTATAGAAAGGAATGACATGACAAAGCATTGAGATACATTACGAATTCCTTTCAAAATGAATACTAATGTCATCAGCGTTCATCTCCAATTTCTTCATAGGTATGTCAGAGGGTACTGAGGTGCTGGGCAAATTATTTTTAGCTTTTCCCCCTTTTTGTGCTCATCCATACTTCCTTGAAATCATGATCATTTAGGTGGCAGAGAGCTGCCGTGTAAGAAGAGAAATTCAAAGCCTTTTACCTAAAACTAATGACAGAGAATTGAAAATGGGATAGAATGTAATTAAGTCACATCCAATTTAGAAAGTAATATGCATGCCTTTATTCACAGCTAATGCCTAAATTTCACTCCTCTAAAAGAAAAGTAGTAGTCCCTAATATTARCATTTGACATAGTAGCTTGTAATTCAGTTGGGATCTTGTTTCCATTTTTGTAGGATATTCTTTATCCTCATTATGCCTTGGCCACTGCAGCCAAGAGCAAGAACAGCCTAAAGATGCCACAAAAGAGGTGGTTGACCCAGTCCTCTTGGGAAGGTGTTCTGGGTTAAACCAGGTTCATCTGATCAGCCATTGCATTGTTTTTTAATTCATTAACTCATTCACTGATTTGATAAAAAAATGCAATTAAAATGAGTATATCAGAGGTGAAATATTCAGGTAACAGTTGTTGGAATGGGGGCACCAGAAACCATTGGCTTCTATGGCCATCACCGTATTACAAGACATTTGAGGTTCAGAAATATCCACAGATTCACACATTAAGCCTTTATTTCACTGATGTAAACAATGTTAAAGCTTTCTTAGTGGTCAGAGATGTGATATTGGGCTCATTGTGACTCTACTGAGATGCTAACAACAAAGAAGAAAAAGGAATAAAGTTCAAGGCAAGTTTTGAGAGATTTCCAAAGAAAAAAGTGATTATAACTTCTCCTTTTTCAAGGGGTCAGTTGTTCGTTGAGGCAGTCTCTGAGGGTGACATTACATTATTATACCAATTTGTCACCTAAATTAAAGCCATTTAGCCTGTTATTTAGTGTGCAGCTGCAGAACTGATGTGTTTTATTTTATTTTTAATGTGTTTTTTTACAGATGGGAAAAAGAAAACTCTATATGGAGATAAAAATCACATCAGAACTCTCTAAAGATGTTGCTTATGATAGAAGCTGTCTCTGGCAAGAGGAACAATAATCTGAACAGATCAAAGCACTCTCCTTTGTTACATATATCTTACTTGTTGGCTAAAAACACAGCAGTACAGAGATATCTCTTTACACAGCCATCTTATTTTTTTTACATCTGTTCTGTTTTTCTGATAATGTGCTTTGCCTAAAACAGGTATAAGTGCATTTGTGCATCCACAAGAGCTACTTTATCTGTCATTACCATGGATAGTGTCTTCTTAATTATGAAATAACTTTATTCCTATTTTATATGTTAGTGCTACTACTGTTTTATGTATTTATGCATTTTGCTTCTTATGTTTAAAACGTTTGACTGATCTACAAGGAATAAGAAACAATATCAACAAGATAGATGACCGTATAGAAAATAGCTACTGGAGAAARGCAAGAGTTTTGTAAAATGCTATAAGATGAAATCTGAACAGCTCTGCTCCCCATTTGAATCTAACTAGAAACATGTTCAGAATTTCTTGACATTCTGGTCTAATTTTTATCCCTTTCTTGCTTTATAATCCAGAGTGCTTATCACCATACTGTGTTAGCGAGAGACAGTATTTCTATCAGGATGAAAAAATGGTGTCCTAGTTGGTCAGCTCTCCAAATGTGTCAATAGTTTTTATACATACTATATACTACACAAATTTACTTTCCTGAAAGACTACCTGCTCCAGATTTTTCTCACTATTTCTATATCTAGCTTTTATTTTGAGAGTTGCTGACCTTCTAATAACCATACTCTTTTCATGTTTTTCGMTCCCTTTTTAGTTTTGTTTCATACTAAAGTATCATTTTTCACTCTTTCTCCTTGTTTTTCCTTCAACCTCTTCGCTTTCGATTGCTTTTCTAAACTGCACTTCAGTTCTTGACTGTCTCATTAAAATTCTATCTTTTTTTTTATATCCAAAGAAGCTCATTTATATGTCAGAGAATAATAATACTGGCTTCTTCTTATAACAATGTTCATGTCTGCTTTTATTGAACTCAAAGCAATTGCCATCTGGGCGTAGTCTTATGAAGACTCTGAACAAGTCATTTGCTGCCAGTGGGATTCTGATACCTTACTCTCAAGCCTGTCATCTCCATTTGGCATCTTCAACCCTGCACAATAGTAAATGCCCAGTATTTATCAGTTTTAACAAAGCACACATACACAAACAGGCATATGATGGAGACTTCTTTTCCATGGGCAATAGAAGCAGGATTGTTTCTCAGGGTGCCAGGCTGCAGGGGGCTGTTACAAGCAATARTGTTAGGCTGAGATTTTAGTGACGGGATCCTATGCAGAAACTTTGTGGCTGGCAGTTGGTGGAGTGAGCTTGGATTAGTTACGAAGGCTCAATCTTCTGCACTTTGACAGGATTATCYGATGGCTGGGAAATCTTGAACTGCTACTCTGTGATTACGATTAAGCATAAGCTCATCTTTCTGCTGCTGAAACTGACACTGAGGAGTATGGGGAGACCTCAGACTGAAATTCAGCCCTAACTGTTCCTTATTTATGTCTATTCAAATACCATTTTGGAGATATTTTCTGAAATGATTCATGACCCATCAGCATTTTACTGAGGTGTTGTACCTGGTCTGTTTAAGAAGTCTTTCTAGTGCAGAATGATGGAAAATAATGTCAACCTTGAGAGAAGAAGAACTCAGAAGGCAACATCTTAGCACCCTGTCAAGAAATCTCTGCACCTTTTTATCACAGCGCAAGAGGAAAACACTGCTTTGTAATGATAACTCACTGATTTTGTGCAGTTCAAGTGAAAAGAGCAGCAAAAATACTACTCACAGCAACTAGTTTCCCCTCCATCTCCTGCAGTTCTTCATCCATATACAGCCCTCGTTTCTTTTTGCAGGGATTATTGCATCTTGAGGCAACTGCTTTTCAAGAGAGACCTGTGCTGTTAGAGAAAGGGCTTAGCTCTTCCTTRTACCCCTCAATTTACTTTTTAGCTGGAAGAAAGCAGAAGTTTTGTACTTCTTTCATGTTCTCTTATCAGATCCTCTCCTATGAGATGGCTGTCAGAAATGTGTTTTTCTCAGAAATTTCCTTTTGATTTGAACAAATCGGGTAAATCAGAGTTTAAACTGCAAAATTAAATTACTCTAATCTGTTCATCTAGGTGCTTAATGTAATTATATTGTAACTGATATGAACAACCTAAAGCTTCTAAATTGTGCATAAATAAAAGAAATAGATGCATTCAAATTCTTTCTGGTTTGTCACAATGTGAAGATCTGTAATCTGTTAGTCTTTCTGCCAAAAGTCCCTTTTAAATGGTCAATGTTTCCTTCCATTCACATTAAGAAAACAAACCTATGTTTAAATAACACTTGGTTTAAATATTTATTATTTAACCTTTCAGTAAAAATGTTGRACATCATTTAAATATTTAAATCAATAACAATAAATAATATCAAAAACTGTATTTAAATAATGTTAAATTTGTGACACAAATTAGCTCAAGACAARCAACTCCAAACTCAGGTTGAAAGTATGTTGTTATTTGTATTCAATTTAAAACAAAACAAGCCAAAGCACAATGGTAGAGTTAGAAAGAGTCAYGGAAGGTTCAGGGATGATAACAGAAATAATCTGAGTACATTATCACTGTTATATTTTAAGTCTTGTTTAATTTTAATTATTAAATATAACCACAATGAYATACATTTGGAAGAAATAGCTTTTTTCACTCTTAAAGCTTTAAGAAATTTAATGTAAATTTTTATTAACTTTTTAAACATTTATTTGAACAGATCTGGAAAGTATTGGCATATTTAAAACTAAGCACAAAAGTCAAGTCATGTATTGTTCAAAATTTGCTGTTTTACCAAAGCTGAGACATTTTATGAAGAGAGAGATGGATTCATGGCATTTTCAGGGGAAGGAAAAGACAAGGACAACTAAGCACCAGAGACCCAGCTTCAGATCCTTACTGTATCCTATTTGGACTTATTCAGGGGAAACAGCTTTATTATAAACCAGAAAAGGCGGAATGCCCACTTGCCATTATTTATGTCAGTACCTTAACAAATGGATTAAGAAATCTCAAAGGACACATTTCTTTAAAATAAAATAAAAAAAGCTTCTATTTTTACACAATTCGAAGAGAAAATTTTATAACCTTGATGCTTGTTATAGTAATGAATTATCATTTTCTTATTAGGTGTATTCCAAAGGCATCTTTCTATATTCCATATGAATATAATGACTCATATACAAGCTCCTGCTCACAATTCAATTGCTCACACATCCCCACCTAGATTATGTCACCTGCTTTGCAGCTGCTGCATTTGAAGAGCACAGATGCCCCCTAATTCCTATGCAAAACCACCACTTGCACATATGTGTTTTGAATATTGTAGGTTGTCTCAAATGAGATTAGCATCCCCAAACAGTTTAATTCTACAGCTGAATACATCCACCACATCCTCTTTTAATATTCCACTGGTTTCACGGGAAATATCCAGGTTAGTCTTTCTAGACAAAAATAGGGATTAAGGCTGCCTTTCTAGGTGGGTCCTTAGAACTGCTCAGTGTATGAATAAAAAAATCAGTTATGACTGATTCACGTGACCTGGAATAGCAGAGAAGTTTTTTTAAATAAATTATCTTAGTTAGGTATATACTAACCATGGTATTATCTAGTGAATAAACTTTTTGAACTGAGTAAATGAACATTATTTAGTCAGAAATGATCAAAGTTTTTGATGTAAAGGCTGCTCAAGATTGTTCTATTGAAATAGTAGTTCCTCATCCTATTCCTCAGATACACTACTGAGAAGAAGGCCATAATAAACACCTGTATCCTTCTAAAGAAGCCTTTGTGTATAGTCTGCTCATTCCCTCTCCCTCCTTCTTCCATGTTTTCTGTGGATTTGGGATTTAGTTTGAAGACAGGAAACTAGCCTGGGTTGCAAATATACATGAAGTTTATTTGAATACTGTTGAAGCTGAAGAGGTGAGCTTTCACCTGAGGGATGTTTCTAAACTTGCAGCTTTCTCATTATGGTTCATTCCTCTTGTTACTGTCATTAGAAGCTACTCTGGGAAGAAAGATGAAAAGCAAGTGGGGACCATATATTATTTCATCCAGAGTCCCTGGAGCACACTGAAGATGGGAAGAAAGTAAAATCAAATAACTGATATTAAGTCAATAACTTTCTCCATTTTACCCTTCTTCCTTTTCTTCTACTCCTTCAGTTGGGATATACTGACCTAGTATGCACATGGATAACAGATTTTAAATTCATGGAATATCCAGTTTGATTACGCTTTATGATAGAAGCTAGATGAGAACATAAGAGCAGAATACTAATGAATCAAATGGAGACTCTTTTTAGCTGAGTATGAACCGATGCTCAGAGAGATACTTTTTTTCAAATTGCAAATTTTACATGTAAAATATTTGTGGAATATTATATTGACCTGGAATACATACTCAGAAAGGCTTGTGGCGAAAGAGTACTACTAAGTTTGCAAAGGCAAACTCTTCAACGTTAAGGAAAGCTGGTTGCCTCTGCAACTTTAATTAAGATATGTTAATTTCCTGTCACTGTAATTAAAGTGATCACATACTACTTTTTTCCATGGGACTCCTTCCTTATCTGATGCTCAGAGTACCATGCATTAGTCACTGGCCTTTGCTCAGATTCTATCTGTGGAGAGACGTGGACTTGTTCTTAAAGTAATCATCAGTATGCTATCTTAGGACTTTCTGGACAGCTGCAAATCCACTTTCACATGTCCTTGCAAGACTGTGGAATAGTATTATCTATGTTTTAAATAAAAAATAATGCATGCACTGAAAAGTTAAARAAAAATATATTCATTAATCACGTATGAGATGATGGAGCAAGTCATAGTAGTGATAGGGGGATAGGTTGTCRTTCTTCAGTTGCTCACATTTGGTGACATTTGTTGTCTGTTGTGAACCAAAGATCTGCCAAAATAAATTTCAGCATAATGGCTTTAAGTTTGACAAAGTTATAAAAAACTGAACCCCAGATCCTATGTTGGAAAAATATTACCCAGCTATATTTCATTAACTGCTAACACGTCAAAGAACAACCAACAGTAATCATCATTGCTTTCTTGTTAGGCTTTGTACCATGCAAACAAGTCTCCTTATTTTTTGAATTGGACCTTTGGAATGAATTGTACAAAGTATGCTAATACCTTGTAGATGGTAATAGGCTTAGCCAGATGAAATATACAGCTAATATTTAAAGGATCTGTTATATACAGTGAAAAAAGTTTTTAAAAGTTCATGAAAATCATGTTGTACTAAAATTAATCTTTTTTTAGTCAAGTGCTGAACAGAAATGTGGAAAAATTGGACATAATTAAAATTTACAAATTAAATTATTCTGATTTCCAAGGGTGTAAAAAAGTAACCGATACTTTATGTCATGTTTCTTCCTTTGCCTCCAGGACTGTTTAAAGGGCAGCAGAAAGTAAAGGTCATGACACTGAATTGGGAGCCTTGACAAAGAGTTTTGTTCACAGGTCTGCAAGTGATTTGCTTTCTGATCTCCTCATTCTCTTTTTTTTTTAGGATGTGACAGTTTAGGGGTTTTGGTTTTTATTTGTTTATTATTTTTGTGTGTGTGGGAGGAGAAGAATTATACTTTGATAAATCTTTGGTCTATGCCTAGTCAAAATGGGGCACTATACAGAAAACCAGACAATARTAAGAAAATAAAAGTTAGATTTAAACCTCATCTTTTTAATAATCCCTGTGACAAGAACAGGAAAGATTTGATTTCATGCATTTTTAATATTCTATTTCTAATTTCTGAAATCTCCAAGCTCTTATTTAAACTATGACTAATACTGATAGAAACCTGTCTATAGGACTTGCAATAATTAAATTTTATCCATAACAGATTAAGATATTTCGATATAAATTTCCCACAGTATTAAAAATGTGACAGTCTTGGTCAAATCACACCCTAGCTGGCTTTAAACACAGTACAGAAACTCCTGCTAGCCTCAGTCCTCAAAGCAGAGGCTGTTGCTATTGGCCACGCTAACCCTGGCTCATCATGTGCTATTTGACCTAGACTTACATTAGCTCTCCYGGTGCCTAACCCACTTTAGGAACTAAATCTTATCCAAAGCCTCTGAAAAGCTGAGCTCAAAACCTGGACTAGTATCATGTTGAGTCTTGAATTTAACTGAGCAGTGCGAGCAGACCTATCTCATGAGTCTCTACCAGCTAATTTTTTTTTCCTAAACCAGCCGGGGACAAACCTAATGATAAAGCAGTGTCCTCTTCTAGATTGAGCCCTAARCTATGATCATAGGACCCAACCAGTAAAAGTTTTTCTGTCACGATTAGGGACATGGCTTAGCGGTGGACTTGGYAATGTTAGGTTAACAGTTGGACTCAATGATCTTAAAGGTCTTTTCCAACCTAAATGATTCTATGATTCCATCATAAACCTGGTTTTAAACTTAGCCTGTAACCTCAGTAAGTCCTCTATCTCAAAATTGTTTTCCTAGTATGGCAACATTAAATCTAATTCMTGGAAGTCCTTCCAGCTGATGTCTCTTTTCAATTTAGTTAACAAACTCTGAAAATCACGCACTTCAGTACTAGGTGTTAGTTTAGTGGCTTTTCCTGGCCTGAACTCTAAACTCCAGCTGAACTCTAAACTCTGTCTGAACTTCGTAGGGTTGAATCTGCCAAGCCAAGCCTAGCCTGATGGGATTCAAAACAATAAAAAACCCAATAACATGTTGTCAGCCCTTGCCGTATTTAGCCATTGTCCCCAAATCCCTAACTATTCTCCTACTTTACTCTGAATCATCTGCCTTTCTCTGTCCAATCCCTAGCTCTAGCTCAGACTCTTAGGAGTTTGGAGTTTACCTAGTCTATTGAGCCTTGTTAGCCAAAATCCTGACCTCATCTTTGGACTCAAGACTAGAACTAGAACTAATTTTTTCCTTGCAGACTCCAAACACCTTTGCTGTCATAGTAAAAGAGGACAACTAAATAGGATGATTTTTTTTTTTCTGAAATCTGTTGGTTTTACTGAAAGATATTTAAGTTATAGACATCCAGGTAGATCTTCTGCAAGAGGTGCTGTAAGAGAGCTTATGCATTACAGTGTTCAGTATTGCAGCATTCAACTTTTAGACACCTATTTTTCAATTCAGTTTATTGGGAGGTGAGCTATACTTGTGTTAAGCATGGCTATCAGATGGGGTACTTTGGCTAAATAAATGTTACCTGCTCTGTAAATCCTGATAGAGTGATAGACATAGTGCATGTAGTACAATGTTAAGTTGGTTCTTTAAAGCTCTGTTCATTGAAGTGAAGGTACCTAAGGTCACACATGCCTAAGGACATCTGTGTTCGGAGGCAACTTTTGGTAGCTAAACATTGGCGATAAAGGTGTAGCTGGTTTCTTGTCTCCTCTGTGAATCTGGAAAATACTTGTTAACTATTGTAGAGCTCAAAGACCAATGTCACGGGTTTATGGATGTCATTCTGAGCTAGGACCTCACCACAGTGCTAAGTTTCCAAGAGAAGAACTGTTTTGTGACATTGAAGGACCACTAAATTGTTTTCTTATATTTTCAAGCATTGGAGCCATTTGACCTTAKCTGACTGCTTAAGCCATTCAGACATTTACGGAGTATGACTCTCCTCCTAGAGATAATTTCTTTGTAATTGAGCTCTASTCTGCATGGTTTGTCTTCCTTCTTGGTACATTTTTTACCTCAAGGATTTTGTTTTGTCAGTATATATCATAAAAGAGACTCAGGAAAAAGCCAGCAATTCCACGTATGAAAATCCATGAAATGCTTGTTTCCTAACTGTTATACRTGTTGCTTTGCTCTGTTCTCAGTGACTGTTGTGCAGTACTAGTCTCACTCAATTTGAAATGTAACTATATGTATACATAAAGTATATATGCACACACATACGTGTACATGCATGCACACACATAAATAAACATGTCCTTTTTTACACAAACTACCATGCTCTGACCTGATTAAAACAGTCAGTGTGTGGCAAGCTCTCTCTCAGCTGCTGTAATTAATGGATATTCCTTTTAAGACTGCAAATGACATAGCTTTGTGGCATAAGAGCATTTTTGAGTCTTGTACTGATGTAAAATGTTTTGATGCTATTGATGGGTGTGTGTATGCATTGAATAGTATTGCCCTGAATAGGGTTAGTTTGTAGAAAATCAAGACACTGTCGTACAAAACATCAAAGCATCGACTCTTTCTGATCGAGCATGTGGAAATGTACATGTGGATTTACACYAAATCAGTCTGTGGCTGCATTATTCACAACATGATTACTGATGATTGTTCTGATGAAACTTGCCACAGGATTACTGTGAATCATCTGCTTTTATAGCAGCACAGTTTATAACCCCTGGGAAGACAAATAGAAAGAAAAGGTGCAAGGTTGATGTTTGGCTTTTTTATTCAGTAAAAGGTTCTCAGTATTCACTCTGATGTTGCAGTATATGGAATTAAAACAGAAGCTCTCTGAAACACTTTCTGTAAATTGGGCCCATTTTATTATTTACATGTAGTTTGTTTTGATCATAAATTCAAAATGTTCACTGGTTCTTATTTTAGCTTCTACCAGACTTACCCTATTTAATAACCAGTTCACTATTCTGGTAGTAGTGGAGGTTTTGTAAGTGGTGGAGAAGGTTATCAGGAGTTGTATCTTGTTCTCTTTCTTTACCCTCCCTGAAGTGTCCTGATTTTCTGCATACAGCTTACAATTAGTCTACTTTTTAGTGTAGTCAGTTACTTATTTGCTTTGTGATGAATGCTGGATATTAGCTATATTAGGAACCCTTTATTCAGCTTCAATTAAAAGACTTTCCTTTATTTTGATTATGGTATATTTTCCAAGAAACAATCTATTGAGTTAACTTGAACAAAGCATACTAGAAAAAAGGGGAAAAAATATATTCTGATATATTTAATAGTCGTGATGTGAATCATCTAAAGTAGCTTTGTGGGAATATTCAGAAGTGTAGAGTGGAATATATATGTAAATTGTTGCTGAATGAGGACATGAAATGTTATGAAATATGCTCAGAACTCTATAGGTTAATTTATGTAGGTACAAACCTTGAAAAAATAAAATAGCCATTGCTCACATCTCTGATGTTACTCTTCTTGACCRTTAAGACCACTGCTGATTCTTAATACTAATCTGATACCACCTTGATTTTTAGTGTTCCCCTTTCAGATACTTAGATGCATGAGATGTAATAAGATTCAAATGGCTAGAAAGATGATTTTGCTGCAGATTGAAGTTTGAAAAATCTTTAATTGGCTGTTACAAGAATATTTGCTGGTTTTGCAACAATTTGCCTGACCACACAACATCATTAAAAATTATTTTGAAACATCTTGGTAGTGCCTTTGCAGACATTTCTGTGGTTATTCTGAAGTACCACATGAAATAGCCTTAAAATAGCTTTCACTTCCACTACTAAAATGAACAAAAATGCTAAAATAAGAACTGTTTTATGACACTCTAGGCACGTGTTCTTCGCTGGCATTTTAGATTAGGATGTTCTCCAGTCAGTTACATTTATTATGGAGTGATCTCAGAGTGCATGRACTGGTTTTCTTTCATCTGAAGCTAAACTGGAAGATGTGATGGGGGTATGGATCAAGTTTATACACTCCAGCCACAAATGGACATTGACCCCATACTAGCCATATGATAGCTAGTCCGAAGAAAGTAATCCCCCTGCCATGGAACATGTGTGGTATGGATGTCGGGTCTTTGTCACCAACTATCTCATTCTACAGATGATTAGTACATAACATACTGGGCCATCCTATTTGCTAATGCAGACGCTGCCTAACATGCACCTGCACTAGTGCATTTTTTGGTCTAAGTGTTCTGGAAAGTAAACATACCAGTAACAGTTCTGCTTTCAGATCAGGCTTGAATACATGCGTAAAACCCCAAAGAGGTAAATTAAAGGTTCCATAGAAATTAGAAAGATCCATAGATACATAAGCAATATCAGTATAACATGCTTAAACAGTGCAGTGTGGGAGAGTTCATCAATGATGGACTACATATTTAGAACATAGATTTATTAATAATAGATGCAGAAAGAACAGAAGAGGAAAGAGCTGCCTTTCTGTGAAAAGAAGTTTTTGAAGCAGCCTATGTGAGATTTTTGAAAAAATATATGTGGACTAGGAAATTAAAGCTTGAAATTAAAAAGAGATTAAACTGACAATAGAAATTCACTATGCACTGTCTGATCAGAAGGAGCAGCAATGACAGGATGATAACAGAAACCAAAAGGGGAAACTGTCTAACCTCCACTCCCAGGCACAGCTATTTAGAGTGAGTGGTAAACATGCACCACTTGGGATGATGGATGACACTGTTTTCATGTTTCTAATAATGCCCTTGAGTGAGCTAATCGTTGCTCTGAGAACATAACAAATTGCATGTGCTGTCTCATTTTCATGGGAAGGATATAGTGTGCACAAGTTTTTGATGTTGTCACCATTATTACGATGATCAGTGTAACAGCATGACTGTGTGAGTCCTGGCAGGAAAGAAAGACTCTTTGCAGAGTTTAAACGCATATGCATATATACACATACATGCATATCCTTGTTCTATAGTACATACAATCTAAAAAGTATGACATTCTTCTGATTTCTTCTATAATGCCAAGGAAATAGTAGGAGTCTTGATCAAATCTGAAGGTAGTGTAAAATTAGAATACAATTCACTGAAATGGTTAATAATCAGCCTTAGCAATGGACCACAAAAGGGGTGGTCTAAACAGTAACTTCCTTATCAAGGGTTTTATGAAAGTACTTAAGTAAATTATGAGCAGTTTTATTTTTGTGGAACCTGTACTCCTAGGTCATTGATCTAACTTCAGTCATCTAAAATTTGGCATCTAGTTTCAGCATACTCATTTTGGCTACTCACCTAAGGTCAATGAAGGAAGAGAGAGTGTCACCTCTAGAAATTGACTTATCCTACCTCTCTGAACTACTGAGATGTTTAGAGTGTGCTGAATCATCTTTGGGAGTCCCTATTTTGAGACTATAAAGTGGCTTAGAAAACTCTATACACTAGATAGATCATTTTTTTGTTTAGAAGGCTGAAGTTATTTGCATTGAAAATCAATAAAAAGAGCCTAACATCTCCAGAAAGCAAACCATTTCACCCTCAGACTGACATAAGACGGGTGGATGTTGGGTTGAGACAYTATTTTAGACTATGCACCTACCTATGCACCTACCAGCCAATGAAGAGAAGGTGCTCCTGAGGTGYAGTTCATTTCATTGTAAAGGAACTGTCTAAAATATTTCAGATACATTGTGTCCTGAAACACCTGTTTCCCTTTATGTAAGGAACCTAGGGGCAGTACGTCATGTGCAGGAGTCTGTGTTGTGGAAATTTCGAGTTAAGTGATATAAGTCAGCTTCTGAAAATTCAATCTTTATCACCTAAATACAAACAAAGGACTTTTAATATAGTGTTATCAAGACTAATAAATATCTGGTCATGCCTTCTTTGTTCACACTGGACRTATGTAGGCAAGTAATTTCAAGGGACCATTTGTATAGCAAGAAAGTTTTCACCAGTAATAAGAACAAGATGACTGGAAGCAAACTTTACATTGCATTGCAACAGGTTAGTCTTGCTGGGATAAAAGAGAGGAGAAGTACTAAAAATGGTGGCACTCATCCTGTTATTAATGTTGCTTCATGGCCACCACACTTCAGACTACATAATACAAGAACAGYTGAATCACTGTGGTCCTCAGCAATCTAGGGAACAGCAAAATCTGGTGCTTTACTGAAGCTTGCAATATTGTGTAAAGACAAATAATTAAACGCAGTTTGTGGATGGGGAAGCTGTTTCTCTGTCTTGCCTGTCAGGGCTTCTCAGAACGGCCATTCTAAGCAGAATATAGCTAATAGTAGAAGGCTAATCGAAATAATAGCTTTTAGTGGTTGAAAAATCCCCAAATTCTACTGACACTGAGAAAAGCAATTTGAGAAAGAATTTCTTTCAAGGGAAAGAAATATGGCTAAAAGCAGGATAGAAGTAAATAAATAAGTGCAAGAAAACAAGGCAATCTTTTCTTTTTTCTTTAGGAGAATTTCTTGATGATTCTTCCCCCTCTTTGAAAGCTTCTGTTTCTCATTGCTTTTGTAATCTGTCTGAGTGATTGCACAGTGTTTGTTAGCAGAACATATGGTGACTACCTGACCCTGTATATGCAAACGGGCAGAATCCAGGCAGAGAACTAGTCATCACTGCACACTGAAATGTTTCAAAAAACGATCATTTGATGTGACCATTTTTCTTCTGGGTCTCTGCTGCTGCTGTCAACAACCAACTTAGCAAAATGACCAAGGGTATATTTCTCTCTGGGGATATATGTCTGCCCTTTTGCTGGATATCTGCTGTACAATATGTACTAGGGCATGAAAGGGTGTCAAACCTGCCAAGGACTACGATGTGTGCATATTGTAGAAACACTGTCATTTCCTTAACCCTTCCATGGCCTGCTGAGATATAGCAAGGACTAAGACCTTGTCCTTAATAGAGATAAAGTTGTCATAATAACAAAAAATTAATAAAGAGAGTGGGAAAGATTTTCACACTCTGGGACCTCAAATCTTGCTCTACCCAGATCAAGAAAGTATGTTTATTTTTGGAGTCTTACTAATAAAAAAAAGTTTTTTTGAATATAACATTATATTCTTAGAAATTGAATTCAAATGAAAGCAAGGCTTTGAATTTGAAAAGTTCACGGATTTTTCTTTTAAGCATAGCTAAAGTATTCCTTCCACCTATGGCAGACTAATTGCAAAGAGTAAMCACAGTAAGATGGTTAAGGGAGCTTCCTTGTCTTCTGTCATTCAAGGCCTACTTTAGGTCAGAAAATTTATCTCAYGTTGTTCTTTTCCTGCAGTTCTTTGATGACAACTGTACCCTGGATTTCAGTGGTGTTTTGCTGCCTAGACTCTTGGCCTTAGTCACTTATTTTAACAAAAGGGTGTTTTCTAACTGAGAGAAATCATGTTGGCATCTTTACTCCGTGCTCACAGAATGGCCACATTTCCTTTTTCATACCATACTGAAGATGGGAGAAAAAATCTTATATACAGATGACATACAAACTACTCTGCATCTTTTCTTATGATTCTGTTTTGATGGGAGAAGCCTTTTCTTAGGCATTTGAACAAAAATAAAATCAGTATCTCTGTGTTCTGGCTCACTATTCAACTGTCTAATGCCATTCAAATGTCCTGTAGTTTACAAAGGTAGATAAAGGCTTGTATATCTTGAAGCAGTTCATAGCAATTCCTTTACATCATGTCTTTAATCTAATCTAAGCAGGAGTTCTTTCTTCTCCTTCCAAGAAGATCTACTGGCCTGTACAGGTGACAGCACAGCAGCGATCACTGTTGGCATTAACTTTGAGGATTCGAAAGATGTAACTTTGCTGATGAGTAAAGTCAAAGAGAAAGCTGCCAGTGGCTTCAACTTTAGAGGTTTGATCCATTGCCTGTGGACAGTACAGGCAATGGAATGACTCCCACTGGTTTCTCTGAGATTTTTTTCCTGTTTTATRCCATAATTTGCAGCAAGCACTTAAAAGTAAAGGTGATTTTTTTTATTTGTAGCATTAATGATACAGAAATAGATTTCAGCAGACGTTTTACATCCTTTTCAATGGTGTTCCATGAAGCCCATGACCCATTTTTAACTAAAAATCTTAAAAAATGATTGAGATAAAAGTGGTGTAAAATTATTTTGTTATGAATAATCCTTTGGTAGTTAGAACACCTCCTTCCTTCTTTACTTTCATCCTTCCTTTATTCCTCCCCCCTTCAAACCACCATAATGTAATTTTTTAAAATTAGATCATCTACAGGTCACCTAMTTAGATGTTGACTGCAGCAATTTTTTATTGTAGACGTGCACGTGCCTTTGTTCTGCCTGGGCATTCAAGAGCTTTTTTGCTGGTTTTGCTTTAGTGTTTGGGGTTGTTTTTGTTGTTGTTGTTGCTTTTGTTTTTCCTTTTCAGTCTTAATTACATTACTTTTTTTTTTTTTTTTACAAAAGCATTGCAAGAAAAATGACATTCTTTTAGAGTGACTTTTCTCAATTAAATCAAAGGTATCAGATAAGATTAGGGAAAATGCTTGCAAAGCACTGGTCAAAGAGAATGAGCGTCTTCTTGTTAAATAAACTTTAAGAAAAAAAGTTCTATATGATCTCGCTTGTATTATTTGTTGAATCCAATCACAGATTGTATTTGAACAAGCAAATAAAAACACGATCCCAATTTCCCCAAAAATAAACAGAAAGAGGATATTTTGCATATCTGTATCTATAAATAATAAATGCCTTAAAGTTTGTACACAGTAAATAAATCAGTAGTTTAGGACRGAGCTTAATTCTGCCCTCACATCATTTTTACTGCTGTAATGACTTCAATGAAATTTCAGTGGAACTGAGATTCACTGGTTGATGAGAATTAAGCTTCTTGGTCTGATGCAATGAGTCTGAATTACAGGCATTTGACCAAGGCAATTTCATTAGTGATTAAAAAGCATGCAGAAAGCAGATATATGGGGCATAAGGGACAATAACTAGAAGTTTTGGAATGGATTCAAGGAGGAAAATACTGTTACTTCACAAATTTTAAAGGTATTTTGGATCCTTCTCCCCCTTGCTGCCTGTGGCTCCTTACAAGCATTCCCACTTGCGATGGAGCAAATATTTGTTATGGTCTTTGGTGGGCAGATAATGATCAGTTAAAACTGCCCAACTTTAAATGAAAAAGTTAATTTKAACTAGCATCCTCCTATTATCCTGGTACCCCATAAGGGTACATGAATACAAGATGGCTGAGGAAAGGGGTGGTGGTGCAGGAGCAGAAATGTGAAGCAGTGACGATTATACGATCTAAACTCTTTGTAAAATTGCTTAGCACTTCTGGCTTAATGAGAATGAGCTCTGCTTAGGCACCTTCTGCTGGCAGTAGAGAGGGACTCCTCCCCACCCAGAGCCTAATTTACCCACCCTGAGTTGCCTTCTCCAGCCTTGTACTGAGCAGGAAAAAAAAAAAMMCAAAAGATTTAGCTTGCCCTCAAAAGAAAATTTATGGCTGTGGTCTGCAGCTGCGAAGGGAGCACCACACTCAGCCTTTCAGAAAGCACTCACAGCCTCTCTTTGCTACTGAGTAATGCGATCAGTGTTGTTATGTCTGCCTACAGTGTGGGTGTAGTAAAGAGCCAAACGTGCTTCTGCATTTCATGCTTCTGTGGGACAGTGCCTCTGCCCCRGCTGCATCGCTCTGCACCAGCTGGCTTTTCCGGGGTGAGCCTGGAAGTGGAGAGAGTCAGGAACCCACAGCGGTTTGTCAAATTAGAGAGTACCCCAGGAGGTGAACAGAGAAGGCATAGGTAATAGTGGATTTGCTCATGTTTCCGACAACAGTAGTTTCAGTTTAACTATTCGTATGAATACTTTCCTGGAATACTGTTGTTGTAAATGTGCTCTTGCATATTCTATAAAAGTGATGACTTTTGGGACTAAAATCTGGAAGCAGTATTCAGTCTGACTGGCAGGGCAGCAAGCTGGGCTGCGCTTCCAAAGAGGGGGCAGAGAAGTRAGAGCAGAACCATCTTCCTTTGTTATCTCAGAGTGGCAGTACCGTGCCTCCCCAGACCCCTGTGCAGATCAAGGGCTTCAGCAGGTTGCAAAAAAGTCTTCACAYGACATAAAGTGCATGGAGCTACTGTCATTGCTTAACCATTCTACATGTCAGAGAAAAATTGTTGCATATGGAGATATCGTCAGCGACCTGTRGAGAGCCCATGCAGCTGGTCCCATTTTGTACAGTGGAACTACAATCTCTATTTTTGCTTAGGACCTTTGTGTTGGGGCAGACTATGACCTTAAGCAAAGGCACTATGTTATGATTTTACTTCCCTGCTAAAGATGTGTCTGTGCTATGATATTCTGGACAGATGTTTGTCTAACCTATTCTWAAAGACCTCCAGTAGTGGAGAATCCACAATGTCCCCAGACAATCTATTTCATTGCTTCATTATCATTACTGCTAGAAACTCTCCTAAATTGCATTTTTATCATAATTGTTTGTAGTTACAAGTAACTGATTTCCAGAATGCCAGATGTGTAAATAAAAGGGATTGTTCCCTCATAAGTCCTCCATTATCACTTTTTTGACAAATTTAAATAAAACACACTCTGTATTTGAGAAAAGGGCCATTCTAGAAAATGTTTAATCCCTTGCACTAACCAGGACAAATTATAACACAGTTTCCAGCAATTCAATGCCCTRTGCCACTGAAATAGTGCAAAATGGTCAGAAACTGGCTATGAACATCATCAAGAAATCTTGGAGGAAAACCTTCTGATGGTAAATATGTGAAAACCTTTCATATGGGTGTAAGTATTTGTAGACCCTCAGCCTTTCCTCCGTTCTGACATGATGCAGCAGAATTTCATTTTGCAATAAACTGAGTGCATTGCTCAGTTTAAAGATGTTATAAAGCTACTGTTAAGAAAATCAGTCTTCTCAATTTATTTGTTTTAACTGCACCAAGGAAAGAGGAAAGAATCTGAATACTCATTACTTTGCATAGAAAAAAATGTACCCAAGTCCAAAGTGGGTATAGAATGCTATTGTTCTGATTTACTAATGTTTGTGCTTTGCATAAATGTAATTGCCTAAAGGAGTAAGGCAGTAGGAAATCAAGCCCACTAGACATCTGTCCTTCTAGATACAGTTTCATTTGATGAAGTCCAACTATGAAACCTTGTCAATTGCCCCAGATCTTGAAAAAAATAATTTTGCATGAGTAAGTTCTGTAGACATCCTCTAATTTAAAAAATAATGGAGCCAGCATTGAATGTGGGCTGGTTAATTAAGTTAATGCTTAATTTACAAGTTATCAAAYCAGTGTGAAGTATTTATGCACCAGAAAGGCACAGTACAGTACAAAAAGTAAAATAGTTTAAACTACAAACGAAGAAAGTTCATGAAAAGACTATATCCAGACTTCTTGTGCCATACCTGCAACAATACTCACATTATACAAAAGGTCATATGGTGCCTACAATTTACATGTAAAAGCTGACTCTAGGATCAGTGGGGCTGCTGTGGACACTGTGAAGTACAAATAGATTCAGAAGTAAATGAGCTGACTCCAGTTATTATTAAGTAGAATGTGCTTTGATCTCAAATATAGAATTAAACGGAAAATCAGCAGCGGTGAACAAAATCTCAAATGATTGCAGGACTTTTCTCCTAGTAGTAATTTTGAAGAGTAGAACCATGTAAGGGTCAAGTCATCCAATCAAATCAACTTAATAACATTGCTGTAGCAATGTAATCTCAAGGAGGGATATAATATAATAACTTTTGCAACATGCTACTAAGAAAAAAAAAATTGCATATGTAGAGATGTATACTGGACAGGATGGCTAAATGGCCTGCCTCAGGGGTAGTAGGGGATAGAATCATCACTAATGCAATTGGCTTTTTTCTTTCGTGTTCAAAAGTGTCAGTTTTGCAAAATAGTCTAAAAAGAGAATAAAAGAGGTTTGCAAAAGAAAGCCTGAGCAATYGAAAATGAAAATAGAAAGAGAATCGTAATGAAACCTGAAATATGCTAAATCATACCGCAAATCATGCATTACCTTTTCAGCGCTACTTCAGATAACAAAATTTGTGACAATGGTGCAGGCCAATAATTAACCTTTTCTSCTTCATGACACAGTAAGTACTGCAGCCACAGCAATGCAACATGATTATTTTATGTAACATATTCAAGGTTGTTGGATGGCATCTTACAATGAAAGCTACAGAATCCATAAAGTAATCCATCAGGATGAAAGGAAAGGTCTGTTTGCAATTCTTGAACAATTTTGTTTCCCTTGGGAAAGGGAAGAGAAGCTGCAAAGGGAATGAAAACATCCCATCTCTTCTTGGCTGGGAATCTCCCTTCTGGGTGAGTCGCTGGCTGGTGTATGCCCACTTCAGCTAGCCCCGTAGTACTCCTGCCTAACCATTCCTGACGCACTTTTGGGCAAGCAGAACTCAGTTGCCACTGCCTGCCCTTTCCTATGTGTGCTGATGTTCTGTACCATGAATATTTGGGGACAAACTTAGCGTTTGCTGTTAGTTCTCTACTTCTGCTTTAGTAGTAACAGTTTCTTTGATCGTGTATAATCCTGGAAGTCTGATTTTATACTCAAACCTTTCTACTAAGCGTTTCTGAGAGATTCAAAAGTGTTATGTCACATAACTGTACAAATTAAGGTAATCTTATTGCATTTATAAAGGTAGTTAAAGAGATTCATATGGAGATTAAGGCTAGGAATATTAAGAGGATTCACCCACTATAGGTGTTTCAAGCTTGGCACAAATAAATGCTTGGCTTAAATAGAAAAATCGGTAAGCATTTCTGATAAGCTTGATCTTAGTGGCTTCTTAAAGGCCAGACAGTGATTCAGTGAGAGATCTCGGACTGGACTTAGGAAAACCTGAACCCTCAATTCCGTGGTCTAATCACATGGAAAATAACTATATCACATGGAACAAAGTCATACACCAAATCAATATGACACGTCTGTAGTTGTTCAAAGGAACTTTTATATTTGATCTGGATTTAAGCTTATCTATAAATGTGGAGGCACAAAGGAAAAAAAGTCTGACAAAACCTGGAGTTAGAAGTAATAGCTTCTGATGCTCTTGATCACCTTCTGCATCAGAAACTCTTAATAAATGTCTGGTTGCTCTAATGCAGCATACTGCCAAGGTGACCATCTGTCAGTTAGCTTCCAGGGAATCTACAGAAATTCTCTTCTAAATCAAGATTATTTTATTTTTAAATTGAGGAAGGGGGCTCTTTATAAACATCTTTAGTTTACCTGATGACTTTATGGACGAAATTGTTAATAGGATAAGAATTCTCATCGGTAAGTAAATAACATCAATTCTCATCAGATACAAAGCTCATGCAGAGATTGAGCGATAAGGATAAAAGCTATCATGGAAACTTGAATCAAATTTATTAACAGATGTTCAGTGTTGCAGAAGAATTATATATGAATAATAAAGTGCAATGCTAGCTGGGAGCTCTCAATTTCCCGCTTTTCCCAGGAAGTACCTTTTAATGGAGGTCTTTTCCCAGAAGCTTAACATTGTGTTGAATTATAATTAAGCTATATTGAGAAAACTTTCAAGTGACAATGATTTACAAATGATCAAATTATTTCGGGCTTAGCTTAGGGCTTTACTGACTAGAACGATTTCTCTGTTATGACCATATGTCTGTTAAGAAACTTGATCCAAATGTAAAAAATATTATGGGTATTTTTGAGACAATTAAAGAAAAAATAAATTGAAGATGTTTCCTGCAGTTTTCTCTTGTTGTTTAATTAACTAAACCTTTGTGTAATTGTCAAAGATCAAGAAAAGAAAGTTCATAACAAATGTAAGTGCATGAACCTGCAAGACTTTTACTTTGCCTGCCTGTGACAGACAAGGACACTTTGTTTTATGACCTGTTTAGCCAACCCAGCAGTAATAACTAGTGGCATGGATTGGAAGAGCTGAAAGCCACACACTTTCACCTTCCCTAAAGATATCCCCATTGTCATGGTCCCCCTCCGTGAAATTGAACCATGGTTTCTTTCTGTCTCTGAGACAAACTACATTTCATCAAGACAACCTTTATTTTAAGCAGCAACGCGAAACTATACCCCTCTGGTCAAGGAGCTTAATTCGCCACCCAAAAAATGTCCTAAGAAATGCAGAGAGGGATAGTGATATCCTAAATGTTGAGACTGAGAGTGACAGATGTGAATGAAGAATAAAGGGTGGAAATGTAAAGATGTTGTTTCTTTCTGTGTGAGATTTTACAGTTGTTACCATAAGTATCTACAGGACAGATCCAAGGTGACGCAAATATCTGAACTATAGGGAAAGATTTGAAGCTATGGGCAACTAATTCAGTCACCTAACATAGGCACGTCAAGCTTAAAAGGTGAGGTTTTGGCCAGTTAAATTAACCCCCTTCCCCCCCACCGGCCCTCTGAAAGGCTTTGAACTTGATACTTGAGGCAAAGGGAACATTTTGATAAATCAGAACATTCATTTCTATGCATGGCTCTGCTTCCTGATCCTCCAGCAATGCCCACTTTACTGCCCAGAGTCCTGGTGCAGCTTCGCCAGCCAGGGGAAAGGGGATTTATTCTTCTTCCTTTCTAATGCATTGCATTGCATTGCTGAGAACAAGCACAGGCTCTACAGGTTGACTTAATTGTTTGTAAATTCACAAGTATGCTGAACATGCCAACAATGTGTTTACAAAGGGGATCCTGATACATTTGGGGGCCTGTGTTACCTGAGGCCTGACGATGTTTGCCAGAGGGCACATTTCTAAAGTGCCTTAATTGGATTCAAAATCAACCTTATTCATCTTAAATTTGCTTTATTGCAGGAGAATCTCATGGCAAAGTAGTCCACATAATAATCTTTAATGTCTCACTGGTGATCTCTACCGTTGAAAGTGAATACTGGAATACCAGATAAATTATTCAGGCAAATGTATTACTAGAAGATTCATATTCTTTAAATTTGCCATCACAAGTCAATTTGGGGTATATAATCACACATTTTGTTAGCTTTCTTCTTAAAGATATACTCAAAATTCACTATCTGTAAGAGGCAACTTAAACTGAAGAAGCTTAGAATAAAGGAAAAAAAAAAAAGCTAAAGAAACCCTTGTCTTCAGTATCTCATTTCTAGCTCATATAAATGTGATGAGGATGTCTGAAATGCATACATGACAAAAGACTGCAACACACTCCCAGTTTCTAGTTTTATATAAGACTGAAGATATCTTTATGCTGGCAGAGCTCATCATACCTCTTGTGCAAACCCACTATCTATTGGGAAATGAATGTGTGCAGACTCCTGACTATCCCTTAGAAAAAGTCCTGCCTAACAGTAGATCCATATCAGAATATTGGAAATAACTGTATTTCCAGTTAATTGGCAAAACCTAGTTTTTTTAATATCTGAATTCAGAGAACTGTAGAGAAACAGTTCTGATAAGGACTTTGAATGCCCATCCTCTTGCCTTATGAAGACCAATTATGTCTATAGGATTTGCCTGTGATAAACCTCAAATATTAGGGCAGTATTGTTTAGTCTTGATTAAGGTGTACTCCCAACTGGAGTTCATGAGTCCTTAGATGAAGAAARACTGAAGGATATAGCTATGCATTAATCTCATAGAAAACTCTGACCTTTAAAAATGTGATTTCTATTACTGTGGTCATTTTTAATTTTACTTACTATTAACTGTTACTTAGCGTCACACTAATATTTCGCTATTGTTTTTTTATACTTTTTATATGTTTATTGATTTTTACTTTTTATTATGCTACATATCTTTGGGAGGCTGTTTGCCTTCTACATTGCAAACCATACATATGTTATGTACTGCAATTTTATTGATTGGGCTTTTAAAGGATACCTGGCATAAATATGCCTCAGTTTTAAAGAAATATGTAACACATCTTATTATTTGAATTTTTAGTGGGTAGGCAATGAAATTTACTGCTCAGAATTGATGGGCAACAAATCCAATAACTGGTAGAYGGATTAACCAATTCCCTATTAAAAGGAAAAGTAAAACACATGGCTAAAGGTCAGAGTATGAATAGTAGCACAGATTAGAGGCTGAAGTGATCACACTGAAGGAAAGCAGTTCCATATTCAGTATCACATTTGAGATTTGTAGAACTATTTCTGGCTGGTTTTGGTTATCTCTAAATTACTAGCTGAGGTTCAGTAACAGATCTTATGTAGCAGAAGCTCTTCTAGTGCAATAGTCATTCTTAGAAAATAAAATAAATTGATTTTTACTTTAGATAACTAACCAATGTCACCACACAATGAACACTACTCCTCATATGAAGCATACACCTGGAAATGTTAGAAACACCATTATGTGAACCCAAATCAGAAAGTCAATGTGTCTTAACTAACATGAATTTCTGCACAGCTCTTTGCAGTGCTTGTGGTATTAGATTTGGACAGCACATACCACATGGTAAGCTAAGAGTACAGTCCTGCCTGCTTCCTCCATGAATGGGAAGCATTGAAGGACAAGTCAGGCTACAAAACCGACATGGGAAGCTGGAATGGTAAGATGTCTTTGAACTTAGGTCTTTGAAGTAAATCTTCATTAAACACTGTTCTTGGAAGACAACACAGTTTTTCTTTAGACCTGTTGGCTTGATGATTCTGCTGTAGCCAGGTGAAGTTAGCTTACTGTCAGTATAGTGTTGGGAATCTGATTTAGCTCTTTAGAGTGGACTTTGACTCATCTGTCTTTAGCGGTCTAGAAATTAGAAATTAGTCTAAGTCGCCCAGCTGGGCATCTGATGTCAGGTGGAGTATCCTGCCTGACCTCCCCCTCTCTGGAATCTCTCTTACATCCTGTGTAATATCTTTCAGCTGTGTGCAAATTTCTGCAATACTTTAGGAGTCACAAGTGGCACTACATGTTTTTGTTTAAGCCACTGAATCCCATCCTTGCACAGCCAGCCTAAGCAAGCTGCTGAAATATGTAGTCAAAAGGAAGAAATAGGCACCTACAGAATCACTAAGCAAATTAATCATTCTTTGGAAATGCCAGCCCCTCTGACTGACTACATAGAGTAGACAATTTTTAGAAGGCTAAAGTTAAACTAAAGATGAATGTCTGTCTCAGAAACAAAGGCATTAATGAAGCAACATTTACAAATGGAAGTGCATGAGAAAGTCTTTGTTGCCCACAGAACATATAGGTCTCTGCATTATCCTCTACATGAAAAGCCATTTTATTCCTTTTTGTAACTTAAGATTCTGTATGATGAAACTTGAGTATTTCACACTAAACTAAAATAGAAATTTCCAGGTCATTCTCTGTGAAGTGCATTTCAGGTTTTCATGACAAAAATTGCTGTGCACCTGAACTTCTGAAGCTGGGGAGGGAACGTAATCCATGCCTTCAGCTCCCTGGACAAATGTTTTAAATACTAAATATTATATAGTACTCAATATTGCTTTAAATGTAGTTACTAGCAGCTCAGTTTCTGTCTGATTTTTTTACTAAAAAAAAGCTACTCCTGCATTTGTCAGAGGCCTAATCTGATAACACGTGACTAAGACATATCAGTACACCAGTTTAAAGGTGGGACTAAGCTTGACCCTTATACCTGGCCTCATCACTTTAATAGCAACCTGGGGACCTCTCTGTGAATTGCATGGAGGTTGGATGACAGTGCCTTTATTTTCTAGGATTACTTATCCTCAGACTATTTTCTTGAGAGGGCATCAGGGTACGGCCCCCTCCTCCAGACTGAGAACTGTAGGTTTAACTCTCCTTTTCTTCCTTCCCTCTTTGTACAACAGTGCAGCAGAGGAAGAGACAGCAGAAACCAATCTTGTGAAAATTAAATCAGTAGTTAGCTAACACCTGTCTTCAGTGAGAGTATCTGATTATTTCTCTGAGAGGAAAATAAAAATCAGGGCAACACGATGAATGATTATCTGGAGAGAACAAGGAGAACCTAAGAGCCTGTCTGATCCTTGGAAGGATCTTTAAGTTAAGTTTGACCAGACTGACTGAGGTGTTTTGTCCTCCATTTTAATTCTGGAGAAAGCATCAAAGGGAAGACATTGTGGGTGGCATTGCCACAGAGCAGCTCCTAGGGACCCAGCGCACGTGTCTCGCCTTGCTGGCAGCAGGGCACAGCAGCACAAGCCCTGTCTGACCTTCAGCCATGGCAGCACATAGAATCATAAAATCATAGAATAGTTTGGGTTGGAAGGGACCTTTAAAGGTCATCTAGTCCATGCCCCCTGCCATGGGCAGGGACATCTTCAATTAGATCAGGTTGCTCAGAGCCCCGTCCAACCTGACCTTGAATGTTTCCAGGGATGGGGCATCTACCACCTCTCTGGGCAACCTGTGCCAGTGTTTCACCACCCTCATTGTAAAAAATTTCTTCCTTCTATCTAGTCTAAATCTACCCTCTTTCAGTTTAAAACCATTCCCCCTTGTCCTGTCACAACAGGCCCTGCTAAAAGGTCTGCCGCCATCTTTCTTATAAGCCCCCTTTAAGTACTGATAGACCTCAATAAGGTGTCCCTGAAGACTTCTCTTCTCCAGGCTGAACAACCCCAACTCTCTCAGCCTTTCCTCATAGGAGAGGCGTTCCATCCCCCTGATCATTTTTGTGGCCCTCCTCTGGACCCACTCCAACAGGTCCATGTCTTTCTTGTGCTGAGGGCCCCAGAGCTGGACGCAGTACTGCAGGTGCGGTCTCACCAGAGCAGAGTAGATGATGGGCAGAATCACCTCCCTCGACCTGCTGGCCACGCTTCTTTTGATGCGGCCCAGGGTATGTTTGGCCTTCTGGGCTGTGAGTGCACATTGTCGGCTCATGTCCAGCTTTTCATCCACCAGTACCCCCAAGTCCTTCTCGGCAGGGCTGCTCTCAGTCCCTTCATCCCCCAGCTTGTACTGATACCGGAGGTTCTCCGCACCCAGGTGCAGGACCTTGCACTTGGCCTTGTTGAACCTCATGAGGTTAGACAACATCGGTAACCCTTCCCATGTCCACTGATGTAGTCACTCCATCGTAGAAGGCCACTAGGTTGGTCAGATGCCACTAGATTGGTCAGGGAGACAGTAATCTCCACGTGTATTTGCACATGAGACTTTCTTGTCTTGTGTTGGTTGCAGACTAACACAGACATCCCAAAATATCATTCCTATCTGTCCCCCTCTTCACGGACTCCCCTCCGCAACAGCTGTTTTTTGCAAAAAAAGTTAGCATGGGAGTAGATTGCCTTTGGACAATCTCTTGTATTTCCCAAGAGCTGCTTGGGTTGTCTGTCCCTTAAATGTATTTCACAACCTTCGTTTCTTGTCTGAGAAGCAGCCCTTTTGAGAGACTCTTGGATTACTTTCTCCTCTGTAATTTGACTAGTTTTATGAAATAACCCTTCAAATCACCTGCTAATGAAATAATAAACTTCATGCAGGTTGCAAATATGTGCATTATATGACATAATTTAATTTGTTTTCCCACACATGTCAGAAAAATTTAGTGAAGCCAAATCTGATGTTGGTGCCTCTGTGGATCACAGGCATGATACCCCAGTTTGTGGGCTTTTAGTACTGCAAAAATTTCTCTCACTTGGCTGGAACATCAACTTTAAATTGTCAACTCAAATATTGTAGGTTTTAAACTTTTGAAACTCTAAGTACAATAATCATCCTCTCTCTAGGTATGTAGCAGCACAAACATAATTTGCAGCTTGAACTCTGAAAGATGCATTTCCTCCTTCCTATCATAAGCTCCAAATGAAAAGGAAGATAATTGCAGGAAAAATATAATTTAATAGGTTTCAATTTCTTAAGTGAGTTGATCACCTTACAATGTTATTTAGGGAAGACTTGTCTAGTAAGACTGTGAAAGAGGTAACATTTTCAGGAAAATGAACAATCAGCAGCTGTTTATGAGGACAGTGATGATTTTTCAAAACCTCTTTCTTCACTTGACTGAAGATTACATTGGCACCTCACAGTAGGACAGCAAAGGAAACCAACAAACTAAGCACTACTCCTTAGTTGAGGCAGGAAGCACACAATCAGAAGTGCCTCCTTTCTGGGACCTCTCTAAAGGAACTGATTTTGTCTGATAAGGATGAATGGTAATGAAGTCAGATCAACAGAAATTGTTTATAATGGAGAGACATTTGGATGTTATAAATGGCAAAATGCTACTTGAACTCATGCAGATTTTAGGACATAGACTGTGACATAGGGCATGGACTAAACTTTGAAGGTTAGATAATGTGATCTTCAATCTGAAAGTCTTTTTATTCAATGAAGCCACCCAGTGGACTGCACTCTAAGGCATCTGAACTGAGGAGTCAGTATGCAGATGTGTACACGTAAGCGAGAGCTTGATTTGGTTGTTTGCACGTAGGCATCTACTGCCCATTTAGATATTTGAGACTTTCTACCTGGCCTGAAAAGAGCAGATGTTCCACAGGTCTTTGTCACATCTCTAGACTTTTACATGTGTTTTAGATGTTCTAGGGCTTCTCAGACAATACTGAATACCATTATGGTATTCAGCTAAAATAAGGTCATGGCTCTAAAATTCCCATTATAACCTACAGAGATTTAGCACCTACTATATATGAAACTTAGGGAGTGATTCAGCTGACCAGACACGAACTGTCTAAACACAAATGTCTAGTAGCATTTCAGATGCATAATTTTCTGCAGTACATCTGCACAGTCTGGTGGATGTGACCAAAGGACTAATGAATGTCCATAATAACACAAGGGCTCACACTCAAAAAGCGGCAGTTGAAAGCTGGGATGTATGTAGGTTGAGGGAACTCAAAGCATCTAAAGTGACACCAGAAACTAATGTTTAGGCAGCTAAGTCCCATCATAAAGGAAGTATCTAATTTCACTTTAGGGTGACATGAATTGCTCTCTCATCTCTACTTTCTGCACTGACTTTATCTCCACTATTTTGTGAGCTAAGACACTTTGCACTGCAGTTACCAGTTGTCTTAATCTGTAGGTAGGTGCCTTAGTCAGGCTCTGAATGTGACTTCTAGACTTGGCTTAAACCTGGAGAAGTGAGGAAATGAATACAAGCCCGAGTAAAGTTCTCCAGTATCTGATTGCTGTCTGCATTAAAATAGTCAAATGTGAGTCATGTACTCATAGCCATCCAAAAGATAAAAAGAATATATTGGTAGATTAGCTCATCTCTCTTCAACCAAGTGGAGTATACCTCTCTCCTCAGCAATGTGGCAGATGCAAAGATAAAAGACGGAACTGTTCTTGTTACCTTCCTTCCTGCCAGCCTCTTAGGCATCTCACACACTCAAGAAGTCTCAGAGACAGAAGGAATTGGCAACGGCTCAGAACAGCGCTGAGGTCTGCATGAGGGAGCTATTCACCTCCCTGTGTACCTGCAAACAAGACTAGGAGTTGGCAGAAATCTATTTCATAATGCTTCCTTTCCCAGATAACCTTTGATAATCATCCTCCCAATTGCTTTTTCAAAATTAAATGCTGTAATTCCCTACTTGCCTTCAACACCCAAGCTGTACCGCCATCTAGACAGAGAAGTGAGAAAGTGCTGGCTTTAGTGGAAAGAGGAGAGAATGTCACAGAGGAAATAAAAAGGACTTGTTCTAATGAAGCTTAGCACCTGCACTCACAATGATGTAGTACTGTGAGTTCAGTAGCTAGCACAGGTCTGCAGGATCCCACTAACAGATATTTTTACACCCTAGCTTCTTGCTTGACTAGACAATTTTCCTAAAGTTAGGCAATACTGGGAAATTCAGGGGTTTGGAAGGGGAGTTGTTTTTTGTTTGTTTCAATATTTCCACATTTTTATGTTTCTTTTACTGTGAAAACATAATATATTGAAATACAATTTCATATTACAGTATTTTAATTTCCCACTCTCTCATCCATTCCGCTAAAAGACTGCACATGTATTTATCTACATTCACTCAGTTTAAAACAATATATACATAAAATATGGATATGCCCTTTAGTGTTCTGATTCTGGTATTTTACTCATTTTAATTCCTCTGATTTGAGCTGCACATTCTGTTCTCTCAGTTCTACAGGGACTCAATTGTAATGCACACTATATGACCCCACATGGAGGAAGAAAAAGGAGTCTGAATCTACTTACATTGCTGAGTAAACTACTGAGATCAAACTATACAAGATGAGATGCCTGAATCCTTCTATAACATTCTTTCTATGCCATCTCAAGGCAGGGAAGGGATTGAAAGGAGTCAGAATCCTAGCGTCATCTTATCTCTAAGCAAATCTGACATGATGTAACAGCACGTCAAATTTTGAAAGCAAAGTGTTGCTGTGGCAGAATGCAAAGAGAAAAGATGTGAGGAACGGGCATTTTGAGGGCTACTGCTGTATGTTATGGCTCTTCCTAGCAGTTGGACTTGTTCTAATTTTCCAGTCTGAAGAATCTATTAAAATTACTGCTGCTTATGCACAGTATTTAATTTTAAGACTTATTTAAAAAGGCAAATGTGAAGGTCTTTGAATATCTGCAAGTTACATGCAGAAAAAGAAATCCTGCCCTTTCTCAGCTTGTACTCTTCAAGAGCTCAGAGTTATGTGAGATGGAGGCACTCACACCATACAAAAACTGTTTAAAATCTCACTAGACTATGACTTAGGTGAACAAGTCACTTATTTATATTGTCAGTGTGCGAAAGTATGAAAAAAACAGTATGCCAGTCCAAAAAATGGTGGAGTTTCTTGTCCTGTTGCATCACTAATAAAATATTTAGAGAAAGTTGGTTTGTTTTCAAAATCCAAAGTGAGAAATATCAGTACAGGCATTACTGTACTGTAACTTTATTTACAAAAAAATAATGATGGTGTCTGTCTCTTCCTCCCAGTTTGTACAGCTTAAGAGGAGAGAGAGATGAAGATGCACTGAGGGTAGCATACCATTGAATTCTGCTGATTTGGTTTCACTTATAGATTTGAGATATTAAATTAAAATATTTGCTGAAGCCTGCAGATGTGCGCTTCTGATATGTTACATTCAGAAAATGAAGAAGTTGAAAGAAGTTGTATTACATACGTTTTAAGAAATTGCTGTGCACAGTTACTTTTTTGCTTCCCAGAGTATGCTGTTTTATCCCCTGGCCCCTCTTCCTCTGACTAAATATCCCTTAGAGGGAGTTGCTAGTGAGCTGCTCACTCCATATTTCTTTTGATGGACTCTGAGTTGAAGGGTCCCATATCACCCCAGTGTGCAGTTGAGATGCAGATAGGGCATGCACCGAGACTAAGGAAGCATTTCTTCATTTCTTAATTTAAGTTAAATTTCTTAAATTAATTTGAGAAACTTATAATCTGTCTAATGAAACAAGAATGATCAGAGGGTACAAGAAGGACTAGTAAGAAAACCCTTAAATTATGATAAACTGTAATTACTAATTGAATTTTTTTTTTCCTGGAATTTTTTTCAGAATATGCATTCCCTATGAATAAAATTGCTTTTCGGCATTCCAAAAACGTAACCAGACTGAAAGCATCAGAGAATGTCACAGTTGCCAACTTGCTGATTGTCTTCTTTCTTTTCTCACTACAAAGCTAGACCAAAGAGCTTTAGATGGCATTACCGCACATTTTAAAGAAATATGGCCAATTGTTAGGTTACAGGTCTTCTCTCAAGCACTTTCTTCTTTGATTTTCTTGCTGCAGAAAAGCTGCAAAATGTCAGCTTCAGGAAATACGGTTGTCCTGGTTTTGGCTGGAATAGAGTTAATGTTCTTTCTAGTAGCTGGTATAGTGGTGTGTTTTGGATTTAGGATGAGAATAATGTGGATAACATACTGACGTTTTAGTTGTTGCTAAGCATTCAAAGACTTTTCAGCTTCTCATACTGGCCTGCCAACGAGAAGGCTGGAGGTGCACAAGAAACTGGGAGGGGACACAGCCAGGGCACCTGACCCAAACTGGCAAAAGGCATATTCCGTATCATATGATGTCATGCTCAGCATATAAACTGGGGGGAGCTGGCTGAGGCGCAGCCACTGCTCAGGACAGGCTGGGCATTGGTCGGTTGGTGGTGAGCAATTGTTTTTCATTTACATCACTTGTCTTTCTTCGGTTTTATTTCCCTCTTTTTTTGTTATTTTCCTTTTCATTACAATTTATTATTATTATTATTTATATTGTTATTATTATTGTTATTATTGTTATTGCCATTATTATTGTTATTGTTGTTATTATTATTATATTTTATTTCAATTCTTAAACAGTTCTTATCTCAACCCACAAGTCTTCTCACATTTATCCTTCTGATTCTCTCCCCCATCCCACCGGCGGAGGATGGGGGGGTGGTGAGTGAGCAGCTGTGTGGTGCTTAGTTGCCGACTGGGGCTAAACCACGACAATGATACACATAGAACTGCATTGTGCATAGATGTCACAAGAATCTGGATCATGAAAATATTTCTGAGAACTTCCTGCCTTTGGAGAATTTTTTTCTGTTTGGTCACTAAACTTAGTGATGTCAAAACCATCTTTTATTTCTCCATTGATTTCCATATATTACTTTGTTTTAGCAGTTGTTGATTGAAGCAAGAAAGCTCTGTTCCCTTCATTCTGTTCTCTCCTACCTATTTGCTCTGGAGGTATGATACCAATGTTAATTTTTTTTGATGCTCCTGTTGCTCAGATGGTTCAATTTTAGCTCAATTTTATCCATCTTTCTTCCCTGTGATGCTGTTTATTCCTTGTCATTTTTATGTAGGATATATTTAGTTAGAGTAAGGTATTTTACAAGGTTGGCTAAATGGTGACTTATAACAAGCCAGTCTGTCTTTGTCTATCAAAGTGCAAGTACTGGCGATCTGGATCAATCCTGTGTGGTCATCCACCTCTGTTTTTGACTGATCCTGTATATCTGAGGAGTGAGTGAGACTATTAGATTCCCATACTTGTCATAGGCACATAATTGTCACTGCAGGTAAATAATAAAAGGTCAATTCCTTGCTGAATTACAATTTGAAATGGACTAGAAAAAGGTATTTCATAAAGAAGATGGAGAGTTAGTTTTACATGAAAGTAGTGTCATACATCAAACTACTAGTTTTTTGGGTGCTCAGTTCAGACGAATACTTTTTCTGGGTCTAGCTGAAATAGCCTACAGCACACAACAGCTTATGAGTCCATTTTTGCTAAACAATGTCCAGGTGCACATGGAGTCCTACCATCTGTAATAGTAAATATGTGAGATTTTCTCTGCTGCCTTTAACCAAATCCAAAAAAATAATAGATGAATATCATCAATAATGTTTTGTTTTATGTAAAATGGTGCATAGCTCAGGCTGGAAATAAGAAAGGGAAGAAGGGCTTGAAAAAGGACACCCCTAACAAGTCCTTTGTTACTAAATTAAGTTTAGATAACTCGTGAATCGGTTTCTAAAACCCAAGTGTATATACACTGCATTTTTTTTTACTGTCTTTTTTGCCTGTAGGGGCCGATATAGTAGCAGACTTTTTCACTTTTCTAGTTTAAGAAGATCAACAGAAGAAAGAAGTATACGTCTGTGCATATTTGCATGCACACACTTATTAATTCTTGAGTTTGGAAGAAATATTTCTAGCAGCAGATAAGTATGGTTACTTTTAACCCATTCAATATTTATTCCTCTGTTATTCGAGTATGGTGGCATAAATTGAAGTTATGTGTTAAATTGATCCACTAAGTAATTTAGTTTAATTATTAAATTTTATTCAATATTTAATTTGGTTTAATAACAGTGGGCTTCCATAAATGTATGCATTTAACTGATATATATTGGGACTGTATAATTTTGAATAGATTAAATATTTAACAGAGAACACTTCTTTGAATTATTCAGTATACAGACTAGATAACTGATCTACTCTTTCGAAATAGTGGAAATACAAATGACACATTATAATAATAACATATTTCCAACCAAGAATATGTATAAAACACATTGAACCCATTGTTGGTTCATTTCCAGTCAAGCAAACCAATCTTTGCTTAATGGAACCGACCATTGAAAATTCATCAAGAAAGCTCCCAGAGCTGTTGTAACTTTAATATAGTTCACAAAAACTAGACTATTAGAATATGCAGAATACTGTGGTGACAAAATGATTTTTAAAATGACTATAACAATATAATTTTCCTGTGTCTTTTGTGAACAGCTAAATGCTCAAAAGGTTTGTAGCTAATGGTGGTTTAGTATTGTGGATCAGATTCAAAGAGTGGAATATTCAGAGTCACAGTTAAATTCTCTAATCAAAATATATATTTCATGTTGATGTTGTATCATAAGGAAACTTTAGCAAATGAGACATAATTTAAGTGAACTTTAACAGTTATCTAATTTCAGGTGCATGTGTCATCAGCTGAAATAAATGGGACAATACTTAGCTGATGCTTAAATTTTTTACTAAGAATGTGAACATTTATAAGCATATGACTGTGAGGAAGGATTTTTTTGAATCAATGAGTGTGCTTCAAAAATCATATATCATGTAAGGACTCCTCTCCTTACTTATCAGCAGGCAAGATCTGTATTTCTGTCAGAAAATATCTTATTTGACTCCCAATAAAGACTGCTAACCAGCACTTGTTTAAGGTATGGCTGTACAAATGCTTGTGCAGCAAAACTGATGGAGCGGCAGGGTGATGCCTGGAGACAAAAAAGAGTTGGTAGCATTGTCAGATGTGGAGCCAGCCTCTTCAACAATGAAACTGCATCTTAATAAGCTTTTAATCTGAATAAAAGAGAATTCGAAACTAACCAAGATACTGAAGCCGGTACAGAATATTCTTATTGCTAAATACAAGCTTAGGAATTTACTTCCTCTTTGAAATTTATGCTTTCAGATAAACAGTCTTTTATCCATGTCCAGTAGTGAAAACAATGCATTCCTTATCCTTAGTGAATGAAGCTTTTGCGGGAGGGGTAAGAGGYACCAGGTCTCAGCCCTCTGCTGTGCGAAGCCCTCGGGTGGGGAGGTCTGCCTCCCCATCAATCAGCTGCGTGCTCTCCTCTGTACCTGGGCATCACGGGGCTCAGGAAAGGAAGATGTGCCCAGTGAGCACTGAAAAATCGGATATTCAGTCTACTAGTGGGGAACAAGCCTGAAAACCTTTGATTTTTAAGTCACGAAAGGACAAGGAGTATGAATATGACCAGATTAATTTCTCCTTTGGTTAAAAGTTATGGAAATGACATGCGTGTTCTTTTGTTCTATAAAAAGGTACTTTCTAAACACAGTCAGTCTATTATTTCTACTATCGATAAAAATAGTAGTAAAGATTCAGCACACACAAAACCAATTAAATGTATGGAATTTCACATGAAGTACAGGTGGCCACTGTGAATATCTTTGTAGGAATGTAACCTTAGTAACCAAATCAAAATAATAGCTATAATATGTATAAATAAGAAACATCTATTGATAAATCAATGTTCACTTTATTTTGTTGTGATTGGAACACATTTCTCCATACATTTTTGCAATAACAAAATGAGTTTAGTTAAGATTTTTGATGCCCTTACGAGATTATTTTTGGCTTTAAGGTATGTGGGTTTTTAAATAATCTGATAGAAAGTTATAAATGAAATAGTGGAGAAAAGAGATATTTTACTGCTACTATAAAATAGCAGCAACTTTTGCTACAAGAAAATAGATAGGGAACTTGTTCAGGTTTTAAAAATATTTAAAAAATAGACTGCTAAAGGGATGTGAAAAATTTGATTTGTTCTTGTTATTTTATTTGTTATTGCAATGGGAAAACAAATGTTACCTCTATCAGATCAAACAGCCTTACAGAAATGACATAAAGATAGATACAGTTTTTGACTCAGAATTCAATCAAGCTCTGAAAACAAAATACTTTCTTCATCTAAAACTCATTTTTCAGACTACTGTTGCCATGAAAATACTATTTTTAATAATGACCAAAATCAACTACCTTTCTGTTACAGAATTCTAATCATTTTGTAAATGCTTAGTAAGTGACGAAGTGGATTTTCAAAAGTCTAGTCATTAATATTTCAGTTCCTGAGAAGAAACAAAAATGAAAGTATAAAAATAATCAGTCTATCATACGAAACTTAAGCAACAGGTATTTTTGAAAAAATGTGCAGAACTAAAATAAAACATAAAATGTAAACATTAGCTCTCAGAGTTTTCTTTTCTTTTTTTTTTTCTGTCATCAAGATAGTGAGGAATTAACAAGATGTACACGATCTAAAAAATTTCATCGTTTCAATTTTTTCTCCAATTTGAATCTATGAGCATATTGAAAGACTGAAAGTAATTTGATCAGGAAAAGGAAGAATAAATTTGAAATTGCTGAAAACTTGTGTACAAAGCACAGCCAGAAAGTGTTCAAAAGAACATCAAAGGTCATGGACTTTCCCATTTTGATGTGACTTACGAAATGATTCTTACTATAGCCTTTTCCATGATGGGACATGACTCAGTTTTATTCAGAACTATAAACTCCACTATAAAAATTTGGAGCTTTTTTCACTGTTTGCACTCAACAGCAGCATAGTAGAATAAAGGTATTTGTATAACCTCACGTTTCTTGCTAGCATGCCTAATCAAAATTTTGGGTGTTCAGAAATCCTAATCCCCAGAGTAGCCTCTGGGAATCCCTAAGTGTTTGCATCGTGATGTGAAAAGTACTGTCCTACCCCAAACTTTCAAATGCTTCTCAAGAACCCTAAAGGAACAGAAATGGATGTGAGAGAAGGGGGAAGAAAGCAGAGTACACTGGATGATGTGCAGGCTATGTTAATTTCATTTTGTGAGTAATTTGCAATTTCATGCTTTCACTGAATTTTAAATTGCATCAAATCACAAACCTGCAGCTAAGACTAGCATTTATGGGTTTCAGGTGGGGTAACCTAAAACAGCTGAAAAATGGTATTGGCTAAGATAGTGTGTACGAAAGTGCCTCAGTCGGATTTCTGCACTTGCATTGATTAGGAGCTTCAGCCAGAGCCCCTTAGCGTGCACTATCCATTGAAGTGAGGGTTAGTCACCAAGCACAGAGGACATGTCATATGAAGATTGAGAGGCAGTTAGCATTTCTTATCTGCTAACATGACCTTTTCTATCTCAACCACCACTGGGAAAAAATAGGGAAAATGAAGGGGGGAAAGAAGAAAAAAGAAAAAAAACCCACAAGAAAACCTTAAGACCAGATCTCCCTTTTTAACAGAACTCTTCTGTTAAAGTTTTTTAGGCATCTGTGCCAGATTTCATATAATCCACACTCCTGATCGTTGCGTGCATGCACACACATGTGCATACACACACACAAATTAAAAACATAAAGTATAAAGAAAGGGGAAAAATTCCATGGAGAAAAATATATCCATAATTTTAGATGAAACTCATGTCAGTGCATGAGAGTGTGCTGGCAGCATGTTGAAACTGTCATTAATGAAAAGATGATTTAGCTTTTATGGTAACTTTCTTCTAAAGAACAAACCTTCTTTACACAAAGTCTGAAATAAGCCAGCGTATCAGCAATGTTAATGTTCCATTAGTTTAATTCTTTGCTAATGGATTAATTCAATTTGTGACAAAAAAAGCATTTAACTGTCCAGTTTTGTTTGCCTTAAATCTGTATAAACATGAAATACAGTCTCCTTGACAAATGAGGTTACTAGAAACTAAATGGAAAATCTTATTTGCCACCACAGTGGTGACATGAAGAATTGCAGCCTTTAGCTCAGGGCTACTAAGCTCTTAATGATGAGAGAAAGGTACTCCATCTTCACCTATAGCCACAATTACAATGAACAAAAATAGCTGCCAAGACTTCTACAAAAAATATTCATGACAGTGTGAAAAATATTGATTTTAAAAGCCAAGAAATGAAATATCTTCTAAAGTGCTCCATTCAGTCTAGTTACTATTTTCCAAAAGAAACTGAGGAGACCCCAAAGCATTTTGCAGAAATCCTACATTAAAAATAAATCCTCCCAGAAGGAGCATACACAAGCAATCCCAAACTCTCCATAAATTAATCCAGCTCTTGAGTGACCAGGTCACATGCAAAATGAGCACCCTGACCTGGAATTATGTTTGAACATTGAACCCTGGTCCATTCTTCTTTCCTCCCCCCTCTTTTTTTTCTTCTACCCTAAATAAAAATTGAGAGAAACGTCTATATATGTGTAAACCCCCGGAATGCTATGGCACAGCCTATTGCTCTGAGCTGCTCAGTGTGTCGTGCAGTGGCACTGCGTGCTGATTCTGAGCCGTTATAGTCATTGCATGTTGGATTTGCAATGTGCTTCTGAGCCATTATACATGTCAGATGAGATGGCAAAGCTCACTACTCTGAGTCTCCATGCATTTCTCCTGATTAGAACACTTCTTTCTGTCCTTCCTGCATTATTAGCGCATGTACTGGTTTTGGCTGGGATAGAGATAATTTTCTTCATAGTAGCTAGTATGGGGCTATGCTTTGGTTTTGTGCTGAAAACAGGGTTGATAACACAGGGATGTTTTCGTTACTGCTGAGCAGTGCTTACACAGAGCCAAGGCCTTTTCTGCCCCTCACACCACCCCACCAGTGAGTGGGCTTTTGGTGCACAAGAAGTTGGGAGGGGACACGGCTGGGACAGCTGATCCCAACTGACCAAAGGGATGTCCCATACCATAAGACGTCATGCTCAGCATAGAAAGCTGGGGGAAGAAGAAGGAAGGGGGGGATGTTTGGAGTGATGGTGTTTGTCTTCCCAAGTAACTGTTAGGCGTGATGGAGCCCTGCTTTCCTGGGGATGGCTGAACACCTGCCTGCCCATGGGAAGTAGTGAATTAATTCCTTGGTTTGCTTTGCTTGCATGCACAGCTTTTGCTTTGCCTATTAAACTGTCTTTCTCTCAACCCATGAGTTTTCCCACTTTTACTCTTCCGATTCTCTCCCCCATCCCATTGTGGGGGGAGTGAGTGAGTGGCTGGGTGGGGCTTAGTTGCCAACTGGGGTGAAAACACGACAGCGCAGTATGTCTGTTTGGGACACAAACACAGGAAAAAATAGCCTAATCTTGAACAGAATACTGTCTTTATTGCAAAGTGGGAAAAATAATGGTCAGGGAAACATATAATCTCAGATGTTACAAATCCTTTTTGTTACCTAACCATACTTTTCAAGTTTAACTTTGATTGTAGTTAGAATTTTGAAAGGCATCTAGGTACCTCATTTCCACTGAAATCACTGGAAGATAATAAATATTTTTAACAATCTAAATCTATGTAGTTTCAGAGCCTAAGCCTTCATTTTGAAAAGGGACTTAGCAGCCAAATGTTAAAAGCATTTAAGTTGGGAGTGTAAAGATGTAGACAGGTACCCTAATGAGATTTTCAAAGTGACTAACTCCCACTGAAATCAATCTAGCCTAAGTCCCTTTGGCTTTCAGTAGGATTAACGATCCTCTGTAAGTAAAATTCTTTTGGAAATGGGGCTTCTATAGTTTTAAAAATCATACTGGTGCTCCCTAAACTACAGCGCTATTATTTTTGTGTACAGTTTTTACCTTGTTTGATATATATCATTATTTGATATCTTCTTACCCACATTAGCCAGATACAGTTTCAGTCATCTCCAAATTGTTCATCTGTTTGAATCAAATTAAGTCAGGGCTCAGTTCTCAAGAAAGCAATAGTACTGTGTCTAGCTTAGCCCATAGCTCACAGATTAGAAAAATGATGAGTCAGGTTCACATCCTCCCCTTGCTGAGAGCATCTGAGTATATGGGTCCCAATTTCATGACAAGTCCTAGCAAACTAGAGGATCACTAATGTACTGTTTTATTACCAGGTACTTGGTACATGGTAGAACAAGAGGAGCTGACAGAAAAATTGTTTTGGAAGCCTGGCAATTAAAATTATCTGTTATGTTGCAACAGATTCAGGTTGAGGCCCACACCATTTTCTTTTTTCTTCCAGGCTGGAGCAGAGGAATACAAAGTGGGGCTGTCTAAGTGACATCTCTTAAATATACTGATGACTATTCTCTCAGTCTTCCTGAAAGGCACCTTCTCACACATTCCAAGCCTTGCCTATGGCTACCTTGAGGTCATGCAGGTGGGATTCATCCCACATGACCTGAAATTCATCCTACTTCACTTGATCATTTATGTTTATATTTACATACATACATGTGTGCATATATATGCATACATACACATGTCAAAAACAGCTGAGGTAAATCATGGTTTAATTACTTCTTCATTATGCACAAGCTAGGTAATGGAAGCTCAAGCTAAAAGCTAGTGTTACCCTGTGTCTCTTCATCTTGTAACCTCCTGGCATCTGAAACACATCATTCCCATGAAGGAAAAGGCAGGTCCATGCCAAATGTGCCTCTCTGGATTTGCTGAAACAGGGACGTCCCCAAACCATTTTTGGTATGGCATCCGCTTAACTCTAAATATTTAAATAGTCACCAAAGGAAAGACAGACAATGACTGGTTAGTAAATTTAACTCAGAAACGAACTTCTGGGTACGCATGGGAGTTTAATAATTTTTACAAAATGATACAGCTCCATTGAAAGTGATTGTGAAAAACTATGTCACAATACTTAAGTAGTCAGATGTTCCTTCTTGATTTTTTTTTTTAAATAGATGCCCAAGTTAAGTTATTTGTGTTAATTGAGAGAGATGTGTTTTTTGGTCCTTCTGAGTAAGGGAAAAAAAGCTTCTTTTGTTTGCCACACTGGCTAGAATAAAACAATAATTTAAAAAAGGATTATTCTCATAGTTCTGGTTACTACTTTCTGGGCCATGGAAATGGAAAACAGATTAGTGAGTAAGGAATAACAATCTTAGGGAAAAAAAAATAATCAAAAAGAAAAATATTGACTAATGTACAGAAAGTAAAAATATCTTGTCTATGCATGTAGGTGTTTTACCCTGATAATTTCAGGATGAGTAACACTCTCTTATTTTAAGCAGGACAGTAAAGTTTCACAGAGTACATAGTAATTATTGGCGATAATATTGTGAACTCTTCGAAGCGACTTTGAGCTTTCTGGGATGTTTTAGAAAAGTACAATAATGCCAGAAAATAAATGTCTGTAATGGTAGCTGAGGAGTTACAGAACAGGCAAAGCTATCTTGTCAAGCAAAGACCAAGCAAAGCACGGTACTTTTAGGACTCTATTTGGTATTCTTTTGAAAAAGATTAAGTTTCTTTCAACTGAAACTGGTGTTTTGTTTTTAAACCCCTTTTCATAAAATCGTAGAACCATAGAAACATAGAATCATAGAATCATTAAGGTTGGAAAAGACCTTTAAGACCATCCAGTTGAACCATAAACCTAACACTGCCAAGTCCACCACTAAACCATATTCCTAAGAGCTACATCTACATGTCTTTTAAACAACTCTAGGGATGGTGACTCAACCACTGCCCCAGGCAGCCGGTTCCAATGCTTGACAACCCTTTCGGTGAAGAAATTTTTCCTAATCTTCGATCTAAAACTCCCCTGGCGCAACTTGAGGCCATTTCCTCTCGTCCTATCACTTGTTACTTGGGAGAAGAGACCAATACCCACCTCGCTACAACCTCCTTTCAGGTAGTTGTAGAGTGATAAGGTCTCTCCTCAGCCTCCTTTTCTCCAGGCTAAACAACCTCAGTTCCCTCAGCCGCTCCTCATAAGACTTGTTCTCCAGACCCTTCACCAGCTTTGTTGCCCTTCTCTGGACACGCTCCAGCACCTCAATGTCCTTCTTGTAGTGAAGGGCCCAAAACTGAACACAGTATTCGAGGTGCGGCCTCACCAGTGTACAGGGGCACGATCACCTCCCTACTCCTGCTGGCCACACTATTCCTGATACAGGCCAGGATGCTGTTGGCCTTCTTGGCCACCTGGGCACACTGCCGGCTCATGTTCAGCCGGCTGTCGACCAGCACCCCCAGGTCCTTTTCCGCCGGGCAGCTTCCCAGCCACTCTTCCCCAAGCCTGTAGCGTTGTCTGGGGTTGTTGTCACCCAAGTGCAGGACCCGGCACTTGGCCTTGTTGAACCTCATGCAATTGGCCTGGGCCATCGATCCAGCCTGTCCAGATCCCTCTGCAGAGCCTTCCTACCCTCAGGCAGATCAACACTCCTGCCCAACTTAGTGTCATCTTCAAATTTATGCTAATAGAACTAGGTACGTAACTCTCTCCTCTAATATCAGATTCATGCATCTGAATCAAAACCTGTAAGTGATAAAGAATTGCATTAAGTACATTGTTGTTAAAGCAGTACTTCTTGTTGCATTCATTCCAGGTAACACTAGGAAAATGTTTTAGGCGTTGGTTTGTTTGTCTACTTGCTTGCTTATTTGTTTTTCTCCTCAGACAAATATTCAATAGGAGTTGAATTCTGTCCTAAAGAAAAGTCTTATACAAAACTTGTGTAGAAGAAATACCTAGGACACAAATGGCACATAGGCTGTGCACAACACTTCTGCCACAGAGCAGATTTTATTCTTGTTGAATACTGCCAGACAACCTTTGAAATATTTCTATTGTAGTCTAATGATTTTTGTATTAACTCCATTACCATATGAAAATATATCAGGGCAAAGCTACGGGCAGATACTCTAGGGACAATAGGAAGTTAATATGAACCTTATCTTTAGTTGATGTCAAATACTGTAGCTCCACCAAAATCAATACAGTTGTACTGGCTCATACCAGCTGTGTGTCTGGTGCCAGGACTCAGCCTTGAGGAACGTCATGCGTGATGCAGTGTCAGGAACTGCACTGCTGGAAGCAGTAAACTTCACCCTGCACTTTTTTATTCAGGATGCAAGATACACAGTTTTCASCCTATGTCATCTTTTGAACGCAACAGGATATGTGGCATGAAATTAGCAAGGGTTACAGCATTGACTTTTGAGATAATATGCCTTTCTTTGTGGTTGGACCCAAATCACATTCCTGCTGAAGCCAATGAACATTTATAGCAAAGCAGTTTCATCATTTTAGCTTCAGTTTTACAAGTCTTTGTGTTTTATTGGCTTTTTTTGAAGCTCCAGATCCTCTGATTACTCGTCAGTCTCAACCTCTATTTAAAACCAGCATGTTTTAATTTGTCATTTAGTCCCTAAAGACTTGAATCTATAAAAGCAAGTATAAATAATTCCTTTAAAAAAAACTTCATGATTTTAAATTGAGCTCAGGAGTTGGGAAGCTTGTGTCGTGATTTTGTAATTATTTGGGATTGACATTTTCTTTCAGATTGATCCACTGATATGACAAATAGCACATTGAATACAGCTACATTAGGAGGACCCGGAAGGTATCACCTTTCAATGGCACAGGCATAATTCACTGGGCTTCCTGATGTGCCTGAGTGTGTGCGCAGGTGATTTTACTTTTTAAGAGAGTTGGGGGTTTATTCACACGTCTTACCTAGCAGTTGTGTCTGCCATCCCGGTGATGTGTAGGAAAATAAGAATACCAATCTGATGAATATTCATGCCTGATGAATAGTTTTAACATTTCCACAGCTGGACTCTGGCTGAGCAATCACAGCAGCAGTCAGAAAGTAATATATGTGAAATGAAGCTGTTTTCAGGCTATACTTTCTAAATCAAATTGCCAGCTGAATGCTGATAGCTATGGATCAAATACTGTAGCCTGCAGTAAGTAGGTTCATACTGCATGAGCAAGCACACGTAGCTATAAGACTATTTTGCACACAGTGATTCTGCTTATAGAAACAACACTATTCTTGTGAATAACATTATGCAACACCTGTAAACAATGTCATCAGACTGTTGTAAACAAATGTTTCCATGTCAATGAAACATCAGTGTCTACAGTCAGGGAAAGGTTTATGTTTTATCCGAGTACCTTTGTTTTTTTAATAGATCGGTTATATTAACTGAATCAATTGTTTTCCACTTGGTGTGTTGAATTAGGCAGAAAAATCTGGGGTTTTTTCTCTTTTTTTTTCTGAGAAAGGAACAACTACTGTTGTTAGATCTACAATCATGTTAGAAATGAATATTTCTAACAGAAAAAGGCTTATCTGAAATTACTCATACTGATAGCAAAGGTTCCAGGCAATAGTGAGAAATAAAAATATCAAATTAAAAAGAGAGAAGAAAGATGGACAAGAACAAAGAAAAAATTTACTTGAAATAACCTAGTAGAGTGTTCATTTGTAATTAAGACAAAGTCTATTCCATACTCTTTACTATGCTACCATAACAGCAAGGACAGAGTTCATTAAAGGGAATTGATGTCATGAGTGTCATTAATTACAGATCAAGTCTTAAGCACATTAAATTGACTGAAATCAACTTTAAGATATGTAGTAAAACACTTTTTGTGGTGCCAATCTTCCTTTTCTTCTAAGTACCAAAATTTTCTTAATGAAGAATACTCGTCTGATTTTTTTCGAGATTCAAATACAGATAATATTCCATTATTAATGACATGTTGCTCTCCTCATTGTGGAATTTGTGCTTCTATAGGCTATTCTGTTTTCAATAACCTATTACTTCAATGAACTTTAAGAGCTAGGGTAATAGTTTTCCTGGTGAGCTGTACCTCAGGGTGAGCATTCTTCAGAACACTTCAACAAATAAATTGGGCCAGATGTTTCTTGGGATGTGAGGGAGGAAGGAAAAAGAGATATTTGTTTCCCCACATGAAAAAATCTGGAGACTTTTATTTAAAAGACACCACACTCCAGGGCAGGGATTTGAAATTAGGCAGGGATACGGTCTCTGTGAAAACCAGCCCATATTTTTTCACTATGTAAGCCTTTGAGAACATCATTTCCCATGTACACAGGCTTTAGCAGAACTTAATTTTCTCATTATTATTTTTAATTTTTATATTGTGTGAGCACCTGTCAGTGATAGAAAAGTAGTGGTACGGGCTTATATATAGGAAATGGCATGCAAATAATGACTAGGCAGAAATTCCATTTAAAATGGAGATCATAAGGTTACAATTCCTTTGGGGGCAGAGAAGCAAAATCTTTGGTTAGCACTTTACAATAAAACTTTTTATCACATTATTATTATAATAAATGAGCAAGTAGATGATGACAATGTTAGGTGGGGACAGGTAGTTCTTGTGAAAACGTGAGTGATTTGAAGAGGAGCAAGAAAGATTTTAAATAATTTTTTTCCTGTTTTAAATGCGATCACAATTAGCTGTTTTACTAATCTGATAAAATAATGAAATTTTTTCATCCTTAGCAATGTGTCTTGAGCATTTTAACTAGATGAAAATTAAAATATTTTAAATTATTTACACTTGAATTTAGAAATTTTAACTTCAGAAAGGAAATATAKGTTTATTTTTCACACTGGAAAAAAGGAAAAAGAAACAGAACAAAGACGATTATATCCACCAGTTGCATAAAGACAGAAAAACTTTTCTTCCTGTCTTAAGTAAAAAAACAAACCAAAACTAAACCAAACCAAAGCAAAGCAAACCAAACAATATAAGCAGTAAAACATTATTATTCAAAGTCAATACTGCTTTTATGAATATGGCCAAAACTGCACAAGTGAAAAACTCAGTGGGCAGAGATGTAGAACAATGATATAGGTTTGAATGACGCTCAAACATCCCAATAGCCTTACCTAATTGACTCAAATGATGGTCAGTTTTAAGCTCTTAGAGTAAAACAGTAAAAGAGGAAAAGTTTTTATCATGCTGTGTCCATGCCTGTTAAATTATGTTCTGCCATAAGGCAGGCTTGCAGCTTGTCTTGGCTGTGTACATTGCTCAGGATGGGAGTATTCACATGAAGTTTCTCCTGTGTAATTTTCAGACTGAGTCTTGTTTTAGAAGGAAAAATAATAATAATAACAATGATAATAATAAAATACCCCAACTGCAGAAGGTTACTGAGGAAAATTAGACACAAGGAAATCTCTATTATCTGAAACGAGGCACAGTTCTATATTGATTTCTATGTGGATTCCCATGTTTCCTCCTTGTTCTTGTCTTTCTCCTAATGCAACATTTACTTCAGTGTAAGCACTCAACTATTCATTTCTGAAACTGCATTCGATGTCTGTTAGAAAACACAGGAGAGGAGCAAGCTACAGACAGGGATAGCCAACAGCTATAGGTTATATCTCTTTGTGGTCCTATTCTTTAGGTCCCACTGTTTCTAATACGCTTTTAACTGCTTAATGAAGTGGTTTCATGAGCTGGTACATGCTGAAAGCTTTTGAGAGTAAATCAAACAAAACAAATTTTACTTTTGAAGAAAAAACCTGTTATCCTAAATGTAACTCTGAGACCTGTTCTATGGGTTGCCTTAAAAATAATCTCTTTCAGTTTTCTTTTTGTTGTTGATATTGTTACCTTTTCAGCCAGAAGGATTTAATTGAAGAATAAGCTATCAAGTTGTAAGGAGATGAAGAATAAGGTCACAGACTTTCTATTTTATCTCTATATTACTCTAAGCCTCAAACTAGCTCCTGGGATGATGCCTGTTTCTGTAAAAATTTCTTTCCACTAATCTTTTATTTGCTGCTCTTATAATGAGAAGTGTTCAAGAGTGTGCAAGCATCTAATGCACAGAAACTATATCGAGTGAGAAGACAACAGCTTACTTTAGTCTTATTGCAGACACAAGAAGCCCTGGAGTACAGATACTCAAAGAGATCATTTGCTACATTTTTTACTGAAGTCCTAAGAGATTATTAAATGTCTGCTGTATAGCTTGGGTAATTATCGAAGTGGCAAGGTTAAGGTAGGAAGGATATAGGGTGCAAAGAGAGGCAAATATGACTGCATTTCTCAGAGAGCAAGGTCGCAGTGGAGAGAGAAAAGGAAAAGACACTCAAAAGGAAGAAGGCTGAACCAAGAAGGAAGAAGAGTCCCAGAAATGCCAAAAAGTTTTGGTATGGGTGAATTTTAAAGTGTTAAAAAAGTAGATGTCTATAGGAACTTCTTTAATTTGGAGAGTAGGAGAAGGTGGCAGGTATCTTATCTCTAAAAGCCGCAATGCCCTTCATTTCTTATCCCAGAAGGCATAAGTACACTGCAGAATAATTTCTGACTTTCACATTATAAACTAACATTATGGGCACACTGCTTAACAGATGTAAATTTGTAAGCAGATTCTGTCAGTATGTTAGCAAGCTTTGGATGCAGACAAATAAAGCAAATACCAAGGGATCTGAAAAGCCTGTACTGGCTACTTTTAGCAAGTGAAAAGCACGCTTAAGTCTGTCTAAAGCTGCTAGGTGAAGATGAACAAACAAATAAGTATCTGTAACCTCTATTTTGCATGTGTCTTCTATGGCGGTTGAGTGGGGTCTCCACTTCTGTCACCTTAGCAAAAAAAATTAGTATTGCAGTTGTCCCACGGTGGCTGGGCTCCATGCTGGTTCGGGAGTCTGAAGTTTAGCATATCGTCACATGCAGGCTTGTTGAACGTTGCTTGTTACAGTACATTTCCTTAACGTGAAAAGTATCAATGACAGTCTGAAACTGGTAGATTTTAGAGATTCTCTGGAATTCATTTCCATGCTAGTATTAYATTAACCCATTACAACCGTTATTCCTGTACTAGTAATTCAATCCTGTTTTTTCTAGGGATAGCCAAGTAGTGTAGCACTTTCAGGCTTTCCATCACAATTTCTCCACCTCTGCAGTTCTTGGGTTTCCACTTAGCTTTATTTCTTGCCAGCATAGGATTCTCCTCCCCATTTTCTTCCTAGGGGAAGACTACCAGAAAATTCCATTAAAAGTATATGGTCCTATGGCTTTTCTCCAATGTTCTCAGCTGGTTTTGTTTGATTATTTCTACCTATAACCAGTGGATTCTTCATGGAATAGATTCAGCATAATAGCAGACTCTCAGAAATTCCTCTTTCTTGAATTAAGAAAATAAGAAATTCCAAGGTACAACTGCATTGCCAAAGCTTATTAAAATCCTCCCCAGATGCAGGTGGATTCATAACTGTATTTAGACTCTTGAAAGCATTGAGTTTCTCTTAGTATTGCTTTTCTTTAAACCCTACAGTATATTTCACAAGTTGAACATATAAAATGTCCTTTTTTTCCCACAGAAATCAAGATTGAAACTGTTAGTGGGTTAGTAAATTAAGTTTCCTGAAAAGGACACAAAGCTGCACTTATGAGTATTTCATCACATTCAGGTTCCTATTAACCACAATTTCTAAACCTTTCTAACAAACAGTTTCTGGTTTCCATTAAAAACTGTTATGAAAACTTGCAACTAAATTACTGGAACATTGTATCTCTAGGTACTGTCTCTAAGATATTTCTGAAGTTTGCATAGCCTCAGGACTTATTTTTTTTAAAATCAAGCCTGACCGTAAAGATTTCTAAGGTTTGTGCAAACAGCCACCTAGTGCCTGATAAAGGTTTTTGTGCTTTGAAAAGAGGGAAAAAAACCAACCCAAAACAGATTTTGAATGGCTATGAGTCTCACGTTTTTGTGTGAATTCTTCTGCTTATGACTTCAGAGTGTGACCTGATAGTTGTCCACTTGGAAGTATTCATCATATACATCTTAAATTGCACGATTAAAAGGTGCAAAAGATGAGTGACCTTATTCATAGTTTGATAGAGTTTCAGGCCACAAAAGGCCATCTAGTATGATCTCCTAGTGTCGTGGTTTAAGCCCAGCCGGCAACTAAGCACCACACAGCCACTCGCTCACTCTCCCCCGGGTGGGACGGGGGAGAGAATCGGAAGGGTAAAAGTGAGAAAACTCGTGGGTTGAGATAAAGACAGTTTAATAGGCAAAACAAAAGCTGCGCACGCAAGCAAAGCAAAACAAGGAATTCCTTCACTACTTCCCATGGGCAGGCAGGTGTTCAGCCATCCCCAGGAAAGCAGGGCTCCATCACGTGTAACGGTTACTTGGGAAGACAAGCGCCATCACCCTGAACGTCCCCCACTTCCTTCTTCCTCCCCCAGCTTTATATGCTGAGCATGACATCATATGGTATGGAATATCTCATTGGCCAGCTGGCCTAGCTGTCCCGGCTATGCTCCCTCCCAGCTTCTTGTGCACCTCACAGAGCATGTGAGCTGAAAAGTCCTTGAGAAGTAGACTACCTAGCAACAACTAAAAACATTAGTGTGTTATCAACATTCTTCTTATACTAAATCCAA
>JASVER010000001.1:11632664-11707106 GCA_030449065.1 Oceanodroma leucorhoa
ATTCTTCTTATACTAAATCCAAAACACAGCACTATACCAACTACTAGAAAGAAAATTAATTCTATCCCAGCCAAAACCAGGACAGAGTTGTAGGAACAATTAATCCTGTTATTGAGTGAGATCATGCAGCTGGTAAAAATGCCATCTAATATCCCGTCCTTAAATTTACTCACTTAGAAGTCCTAGGTCCAGTTACATTCACGGAACAATTTATAGCAGTGATAAAGAGTGCAGAAAAAAATTTTGGAAGCCACAAGTTAAAAGTTTAGTCCTACTCATTTCTGACAAAGCTTGTACTGAATAGTATGCTAGGAGTGTAGAAAAATGTTCCCATAATGAGGTAAGTGTGTGGCAGCAGAATTTGAGCCTAACATTTCAGGTAAAGGATTAACATACTACATGGAATTGATGTGATTAAGGAAAAGGATGGCTGCTGAAGTCTTTCATGTTCTCTCCCCACCTACATCAAAATTAGATATGCTAATCATGCACACATGCTTTTCTCACAACGTTCATGCAATTAATATTAATTATTTATATTATAGTCATGCCTAGAAGCCTCAACAAAAATCAAAGCTTCATTGTGCTCCTTGCATGAAACTGCTGGAGACAGTCTCTGACCTGCAAGGCCCCGGAGTAAATAGACAAGACAAAAGAGAAACAACATGGTCTGCAGCAGTTCAGAAGGGCTGAATGGGCAGTGGACAAGAGCCTTCAGCACTACTTCCACACCTAGTCTTGGGAAAATCTGTCTCCCGGGCCTTCATGATGGCTATATGTCTTATTTTGTACTTGGGTAAGGCTTTTCAAACAGCCCTAACATCTATTCGCACTCTAGCCACTTTTACATATAGTAGGCCTAAAATAAAAGTAATAATTAAAAAATTAAAAAAGGGTGCAATACAAATACAAGAGCACACCATTTGTCATGCTTTGTTTTTCAGTGTCACACTAGCAAATGTGCTGTATCCATTAACCTTTTTGCAAAAAGCAGAAGGTAAGCTAGTTAACATTTGACAGCTTCACAGAGTCTATTGACTTCTAATGAAAAATTCACCACTACAAGATATTTTCCTTATATCTGTCTACTTCATACAGTTTGTCACTGAGACAGCCCTTAAAATCCTCATGTTTTACTCTCCCAGCTTCCCGTATTCCTTTAGCAAACACAAGCAGACGTTACTGTGATGATTTATTTACTACATGAGCTTTAATTTGTTCGCTCTAAGTTCACTCCACGCGGAAGATGACTTTCAGGTTGTTAGCTGATAGCATATGCTGTACAAAACACACGCATTTTGTTGCTTGGTCCTATCCAGTAGTTGACTGGGCCTCTGTCAGACTGCTGGATGCAACGAACACTCATTGTGTGGAAAGGTTAATGGGTACAACACGTCCTTCTTGCACCTTGGAGAGCATACAGTACGTTCCCAAAATTACAGGAAGATTAAAAACAGTGATGGTATAATTGAATGCCTGTGTGAGGATGCAGGTGCTCTAATGATAAGTTTGTGGCAGAATCTCAAAGGGGAGAGGGTTGAGAGCAATTCCCACTCCACATTGTAATCAGTCATTGGGCTAGCGTATAATTAATACACCAGGTATATCACATAGTAATTTTACTTTTCAGAAAGCTTAACTGTATTTTCAAGGTAGCTCAGCAGTCTTAGTGGCTATCTGATATAACTATGGTAAAGAAAAGTTAAAAAACCCAACCAAACATTATTAAAACCCCCCAGGAATAAAAGAACATACAGTTTAGGGTAACAGTAGCTTTGCTTTACTCTTAGTTTCAGGCGTATACATGGATCTACTTGTTTTATACCGCACTGTCAATTGTTATAGGTCTAAAGGATAAAAGCGTTAAGAAGTAGATAAATTTTACTTGATTGCAGGATAAATTTAACTGTATTCCAGTTCTGCACAGGAAAACCCGACAGGCCCAAAAGTGTCCAAGATAAGCACAAAAAATTGTGTATATGCAGAAGGTAAATTGAAAGACAGGGAAAGAACAGATTCTGTACATTCTAAGAAGTTGCTTCTGAAGCTCCCTGAAAAATTTACATTATGGTTAATCTGCTTGGAAACACATATGTAGAGTGTTTTTAAGTGTAGATCTAGTCAGAGTACGCAAAAAAGCAGGAGCTTATAAATGCAAATATTAGAGACAGACTTCACAATATCTTTGATCTGCAGGTCAGAGGCAGGTGACATACTACATACCATGACTACGCAATTAAGAGTACAAAAATCCTCACTGAATGAAATTTTAAAAGAGCACATACCTACATGGTCTCAGGAGAAAGCTCTCAAAAAAACCCCAACAAACACTTATTTTGGGGGGGGAGGGAGCTTACTTTCTCCCATCTGTCTTCCTTTTTCACAGACATAAAATGTCAGAGACAAAATCAAAAGTGTGACAGTCAGTAGAGTGTTATTGTTTTCCACCTGTAACTCCACACCAGTCACAGTGCATTCGACCTCTGTCTTGCTGTACTTTGAAATTTGCTAATCTAAATATGAAAAGTTCTGGATATCTTTTTTTCCAACCATTTTTAAAAAAGGTATAGGCAGGTATTTGATGCTCAGATGCATGAAGAAATAAAAAGCTTTTTTGGTTAAGTACAAAGTGTAACTAGACCATGGACATGAAGGGAGCAAGGATTTCTTCGGCTCTTCTACAGTTTCAGAATTGATACACAGCTTACATAGCAGTATTACACACTCTGTCCTGTGCTGCTAATAATGGTATGATTCAGTGATATTGTGGATCTGTGTGTTGATGCATTCATTGAACTGTAGATTCTTACTCTGAGTGTCAGCAAGCTTTCTACTAATGTCAAATGTAATACCAAGGCAGGGTCTCAAGATATTTGCCTCATTAGAGGTAGTCAGATGATCAGTATGTTTAACGTAGACAGTTGAAGAGTTAAATGCTTGCTGTGGATTGCATTTGCGTGCGGATTGTAGATGGCACATAAACCAGCTGCAGTTCATACAACTACACATGTACCACCACAACAATCCCAAGCATGGTAAAATCACAACACCATGAAGGACACTGTGGAGTGTCATTAGAAATTGAAAGGCATGTTTGCAGTTAATCTGGATTTATATCATTTTGTGGCAAACTTGGCTTTTTTTTCCTGAACATTCTTATCTTTGACCTGTCTTCCTATCTGACTTCCTATAATTACAATAATATATGGTTTTGGTTACTCATATATACTAAATTGCATATTACTCTATTTCTAATGTTTATTCACATGCTATTTTCTATATTATCTTATACCAGACCATAAGCCTAGATCTCCTTAAGAGAGTTAAGTCCAAACACCAGATCTGCAGCAGTAGCTGCTGATAACAACAGCTCACCTCTCTGGTTCCTTGGGAAAATCTGTCCCATCCTAACAGACCCAGAAGATAAGCTTGTTATTTGTTCCTCCCTTGGCTACCTCTGAGCTGGGCAGTCACCAGTAAAGAATACTACAGCTTGTCTTTTCAGCAGCGTGACAGAAGACAGATATATCTTTGCTCTCTATTCAGCTCCATAACCCACATTGCAGTTCAGGACTTAAAATATCTACAGCTCCGATTGGAACACAAAAAGAAAGGTCATGATGTACAAATCTGCTTTATTGATTCAGCAGCTAGGGCAAAGGGGGCAGCTCTTTGGCAAACAAAACTTTCCTGTATGCTGGTTTTATATAGTAGAATAAGCTCCCTAAATAACCAAGGGACCATCACAGATCTCATAATTTGTTGCACATGCAAGGCAAGTTTCTTTGACCGTTACTCTTCTGATACTATATCCTAGACATGTGTCTATGTGAATTGGGCGGGGAGAGGGGAATTAAAAAAATAAAAAGCAGTCCAAGCACCTAAAACTCAACTGAAAGAGGAAACTAGTGCAGAGGAAGAAACAAAATGATGATAACCATTGCATAATGAGCTATTAGGGAATTCTAACAATACCTAGAACTGTAATATAAAAAATAAATTTAATGAAAAAGTATACCATAGAATATAGTTTTGGAGCTCATTCCTTGAGATCTGTGGATCCTAGAGAAATGAAAGCATCTAATACTCCATAGAATGGTTTTCTATTCTTCTTCTCTTGAGGTCTCAAATACTTTATTTGTGTTGAGCAGGCCAGTTCCTTTTCCACATGCTTATTTCATTGTATTTTACATACACAAACCTATAAGTTAAAATTATTCACAAAATTGCTCAGAAGCATCAAGTATAGTTAAGATTAACGCTTCTTGATCTTGACTGCTTGCTTGACACAAAACCTTCCATATCAGGTTCACAAACATTTAACAATAGCACAAAAAAACTTCAATTCTAAAGCTGCCTTTGTTTCTTTGTTCTTTTATATATTTTCCTTCACAGACTCACAGAAACACAGAATGGTTGAGGTTGGAAGGGACCTTTGGAGATCACCTGGTCCAACCCCTCTGCTCAAGCAGGGCCACCTAGACCCAGTAGCCCAGGACCGTGTCTAGACTTTTTTTAATATCTCTAAGGATGGAGACTCTACAACCTCTCTGGGCAGCCATTGTCAGTGGTCTGTCAACCTCACAGTTCCAGATCTGCAGGCTGTTGATGCAGAGACTCTAAAATATAATGTAAAAAGGAAAAGCAAACACAAAACCTTTGAAATAGAAAGGCAGAATTCTACTCTAATTATTTTCCAAATTCTGATACTTTAAATTATTTTTTCTTCTATGTTCAACTTGGGCAACTGAACATGACTAATGAAGCAATATTATTTATCACTAAAACTGAAATTCAGGACATGTATTTACTTTTGCTATCTGCAGATCTTAAGAAGACTTCCTGATACAGGTTTTAAAAGGGCATTTGACCCAGCATCCCTCTTGTCCTTGCATACTTTTAAATGTGTAATCATCTCAAGTGTGAAAATCAGCAAATTGATAGCCGTATGCACTACAATTATATGTTTTACAAACTTTCACATGCAAGTGGTTTTAGAGCTGTGATGGTGGCAAGGTCTTCTTCAACCTCTTTTTTTTTTGTGGGGAAGATATTTATATATTGGAGTGAATTCTGTTGGATGTCCTAAATAACAGGAAAAAACTTCTATAAATTTAATAAATAAGATAAGTTTTCATCTTTAACTTGGGATTGATTTAGTCATGTTATAGATCCTGCTTCCTTCTCAGTCCTTTTCTTTCTGTTGCAGGCATCCTTATGAAACACTCAGTTCAAATTCACAAAAGGATGCAATGATAGCATCACTGCATCCAAGTGTTTGTTCTCACCTGCCAGGGCTCAGGTAGGCACCACAGCTCCATATGTGGTTGATGAAGAGGGTAGAGTCAGAGCCTAGAATTTGCAATCCATTTACACATCAAGCAAGTAAACCCATCAAAGGAAAACACAAAGTGAACATGACCCTCAATCCCCACCCCATCAGGCTCAGAGTTGTGTCACTGGAAAAAAAAAAAAAAGGATTCACAACCACAATTTTTCATTAAGTAGGAGTATCTTGCATTGTTTGGTTTTGCCATTTTTTCTAATCAAGGCTTGGAAGAAATGTTGCCTGTCATAAACTGAACCCTAGGGAAGTTTCACCCACCTATTAGTATGCACCTATTTAAGACAAGTAGCATGAGGCAATAGTTACCTATTTTCATCCTGAATTTTTACAAGTCTAGACAGTTTAACCTTGCATGAATGTTTTAAAATGCATGTTGAACTTCTCCTTAGAAATTCTACTGGCCGTGGCATAAGCTTCAGTATTACAATTCATTAGCACACATCCATGAAGTATTCTTATAATAATTCCATTTCTTATTTAAAAAAATCAGGAAAATGTTAAACTATGATTTTTTCCCCCATTATTTTCCCCATTACTGCACAGCCTGGTATGTACTTATCATCACATACCAGTTTATGCATTTTCCTACGTTCTATGATAGCTTGCTTGTGCATGCATATTTGGCAAAATAAATAAATAAATAATCACAAAGATGATATTTACTTTTAAATGGGGAAAGGAAACAATATGCAACATTAAAGTGTTTTTTATTCCATATTAATCAGAAAAGGATTTTTTTTTCTATTCCACTTTAAGACCCCACTTTCATTTCCCAGAAACATGAGCCCTTGTGCCAGCATCCAAAGGAGGAAAAGTAATAACCAACTGGGACAGAGACATTCTGTCATTCAACACTATGTATCTGCATTAATCTGGTTTTAATTTGCTTATTGTTCAGTCTGAGCACTGGGGACTAAGAGTTTCAATTTTTCTTTTAAGGAATTCTAAATCTAATCAAAAGTCAAATGGAAAAAGTAACAAGGAGTGTAGGTCATGGAAATTCTTAACTGGAAAATTCCTGTCATCTGTGAAAGCAAAGTATGTCATAGAACCACTTTATAAATACATTGATTGTTTTGTCCTTCATTTGCTTCCTCTGTCCTCCTTTATCATTAAATTAGATGGTAGATGCTAAAAATTTCATTGGAAACTTAAGAACCAGACTTTGCTGTTTGAGGAAGTTTCTGAATAAGACGTCAAGTTTCTAGCCATCAGAAGATAATTTATTGATACTTGTCAAAACTAAGTATCAGTCTAACAGAAATCAAGACAAAAGGAATGCCTGATGAATTTCCTTTGAAGTGCCTTTTATAAAAGTCCTTGGTAATACATATTGATGAACTCCAAATTGTCTTGCCTGAAGGGAAAAGAAAGTAGACTGCTTTACACTGTCTTATAAATATTCATCAAAAGAGCAAGACTTATGTTTCCAGGCGTGAGGTGAATGATTACGGTTGTATGATTGCCTTGGAATCTGGATAATTAGTAAAACAGCCTATGACAGTGGGAGAATTTTAAACGTCGTATCTTGCCATCAGTCCTTTTGGAGTTAAAGACAGTGCCTGCTATTCTGAAAGGAAGAAAATTTAAGGCTTGATGGATAGATATAATTAAGCTCTCCATTAGTTTCATCTACTGTTTGTTTACCTGTTTGTTTAGCCAAAAATTAAAGGCAAAGTTGTGTAGCATGTCTCTACTCTGACTGGAATGAAACCACAGCATCTGCACTCTGAATGTCTTGCTGGAACAAACTGGTGGAAAGGGCTCTTTAATTAAGAGAGAGGAAAAAAAAAAAAAAAGCTAGTGTGGTTGATGTCTCAGTAGGTCTTTTGCAGAAATCTGCAGACTAGTATCTTTCTCGCTTAGCTCAGCTCAATTTTGATTGTTTCATAACATAACAGAAAGTCAACAATTTACCTTTCAGGCTTACTTAGTGCATGTGATAAGGATATGAATTGTATGGGAAAGATTCACTGTGAGTCATTTGGGAAAAAAATGTACTTGTGCTCAGTGATCTGTGAATTTTCATCCGTTACTCTAACTGTCTGTAGCTTTCTATTGACCCTTGTAACAGGCAGCTAGCCTTCTACTAGCAAAGACCCAAAAAAATGCCATTCTCAGGAAACATTATCCTTTACAGTGGTTAGCACTTAAATGCAATTAAGCAAATATAATATCCTCTTTGAAGGGAAATAGTTGCTCAGTTTAAGTAACTGAAACTAATTACCTCTGTTGAATGAAGGACACATTCTATGATTATTTGGGTGGTGTGCTGTTTCTCAGAAGCTGAAGAGGGCAAATAGATTGTATTTCTGGGTGGAGAGCTGTAGGAGAATCTTACAGGAGATTTATACCAATTTGTAGCCATATTTAAATGCAGAGTTCTATGAAGCAAGCCAAAATGAAGTGGCAGTCAGCCCAGAGCAAAGAAACTCAGCTTGTAAATAGCATTTTCCAAGAAACAATTTATTATGGAATAAATGGTGTAACTGCTTAAAGTACTGGCGTTTGAAAAAGATTTTATTACCATGAAAATTGACTTGACCAGGAACATTTAGAAGGACTTAAGGAAATCATGTAAGGCTGAGTTGGGTTGAATACCTGGATGATGGTGGCAATACATTTGCACAGAAAACAGGATGATTTTGTAGGTATATTTACTTTGTGGGTTAGACTATAAGCTATCTTCTTGTATTTTGTCTTATTCTATTTAAAGTGTTACATGATTCATACAACTTATCTTGTGAAAAATAGTTTGATAACTAGGCCTACTCAAAAATTAAAGAGCTGAGAACATCTAAATCTGCCATATAGAAGCTCAAGTATTCAGTTGGCCATGAAACAAACTATAGCAACCTTGCAAATGTGGAGAAACATTGAGAAAATGGAATTTTTTCCCTTTTCTCCATAGGGCATTGCTGGAGATTTCTGTAAATGTTAAAATAGCATCATCTTTGTAACAACTTCTCAATTCTCTGTGTGGGAACAGCTCACTATTTAAATAGTAAAGGCTGCAAGATGTGCAGAGCAGAAAGAAGAGTAGCAGTAAAACATCTCTAAAACCTTGCATTACCTGTAGCGTTAACCTGAACCTCTGTAATGTCAAACACTGAATTACTGCATTCTTAGAAAAGGGAGAAAAGATACACAGAGACGTTACAGATGGTGTAAATGACATTCAAAKTCTACTTATTTATACATTAAAAGCTTGATGTCAGAGCATACAAAATACAACCTTCAGCAGCAGAGAGACACATATGTCTGTAATTAATCAAATGACTACTATACCTTTAAAGTAATACAAAAAAAGCAAGGTGCTGAACTGAAATATTCTGACKGTCAAAAATTGTTCGCTGAAACACTGATGTATCTACTTCACATGGTCTTCGCAAGATTTCTTGCTAAAAGGACTGGTAGTCAAATTATCTTTCCTTGCTCATAATACCAGGCAACCATTTACTTTAAAGACTGCTTGTCACCAGCCAGGCTTCTCTGCTGTCTCTTCTACAGTTGATTGTTTCCAGACAAGGGTTTCTGTTAAATAGTCAACAGTTGTTAACAGTTACTACACTGTGATTCTCTCAGGGACCCTGGTTTCCACTGCATGAAAAATATTGATCTGAGGAGATAACCACGAGTTTGAATGGTTTTGTCTGTTTTGGATACTATGCTGTTTGTTTTTAAAAACTCAAATCAAACCTTTGTTGTGCTGCAATTGCACTATGTTCTAGCTCTTATCTGTGACCATAATAAGGCATTTCCATTGCATTTTCCTTCCTGTATACGAGTTTCAGTAACTCTGCAATGTTCATGGTCAGAGTGTGAGCAAAAGGGTAATGGTCAAGACCTGTGGAGTGCCCCATTTTGAGCTGGGCACGGCTCAAATGCGTATCTAGCCTATGTTCAAGTAGTCTTCCCAGTCTYGTGATTCCTTTTTCCCATTTCATGCAGAGAACGGCTTATCTGTCTTACTAATCAAGGCCTTCTCCTCCTTTGGTTTATAGTAGTCTGTTGAGAATTTGTCTTTTTAACAACACTGTCACTGTATCTTCATATATGTTTCCTCACAGTTGAGTCATAAGGATTCTGTTGCCTGTTTGAGTCCAGTTTTGGAGAATCCTCTCATCCAAGAAGTCCTCTGTGCTAGAAACTCTATACTACTATTTTATAGTTGCTATAATTTTTGTTTGACTCTTGCTCCTCTTCACAACCCCACCTCCTGGTTTCATATTGCATGTATCCATGGCTTTCCCTAATCCTTTTTAGTTATTGTCTTTGGCTTTAATGGCTGCCAGATTGGTTTTTACCAATGCTTCTCTTATTCGAAACACATCTAGTGAAACTATCAGGTCCAATACTCCTTATTGCTTTCTCATCTTACTGCAGCTGTTTCAGGTTCAGAGGTGGTGGAGTCTCTGAATCTACTCAGACACTGCCAGGTCACAGAATTCTCTAGACAGAGTTAGATCTGCCCCATCCAGTTTCTTCATAAGCTTTGTAGAATTTGATCATCTTTTGATGATACCACACTTTTCCCAACTTAAGGGTGGAAAGGTCTATAAAACTACCGCTTTCTGCCACTCTGACTTTTATAAGGAATGAATTCAATTATTTCCTGAATTTTCTTCTTTTCTTCAACCACAGAGACCTTTCCTGTTTCTCAGACTATTTCATAATGTTTTGGAGAAAACATAAGAAGAAGGGTTGCATACTATTTTTGAGATAACATTTTAGAAGGCAAAAGTTTGTGAGCTCCAGAATGGAATTTATCATAAAACAAGCAGACAGAAAAATTCCTGTTGGAATAGTCCAATGGTAAAACCTATACTGACCTGGAAAAATGTATTTTTTTTCCTACATCTTTTTTGCTTTCTCCTGCTGGGGCTATGCTCAATTTCACTGAAATATGGCTTGAGAATAATTGCCAGTATATCAGAAAAATGAAATCTCAAAAATATTCCAGGTGAAAATATCTCGTGACAATTTTTATCCAGTCCAAATTTCCTTTTATAGGGAAACGAATTTTAAATGAAAATGGAATTTCTAACTACCCACTGCAACCAAGCTAGTTAAAATATAAAATAATCCAAACTCTTAAAATAATGCCAGTGAGCATTACGGGGATAAAGAAATGGCAGAATATGTACACAGTTATAGATTTTGGGGTTTGTAACTTAAAAGGGCAAAGAGCTATTTAAGCAAAGATTATTTTTTCAGGGAGTAGCTAAAGCAGGGAGGAGCTAAAGGTAGAGAGAATGATTAAAAAAAAAGATATATATGGGAGGGTTATACCTGGTTAGAATTAATTGCCAGGCATGGGAGAATCCCCAAATCTGTTGCTCATCTGCAACAGATGTAACCTGTAACTTGGTTGTCCTTTCTCCCTCCTCCCAAACATTCCTTGCTCATTTAGATAAGTTGTAAATATTTACTATACGCTTATGGTTGTGTAGTTACTAACATAGTATTTTTATAAATTCTTCTGTAGTAACACAGTCAACAGGAACCAAAGCTATCCACAGATTTGGATGTCTTTCACATATAAATATATTTAATGACAGAACAAAGTAACATCTTGATGACCCTTTATATGGCATGTTTTAAAAGCTCACTAGATACGAAAGAGATTTTCGAGGACTGAAAAGTGACAAATGTAAGTCCATTATTAGAAAAAAAGGGTCTTAAGAAATAAACCAAGAAAGTGTAGGCCATGTAGTTTAACGTGAGATTTAGGGAAAAAAAATCTTAATAGGGGTCAGTAGGAGAATACCTGCTAAAGTATAGTTCATTAAAGGTGGCCAGAATAGCTTCAGTCAAGGGAGGTCATGCTTAAATAACCTGTAAGAATTCTTTGAAGATAACACTGACATGACAGATAGGTGAAATTTTGTATATATAATACGCTTGGATTTTCAAGAAGCATTTGGCAAGGTTCCACATCAGAGATTACTAACTAGGTAAAAAGTCACAGATAAGACAAGGTGCTAGACAGAAAATGGGATAAAGAGCAAGAGACAAAATGTAGTCATGCATGGAAACATACTAAATTGGAAAGGAATAATGAGCAGAGGACACAAGGGTCAGTTTTAAGACTACACTTAATTATGCAGTACATATTACTGGAAAGAGGATATTGAAAACAAGATCTCTAAGGGTCTGATCCAAAGGCCATTGAAGGTAATGATTTTGGATCAAGCCCGAACACCAGTCTACCAATCTATAGCTGTACTAACAGTTTGGAAAGAAAAAGTTGGAGTCAGAAGATTTGAAGTCATTTAAATATTTGGTAACTAATGATAAGTAGTTACAGGAAAATGAGAAATAAAAAAGTCTGTAAAGTTTGAACTTCCATAGGTTTGAAGTAGTCCCAATTCCCAATGCAACTAAATGTTCATTAGGCTTAGTTTCCCTTCAGTTGTATCTCTACAATACTAAATATAAAAACTACCCAAAATATTTACCATGAAATATATTTGGGATTTTTTCCCAAACTGAAACTCTTGTCCCATGATGCTCAACCCCAAACTAAGTAACATTATATCAGGTAAATTACAAATCAAATGTGGTAATGCAGCTAGAGTCTAGACTATTTATTGAATTGTGACCGATTTGTAAAGATTTAGTCCAAACTTTTGGAAGAAAAGAGGACTTCTAACTTACCAGTGGATTTCTGATTGTCTTTATAAAGGTGTATTAAAATGCTATTGCAGTAGTGGAAATATAATCACATTGCTGTTTACAAGAATGGACATATGTGCTACCATTAACGACAGTTGCATACCAAAATCCATGTGTTTTCTTCTGTGGTTCAAATTACTTACCAGGTCAGAATATTTTTCTGTTTATTTCTGCCATCTTGAGTGAAAGGACTATTATACGGTTAGGTCAGGACTATGCCTGTCTGGAGTACCAAAATGTTGAAAGAGAGGATTCAGAAATTGGTCAACACAAAAGTTTGATACAGAAGAAATTCAGGGTAATAATAGAAGTTTTTTAAGAAGCTGACAGGTTTCTGATAATTTTTAGGCTCATATAACAGCCATTAAAAACACGGTTATCATAAAAAAAGAAGGTTTATGTAGGCCAACAGAGCAGCACTGCTGAAATCAAAACGATTTCCCCAGGAAAAACATGTTGTCTGAACGGTGAAAAACTGTAAGAATCCCTTTTAGAAATTTCATCACAGTAGGGAAAAGGAATCCCAGACAGCTTGCATCAAAAAGTGACTCAATGAAATCACAACCCTATATAATCTAGACTCACTACCACTGATTACCATGGTAAGAAACTGCTGGTGGTGCAGGTTGCAGAAGTGATGGGTAATGCAAGGTACCTCAAAGATGTGTTAACTCCCTATCACTGAAGGTTTTTTGGGGTTTTGGTTTTGTGTTTGTTTTTTTTCTAAAACAAATAGTATAAACTGTTTCAAAGCAGTTTTTCTCCATGGAAGCCACATGGCCATTGTTCTGAAGCAAAATCCACCAGCAGGACTGCTTTCCCTAACAACAGCTTCATCAAGTCTAAGCATCAAGAGTGTTAGAGTCGTACTGCTGTGATGAGATTTGCTGAATTTCATTTCAACATTCTCAAAAGCCTGGGGATCACGAGGATAAATGGAGATGCACATTTTACGTCTAATGTCCAAAGGAAGAAGAAATATTCCTGAGCGTGTGAGAAGAACATGTATCAACCAAATAATTTCGTAAGTGTCTGTATGGAAAGGCAGATTCATTGCTCCACTCACAAAAAATTTCAGCCCAGAATCTTTGATGCGAGCATGTAGAAAAAGCGTTGATTCAAAAATCCTCGTCAGAAAAAAGCTCACATCTTTTAAGCATATCTTGCCCCCTTTCCAACAACGAGTTTGAACTGGGAAAGCCACCCATGCACATTTCTTGCTCTGACATTTGTTGAAGAAGCTGATTTTTACTCATTATCCATAGAGGTGCCAGGATCCACTGCTAATAAGGATAAATGAAAAGTAGCAAGATACATCAGAAAGTACCAGGCTGGGTCTTTGGCTGCATGATAACAAAGATCTGTAGATGACTGTAACACATTCCTCCTCAGGTTCTCAACCTGCTCTTATCAGGGAAAGATAGCAATCAAGTAAAGACTGTTGTATTTCTTTGAAGAGCCTAAAAAAGTGAATTTCTCTTCAATACAGTGAACAAACCAATTAAGCACTCTCAGTGTAGGAAAATCTATGACAGGTGCCAAGGTGTTGCAATAAGGATCAGATTTGCTTATGGCTTCTTCCATGGTTGGATGCATAGATAATGGATTTCTGTGGCAGTGTTGCTTTTCTCCTCTCATATGACTGGAAGTACATGTACTCCACAGTGCTGGTGGAGAGTGTTTGTGTGTTTCTCTGTCCCATTTCTTTTAAATGAACCCATCCTTATCTGTTACCCTGACTATGATTGAAATATTCGTTCCACAGGTAATTTAATTGGTGCCAGGAGTTGTTGAGGGTTAGGTTAGAAATGATGGATTAATTGCTGCTGTTTATACTAATTGTCTCTTGGATAATGGCACAGGTTTCTTCACTGTCATAGCAATAAATGTAAAGCTATGCAAGACCAGGATATTAAATGTCGTAGATGAGCTCATTTGAGAGCTGGTATCAGACTGAATACAGACTTACACTTATGAAGTCGCTATTGATATAAATTTCAGTTTGGCTATAGATGTCTTAGTAAATTTATTTGATTCCTTGCTTTGCTGGAAGGTTTCTTCCTCCTGAGCAGGCAGACCATACACAAGACTTGATATAACACATTCCTTGCATTCCATTTTCTTAGAGTTAGGACAGAAGTTAAATTGGCTGGTCAGTTTTTGGGAAACCAGAGCACTAAATAAATAATTCAGTCAAGAGACAGTCTCTACAGCCACTTGGCTGATCTGATTGGTAAAGTCCCTACTGACATATTAAGGAGATGCAGCTTCTCTCCAGCTTCTCTTTTCTTACAGACCTGTGCTGAGAAGAAGTTGTGGGTTGAATGGCTTTCAGAAGTCTGTGTCTGTTGTAGATTGTGGGAGTGTTTCTTCCCCGTTTAACATGGCAGAACAGATTTCAGCAGATTAAGCAACTAGTTTTCAGTCATTTTAGGCCTCTAAACAGATGAACAGAGGGTCTTATATCATAGAATTAACCAGTACCAGGAATTAAATAAATTAAATAATCTGCTTGAATTAAACAGGCTAAATCAAAAGAGAGAGGGAGAGATGGAGAGGGTGGGTGGGCAGGCAGAAATAAAGAAAAAATAAAGAAAGAAAGAAAAAGAAGAAAGCTAATGAGAGACAGACAGAGGGAAAGAAAGAGCATGACGAACTAAAAAATAAATAGTAAGCTAAAGTACAGAAGAAAGAGAAAGAGGCACTAGAGATGCTGCCTCAGAATCATGGGCAGTAAAGAGACCTTAATGGTGACTGGGATCATCTGCCTCTGGAAGGATTACAGGGCTTCCCGCATAGAGGTGAAACTCCAAAAGAATCTTATTTCACTCATGCTAGGCCAGGAATAGAGGCTCAATGGAAGATCAGTCACTGAAGAATAACTTAGGATATTTCAGGTTTTGTTTTAGGTATGACTTATATTTTAAGAAAAAACACTTGACTGTAAGTAATAGCTCATAAAGTCAATAAAATAGCTTTTTTGTGTATTATGAAAAGTTCTATAACATACTTTTTGTTTTATAGTCTAATAACTTTATTAGAATAATTTGAATCAGGTACTATGGTTTAGTAAAACAAACTATCAAAAAATATTTCTTTGCATATTATGAGATGGGAGAAACAGGTTTTGGTTTGGATCACTGCAATTGATTTTAGTTATTATGCATAGTCTGTAGAAATAAAAGATGATCTGCATATGAAATATTTATGTCAGGAAGATGGTCTTCGGAGTGGTTGTGCTACATGTCTGATATAACATTCTTCTTGTATATTTTGAAAGTGAGTATAGATCTTTACATTTCGTCTGGGGAGGGAGGGGAGGAGAAAAAGACGACAATATCCCCAAGGTCTAGCTCAACTTTTTCTTGTAACATAAAAAGAAATAATTCATTACTACTATATGCATATACAAATCTATTATAAAAAATGTGCTGAATAAAAAAAAACCTGTAAAGATTGTTATGTAACCATTTAATTTTGATTTTTTAGAAATACACAGTAAATACAAAATGATTGCAAATGTTATGCAGAAATACCTTAACAACACCTTTGCTGCATACAATATACATGATCAAAAATCAAAATCCATTTTCCCATAAATGTCCTAACCTTGACATACTTTTTGAAGTCCCTCATTCTTAACCCCTGCCTTCCAAGGGAAATGATTATATTCCTATGTCATGAATGGAAATATCATGTTACTGCATCTCGAACCCTCCCTTCTTTTTCAAGGGATGCATAGCTTGGGCCCTCAATGGGAAACACTGCCTTAAGATTTTAACAGACAGTAAAACAACTAGGTATTTAAATATTTATTGATGTAAATGTTGACATTATCCTTGAGATAAATAAGTAAAACTGCTCTGATTGATAGTTCTTCCATTCTTCCTTACCTCAAACTAGACCCTACACCCATCTGAGGAAAGTCACCTGTGACTCACASTGGTGGGCATCTAATGTGATACTTTTCCCATTCCTTTTGGTGGAATCTAACTGCTGTGTTGATATATGAAGTACAAATTACTAATTTCTGCTGCCAATACATTCTGACTCATTTGCCCATATCTCCTATGGACACAAAATATCACTGTGCATGTTGGTTGCTTTGCATGGCTGTCACCTGGCTACTGAGCCTTGTATCAGTAGCTCCTCATGTGGTTAAAACTTTAATTGTTCATTTCCTCATCGATACATTCATATAGAAGCAATAATGGTTTTGGTCTTAGCCTGAGAGGCAACACTTCCCCCCGCTCCCCACCTCAATATCTATATAGAGACTTTAGAAAATTTCGCTGTAAAATGCAAGAAAAGAATTCATGGCTCATAGTATGTGGATTTTTATTGCTTTTGAATCTTTTAAATTAAGAAGTAATTATTACTTAATTTAACTCAATTTAAAAAAACTGATTACCATTAAAGACTCTAGGTGAGAATATGTTTGTTTGCATGGCTATAGTATGATGAACATCCACTATTTCAAGACAAAAATATAAGAAGAGTAGAGATGCGTTTAAAAAACAAACATCAAAACTCTTTAGTCTGAGTTTAAGGCTGATTATAAAATGAGAAGTGTGTTTGCAGGACATTGAGATTACATAAATCAGAGCTTTTTTTTTTTTTTAAACATTGAAAGATGAAAAGCTTCAGTAATCCTGCAAATGCTATAGATTATTTTTTTATGGGCTGGCAAAATGAGCTTGGGATTCATCCATGGCAGTACAAACATAGCCATTTTATTCCACACAACCTTCATGAGGCTTTGAAAGGGAAATGCAGAGGCTACTCATCATCAGTAATACATTTGTCAGCAAAAAGATGATCTTCCTGCCTGTTTTATGTAGCTGGTTAAAATGAAGATTTATTGCAGAAAATTATCGTCCCTCATTTTTTTTACCATGTTACAGAATTCACCAAATATGCAAAACTAGCATGCATATCAATACAGTTTACATTCTTTCCTAGCAAGCCTAAGTGACCAATTCTTGGATGCTTTTGATTTTGGCTTTGTATGTAAGAATAAGTCTTTATTTCTAATTCCTTGTGTTTTGAAAGGAGGAGCAGAAGTCATAATTAAGAATTTTGTCTGAGTTTAGAGTGAATACAGAAATGCTTTTCTCTCATTCTTTCAGAAGCTTTGATAAACTCTTAGTAAAATGTCTTATTTTAAACACATACCACAATTTTTTTCCCCACTTGTTTTTAAACAATTCAAGCAAGTGGGCTTATTTAAAGAATGATTTTATTTTTATTGTTTATATTTATCACACACAAATATTTCCAAGCAAATGTTTACAATGTTTTATACACTATGCAACTGGAATGCAAATGATTGGCACTGAATATTTCAGATCTGCTGCTTTGTTCCTGTCACCACGTTTGCATGACTATTTTAAGATGCTCTCTTTGGACTACTGGAAAGCTGCTCTTTAAATGACAAGATGATCTCAGAAGGAGCAATGACACAAGTTTATAATGAACCACCAGGAAGGAACACAAATTAATCTACATTGTAAAATAGAGAAATCTATTAAAAAGCTGTGCCATCAACGTTATTTTAGATCTTATTTCTGTCATGTTTTTCTCACTCACCTAGCATTTTCATTTCTTCCCTTCTGTGTGCAGAGGGATGTCTGAACTTGCACTACTTGGCCTAATGATATGATCCGATGCAATTAACTATATTTCTTTCACACTCTGCTCCTTTTTTAATTTAGAGTTATTGGGCAATTATCAGTGTTAGCTGGCTTTCATATAAATCAGTATGCTCTGATTTATAGACAATAGCTAGGATAAATAAAAGTAATACAGAATTAACTATAGGTTTTGACAAATGGTTGTGTCTTTTCAAAGGAGGCAGACAAATCAACAGACAGATCAACAGTTCCACATTTTAGGAGCAGAATTTATGTAAAATTGGACGTAATTTTGATGAAATTAGGGGTAGTAAGAATAATCATTTTATGTAGATGAATCCCTAAAATATAAATTAAATAAGAAGCGAATAGTATTGCTGCTCCATTATTCCTGCTCCTTTCCTAACTTCCAGCACCACTGTTGGTTTGCTAGGTACTTCCACAACCTAGAAATCAGACTCTAAGTTGTTCTTTTTGTCCACATTCCCCCTCCAAATATGTAATAAAAGGTAAACAGTAGGCAGAAGTGATTGATATCCCTGCCTCTCAATGTGTTTCACTGACACGTTCTGCAGCAGATGTGAATTTGACCTTTTCTTCTTCAGTACCAGTTTATTGGTACTAATAGGAGATTGAGCATAGGTTTCCTCATGATCCCCTATAACTTATAGCAGAACATACTGGGCTAGTAGACTAGAAAGTCTAAATCTGTGTCTATCCTACGTCCTGTCAACTTCAAAACCGTTACTCTGTGCTTGCCCACAACATTCATGTTACAGAAGAGAAGAAAGCAAAATTTCTTGCATTTTTTTTTTAATACATTAACTGAGGTCACATAAGGTTACATCTCGGAACACAGCCTAGTTCATTGCAACAGCTCCAAGTATCACTCAGCCACTGTGCCTGTCAGAATTAATGTTCCAAACTGATGTCTGTTGCTGTCTCATCTGGTATAATCAGAAGATGCTATTCCTCTCTCATAAATCTTATTCCATGCCATTCAGGCAAAAAAAGTTTTCTAAACCTCTGGCAAAGCACGTGTTGCTGCTAGATAATAACAATCCTTTAATCTGTGTAATGAACCTTTAATATGTCCAAGGAGCATTCTTTCGCAGTGCTATTTGCAGACTTTTTTGTGCTTTCTTCTCCTTCCCAACCACACCCTTTAGCAGGTAAGTTACTTGTCCCATACAAAGAAACCACTTCTAAGATAAACTGCACATTTAAAACAAAATTACGGCATCTGTGTCATAACGTGATACAAAACACCAGTATAGGTCTTTTGTCACATTTTAGTTGGTACTGACAGACACAAGTATTAAAAATTAAAGTTGTCTGGAAATGATTCAGAGGCTTGACATGGCAGAGTGGCAGAATTTAGAGCGTGAAAACCAGAAGCACTCCTGCAGTACGAGAACCACCTCCTCCTTGAGACAACAGATGTTTCTGCCTTGATCAGCACAAATAGTTCAGACCTATAGCATGCCTAACTCTCACTTAGGTCTAGGTATTAGTCATTCTTCACTTAAGTTTATTAACAGGTTTCTTACATGATGTAGAACATAGAATCATAGAATCATAGAATAGTTTGGGTTGGAAGGGACCTTTGAAGGTCATCTAGTCTGTGCCCCCTGCCATGGGCAGGGACATCTTCAATTAGATCAGGTTGCTCAGAGCCCCGTCCAACCTGGCCTTGAATGTTTCCAGGGATGGGGCATCTACCACCTCTCTGGGCAACCTGTGCCAGTGTTTTACCACCCTCATTGTAAAAAATTTCTTCCTTCTATCTAGTCTAAATCTACCCTCTTTCAGTTTAAAACCATTCCCCCTTGTCCTGTCACAACAGGCCCTGCTAAAAGGTCTGCCGCCATCTTTCTTATAAGCCCCCTTTAAGTACTGATAGGCCTCAATAAGGTGTCCCTGAAGACTTCTCTTCTCCAGGCTGAACAACCCCAACTCTCTCAGCCTTTCCTCACAGGAGAGGTGTTCCGTGCCCCTGACCATTTTTGTGGCCCTCCTCTGGACCCACTCCAACAGGTCCATGTCTTTCTTGTGCTGGGGACCCAGAGCTGGACGCAGTACTGCAGGTGGGGTCTCACCAGAGCAGAGTAGATGATGGGCAGAATCACCTCCCTCGACCTGCTGGCCACACTTCTTTTGATGCAGCCCAGGATACAGTTGGCCTTCTGGGCCGTGAGTGCACATTGTCGGCTCATGTCCAGCTTTTCATCCACCAGTACCCCCAAGTCCTTCTCGGCCGGGCTGCTCTCAATCCCTTCATCCCCCAGCCTGTACTGATACTTGAGGTTCTCCTCACCCAGGTGCAGGACCTTGCACTTGGCCTTGTTGAACCTCATGAGGTTCACACGGGCCCACTTCTCAAGCTTGTCCAGGTCCCTCTGAATGGCATACTGTCCCTCAGGTGTGTCGACCGCACCACTCAGCTTGGTGTCATCTGCAAACTTGCTGAGCGTGCACTTGATCCCACTGTCTATGTCACTGATGAAGATGTTAAACAGTACTAGTCCCAACACGGACCCTTGCGGGACACCACTAGTCACCGATCTCCATCTGGACACTGAGCCATTGACCACTACCCTCTGGACACGTCTATCCAGCTAATTCCTCACCCACCGGACAGTCCACCCACCAAATCCTTGTCAAAGGCCTTACAGAGGTCCAGATAGATGACATCTGTAGCCCTTCCYATGTCCACTGATGCAGTCACTCCATTATAGAAGGCCACTAGGTTGGTCAGGCAGGACCTGCCCTTGGTGAAGCCATGCTGGCTGTCTCAAATCACCTCCCTGTCCTCCATGTGCCTTAGCATAGCTTCCAGGAGGATCTGTTCCATGATCTTCGAAGGCACAGAGGTGAGTCTGATTGGCCTGTAGTTCCCCGGGTCTTCCTTTTTTCCCTTTTTAAAAATTGGGGTTATGTTTCCCCTTTTCCAGTCAGCGGGAACTTCATCTGACTACCATGACTTCTCAAATACAATGGATAGTGGCTTAGCAACTTCATCCGTCAGTTTCTTTGGGACCCCACGGGTCCCATGGACTTGTGTGCCTTCAGGTTCCTTAGATGGTCTCAAACCTGATCTTCTTTTACAGTGGGCAGGACTTCATTCTCCCAGTCCCTGCCTTTGCCTTTTGCGGTTTGTGCGTTGAGGCTTGAGCACTTGCCGGTGAAAGACAGAGGCAAAAAAGTTRTTGAGTACCTTAGCCTTCTCTGTGTCCCAGGTAACCAGGTCTCCCATTTCATTCGGGAGAGGGCCCACATTTTCCCTAGTCTTCCTTTTATCCCCGACGTACCTATAGAAGCTTTTCTTTTTGCCCTTGACGTCCCGGGCCAGATTTAATTCTGTCAGGGTTTTAGCTTTCCTAATCTGGTACCTGGCCACTCAGATGATTTCTCTGTATTCCTCTCAGGCTACTTGTCCTTGTTTCCACCCTTTGTAGGCTTTCTTTTTGTGTTTGAGTTTGTCCAGGAGCTCCTTGTTCATCCATGCAGGCCTCCTGGYGTTTTTGCCTGACTTCCTCTTTGTTGGGATGCATTGCTCCTGAGCTTGGAGGAGGTGATCCTTGAATATTAACACGGCTCAAACTTTTTCGGAATTAAATTCCAGTCCAAAACTTTGTAGTATTTGCAGTTTTCTCTTAAAATGTGCATGAAGGGATGCACCATGAAAACCTAGAGATTGTGTTAGTGTTATCTTGACTGTTTCTGGATTGTACTTCATTTCCTTATGTAGACATGCCTTTCTATACTTAAATTCTAGGGAATGGCAGATTTTAATGCTGTTCTCTCCAGTGGTGTTGCATGGTACATCTCTGTCCATCATTACAGAAGATGAGTACCATGCACTGATGCTTAGATACACTTAATGGCCATGCCAAAGGCCATCCAAGAAATCTGAGGCAGAATGACAGCTTGAGCCTAGACTTCCCACAACGAAGGCTGTGATCCCACTTGCCAGGTCTTCCTGATTACAAAAGTGTCAGAGGAGAGCTGACTGGTCTTTAACATTTGGTGGCCCCATAAAAATATAGTGCAGATTCTGACTTGAAGAGAACACACATTATGTAAGAGAATGAGGAAAATGATGCCCATTATTTAGCTACTATGAAGGTGAGGGAGCTATAGAAAAAACATTTTAATTAAGCTCTAAATTAAGCAAAAAGGAGCCAAAAATTCAGAAATGTGTATACATAAGAGGCAGAAGATCTGCTGCTCTCTGCATCCCAGACATGACTGAATACATTAAAAAAAAAAACCACCACTGTGGTTGGTGGGGTGGGAATGGCTAGTATATTGACATGGGTACTCTGCCACAGAATATGTTACAGAATTGTGCTTATAAATATAGCTGCATGGAGATGTATTATTTAATTCAGCAATGAACTAGGGCTAGATTTTGCATGATAAATGCTATGGCAACCAAACCGTGTTGTGTGGAATATCTTTGTAGATTAAAGTGCTTTGGTTCATGTGTTCCAGCTCATACAAATGGATGCTAACAAACATATACATAACATTTTGTGTATATGAGTCACATTCCTCGTAAACTCCCACCATCAGAAACATTTATATTCATTGCCACACATACACATAACATGCATAAACATGCACACATATAAGACACCTGAGAGCATATGTAAGAATATTCAGAGAAGGAATGTGGATTTTTGTGCTTTTCTATTCATTTTAAAGACTAACTTCTGTTATTTTGACATATGCAAGTACAAAGATTAAAACTATGGAACATTGCACTGGAAGAAAAAATTAAATGTGRGTTTCCCTGTAAATCATTCCAGATCAGACATTTCTGTTCATTCAATATATGCTTAGTCTGTTAAACTGCTTCACTAACCTAATTATAAGTTACTTTTTAAAATAGCTTTTGTAAATAGTGAAAAATAATTTTTATGGCTGAGGGTGGCTGTCATACCTGACTTACTAAGACAAAGTAATGTTTTTCATAATAAAAAAATTAGCAAATTTGTTTAAAATGGGAATGTGTTAAATAAAATCTCACACCAGCAAAGTTCCAGTATCTTTATTTTTTGGAACATAATGTCACCCCAAAGAAAGAGAAGAGAACATATGTCCCTTTCATTCCAAAAACGCTTTCCTGGCAGGAGGCAGTGAGGAAAAGAAAATGAAAAAAAAAAAAAAAGAAAAAAAAATTTCTACAACAGAATCCCCTGTTCTATCAAATTTTTGTTCCATTTTTGGATCATGTGTATGTATGCTTGGGGGTGCTGGTGAATGACTGGACAAATACATTTCTTTGTAAAACTTTGATGTCTTTCTGCACTCAAGGTACCTTTCTGCATGGGTGCCTACCTGTCCCTCCTTAAAAAGTGAAAGTGCAGTGCAAAGAGCTGACATGGAGAGGTGGGAGGCTGGCGGGGAATGTTCATATGCAGTTGTGGGAGCGCTCAGAGGAACTGCTTCGGGGTCGAGAAGGCTCTTCCAAGGGATTTTGCTGCCAAGAGGAAATCAGCATCTGGATTTTCATTCAAACAATGTAAAACTAGGAGCAGTGATGACTTGGTATCCTCGTTTGTGAAGTTTAACAACACAAGTGTGCCAAGGCTGGATCCAATCCCACATCAGCAACAACTCAGGAGAAAAGGTGGGTCGCTGCGGGGCTCAGGTTCAGAAAAGGTGCCGTGGAATCGTGATGCTCAGTGCTGCAGTGCCTGAAAGTCAGGTGCCTTCTCTGGGCTTGGAATTTGCAAGCCTGAGTTAGGGCCCTAAAGTTTCCTCAGTATTAAATGGAGGAGAGTCAGGCTCCTCGTCTGGGATTCATAGCAGACAGCATACACACTTAAACCAGCCAAGAAGGAATGCCAAGATGAAGAGTATTTTTGAGACCATGGTTTTACAGTCACTTTGTTCTAGCATACATCTGTGCAGTTGTAAAAAGAAGCAATCCTCCTTTTCCTCATGTTCTCCTAAGGTTGCTCAATCCTTTTTCTTTGTAGAAGCACAAGTAAGTGTATGATCAGAGGAAGGAACTGATCCACATGGAAACAAACACTTTTTTTTTGGTGTTGGATGCATGAACTCAAGTCATGGCTCCCCTTGAGGTGGTGAGCAGCTGGGGACGTTGGTGATGAAAGCAAGACTATCCCCATCTGTCCAGTGGAAATCAGAATTTTCTAAACAGTCTTATCATCACCTTCAATACTCATCTCAGCAAAGAAATAAACTAATCATTCAGGATGAAATTCACCTTATCTAACTTTATCCAACTGAAATTAAGACAGCTGGTCCAAGCTAATCATCTATGCTAATCATTTTCACCTTACAGTCACTGGAGGAAAAAAAAACCTTGCAGATGGTGTTTCATTCTTTGTCTCATATTTCAGGATGGGATGAACTGACAGTTGGAGGTGCATATTTGTAGTGATAGTTTAACTCAGGTTAAAGCCATACTAAAAGTGCAAGTGTGACTTGGCATGTATCTTCAAAATCCACATACATTCAGCCATTCTAAGTCAAATATAAGTAGTAGGTAAAAAAGGTGGGCCAGTCATTTAAATATCCAGTGGCTCAGGAGAACAAACACAGTCACTTCTGAAATACTGCAGCATTTCTCTTGGTATTTGAGCCAGCTAGGGAAAAGCTACCACAGGTGTGCTTATGTATGTAGGAGTCACACTTCTGATTGCAATATAGATATGCCCTGAGAATATGACTGTACTGCACATAGCAAAGCAAGATCTAGACACCTGAGATAGTTCTAAATAATCTAAGTCCAAGAAGGAAAGCTAGATTGGAGATATTACCCACACTACTGAAGGGACTTTGACACACAAGCTTGCAGATGCCAGGGATTTAAAAGTTTTTGCTGGCCTAGCTTCACAAATCGTGCCCTTAATTATAAGCCTTTGTGTAATACTTTCAGATATGAAACAGATAATCCTTTGAGAAGTGCAATCTGTTCAAAAGAACTCTATATAAACTACCTACTCAGTGAGTTGGAAGATGGCAAAACGCTACTGCAAACAAATGAACAAGAAATATAAGCAGAAAAATATTTATTTTGTTGCTTTAGCAAAGTGTTTACCCAGTTAATTGTTTAGACTTTGGATATGTGCAAGATATTTTGTGGTAAGTGTATAATTTCTCCTTAAAATAGATGGAAAAATCTCAGCTGGAACTATGTTTGGCTCTCGTGTTGTGGAAATTCCATGAGGTAACAAAAGCAGTGGAAAAAATCAATTTGTTGTGGCTTCTACAGGTTTATGCAAGCTTTCCTCTTTTTGCTTCATTTAAACTGTCTTCAAACTGAAATAGGGGAGCCAGTTCACTACAAGTGGTCAACAGCTTTTCTGCTTATTTTTGTTATTTACCACAGGAATACAATAAAGGTTCATGACCTACCTGACATAAATCTAGCTTACTAAAATGTTACATGTGTTTTCAACTGAGAAAGTTGCTGTTTGAGCTAATAATAGGTTTCTTCAGCTGAAATAAAAATGTGGACTGGAACAAATTGACTATCTGGGTAAAAACCTCAATTTTTTCCTATGTGTGGATAGTTCACAAGCATAATAAAGAACCAGACCATTAATACTGAGTGTATGACGATGGTTTTGGCTTTACTTTTAGATCAAGGAATATCTGTTCATTTCCATGGCCTGACACAGACCTTGAAGTCTCTTCAGACATTTTCTTCATGCCTATTTGGAAGCCTTTGAACTCCCTGTAAACCTCTTTTTCTGAGGCTGATGTCACGAGCTTAGGAAGAAAAACAACAGTAAATCAATAGGCTTATGTGAGAGGATGATTTGGTACACGACCCTCTATTTGCAAGCCTAGATCTGAAAGAGGCAGCAAGTTTATACGACTATATAAAATATCATAAAATTGTAGTTGAATTTTTGACAACTGTGTTCTTAGTGCCATGTACTTTAATTTTCAAGTTTCTTTATGTGGGACATTAATAAAAGGCTGTTAAATTAAACATATTATAATCAATGCATTGTAATCATTTTACCTCCATACATATTTACATGTGGTAATTAAATTCTGCTTCATATTTGTTGGTTTATTTTTTTATGGGAGCAATAGCAGCTCATAAAAATTCATGTTAACTTTCAATGACTTTATAAAAGGAATTTGGCATACAACTTTGATGTGGCTTTATTAAGCCCTGACATACTTAAACTTGGATTAACTTTAGCCTACTTCTGAAGATATAAAGTATCCCTTGGTAATGGAACCAGTGTATTCTGCTATGGAAAAAGATTTGGGGTCATCATGAGAAACTCGTTTCTGCTTGACATTTTAGTCTCTGATACACTGATAAATAAGGGAGGATGATAGCTCCTGGCATCCACTCTTTGTGCCAAATGAGAAGAATTAGACTAAATTATGAATTCTGAAAAAAAAAAGGAAAAGAAACAAAGGAAAACAAAGCAAAATAATAAACTCTTGCCTTAGTACTTTAACCAAAGCATTTTATCAAATTTTTGCTACTGAGCACACATTAAACACAGCCTTTTACAAAAGCTAAACAGGAGTGGAATATGAAGAAAGGCTAGGTTTAAAATATTTATAATGCTGAAGCTATTTCCTCATTGTGAATTTTTACCTTCAATAAACATGGAGACAGAAAACTGTGTTCAGCCTAGGGGTCCAAGAATACATAAGGACCTCATATGTTGCTGAACTGGACCTTGGAAATCAAATCAATGGGAGAACTCATTGCCAGATGACATGATGGGGATCAACACTCACATCCAGAGAAGTTGTGCAGTTTCCGTCTGCTTATAGAATGATCCCAAAAGCCTGCATTATAAAATATTTCCCAGTTAACTTGAAAAAGAAGAGAACAAGCGAGAACCCCCAATCTGCCTAATTTTATCACAGAAACAACACAGATTTTCTTCCACCAGTCCTTGCAACCCAAAACACACTTACTGTTTTGCGTCAAGCAGCCTCCATCCCTAGTTGGGTCTTATTTTCTTCTGTTGTTCCCAGAGACACTTATTCCAAAATTTCCTAAGTAAGAATCCAAATGAAGACTTCTGGAGCTATAAGGAGAGCAGTACGAATCATAGACACCCTTCTTAGAGAATGGCAACTCAGCCAAATAAACCATGATCTGCATCTGTGAATGACGGTGGATTTTATAACTCATTTGACATTATTTATCAAGAAACGAAGATAGTTCTGTTAAGATKGTTGTTTTTCTATGGTACTCTCTGGTGATGATGTAGAGTACAATTTAGAAGACATATATCTTAAAGGAAGATTTTCTATATGCAGAAAATTACATAGCCTGTAATTCAATTTCTAAGCCCAGTGGTTTAAACTGTTTTCCATTGTTTAAATCTTTATACCATAACACTATTTTCCTGTTGCTATAAATTCTATTTAATTATTAATCCCAAGAAAAACTGATAACTGCTAGCCCACCATAATGCAAACCTTTCATCTTCAAATAGTGTAGAGGAGGTAATATGCCACCCTTTGTAATCTTTCTTTAATCCTTTCTTCTTTTAGAATACAGAGCCATGAAGATTTATCACAGCTCCATAGATTTCAAAAGACGACCACGGCTTTGTGATGCCAATCCATAGGACCGTAAAGATGCTACTTTGCCACAGCTATATTGTACTTCTAAAGTGGAATGAGGAAACTGACTTGCAGTAAAATATATCTTATTACCCAATTACCATATCAGGCAAGCAAAGTCATCATTTGACTTTTTTTCTCATTTCAGATTTTTAATCACTGAATTATTTTCAGTRATGTAAGTTTGAGTATTTCACAGTTTTATTTTCATGCAGCTAAGATGTGAGATCTTTTTTCCCTTGATTTCCATTATAAGTGTATTTTTCTTTACAAGATGTCTTTGTATCTAGTTGTAACTGTTCACTTCAATTAACTCTTTCTTTTTTGCTTCAAGAATAATATCATTGGAAAAAAACCAAGTCCCTAATGCTTTGTCATGCTTTGTTCATTTATCTGAGCAACATTTTTGTCACTTTTATTTCCGAATATTACCATGACTGACTTTTGACTGTTCCACAGTTACATGGATGTGGAGTAATGATGATGAAAAAATCCAGATAGTATCCCTGTGCTCATCACATACCAACATGCTTTCAAAGGTCTTTGCTATCCCTGAATCAATAATTACTGTTTTGCAGTTTCACATTTACTTGTGTCTAACAAAAAGAGACCTCTTAAGAAACCAGAAAAAGTAACTAAATAAAAATACCACACATCAATAGTACATTGCATGCCAAACATACTTTCAAAAATGACTGAAAGAAAATAAATCAAATGTCTGCACCTGAGGAAAGACTGCCCACTTAAATAAGTTTAGGTGAGGTGTAAGCTCCTTTCAAAGACGAGTTATTTGCCTTGGATGACTAAGCTCATATAATGTCAGGTAACATGAAGATTGTTGCTCTTTGGAATTCCCTATGTGATCCACGAAACAACAGATCCCTGTAAGAACAACAGCAGAATTATCTGGCTCTGCTGTTGATACAAATAAATTTATTGCTGTTGAGACAAGGCTTACAGAAACATTACTCCAATACCTTCAAGCTGCAGATTTCTTTTAAAAAAAAAATCAAGACACAGGCAACAAAACCAGGTAGTGTCTCTTTTTCTTCTCAGCCTGGGAAGTATCTCCCTCTCTCTGTCTCTCCCTCTCTCTGCAAGATTGCCTTGCTCATACAGTTCCGATGCAGTGGAGCATGGCGTCATGAGATGTTTATTCCTGAATTTAAATGGAGTGTAACGATAGCGATCCTCCGCGAAAATAAGAACAAGGTCTCGATCAGGCTTGGGCCACCTTCAATGTCATCACAAGGTGAATTAAGAGGATTTGGCAATTCCATGGTCAGCTTCGGTACCGATCTTCCCAGTTGCAGCTGTTGTGACCAGCTGGGTACCACGCAGTGCTCCACACAAACACATACGCATAGACATACATACAGACACAGACGCACGTACAACTTCCTTGCATGCTGAAGCAAACTCCTCCCACGCTCTATTCCTGGCGCACATCTAAATGGCTGTTTTATACATATTAACCCTGTGAAACGCTGTAGGACTTTGCTATTCACCTCCCAGATAATAAACTATCCGTTTGCAAGCCTGTCACACAGTTCACAGATCAAAGAATCAAGGTGTCACCAGACTTCTTTAGTATAGATATCACTGGTTCTTTACTGCCTAGTTATGCTTGCATAGCCCTTAGACATTTTTTGTCTTGAGGTTACTTACCCCATTCAAGTCCTCTATTTTCCTTTTCACTGCATCTGTGCCACAGGCTTGCTGGCTGAAAAAATATTGCACAAAAAATGCAACAGTGACTCCCTCTCCCCGATTATTTAACTCACTTTCCTCCTATCCTGCCTGTCTGCTTTTGAACATAGTCAGTTTTCCTGTTAAAAAAAGGAAAAAAAAAAAAAAAGAAAAAGCAAGCATAATTATAAATTTCAGATTAAAAGGTAATAAGGGGATCTTTATTAAAAAAAGAGTTTKAGAGATGCTTATTTTCTTTTACTGTATGTTCAATATTTTTTGTGATATAATCTGGACTCCGTGTCTCAGAAAAAAAAAAAGGGTCGGAGGGATGAGGAGATAGGGAGCCTGGTTGGAGGTAATATTTATACCTCTTTAGTAGAACAAGAAAGTCCTTCAGTTTTCTCTCTGTGCTTTTTAGACTTGGTCTCCATCCCTTACTTAAAAAGGAAGCATGATGAACAAGTTCTTGTACAACTCTTTCTGCCAAGATAGCGCCTGTGCCAGTAATTTACAAGTAATGGGCTACAGCTGTGATCTCCAGCTCTTAGGCTGTTTTGGTATTTCAGTAATTACAACAGTTTCATTAACATTTAAAGGGAATAGTCAGCTCAATATCAGTAAGAGACCATTTTGTACAGCGTGGATCCATTTTACATTTGCATTTGACATTTGATAATCTCTACACATAAGCTCTGAGCCATAGAAACGAGATGTCACACACAGGAAAAGTTAACCCAGATGTAACTTCTTAGTAAATCTGTGAAACTATAGAATAAATGTCCAAGAGTGGTAGCGGTATGAAGAGCAGCTCTTTCCCAGTCTTATATTCATTTGAAACATGAAACTTCATTTTTATGTCTTTATTTGATACTTGTGACATCTGTGGATATTTAAAAGAAATAGAAGCAGGAAGCTGGATAAGTAGTAAAATAATCAACAGGTCAGATATGTGAATATATTGCCTATATGTATCTAATAAAATCAGACATGTTTCTGAGATGTCAACTTCTCATTTTATAGCAGTCTTCATTTTAGATCATTCTCCTTAGCAACTACATCTCTACCTTGCATAGCTGAGGCAATTAGCTAGACTCAACAAAGAAACACCATTGGCATTAGCATAGTAGTAATAGAGGGTAGCAGTAAACAGTAAATAAAATTCAGTGTAGACAGGTTTAAGTTGATGAATGTGGAAATAAACAGTCATAAATTCTGCATACCCTATGAACTTAGGAACTAGACTGTTGTATAAAAATGCTAGCTCAATGTTCAGCAGCAGTGAAAAAAAGCAAATTAAATGTCAGGAACTGCTGGAAAAGGAGTAAGGAACAGAGCATAAAATATCACTCTCTAACTGCATAAAAGCATAGTTCTACCATATCCTGAACACTGTACAGTTCTGATCCCCCATCACTGAGGAATATGACAGAAATAAAGAGGGATCAATGGAAGGTGATCAGAGAAATCAAACGCACAGAGTGGTTTCCTTATGAGGAAGGATCAAATAGATAAGGACTCCTCACCCTAGGGAACTAGAACTAGTTAGCGAAGAATGATCTAACAGAGGTATTTGCAGTATTTGCAGTGATGAGTGACCTTGCAAACAAAGTAGGGTTACCAGGTCTAAAATAAACAGGATGTGATACCTACTTCTTCACACACCATGCAGTTCAACTTTAAAATTTCTTGCCATACAGTATGTGAATGTCAAAACCTTTTATGTGTTCAAAAACAAGGTCCTCAGAAACTAAAATTATGTTCTCACTAGGTGAGGAACACCTCCCCTCTAGCTGAGGAAATTCCTGAGTAGTGAATTTGCTGAAGGCTGGCAGAATATTTTGGATAACATTCACTATAATCCTTGTAATGTTCGTATATTCTTTCCTAAGAATCTACTATTGACTACTGTCAGAAAGAAATAATAAGGATACTGTGCAGATGGTTGGTTGGTCTGACCAATCTTGTATTCTTCTGAAACAGTCTTGTCAATCCCCTGAAGGAACCAGAAAACATGTTGTGTCTACTGGTAACGCAACCGGAGTTTTCTGTTCCTTCCTAAGCTTCTTTTATACCAAGAAAGCTACCGCACACAAACACCTCAGAATGTGTGAAAGACAAAATAGTTGATTTGTATTACCTTCTAAGAAATCATCTTAGAAATTCAAACTGTGCTCTGAAAGCCTTCTCACTGAAGCCTAGTGAAAATGACAAGGCACTGGCACCAACCTGGTAATAGTTAGGCAAGAATGGTTTGAAACAATGCCATCTCCCACTAGATTTAGCCCTTAATGTTTCAATGTTATTGAACAATTCAACATAAGAAGCCATCTGATAGGCCAGTTCTAATAAGAGCTTGAATCATATTAATGTCATTCTGAAAACTGTGAGGAAAGTTAAGAAGTGAAACATTGCCCTGTGCTGCATCCCCTGTGCTGTATCCACTTCAAAAAATGTGCATTTCCTGCAGGAGTCATAGCTAGTAGAGGTCTGGCAAGATTCTTGCAGTCAGTGGAGCTTTGAAAATTCAGACTAACTGATGATCTGACCTGAGTTTTTGGATAAAATACTTTTGATTTCTAAACTAATAAATCACTATTTGTAACTGTTCTCTGATAGTAACTGAATATTTTCTATTTTCACAGTCAGTGAAAGGAATGAACACAGCCTTGTCTCTGTTACAGACAACAAAAATTTCTTCAAATCCAATTAACAAAGCATTTAAGTCCTTTTTCACAACAAGTTGTGGAATATATTTTTAGTGCAAGCATCAGTCCAGTATTATAATGGTATTTTAAAAATCAGTTTACATAAAAAGCAAATGTAAAACAAAACTGAAAACACTGATTTGTTTCTATAGCAAATAGAGCATCAGGAGATATTTGGGACTGGAAAAGAATTAATATCAAAATACTGATCGTCTATCGGTGCTGTCTTTTAGTATACGTATCCCCCTGCCGACATACTGGGCTACTCTATTAGCTGAAGATGGTGTACTGTAATTTGGTACAGAAATAAAGGAATTCTGAACATAAGAAGTTACTCTACCAGTGCGAGTTAAATTGTTTTTCCATTCCTTTATAACACTAAAAGTCTTTCTCAACATTGTAAGGTCTGAGCTGTAATTAATTTCGGGATTTAAAATTTTCTGATAAGTTCTGTTGCTCATTGTCTTTGTGCAGTTGATTTACCATTCACATAGAGTCTTTTTTAGAGAGCTGTGAAAAATAGTCCTGTGTTTGTCTTATGACACAAGGGCAAATGAGCTTGAATCTCATCCAAATAATTTGATCTGAGATCTAAAACACTTTGTTGAATATATGTTGCATGGACATTAAAGTGCAGCATCACCCTAGAAACAAGGTATTCACAATTTCCATGTATTTTAAGCAGGCTGAAAATTCTAGTCTTAATTCTCATTGATTGAAAAATGAGGTTGCACAAACTACATATTTCACTATGGTATCATAGAATGACTTTAATATATTTTCCAGGTAAGTAGAATTTCTGGCTACTATAAAAAAAAAAAATATTAATAAATATGCAATGTTCTACACATGCAATTAACATGGAGTGGTTGTGGATAATATTAGAGACCAATTTTCTGACTGGAACACAAAATGGTAACAGATACCCTCTTGTCAGAATTTGTTTACAAAATAGGCATCAGGTTCTACAACCGCAGTAGCAAAGAGGAGACATGCAATTGTCTGCAGCAGAAACCTCTCTTTTTCTGTTCTCCTTCTAAAAAAATACTATGAATTCTCAGCACAGATTGGAAGTTTGTTGCAGACCTGGATTCATATCACCCGACTAAGGCAAATAGCTGAGATGTGTTCCGCTGCGGTCCTAGCCACTGTGAGCTCTCCTGTCACTGAAGAAAGTAAGTTACCGTGTCCCTCGGTGAGGTTTGGTGGGCTGGCAACTGATTTTTTGAACGTGCCCCTCAGTTTCACTAACCCTCAGATGTTAGCCTAAGTGTGCTAAGGCATAACAGAGATCTTGCACAGGCAAGTGAGAGCCTAAACTGGTCACATAAACCCAGTAATCCACAYAAAGTGTACTAAGACCCACAATCTGGCTCATCCCAGCAATCTGATCACACTTGCACTTCATTGGAGGCTTTTGAGATCTCAGGTAAGGAGAGCGGTAGCCTCATCTGGGGACCATAGTTGTAACAACAGTCCTGTAGCTACGGTTGGCTCAACCTGGAGTTGCACATGTCGTCTAAACTCACCTTTAGCTTCTCTTCTTAATCAGAAAGTCATTTAAGAGATGCAGTTGCAGTGCAGTTGCAGTGCATAAATTGGTAGCAAACCATAATACATTCAGCAAATACAGGGGGCAATCCATAGCAGATCACTCTGCATCTCACCTTATTTCACAAATTTCAGATGAGACCCATCACTGTTTCTATGCTGCTGAACAAAATAATTCCAAATATTCCATCAGAAATTAGTAAAGCACAAGTCTATTGGAGAGATGATGTGTGATCATTTTTAGAACAACAAGAACAACAAATTAGACTTTCATTCTGGAGTGTCATTGTAAACATTCTTTTTTTTTTTTCTTTTGGAGTTGAAATATTTAATAATTTCTTATCAGTTGCAAAATTGTTTCACTTGAGGCTTTTTAAAGATCTTTCTGAAAACTAGTTTAAGGCTTTCTGAAATTGCTTTAATTTTTCAGTTCAAAAATGCAATTAATTTACTTTATCTTTTGTTACATTGAAGAAAAAATATAAGCTAAAACCTCAAAATGTTCTATTTTAGATAAACAAATATATTGCTTACTATTAACATTTTTCTTCTGGCTTCCCAGAATATATTCTTAATCCAAAATGAATTTCCTCACTTTTTCTGTTTGATATTGCAAACAATGAAAACATAGTTATTCATGAATGGTTTTTTCTTTCAGAAATGAAAATTCTGTTCTTGCTCTGCCACAGACTTCAGATGTGTAATTCTGAAAGGCCTGCAGAATGCATTCAATGCTAATGGATGTAATAAAAATGGCCTCTGGTCATCAAAAAAGATAAAATTGTAGGAAAAGTAAAGGTGAATGTTTTCAGATTTTTTCCCCTCATTGACATTTTATAAAACGTTACACCAAAACACATTTTTTAAAAAAAATGAGAGTATTTTAATCTATATTCTTTCTGCCTTGAAAATTTTTTTTTTTATGATTAAAAAATGCAGTCCTTAATTTGAGACATGATTTGCAAATAAGAACACTGAAATAGTGGGCCAAATGTCCAACACCCAAATTTCTTCATAATAAAAGCAGGTTCAGAGGGAAACGGCTGCTACAGAAGCTGGAAGTTTGTGTACCACATCCTTCTTTGCCGTTCCCATCTTACCTTCTGCCATATGCATAGACCCTTTTGGAGCTCATTAAGGCCTTCCTGCTATCCAGAGGCAGGGATCAACTTTATAGAAGTCTCTCACTAATTTTATTTTTAAGTCTAGTAGTCTTAAGGAAAGGGGTCCTTCCAAACATGTTTGGAGGTTAGTGTATTCTCTATTTCCATTACTAAAGTGTTAATAAACCCAAGTTTTTGATAACAGATGACAATTTATTGAGGTAACCATATTTCATTAGTAGATGAAGATATTTGTATTGTTTGCATTTAATTTTAAGTTAGTACAGTATCAGAAATTGTTTAGAGTGGAGCAAATATATGAATACAGCACACCATTCATAAAGTAGTAATACAACTAATAATTAAGAAGAGTGACAGAGAGCTTAAACTAAAAGAGAACTGCCAAAGTAGTTGACATTCTCCCAGCTATTCTTTTCCCTCATGTTTGTGGAATTAGAATACATTCTTTAATACATTTTAATATAAAATTATCTTTGTCTTATATTTTCAGTGAAACATGTTTAAAAGCAAGATTTGCCACTGGAAATGTCTGGAAACAGAAATAGAACTCTAATAGAAAACCCCTGATGATATTGAGTTGTGTTATTAATCGTGCCATTAATATTGGATCATCATTAATATGGAGTCATCTTCTAAAAAATCATTGAATTTTTTTGCAGTAGAAGTTATTGAGATCTGTTCAAAGAGCTGCTGGTTTGAGCTTAACTGAAGTCTATATTAAATCCTGATTGTAGTATGTTTTCTCCACTGAGCTTATGCTGTATCTAGCCACCTTTGAACAATGCCTGATATTGTAATTCTCGAGACTGTAAATAGCAAATCAATGCAAAGCATTTTTCTGTTTCTGTTTTTCGTTTAATCAGTTTAAGCTTCAGTAAGAATCACAGGGAACATTTCCCAGAATAGGTTTCTTGGGCAGATCAAAGTTGCCATTATTGAAGAAAATAAGACTTGCTATCCTGGATTTGACCACACATCTATTGGTTCTTACCCTAGGCAGCAGATTCATAGTTCAGAGAAAAATGAAACCCTTAAAGTACATTTTGCCAGTTGAGAAAAGGTGAAAGAACAGAAAACAATTTGGAAAGGCAGTGCAAAATTTTTACTTTCCCAGACTTATACTTGAAGACTAATGAATTTTATATTGACTTAGTTCACAAAGCTACACATTTTACATCATTAAAATCAATAACAAATATTTCAAAAAATCTAATCATCTGTTAAACTACCATCCGTAGTATATATAGTGTCTGTGACTTGATGAAATATCAATTCCATGGGTTAAACATATGCATTTGAAAGTAAGATTTGATCTCTGTTTGAAGTGTAGAGCTCTTTAATTGTGTATAAACTTGATTTCATCTTCAGCACAAGTTCCGCCCTACTAGAAAACTAAACCTCACTTTCCTATAAGGTATGTACATTGCATTCATTGCAGTCACAATTATGCACACCCTGATGAATGCAGCAGAGTGCTGAGAAAAAGTCGTAAGAGACAACTCATCACCTTTCTATCCAAATGACTGAACTGAAGATGAAGGCTCTTCCACACAGAAACAGATAAGAGTACCTGGGTAAGAGAAGAAAAAATATCTAATTTTTCAAGTGCAAAATAGCACTAAATAAACAAAATAAAACAAACAAAAATTAGAAAGAACAGGCAAAACCCTAACATCTGAATGTCAAATGTTCCATCTCTTGTCCTTCTTGTACTGAAATTACTTTTCTATAAATAAATAAAGAAGTAAACCMATTTTTTGTTCCTCACTACAAAGCTGTTTATATCCAAGATCAAATTTTCTATCTGCTGAAATGAATGAAGAGAAGGTTCATTATCACATCAGCTCTAACAAAATAAAGTTTTCTACAAACTAATGCTACTACAATTTAAAACTCTTCTCGCTGATGTAACAGTCTGCCAGGATTTGATTAGCAACAGCAAGGGCTGGGTTCAATTTCAAGGGGTCACATCAAATTGAGCCCCCATCTAGAAACCTGAGAAAATTAAATTAAACTGTCTGGGTGCTCAGTGAGTTGTACTTCTCCACTCTCAGATGATGAATCAACTGGCTTAATGAAACAGTAAGATGTTGAAGGGAGTGAAAAAAGAGGAAAACAAGCATATAAACAGCACAGCAGATGATAGCTGTCTGTCTCTTTGCTAAACTAGAGACAGCACTCTCCTTTGTTGTTGAGAGAACTACTGTGGTAGCTGATGTCCTTGCAACCTTCTCCCATAACACCCAAATATTTACTGTATTTGCAAAAYTTGGTGGCTGTATCACCTATTCTGGTAGGTAGCCAGAGCTCAGCTAGGATCCAGCTGTCTCAGTCCTGYGACCTGTGCAATAAGCTCTCCTGTGGCCTAGGGAGCTACTTTTTTTCTGCACTGCTTTCTGCTCTTTACTAGGAAGACACATAGTACGGAGAATGCGACGCCTTCATAAGCCACCTGAGACTAATGGTCTGGCAATTAGAACACTTTTCAGGAAGATGGGGGAAGTGGATTTGAAAATTTGTAGGCAGCAGGAGAGATCAAACTCATGTTCAGGGTACTTGTTGATGCTATTCAGTTGTCAATTGTACAAAAGAAGCAGTCACACGTTACTTTTCCAGGTTTCCAGGAAGGAACTCCACTGGGGAAGGTTTCGGACTATGGCCAACAGGGTAGCAAAGGAAGGTTCTCTTTTGCCCTGAGTAATGCAACCAAGCACTCCTTTTCAGCCTTTTGTACTAGCCAGCTTTCAGGAGTTCATAGCGAGCTCCTCACTGTGCTGGTTCTTATGATTCCCAGTGCAAGGCACCAAACTTTCTTCAGGCATCACCCAAGTGACACAAGCATCTAGTGCAGAGTCTGGATGCCACGTTGAGAGCCAGAAACCCAGAGGCTTACATCGCAAAGACTAGCATGAAGCCCCTTTGTAGAACCAACCTTAGGTTCGTGTCATTTAGGGATCCCTACTAATCCAAAATCCTTAAAAGAACTTCTAATCTGCACAGTCAGTAGTGTATTGAACTCTTTCATCTGAAGGCATTGAACTCCACAGGCAATTACTAGCCCAGGGAGCTATTTATCTCCCTTATCAATGAAGATATGAAATGATAATGAACAATGTATGTCAAATAGCCATTTGAAATCAGTAGGTCTCTGTGAAAAAAAGAGCTCCCAACCCACACCTCTGAAGAAAAGAAAACCAATGCACCCTAAGTGATTCTGGTAACTAATCAAATATATCCCACGTGCTGTAGTAAGACCTATATTGAGATCTCTATTTAATAAGGCCACACATTGAAAGGCAATATCAGCTTTATCCTAGGTGGCAGCTGTATTTATCAAAACCAATGTCTGCAGAATCAGAAAATACTTTTATTCTGCAAAAGCAATTATTCATTTATTCATTTGGGTCCTGACTATATTTTATCACTAACACATTTGACTGCATGTAATGTGATAGTTAGATCTAAAGCATTCTGAAGTGCTGGCAAAGAATTCCCAACTATTAATGCTTCTTTAAAGCATTGCCTAACCCTACCATACCTTCAAAATTTTAATGATAAATATGATGGCGTTATTAGAAATATATCAAAAAAACTCCAACCTGTGGCACATTCAGAAAAATAAGGGTCTCACTATTAAAGCTGTTTGATACTGGTTCTCTCTCTCACCTCTACATAAGTAAAGCTTTTTTTCATGGGAGTAAGGCCTGCCACTGGTAAGTGAAATTTTAATTTATGCTAGATAGGCCCAATAAATATTTTTACTGTCTTAATTCTATATGCCTTTGTCTATCAGATTAAAATAAGCGTTTCATAGTTTTAATTTTTTTTTTTTCCTAACTAGCCCCTCAGGGAGTGAGACACCTAGCTACAGATGTCTGGACTATAGGTTTTTACATCTAAGCTAAACTTCCTTGACTTCTTTTATGGTCACTGAAGAGACGCAATGAAAAAGAGCATATCTATTGGACATGGTTCTTTTTATCTTAAAGAAGATGCCTACAATATGATAGATGAATCGTTTCTGAAAATGTGATGTTATCCAAGAGCAATGTGCAAAATTCTTTATTTAGGTGTGACTAAACAGGAGAGAGGGTAAGGATCCACTGTATAGAATCATTATTATTAAGGTTGGAAAAGACCTCTAAGATCATCGAGTCCAACCATCAACCCAGTACCCATGCCCACTAAACCATGTCCCGAAGCACCTCATCCACACGTTTTTTGAACACCTCCAGGGATGGTGACTCCACCACTTCCCTGGGCAGCCTGTTCCAATGCCTGACTACCCTTTCAGTGAAAACATTTTTCCTAATATCCAATCTAAACCTCCCCTGGCGCAACTTGAGGCCATTTCCTCTCGTCCTATCACTTGTTACTTGGGAGAAGAGACCAGCACCCATCTCTCTACAGCCTCCTTTCAGGTAGTTGTAGAGAGCGATAAGGTCTCCCCTCAGCCTCCTCTTCTCCAGGCTAAACAACCCCAGTTCCCTCAGCCGCTCCTCATAAGATTTGTGCTCCAGACCCTTCACCAGCCTCGTCGCCCTTCTCTGGACACGCTCCAGCACCTCAATGTCCTTCTTGTAGTGAGGGGCCCAAAACTGAACACAGTATTCGAGGTGCGGCCTCACCAGTGCCAGACACATATCTATAGAAAAGGTATAGAAATTAAAATGGATTGCTAAGCAAAATTATTTCAGTACCCAGCCCCAACTCAAATTTTCAACAAAACTGCAAGAAAACCCCTCCTTTCTCTTTGAAGACTGGCATAAGAAGGCTTTCCTAACATCTCTGTGATATTAACGAATTATCAAGTCACACCAGCACTTGTAGGAGGTGCAATAGAACATGAACAGTCACCCACGAGGATTTACAGACTGGTCCTTAAAGTGCTGTGCATGTTCCAGTGAAGAGGAAATCTTTGAAAAAGATCAATGGAAAACCAAAAATCGAAGAAATCTCTACTGAGCATATGAAAATGCTGAGATATCACTTTGTAAATAGGAGACATTTTCAGATGGATGGCAAAAGGCATATCCATGACCCTAAAAATACACCTGTCTAAATTTCAAGTTTGAGTGTGCTATTGTCATAAAAATTTGCTAGAATGTTTTTACATGGCTAAATAAATTATACTTCCCTAGGCTGGAATTAGGACTACTAGAACTAGTTTGGGTAAAATGAAAAAAAAAAAAAAAATGGGCAATGGATCAGATTCTGGAGGAAAGGAAAAGGAGAAACATAGTCCTATCTTAAAAATGGAGAAAAGGAAAGGCCTTTTTTAAAGACCTAGGCAGCTTAATTTTAATACTTCTGTAAACAGGGAAACAAATAATAGTTAAAAAAAAAAAAAAGAGCCAAGATGAAAACACAGCAAGCAGCAGGCAAAATCAATTTTTCAAGAATAAATCATGTTAAGCCTCTCTACTTTCCTTGCAGAAGAGGATAACAGGCCTTGTAGGTAGAGGAGAAGCAGTAAATATACATATTTTGACTTCAGGAAGGCTTTTGACACTGGTTTACAAGACATCTCAGAAGCTGACTGTGAAAACATGGATTAGATAACAGAAAGAGAAAACGGAGCAGAAACCTGTACTAAGAGTGTGATTATCAATGACTCACTCCTAAAACAGAATGATGTAGCAAATGCATCTGTTTAGGTCCAATAGGTCCTGAATAATACAGTAGTTCCACTAACAGTGTGGAAAATGGAATCAAGAGCTTGCTAATGACATCTACAGAGAGCACCAGGCTCCGTCTGGCTGTAAGCAGATTGGGGAACAGATTTCAAAGTCAAAGTGACTGTGACACACAGGTTTCGCTCCACTGAAGGCAGGTGCAAGTTCTTCTACCTAGGAAAGAGTAATGAACTAAATGATCCTGGGTGGGGAAAAACTGGAAGAGAGGGCAGAGAGCCAGACCTGAACCAAAGGTGAAAAAGCTGAACGTAAATTCTGACACTTAAACAAAAGTATAATGCATGAGATAGTTGAGGTGGCTTGTTCTGAATCTGTTGGAGTTGTTGAAACCTCACCAGTTCACAGAAGACATTGGCTTACTAGAAAAAGATCCAGAGAGTACGAGAATGACCAGCAGTCTCAAAAGGGTGACTTACCAGGAAAGATGGAAACATCTGGAATTGTTTAATTTTTCTATTTTAGAGAAAATTTCTGACATTCATATATACATTTGGTCCTTTAGATTAATAATTTTGGTAGATATGGTGAGGGCATTTCTAATAGCACAAACTACTGCAATTATTGTATTATGACTAAACTTTTCTCCTTTTCTTCTTAATATACTTTTTTTTAGTTGTGTCAAAATATGTGAATACTCTGTCACGAAAGATTAAAATAAAGATGGCAAGCAAAAATAGTTGAGGTATATTTGAATATCTTATAATTGTTAAGTATGACTTTTTTTACAWTCTGAGATTCACAATGCTGGGAAAGGCATTTATTTAACTTTTCAGAATACATGGGCCAAGTTCCCTTGTTAGTACAAACTCTTGTAGCTCCTTTGCCTTTATCTAGTAGAAAAAACAAGACAACTTTTTTTTCATTCCTTAATGTTCTTTGCTTGTCAGTTGAATGAATAAATACTCTCTAGGTATCACAGCATGAGGAAAAGCTTTATATAATTAAGATCCTTGTACTGTTTTTTATAGACAACAACATAAAATTAAGGATACTTGGGTAAGCACACAGAAGGAACCACTGAACTATATTTGGGACCTGGTAACTTAGAAGAATGTGATGCCATATCCTCCTGAGGAAGGAATTTCCAAATGATTACCACTAAACTGGGATAAATAACTTCTGCTCCTCTGGGACTTACAGAAGGGAGCAGAAAAATTAGGGACAGGTTTTTTTTACCTTGTGCAGAACCCCTGAGGATCTTGGCTCTTTCATTTATACTTTAGCGGGCTTTGTCATGCCAATAGAATGTTATTGCTTGAGCTGAACTGAGCCATGGAGTTTGCCTTCCACAAAGGAGTAAATAAGTGTAGAGTGTTTACGAAGACACCCAGTGTGCTACTGGAGCCCAGCTGTGCTGGAGATTTCCTAAATATTATGGAACAGCTGGAATTTGGGAGCGGGCCTGAGGCAGAAGCGGTAGGCCTTCTGTTACTAAGATCTGGTTGCAGTTCCTTTGCAATAGATTATTTCCTCTGATGGTGCTTCAGCTGTGGGAAGAGAATGTGGCTGAATAGATAGTGTGCATATTCCCAGAACTACATTCATTTCCAAGCCCTGGGCCTGTGCATRTGTCCTCAGAATGAGAAAAGACAGGCACTGACCCTTCCTGTTCTATTTTCTGTACCCCAGGCTCCACAGCAAGAGACGCAGACTGGACAGGGGTGGCATTCAGAATTGATGCCTGAGCTGGGTCTAAGGATGTGTTGTGATAGAGTCTTGCAGGAATTTAAGTTTGCTTCCTCAAGAAAACTTAAAAAAAGTCCCATTAAATTCCTTGGTGGAAAACCATGGTTACAAGTGAACAAAAAAACCCCTTACAATCTATTAGAGAGTTATTTATATATCTCCCTAATTTCCATAATGTTATAAAATTCTTAAGAGATAGAGAACAAATGTAATTGTCACAGGCCATCAAAATGCTCAGAATTCAATACAGTAAATCTTAATGGGTGTGAAAAACACGGAACTTTGTAGTAGAGTAGAATATATGGTAAAGTCAGCAGTCCCATGTTTTTTAATGCATAAGCTATCTGACACTTTGTGCTGTGCAGATGCTTTTTCAAAATAGTGATTGTGGTTTCTGCACTGACTAAATTAATCCTCCTAATCTGATGGTTGTTCTGATCCTGTGAGGAGAGGAATAGATTAAAAAAATCACTCCTCCAACGTTTCCCTGTTATTCATGCAATCCAACTGATTTTAGCGATCAAACAAGAAAAAACACAGGGCTCCAAATACATACAACTGAATGTTTCTCTGAAGGTCCTTTGCTGTCTGTTAAATTCTTACAATTAAYACCAAATCAGGTGCAAGAATCACTGTGATTTCTGTTTTTCTGTTATATTCCATTCATAAAGTCTGTCACTCATGTAACTGTGACTTCTCTGGAAATGATTCCTTGGTCAAGACAACTATGATCCACCAGCACATTGTGGAAGATCATTTTTTACTAATGGAAATGTGTAGATAATTAACTGATTACTCATGACCTGGTTCAGTGAGGACTATGCGGACACATTTCTCTGTTAAGTGTATGGGTTCATGGCTCATTTGGACTAGACATGTAACTCTATCCTTATTAAACTGATTTGCTTCTACCTGACTCCCCTTTCTTCATGAATTCAGAAAACCCACATATACTTTTAAATTTTAGTGTCTCTTTCCCACTCCCCTTCTCCCTCTGTTCATCAGATTCCTCTTCTTCTTTCTCTTCATCTGCCTTTCTCACCACTGTTCATTTATGTCAAAACTTAACATTATCCCTTATATTCTTGTAATACTTCCCATAAAAATAATGTTTTCTGCATCTTCACTACCTGCACCTTTCCCTGTTAATTGTCCCGTTTCTTCACCTTCCACTCTTCCACTTTTTGCTCTATGGCTCTATTCATACCCACTCTTCTTCACCTCTCTCCAGAATAATGTATTTATTTTAGCAGCACAAACATTCAATACGACCTGCCATTTCATGTTTTCCTCAGTGACCAGGTTCTCAGTTCAGTTCCTGACTCTCCATATGATTCATGAACATGCCTTTCCCTCAGCTCAAAAGTGGGAGAAGACACTCCTTCTTATACATGTATATCATATCTAGCTTTCATGCTCATAGTTCCTCCCTCCTTCATGCATTATTCTGTACCAGTCTGTACTCTCTCTTCTTACCACATTTTTCTCCTTTCCTGGTTGCACAAATCTTTCTAGATGCCTCCTTCAGTTTTGTGCCACCTAACTTCCTTTTTTTTTCTGGCCAAATTGTTATCTCCTTGCTGTCAGAGATTTAATATTGTCAGACAGTTCAGGTGTTCACCAGCTTTTTTTATCTTCAGCAATGGATCAGTGCCTCTGCTCTCCAAAAAGTCTAGATGTCTCAGCTTATTTTTGTTACGCTTATGTTTACTCCTGTGTCTTGGTTTGCAAGATAGTTAGCACCTCAGCTCTCCATACCTTTGCTTATTTGTCTTTTAGCCCCATTTCCCACCTTATTTCTTCCAGACTAACACTAGGAGTTCTCTGTTGTATTGATACATCTCATCTTCCTCTCTCACCTTTATAGACCAACTTTAAGTTCTTCCATCATCATCTCCTGTGTGCTGCTCTTTGCACTCCTTTTGCTATCACGGATTGCATTTCCTTGGCTCCCAGCTCTAGTTAACCAAAACTACGTATTTATTTCTGTGTATTAAATCCTAACTCCTTTTCTCACTACATTTAATTTTTTTTCTATATCTTTATCCAATTAACAACCTGCTAATTAGAACATTTTGGCATCAGCTTAAGCTTCTAAAATGCTGTTAAATATGAGACACTCTTATTATATTTCCTTACTTAAGTTTCAATCCTCAGAACTCTACAGCTTTCTAAGTGCTCTCTAATATATTCACATTACATCTTTAAGAATAAATTATGCAAAATAGCAGTGAATACTGCTAGTTACAAATATCAGTCATCCCTAATGGCTGTGCATAAACAGATATTTATTGATTACTCAAGCTGTAGCCACTTCACTTGGGCTGTAATGTAAGAATGGCATTGTCCAACATCTGAGTTGACATCTCTATGGCACATGTAAAGGAATATAATCTTCATCACAATGGGAAGTACGTGTATGATGTTCTGCATATATGGCTAAGTCTGCTTATTATATATATGCTTATAAACCTATAATAATTGAAGAGAAAGACATACCTCTAGAGAGGATCAGAACAACTGAATTAGTCTTGACTCTGAATCACCTACTAAATCAGATTCCTAAAATTAGTTTGGGTTAACACTATGAACAGGATTTCCAGAAGACAATTGCACTCATGAACATTCAGCGAAGCATATTTAAAGGCCTGCAGGGAGAATCATAATCAGAAACTTACTAGATCTGAAGGACTATGAGAACATTTACTGCAAAAAGAGATGCTACTAAAGAAGACAGTCTCTTGTCTTAGGACATCCTACTCATAGTGATGGATGTCAAAAAATTAAAGTAAAAGCAGTCTTCATACTTGCCTTCTCCAATACGTCTTGAGTGAATATATCAAATTAAGTATTTAATTCTATCAAAATTCACGAGTTTAAGAAATCTTAATTAATGTCAGCAGAAATTTTTCCAACAGAAAAATGTCAACACTTTCATTCATCTCTCTCGAATCGATCTCAGTCTTACACAGGAAATGTCAGAATATCTAAATATAAATGTATAAATATTGAGTTTTCAGGGTGGGTTTTTTTTCATCCTACACCTAATGAAGGTGAATGATGGTGAGTTCATGAGTTCTAAGCAAGCCTAGAAGGGCTTTCTCACCTCTGATGTGTAATTTGGTGAAGCTCTAATGTTTACAAAATGTATCAGATGGATAATGTTCCCTCATGAACTCCAGTATATTAAAGAATGGCAAGTCTTCCAAATTTTATGTTACCTTAATGATACTTGTAAGATGAGTGCTGAATAAGGATATAATTAATAAATAGATATCCAAAGATATTATTACCAAACAGTTTTACAAAATAAAATATACGTATGTCTAATTAGCACTTCAAAAAGTGATGGATGTATTTAAATTTGAAATAGAACTGACATTATTTTTTTCCAAAGGATGATGAATATTTGTCCTTTAATTATTTTGCTAAATAATTTCCACTTATGTACTAGCCCTTTACAAGAAACAGTGTCTGATGAGAAAAACTAGAAACAGTTGCTTGAAATTTACTTACGCATAGTAAGAAAGCAAAAACTACTTATGATTCAAAGATAAGCTGGCAACTTTCACAGTAAAACTCACAGTTTCACAATTTTTTTGGCATTTGATAGAAAACTTTCCTCCTGCAGACAACTGCTCAGGTCAGAACCCCTTAAAAATGTTTCTGACCTTGAGGCTGCAGAGCACAGCCTGAAGACCAGAAGGACTGGATGTACCTTAAAAATTCAAAATGAAAAAGCCAGGGCAAAGGATCCTGAATTTATTTGGTCTTTATCATTCTAAGCTTCTCTGACTGGTGTTAGCACAGTATATCTATGTTCCCTAAAGCATAACCACTGACAGTGACACCGTGTCTGGCTGCATGGCTTCAGTCTTGAATCCGGACACATACAGTCAGACTTTGAACTGGACTAAATGCTTGCTTGAGAATTTGAGGGAAACAACATTTCCAGTTAAACACTGTAGGAAACTAGGTGGGAACGTGCTCTGTATGAACAGAAGAGTGAGCTGGGTAGGGAATGGCAAGAGTCTTGCCTTCTGCACTTGTTGCCCAGTACAGATGGCTGTGTTGAGCAGGTTCTGGGAATGCACTGGTGGGATTTAATAGTCCAATAACCTTTAAAAGGGATTCTCTCTTTAAAGAACACTTTTCTTCTTTCCCTGAAATAGTGACCTTCTGGTTAAGGTGCAGGCAGCCATAGTAGGTGGGGAGCAGGGCAGTTGATAAATATTGTTTTTATTATTTAAATTCTGACAGTTTGTGCTTTGTTTTCAAATATTTTCATGTTTTATTTGATGTTTTTCAGACACATTTGGTACAGAGATATTATGTAAAAGAAAAAAAATTAGTCTGAGTGAAACGTATTTTGGAAAACTATGCTGACATGCATAGTATTCGTATTTAGAAATGACTCTAATTTGAATAGACATCCTAGATATTACATCAGTAAAAAGTAACACTGATGAGACAGAATGATGCTACTTTATCAAGTTTCAGAAAAAAAAATGCAAGCAATCTCTTTCCCAAGACTAACAATTTAACACATGGATATTAACTAGCTGTGCAACTATTTCTGTGCATTTTTCCCTAAACTGCTGCCTTAACATTTCCTAAAGGAATCATACTGAGGATCTACAAAATTTGTAGATCATTTGTTTTGGAGAAGTCATTCTACGATTTAGTAAAATGCTACTGAAGTTCTCTGCATTCAGTACCACACTGTTATAAATGGCCACAGGGAGTATGTCTTTAAAATCAGAGGAATGGTCTTCCTCATTCCCAGTCTTTCTTATTCTCTCTCTTTATAAATATGCTTATATAGGTATCACATCCATATATATGTTTGCATGTGTATATATGTGTATGTGTGTATGTATGTGTATGTGTATATACACACATACACACGTGTATCATACATACGGAAGATGCTTAATGAAAAGTCCAGACAAGAATAGCAAATATTGAGAATGAAAGAAATGATGCAGCAGATGACAGTGGGTTATACTATCAACTTATAGATGATGTGTTGTATATGAATCCTTTCATCTAATATTTGTAAGCTCACAGCAGGCACATCCTCTAGTCTATTGCAGAAAGTTTTATTAATTCACAGAGGAATAGTAAATTCTACCTGAGGCAGCAGTTCTTCCAAAATGTTGTTGGCATCAGAAGAAAATAAAGAAAATCTCATTGTTAGATATGATTTGCGATACAACTCCTTTCATGTGCTGAGTATTAAGGTCTTTTAAAGGAAGAGATCTTTACTGTCCACACAAAAGATATAAGGAACACTTCTTCTAGTAACAAAATCAGTCTTGAAAATTTGAGATTTCACAGTCCATTAACCTGCTGTTAAAGACCAATGACAGGATTTCTTTCAGAAATGAACTTCGCATTTTGCGAGAAGTTAGCTGTGATACCAGAAGAGAGAAGACAAAAAAACCTCACCCAAAACAACTAAAAAATAAGGCCCACAACAGGATGCTTATCAAAGTCCATGCTATTAAAGAAATTGCAGCTATACAAAGCTGAAGATACCGATTATGTGTAATGGTGCAGAACCAGGTTACATCAGCACTGAGTTTCAGGCAGTTCACATTCCATTTTACCTGCATTTGCAGAAAGTTGAGCCAGTGTCGACTCCCACTTAGGATGCAGTTGATCACAGTGTTACAGAAAGTCAAACTGACAGTTAAAAGGAAGCAAAATGTTCTGGGTCATGTCTCTGCTGGGTTTTAATTCGTTCTCATTAGGAACAATAATATAGAATTAGGAACAACAATAACAGAGTGCGTGTTAGATTCTGAAACTGAAAAGCATGCATATGTATGGAATATGGTTAAACTGTTTGGATAGAGGAAAGGCAAGTAAAAGAATTTTTGGATTAATTTCAGTAAGAAGTGTGTGCCTCTGCCTGTTCAAACTGAGTCACTTTAGTGTTAGGTAACATACTGTCTGGGCTAGGTGAGCAAAGCATGAATACCATCAGGTGTGCCGTCTCTTTTAATTGTGTTCATTTCAGAGGGAGCAATAAACATTAGGATGCTTTAATTCATTTCATTTCAATGGGAGCAATAAACATTAGAGGTCCTTTAGTACCCCTTTCTGAAGTGTCCCACTTGACTAATTTTGGTCTAATTTAAACAGGAAAGACAGGATACAAGATTAATTTAACTCTTTGCCTGGCAAACCATTAATTTTGAAGTTGTTGCCCCAAAAGAAAGCACTAATTACAGTAATAAAAAATTAATATTAATTGCCATTCTAGATATGAAACTGTAGCACCAAAGGTTCCTGCCAATGTAGGCTGAAGATCTCACTGAAAGAATACAGCACACAAGGGATACTTCCTTAGCTATTTAAGTGACCAGTTTCATAGATCTTAAAACATTCTGCACATCCATAAATCAGATGCAAGACTGCATGCATGTTAAAATTAGCACTTTCATATGGGTTGTACAAAGAAGTCATGATAAAACAGATTACACAATGTCTGAAACTGAGATGATCTATTTTGAAAATATGAGACTTTTCTTCCTATTCTATCCTTAGGCACTTCTAGTGGGCTGACCCTGGCCAGCAGCTAAGCACCCACACAGGTGCTCCCTCAGTCSCCACCCCCGGTGGAACAGGTGAGAGAATCAGAAGAGCAAAAGTGAGAAAACTCGTGGGTTGAGATAAAGACAGCTTAATAAGTGAAGCAAAGAGATTAAAAAAAAGCAAGTGATGCAGAGAGAATCACTCACCACCTCCCACAAGCAGACCAATGCCCAGTCAGTCTCATAGCAACCGCTACCTTGGAAGACATCCCCCACTCCCACATCAGTTTTTATTGCTGAGCATGATGCCATATGATATTGAATAGCCGTTTGGACAATTTGGATCAGCTGTCCTGGCTGTGTCCCCTCCCAGCTTCTCTCCCACCCCCAGCTTATTTGTTGAGGGGGCAGAATGAGAAAACCAGAAAGCCTTGAGTCTGTGCAAGCACTACTCAGCTATAGCACCTACTCAGCACTGGTGAGGCCACACCTGGAGCACTGTGTCCAGTTCTGGGCTCCCCAGTACAAGAGAGACATGGACATACTGGAGAGAGTCCACTGTGATGCTCCACTGGACTGGAGCATCTCATCTATGAGGAAAGSCTGAGAGAGCTGGGACTGTTCAGCCTGGAGGAGAGAAGGCTCAGGGGGGATCTTATCAATGTACAGAAAGACCTGAAGGGAGGCTGCAAAGAGGACAGGGCCAGGCTCTTTTCAGTGGTGCCCAGTGACAGGGCAAGAGGCAAAGGGCACAAACAGGAACACAGGAGGTTCCCTCTGAACAAGGAAACACTTTGTTATTTGAGAGTGATGGAGTACTGTCACAGGTTGCCCAAGGACGTTGTGGAGTCTCCGTCCATGGAGATATTCAGAAGCTGTCTGGACAGGGTCCTGGGCAGCTGGCTGTAGGTGGCCCTGCTTGAGCAGGGGGGTTRGACCAGGTGACTTCCAGTGGTCCCTTCTAACCTCAACCAGTCTGTGTTTCTGTGATAGCAAAAACATTGCTGTGTTACCAACTCTGTTTTAGCCACAGATCCAAAACACAGCATCATATCAGAGGATCCCCCAGTGGGCTGCTATGAAGAAAGTTAACTCCTTTCCAACCAGACCCAGTAAAATGCTGGAAGCAAACTCAATCCAAGTTACTATTTAGGTACAGAAATCTTAAACTGCAAAAAAAAGTTTGTAAGAAGGAAGGACGGACGACAGAAGGACGAATAGAAGGAAGGAAGGAAGGAGGGAGGGAGGAAGACAGAGACTGTTAAGTATTGTAATTAATAAAAAGCTACCTGTTTTAAATGATACAATATTCATCGTGCTAAGAAAAAAACCCAACCCTTCCAAACAACAAGAAACTGAATCAAACCGTCCCGATAACTTTTTCCTGATAACYTAATCAACAGTGTGCAAGAGTTTTGTTGCTTTAGTTATATAAGGGTAACAGATCCAGATAAAAATAGCAAAATTCTCATAGTTTTAAATATTTCTATTTTGTTTTGTGTTATGTTACTTTTTTTAAAGCCTTCTCCTTGTGACAGAGATTTATTATGGACTCATTTTAGCGCCTGTTGAAGTTAATGGTTAACTTTTGGGGATTACAACAGTACCACGACCTAATATGCAATAATTTAAGAGTGTCCTAATATTATTTCTATTGTCAAAAATGCCATGCAGCTGTTCTATCTTTTTACATAACAGATACAGTGTTTCATATTTAACATAATGTACTTAATAGGTGTCTGGTAGAGTTAATCCCCTTAAAGTTAATGGGAATCTTCTCCCCAGCTTCTTTTGGATCTGGTTTTAATCTCACAACCTTTTATTCCTTATTTTAAGTTCATAGTGCATTAATACTACTTGGTCAAACATGTTCTATCTACTTATCTACCAATTAATTCAATCCATCTGGCCTCCCTTAACATAATACCTCAGCACATCACAATATTACATGAATGTTATCTTTAAAATTTTGTGGCAAGAAGTCAACCAAGAACAACATCCTGCTGCTACTTTTTTTCTCCTAGGTCAGGAATTTTTAACCAGTTTTACAGGGAGTTGCAAGTGTCTGTATCTGAGAAATGTTTTTTTAATTTATGTTTGAGTCATTTTCAGTAACATTTTAAGTCATTTTTCAGTATACATATATAACTTGACTATATCCCTTCAAGAATATGTGTATGCTCTCTCTCATGTTGTGACTGCTGACCTTGAGCTTCTGATTTCTAGGAAAATATATGAAATCACATTGGTATATATTAGTATATATAACATCTCTAGACAAACATTTTAACTCAAGTAGACTGTGTATCCTTAGGTAGAAGAATAAATACCTCGGTATGCTGTGATAAACTGTTTAATAAAATAAAATAATAATGAAACCCTTCTTTTCAGTCCAGGCTGCTATGCTGCCACAGGTTTTATTGGTCTGAAAGGTAGAATTCTTGGCAGAGGAATCGTCCCGTGGGCCACATAAAGGGCACATGGCATAATTCAGCCTATTATAACTATAAATGACCAGAATAGAGTCCGAAAGATCTGCTCAATTCAATATCTGATTTATGTTTCATGCCGGGGTGAGGAGATTTTGGAACTGACCCAGACAGAAGGCGAACTTCGTGCTGCAGCTGTAGCTGTCCAGGTGAGAGAGGGTATATGGAGCAGGAGCATTTCCCAGTGATTAATTCACCCAACACTGTTCTCTTCATGGCAAGACATTTATTTTAAAATTCTTCAGGTAGTCATATGTGCTAGACATTTCTAGATAGGTGTGCTACCTGTTGTCTTTTGATTGAAAGTGTATTTTTCTCAGTAACATTTATCTGTGGAATTCCTTATAAAAACAAGGAGATGGTCAAGTCTGTTGAAAGTGTGGTTAATGACAAACTGTGCAAATAAGGTAGAATGGAGTTTTGTCCTTTTTTACACACTAGCAGGAGCTATTGTACAAATGGTCTGACTTTACTGGACTTCATTAGCAGATTCTCACCTCGTTCTTCAACTGTCCCTGGTTTCAGAGTATGTTCTGTATGGAACATATAAGCACATACAGCCATATGCAGAATAGATGCTTCATAACATATATAATATAGACACTAAACAGTTCTAATTTATAACAACTACTACTCAGGAAAAAAAAAAAAAAAAAAAGAAATGTTGATATTTCCTGAAAAACAAAAGTTGTTTTTGCCTCACAGTACCTTAGATACATACATATGTGTACGTATATATGGAGAGAGAGAGCGCAAAAGAGAGAGGTAGAAATTACTTAGAGTCACAACACCTTTCTGTAAACATTTTCTTTTATTCAGAGAACATGACTGCACTTGAAATAATRAAATTATTTTATAGGTAAAATATCCATCTTTTCCTACTTTTGACTGATTTTATACTGGGTGAACCAAAAATTCAAACCTCATGGGGAATACAGATTTTTCTACAAACTGCATTTTTCCTAATTTTAGACAGAGAGCTAGAATTTCTAATCTGATCAGTAGAACTTCTTATTTCTTAGTACTTTCCAGAAAGAAACTTTTTAACCCTTAGAAATATAATTTTACTTTTATTCTAGACAGAAAAGTAGTATTTTGGAAACAGACGCTGGTCATTAAAATTGTCAGAAAAAAAAAAATCCTTTTAAAATAATTCTTTCCTGTGGCAAACATGTCTCTATTTGAATCATGTATAAACTGTTTTCTTTTAGAAATATTGAATAGTATACAAAATAACTAAATATTTAGTTCCTGAATTTTCAGTAAATCAGCATATCTTGACAGAAAATATAGGGCATAGAATAATATATGTTTAGACTAAAGAATAATTGGATTATTTTAATATATAGAAGTGCAGTAAGCTTGACAAATAATGAGCTGTTTGAAAAGCAGGAAAAACATTTCAACACTTTTTCCTGGAAAAATCAGTTTGGATGGAAATTTTCCAGGAGGCTATTCTGAGCAATGATATTTTATTGGAACACACTCCAAAACGATTGCACGCTGCTGATCATTTTACTTTGTACATGGTGCTTATTCATGTATTTTAACAATCCATTTTATTTGCAACTTTCCTTGTACTTGAACATGTAAGTTGTCATGAACCGTAAGGCTTCTCGGAAGGGGACAGAAACGACAAAGCTTAGATCTTTTCTGAGTTCTGTATCAAGTTTAATGCAAGTAGAGAGGATAGACTGGTTTTGTTTAGGTTTTGGTGTGTGGGGGTGTTTGCTTGTTTTTCAGTTTCCCAGACTCCTATTTTTGGTGCCAATGGGTTTTTTTAATTAAAAAAAAAAAAAGAAAAAACAAAAAACCACAACTGTTTCTGTTCCTCAAACAAACCAAAATTTCTCTAGCTCCCAACAAAGTTTTGAACAGTTCTTCTGCATCCTGTCATCCTGAGCTGTGAATTCTGTTGTAAAACAATTGGTTCAAACATTTGTCATGAACAACTCTTTACTATAAAAGTTCAAAAATTCCTGTTATTTGATAAGGCTAAGTATGACGTAAAGTCTTTATTTTCCTTTCAATGATGATATTTTGCCTGAGAAATTTAAGCTTTTATTTAGATGTGACAGATGTCTTAAAAACTCCTGTGATTTTTTTAATGCTTTTTGGGTCTGCAAACATCAACACAACACAGAATGATCCATTCTACTTACTTCTCTTAATTCCTTTTTCGTGGCCATTTCAGTGGAGACTTACCAGTGTATGTCAGTGGTCAATGGACCATGCTGGTGTTGAACTTTTGCTTTAGGAGACAGACAACCAGAGGGTTAATTAGGTTTCCCAGACATTTGTGCATTTGCCATTTTTTTAAAGCAGTGAAGAAGAACTAAGAGAATACTATTTAAATTTTGGCAATAAACATACCTAATGGAGTTTTAAATGGTATTTAAATTATGTCTAAGTAGATCTCTAAACTCATTTAGCAAACAAATGACTACTAATGCTTTAGATAAAAAGACTGCTGTATTGGGTAATGATCTTTGAAGGGAAAGTAATATGGGTCAATAGAAAATTGTCTATCATATTAGTTAACAATTTATGTTTTATTTTATCTTAAACATTTTGAGGGTGTACTTCTTACTTTGTACTTTCTTCATCCAGAAATAGGAGCTGCAGAAAACATTGTGTAGACCTCAGAGCAAGAAACCTTGCACTGCTGATTATGTTTCTAGCAGGAAAAAAAATATGCACAGGTCTTTTCAGGAGTCTCATTTCATTAAATGTTTCACTAAAAATAAAAAATTAATAATAATAATTTTGTGGATGAGCTTATGTAGCTGGAGGTGGTATTAACACTTGCTCTGTGTAAACATTTCTGGAAGGAAGACAAGGCACATTGTCTTGATTTTGGATGACTGTCTATTTTGTTTGCACACCTTCCAGAAGAGCAGCAGAAATAAGAGGTCAGAAAATTGATCATAGATAATTGATTAAGATGGTAAAATGTGGAGCTTTTTTACCAGTTTCATCCATCTATCTATAATACACCAGATGTAATTCATTTTATCTAACTTTATACATCTGGAAATTATTTATCTAAATCTCACTTAATGTTAGCTATTTACAATAGAGGTATCTAAATCAGAGCTAGGTGATACAGTCTTTCTGTATAGTCAATAGAATTCTAACCAGCACTCTCACTTAAGTTTAGTATGTGTCGTGGTTTAACCCCAGCTAGCAACGAAGTCCGACACAGCCACTCTCTCACTCCCCACACAATGGGATGGGGGAGAGAATTGGAAGAGTAAAAGTGAGAAAACTCGTGGGTTGAGATGAAGACAGTTTAATAGGCAAAGCAAAAGCCAYGCACACAAGCAAAGCAAAACAAGGAATTCATTCACTCCTTCCCATCGGCAGGCAGGTGTTCAGCCATCCCCAGGAAAGCAGGGCTCCATCACRCSTAACGGTTACTTGGGAAGACAAACGCCATCACTCCGAACGTCCTCCCCTTCCTTCTTCTTCCCCCAGCTTTATATGCTGAGCATGACATCATATGGTATGGGACATCCCTTTGGTCAGCTGGGGTCAGCTGTCMCAKCYGTGTCCCCTCCCAGCTCCTTGCGCACCCCCAGCCCACTCGCTGGTGGGGTGGTGTGAGAGGCAGAAAAGGCCTTGGCTSTGTGTAAGCACTGCTCAGCGGTAACAGGAACATCTCTGTATTATCAACACTGTTTTAAACACAAATCCAAAACATAGCCCCATACTAGCTACTATGGAGAAAATTAACTCTATCCCAGCCAAAACCAGCACAGTGTGCAACTTGTCACCTCAAGAAAGAAATGTATATTTGATCAGATAAATTGTACCACAAAATGCTARCAGGTGGATATTTCTCTCCAGCGGGTATAAATGGAAGCTTGATGACTGCCTTAAATTTGATGCCTGAGTTCTGGGTGAAGATGAATTTTAACACAAACTATTAGCCACAGCAGGGGGAGTCTCTTTGCAGAACAGACAGAAACATTTCACTAGCTCCTTTCTAAGTGCTAATAAAGGCAAAAAGCAAATTAGCTGGTACACTAGAGAAGAGAATATACTAATTAGCATATGGTTCGGTATATACTTGACTAACAGTTCCAGTAGTGTACAAATGACTTTGCTTAAATAGGAAAAAAATTTACCACATCATCACCATTATAACAGTTTCAGAGAAGATATTAAAGTAACATTCACTTTTTCTAAATATTCCTTTGTTCAGATTTGTATCATTTTTTTAGCTTACTATTTAAAAATACTGAGAGCGYGCAACCTCATCACAACGATTAGAAAAGTATGCGTATTTAGGTGGCTCTTTTTTTTAACTGCCATGTACTCTTTATAATTGCATCTGCAAACATGGTAACTATGGTTGCAAACAGCAGGTTAAACATTCCAGTCATGACCTTTATTTGTTATCTTCTGCTAAATTTATTGCTGTTCACCAGGAATTTTCTGTGTATGCTTTTACTGTCTCTTACTCACCTCCTCCTTACACCCCTGCAACCTCTGTGCCTGTTGTGGTTTAAACCCAGCTGGCAACAAAGCCCCACACAGGCACTCTCTTACTCCCACACAATGGGATAGGGGAGAGAATCAGAAGGGTAAAAGCGAGAAAACTCGTGGGTTGAGAGATGAAGACAGTTTAATAGGCAAAGCAAAAGCCACGCACACAAGCAAAGCAAAACAAGGAATTCATTCACTCGTTCCCATTGGCAGGCAGGTGTTCAGCCATCCCCAGGAAAGCAGGGCTCCATCACGCGTAACGGTTACTTGGGAAGACAAACGCCATCACTCCAAACGTCCTCCCCTTCCTTCTTCTTCCCCCAGCTTTCTATGCTGAGCATGACGCCATATGCTATGGGATATCCCTTTGGTCAGTTGGGGTCAGCTGTCCCAGCCGTGTCCCCTCCCGACTTCTTGTGCACCCCCAGCCCCCTCGCTGGTGGGGTGGTGTGAGAGGCAGAAAAGGCCTTGGCTGTGTGTAAGCACTGCTCAGCAGGAACGGAAAGATCTCTGTATTATCATAAACAATGTTTTCAGCACAAATCCAAAACATAGCCCCATACTAGCTACTATGAAGAAAATTAACTCTATCCCCACCAAAACCAAAACACTGCCAAAAAGGAGGAACAATAATGTGCCTTCACACAACCGTGTGGGCAGTCATTTACACAAACATTGTCAAGCATAGACTAGATGATAACTACATACYTCATTGTCTTTTCCACTACGCTCATTTTTGTGTGAACAGTTAAATAGGTTCTTGTTCACCTTAACTGGTTACCATACTAGAAATCTTACTGTGAAAAGGTCAGGTTTACATTTGTGTTTATATTTATTGTGAAAAATGAATAGGCTGATAATGCTCTCTTGATGATACTTTCCTTCATATTATATGACATTCATAAAATGGATGAATATATATGTGTCTGAAATTATGTGTCTGAAAGTTACTTATGAATATAACACTGGCAAAACATAAAAGAGTTGAAAAGAACAAGCCGCAGAACATGTTTGTAAAGGAGTTCTAGTGCAGTAAGATAGAGGAATTTAGTAGAAGTGTTCCAGAGGGATCTGCCAAGTTCCCTTAGTGGAGCAGTAATAATCCTACCTCCAGGGGAGCACAGTTTACCTTGTGGAGAGTGGTCAGGTGAGAGCATTGCTCTCCAGGCAGGTAGGTGTAARTTGCATTGCAGTAGGGTGAGATGAAGTACACCACTGGCATCAGGACTTCATTATAAAGTGTTAAGCAAGTGGGCAAATACTGCAACAAATTATGAGCAAACCAGAAGTGACTTGGAAATGGCACACGCTCCTCAGCCCAGGTGAAGGGAGCAATTATACTTTTTTTACAGTTTTGTATCTCAGAATATATACGTTACCAATGCAAGAGCTCCGCAGTAGTCATGGCCAAAGAAGAGAAAATACTGTGCCTGAAGTTTGTGTGGACACAGGACAGAAAATGAATTTTTCTAAGAGGTAACAAAATTCACACTGAAAACCCAAAGGAAGGATAATATCTGATTACATTTGAAAACTGCTGACCGTGATGTTTGTTGAGAGTGCAGCCTACAACAGCAAGGCGACGTCACAACAAATGTTCCCTGGAGTGCTGAATTTCTTCTTTGCTGTCTACAGTTGGTGTGAGGAACATGCTGAAAAGCAAGCAGTGAAGAGCTGCTAAAGCTGTCTTTGGCTGGAATGCCTGGATGTTTAACTTATGCATATTTTTTAAAGTGTGTCAAAATACATCAAAATACGAAGCACAGCAGTACAGCTCAGCCATATGTGAGTGGTCATGAAACTGGAAAAATGGACGCTCTGTCGTGTCCTTTGCAATGGGAGTGTTACTCGGCTGCTTTTGTTGTCAGCCCTACCAGCTCATATACTCTTGCTGCAGGGAGTCACTTGTGTTCTCTAGTTTCAGACATGCTGGGTAAAATCCTGCCCTGCTAAAAGCAACAGGAGTTTAACTATTGATTTCAGTGGCTTTCTCTAAATTGGTTGACCAAGGAGTGCTTCTATGTGCCGGGTGGAGCTGTTTGTGCTGGCTGCATGCTGACCCTTTTTCCCAACGAGGGAAAGCCAAGAGTGCTACCAGCCCCTCCTTTCTTAGCCTTACTTCTTCAGAAATAAATTCTACATGTGGAGCCACTGCATTCCTTGGCCCGGTCTCTGATTTTCTGCTTCTAAGATGTGATTGAGGGAGTTAAACTTTTGCCATGGCATTAAATCCTCTAAGAGCAGTCTTGTGTCTGTCTGYCTCCAGACACCTGCAATGCACACATGTACTTGTCTGATTCTGTATTTGCTATGCAATTTCCTAATCTCTTTTTAATTCACATAGAGAAAATAACAGAGTTTGCTACAAGAAGAAAGCCCTCAAACTTTCCTCCTAGGAAAAGGATGTGAAAAACTGAAACCAAATATTTTAGGTTTTCTTCCATTTACTGACATGACAACCTCACCTCTGAGATGCTACATTGCCACGTCTTTTAAATCTGGGTCAATGAGCACCTTCTTTGGTCAGAGACCTGACAACTCACTGGATACTCCTTCAGCAGAAAGATCTATGCTGTAAGTAAAAGCAAGAGTAGACCAGAATAGAAAGAATGATGGATAGTTGGAGGAGATTTTCAGACTTACAAGCCTGAAGGGGAAATGAGAAAAGTCAAAACAGCATTTGTGAAATGATGTAAAGACAGTGATGTAAACAAGTTTTTCACATATTTTACAAGGTGCAGGACTATGAAAAAATGCAGAACTATATTGTAGCGATAATGGTTTGGCCCAGCAGAGGCAGCCCAGTATAGGTTTTTAGTTTTCCAGGTTAAGTGGCCTAGAAAAATTAGGCCTAGAAAAGCTTTGGAATCAGGAAAAGGAAAGGTCACATATTATGAGAGGACTGAGAAAGCATGCATGCCTAGATCCACCTGGAAAAGATTGAAAATGCTGTCCCTGACATATACAGATATGTACTAAATGTATTTTCAAAAAGGACAGAGGCAGTTAAGCAGTATTGTGTTAAGGCAAGAGTTGTAGAAGATTCTAAACGTTTTCTTCTTAGTGTGAATAAATCATTTTGGTACATTATATTGCATGATGATCATTATTTATTTTTATTGTTTCCACTCAGAAAAGCTAAATGTATTGGAACAGATTCCTCCTGCTGTGTTTGGCTCCTTTGAATTGTTGGACAGGTCTGAAAAGAAACTGGAAGCTGGCTGCTGTTGCCCATTCAAGATTTCCCCTGAGGTGAGAAGAAAGGAAAATCTTGGAAAAAACAACACAGTTGCTCTTACATTTCCATGTCAGCTTAGCAATGATGTTAGAAGTAGCAAAAGACTTGCCTGCTCTCACTCACACCGTGATGAGGGCCCCCATATCTTAAGAGCTGAGGAGTCTGCTCTTAAGGAGTCAGCTGGGACCCCAGTAGATTTCCTTACTCAGGCATTATCCTATGAGGACCAGATGTCATATTACGTGCAAAATGTTAGGACTAAAAGATTAAATTAGGATGTACAAACCAATAGGGAAAATTATATGTTAATGATTTCAACCCTGACCCTAAGCTTACTTGATTTTACTTTCATAAATATATTTGTGAACTCAAATATTGCACATGCGTTTAGAATAAGGAGTCTTATATCAAGTTGATCTGCACTGCATAAGAACTAAGAAAAAATTAAAACATAAAATGAAATGCATCAGTGCCACAGTTGTGGCAGTCACTATACATGTCCTTTTAAAAATGTCTTTGCAGATTTTAAAGCAATGATATCAGACTATGGATAGAAATGGCATTAAATATGGATGAGCAACAAAAAATGAAACCTGAATCAACTCCCCAGATATCTCATCTACCTCTTACTTGCACATCTGTTTTCCTTTGGATAAGGCAAAAAAAATTCTTACCATATCACATTGCAGCCCTTTAATAATGGAATTAATTCTTTTAAAGAAGATATTAATTTGAATGTATTTTTTATGTCAACCTAACAACCAATCTTCAAAAAGTTGGACAAAAATACTTTTCCTGAAAGACAGATGGATAGAATTCGTATATAATGCTCGGCTTCTTCATGAAAAAAAAGCTAGTATATAGTATAACAGTGCCTCCAGTATAAGATTACTTTACCTTGAATGTAATAGAAAGGGCCTAATTTAATACTCCTGTTGCATTCAAGGACCAAATGTCTAATGAACAACCATAAATGTAAGAGCTGCTTTGGGCCCAAGAATATGATTGGTTTCCATTCTTCTTGGTTTAAATACTTAGCAAAACTGTGTGATAATTGCCTGGGAGTTGTGCCTATAGGTCAACATACCTTATTTGAGACAGCCTTAATATTAAAACTTTTTAAGGATTTGGTGGTTTTATTTTTGCTTTTCAAATAGTAAATATGTGTAAAAAGGGATCCATCTATTCTATTAACTATTTCTAAATAGAAAATAATATGGCAGAAGTAAAGGATGGTCATCCATCATGGACAATAAAACTTTGAATCCAGGTGTTGTCAAATTGTCATAGTGTTTGGGAAAATTTTTATCTGCAACTATAGCAGAAACGTAAATATTGAGAAGATGATAGGCAAAGTTATGAGTAGCTTTTCCTTCTCTGCATTTCTAACATACTTTTTACAGAAGTGCTTGGCTATTATGAGCAGGCCAAGAGGTGAGCTCTATTCTGTGTCATGGCAAGAGGAATTTTGCAGCATTTAAATCTAATTTTTAATAAAACATTTGCTGGGAATGGCAAGCCATCTCCCTCTGGAGAAAATATAAATGCTTTTGTTTGGTTTGGATTTCCAGTGCTCTGATTTTCTTTCACAAACTACTAATTAGGCTTTCACAGCTCCAGAAGGCTAGAGTTTCACTTCAGTGTGACCTCAGAGGGTGCTTTGTAAGTCACTGTCTAGGAAATCATGCAATACAAGCTTATTCTTAATATGTTACATCAAATGATGATATCCCACTCATTTTAATTTCAAATTTAGTCAAAAAAAAAAAAAAAAAGGTAAAAAAACCACCAACCTGTACCCCATTCTGGATGACCATTTCATTAATAATTTGAACCAGAGGTTCTCCCTCAAAATTATTGTTTTGAATCAAAGGAAGGAGAACATTCAAGAAATAAATTATATTATTTTTGCCACTGTTTATCAGGCAGATGGAAAATGTGACTGCTCAGTGGCATGCCACTTCAGTTACTGGACCACACAAGGCCTTTCAAGGCTTGAGCTGCATGATTACCAATACCTTATAAAGCTTAATATTATATGTCTCCTTTGATAATCAGTACTCAGTTAAAAACATGTGCCAGTCTGGTAAAAAATGAATAAAGCTGACGCAAAACCTATTTCAAGTGGGTATATCCGATACGAAATGTCACATTTTACTGGTTGACACACATTTATCACTTCATTTCACAGTACAGTAAACAACTCATAAGTCACTGGCTAATTTGATTGACAGTAGCCTTGGGAATTCTTTAGCAATCATGTAGTATACTGCACTAAATCAGACTTTTAGGGTAATTGACTTCAACAACATGAAAAATAAAATTCCTATAGTCTGCTTAACACAAAGGGAAAGGGGGAAATAAAAAATGCGAGAACAATAAATTATAAAAATTTCTCATTTGAGTAAGTAACAGCTTTAATAGCTTTCTCTAAGTACTGAGTGCACTCAATTGAACATCTGCTTTCCAGCTGTGTATATTGATATATTACAAGGGTTTTATTCTCTTCTACTTTAAATATATCCATAAGTTTTTCAGAGCTCCACTACCTGACTTTCTGACAATGCCTTGATTGTGAAAGATATAAAAATGTCAAAAATTCTGTAGGCCATTTTATGCCCAGGATATTATTTTTCAATTGAATCCAAAGACAGATGTCTATGAACAATTAAACCATTCTCCAATCACACCTTGTTCCAGCTGGGATCATAGAATTAAAAGGAAATAAGCCATCATGATTCACTTATTGCCAGAGTACCTAGTGTTTCCTGTACTGCTGATAGCTTCTTATTAAACAATTCTGTCGATGGAAAATGAATATTGTCCGCTGCTTGAACTTCTAAAGTTAGTTCTTTGATATTAAATTTGATTTTCTTCTCTTATAATGATTCATACACTTAGTGACTGGCTTCAGAAATTCCCATTAGATGGAGATTATGTTATCTAAAGCTTACTAAATCCCACATCAGGTCTCACGGAGTTTAGCTGTAAAGTAGAACACTGAAAAGATCTGTAGTGAAAAGAGGAACTTGCTAATAAAAAAATGTAGCCYGGTGTCTCTTCTGTTAAAGGAGATGTGGAAAATGTTTGCTTCTTTCCCACCACCTTAATATGAAGTTACCTTTTTCAACTCCCTTTACCACTGTTTCTTGCTTGGCAACCACACAGCTTAGAGTTGTCTTTAACAAGGGGCCATATAACATGTGCATATGAACCAAAATATCATCAGTATGTTTATCCTTTAGTGATTCACAACAGCTATACTCCCATTCATGTGGGGAACATTTAATTTCCAGACTGTGCCCAGAAAGGTTGTTAATAAAATATTTCTGCACTTTGTAGATAGAGGGTTTGCGATCTTGGGTTATATATTCTGAAAGAAATACACACTCTTACCATTTTCCCTAGACACAATAGAGCAGACACAAGCAGCCTTTGTTTCAAAAAGCTAATATAAAATTGAAGGAGAAAACTACTGATTGATTTCTTTAATTTTATTAAATGGCACCAAAGAAACAAGATTGCATCTTTCAGAAACACTAGCGATTAAGAGGACACATTAAAGTGAGCAAGTTAAATCTATCTTAGTCTTGATAAGTTTTTGCAAAAGATTGACACATATTAAACTTCTGACTATGGAAATTGCAATCTAGGGAGAAGTCGTTTCCCTTAAAATGTTGAGATTCTCAAAAGATCAAAGGAGACGATTGAAAGATACATCCAAAAGGCAGAAAGTTGGCACAACTGCGTTTCTGTACCATTGCAAGCGTGTATTAGGTGCACTGGTTTACATTACACACTTCTTGCATATGTCTATGCACACTTAACTTGAAAAAAATACAAGGTCAGCTTCTGCTCACAAACCCCAGCCAAGCAAATCCTTTAAGAATGTGCTTAAATTCAGCAGAGGAGTAATACCATCAACATCAATGAAACTCCACATATGTTTAAGTGCTTTAAATGTTCACAGGTTCAGGGTAGTTTTATTTAGGATTTATTCTGTTGTAGCAGTGAACACATGACTTTTACTTTCTTTCCCATCTGCCCACTGTTTAAAGCAAAGAAAAGATTTGCAGGGACAGGTAACTATCTTTTTTTAGAACAACTGATGTGTAGAACAAAGGACTGTACCAGCCTTGCTTCAGGCTTGAAACAGAAACAGCAAACTTTGCATGGGTATAAGTTTACACAACAGCAGTTATCCCTTGTGTCCACACCACAGACACCCACCCCCCCACCCCTTTTTATTGTATTTTATCTAACAATACTGGGACACACAGRCTCAGGTATGCTTAAAAATCAAGAATAATGTAAGCATATTAATTGACTACATTTATGAGAAAAAGGTGGTATATGTCTGTCTGGCAGACAGAGGTGCTGAAGTAGCACTTCAAGGAAAATTAGATTCATATACAATTACTATCATCTTTTCTATAGAGTTTATTAGAGGAGTTAACATTTTTTTTTAAACCTGAAACAGACATACTCCAATTTCAAAAAGGAAAAATCCTAACTTTCTTTGTAGTTACAAAAGTTGCAAACTTTCTTTTTACCACTGAATTAAAGATAAGATTTTGAAGGAAGAAAACACTGGAACCAAATCTTCTAATTCTTTCTGACCACCTGGATCCAGCTAGGAGCACACCATTTAACATTCACAATGCTGATTGATAAAAACCTCTCAAACTCAAATGAGAGGACATTAGAAAGATATTAAATATTTCCATCCAGAGGTCCTTGCATTTATCATGGGATGTGTGTGTGTGGAACTGAGATACAGAAAATTAAAGCAAAGGATCCACATTTACACAACATATAAATGGCAGAAAAGGGAATTGCAAAATTACGGAGATTTTAATTTTTTGATTTTTTTTAGAGATGTTAAACCTCAGACCCTGCTTCAGCTCCAGTAGTTCACCTGCTTGAGAAATTATAACTGGATATCCAGCTGATTAAAATTTGTTTTCTGCTGATATAGCACACCTAATATCTTCTGCTAAAAGTGGGATAAATCTTATTGACTGATGTAGAAAAGTATATTTCTTTAAGCAATTTTTTATTCTTTTCTCCAGACCCTTTAGGCATGGTGAAGTGTCACACCATATTTGTTGTTTTCTCTTTAATCCATTGCATTGTCTTTCAGKTTTTTTTTTATTTATCATGAAAAATAAAATSTGAGATATGCTTAAAAATCAAGTCCTTTATAAGACTTTCAAATGTTAATAATTTGTGCATAGTAATGGATCTTGTTCCAAAGATATGCAAATTGCATTATTTGTATTTTACAAAGTCTAACTTGAGGCATATGGATGGAATATGTATGTTTGAGCTCTAAGTTGCCCTAAGCTTCCTCTGCAGTGGATTTTTTTCAGTGGAGCAAGAGAAATTTCCCCATAGGTTCACTGAGAGCTTAGATATACTCACTCTCCCCCTGGAACTACCTAAGTCCCTGCCCAGGTTGTAACACCATATTAAGGTGGTGAACTTAGAGTCTTCGCAAAAGTGCCTATACAAAGCAGAAGCTTTGTGTCTTATTTTACATATTCTATATTTGCAATGTATTTAATGAATCTTAAACAACTAATAGCAAGTAAAATCATTTCTCCTCCCTCAGGATTAAAATGCACAGAGTCTTCAAAATTAGCATCACTAAATTATATTGTGGATCAGAATGAACAAGAACTGACAAGTAATCATAATTGTTATTCACTTGGATTATTGATAAACTGAAATTATTTGAAGAAAATAGGTACACTTTTATGTGACTGAAAAGAGAGAGAGTCTAATAAATTGTTTCTAGTTTAATATCTGAAATCAGAATGGTGACAGCGTAATTAGCATTCAAAGGGATACTGAGGTAAAAAAGCTTTGCTGCAGGAGTGAATGTTTACAGTGTGAAAGATTTACACTTACATCTAGGAAAGTCACAGCACATTGGATGAGCTCCAGCAGGTAAGAAACCATTGTGTAGGAAAGGCAAGTAATTGTATGTCACAGGATCAAAGGAGTGCTGGAAATGCTAGAGGAAATTACTACACGAGTTTAGAAGAAAGGTTTTCTCCCTCATGCAAAGCGTGCACTGGCTGTCGTACGGGGCCAGTGAAAGACGACCGCATGTCATAAGGCAGAACACAAGTAAAAACGTCAGGAGGCTATCGCCATAGCGATTAGGGAAGCAGGTTGTGGCATACAGATCACACTGTGYTTTGGCGTATGAGGGAGACTTACAACGTGAGGTTTCAAACCAGGGACCAAGGGAAATTCCCACAAGAGRTGAGGACTAAAGAAAGATTAATTTATTTTGCGTAGTGGTAGGTTGGGTTTTGTTTTGGCAAGTAGTTCCGGGTTTGGACCTAAGCATCAAAGCAGCTTTTTGTAAAGGGTGTAGAAGGATGTAGTTTACTCTCCTGCTGATTTTTTGCAAATAAAATTACATTTGTTTAAGATACCTCTGTTTCGTGGTCCATTGCTTCAAAAGTCATACCATGAAGAGAGTTTTTTAAAAAATATTAAATAAAAGTGTTAGATGAAACTAACTCTTTTCTACTCTGAGATAGTTCAAATGTTGATTAAACTGCCTTCAACCTGCCCTCAGGTGTTAAATTTAGGGTCTTCAGTAAAAGCCAAATGACAAACTCTTCCTGCCTCCAAAGGTAGGAGTGAGTTTGTCACGATATTTATCAAGGTAACAAAAGTCAGGCAAGCAGGACCTTGAATAAAAATCAAATACTGACTTCAGGATTTGGAGTTTTGAAAGTTCTCTCTTGGTTTCCCTTGAAATTAACGATGGTAATAGAATTGATTTCGATGAGAATGTAGTGAGCTTATCCAAGAGCAAATCTGCAAATCCTACTCTATGAACACCTAATCCTGAGAGATTAAGTTACAAAAAGCATTTGTAGGATTCTTTWTTCAGCTTTCTTCCCGTGGAGCCATAACCTAATGAAACAAACAAGCATTTTGCAAGGATGAACTTGTGAAAGGAAAAATAGTCTCATTTTCTGTTCTGAAAATTAGTCACATACTCTAAATCTGTGTTTTACATAATAATTGTGTGTGTTAATACACAACTAGTACATGGTCAGTGTTTGTGTGTGGGGGGATGTAAAGTAATATGCACACACTCACTGGAATAGAAGATGCTAATCATCCACTTTAATTAACTCCTGTTGTTTTTAGGGGAATTGCAGATAACAACTCAAAACAAAAGATTATGTCTGTGAACTCATTTATTTGCTTCAAAATATGAAGATTAATTACTACCCAGCTCATATTCCTCAATGAATTTAATTCATGATCACAAAAGTCAATGGCATAGTAATCATATGTAATTTAAAATACATTTGGAAACTAATGTTGACCCATGCCTCCACTTATCACAATGTGTAGGGTATTCAGATGAGAAACCTGGAACTAAGCAGCCTTGGAGTTGTTTTGGAGTGTGCCAAACCGTGAGGACATAATGCCATGTGCTGGCTCTTGCCCTCAGGGCCGAAAGACGGGCACCAATTTGTTTTATCTATTGATATAGATTATATTTCCTTCCAGAGCTTTTACATCCCTTAATGAATTTTCAGTGACTGCAGAACTTCTCCTTATTCAAGACATTTTTGCATAAATGGCATCTGTAACTCCCCTGCTAAAATCTGTTATGGTTTGAGAGTGAGAAGTCTGAAGAATATAATTGATCCTGCTGTCTCTGCAAATGACACACACTGCTTCACTGAAGTTGCTTAGTACTTGTTGCCTTTATTAGAACTTTTTCTTTTTCTTTTTTTTTTTTTTTTTAATAAGCATTCCTGATTATGAAGTCAAAATATTGTAAATGCAAGGACAGAATAAAGTTTGTCTCCAGTCACCCTTTATCTCAAATAAGGTTTCTAAACTAAAAAGAAGCATTGTCTGGTTTGGTAAAGGTATCATGCTTAGATTTACTACTTCATCTACCTTGTAATGTTTGTCTTTACACTTTTATTAAACTTTTTTTTCAATTTCTACTTCTAACTTTCATTTGCTTTCTGTTTTTTTAATGTGCACGTTCATATCTAAAAAAGATACTCTGAAGAAAAGCCTCTGAAACCTCATGGAATAACACTAACACAAATAGAAGATTTTAATGTACTAGGGGATAACAATATAAATCTGCCTTCTTCCTTTCCTTTAAGAAAACAAACTACCCTGTTATTCAACATTTATTAGATAGCACTTATTCTTCGTTTTTTAGTTAAACAAAGTAAGTACATTCTAGTTACATCACACTGGAAAAGGATTTTATTGTTACTTATAAATTTCTGACAAATTGTGAGACATGTCCATTAACCATAGAGGTTTCTGCAGACAACCATACTTTTTCATTTGCTGGAAATGAGAAGTGAATCTTTTGCCTGTATCACTTTCTTGTTTACTTGGTTTTCGTTATATCTGGTTCTTTAACCTAGTGATAATGATCTGTTTCTATTAAGTTCTTGTTTCCTGAGCAATCAACACAAAAAATGGGACTAACAGGAGGAATCCAAGGTAAAAAAGGAACTTGAATATGAGTAGCTAAATTTGCTCTCCATTATTCATGTAGCTAAGGAAATATGAAAAAAGAGGCGTAAAATGGGAAACAAAGAAATGCAATGCTAAACAGCATTTTCTATGTACTCCTATTAATTGAAAGTAGACGTCTACCACCAGTATAACCTATCTTTACTTTTATATGAAAGGAAGAAGTATAAAAGAAGCAGTAGAAATTACAAGGAAAGTGTAGTCCGGGCTTGTTGTCAGAAAATTCTAGTGCTTGCAGGATCATAGGSAAAGGAGCTGTGCTATATAATTACCCCAGAGCAGTTGATAAAGAATTTGAGGGGAAAAAACTTTCAATCATCTCCCTCATTTTCACTCATTGAAGTTTTAAAATAGGAAGTTCCTACTCTTTGTCCTGTGATTTTTCAAAGCAAGTAGAATTCAATATACCAGAAATCACAGTGGAAAACACATTCTCTCAAAGTTTTCAGCTATTTATAGAGTCAACAGATTTGGATAATGCATAGAAACATTCTTTATCATTTTAATAGCTTAAATGTCCAAATGGTTCATCTGCTTACCTTGTAAAGTCTCTTTTCCCTTGGCAAACTTTTTCAGCACAGCTACAGCACAGATAAATAAGCATAATGAACACAGAAGGGTTAATTTGGAGCAAATGAACATATTTTGGTTTGAGACTCACAGTGCAAAATTAAAAATGGTTTTAATTTCTGTCCCAGTTATAGCATAATCCTAGATAAGCTAGGACTAGATTTCTCATGCTTGCATTTTCTTTTTCTTTTTTTTTTTTTTTTTTTCAATTTACAGGATGTTTGTTTACAAATACCAGCCATTGGAGCCATTCTTTATGTTTCTAACTGTGATTTCACCTCTCTGTTCACACATACAAGACTATAAAACAAGTCCTCTATAAACAGGAGTAATTGATGCTAAAGTGGTTATATAATATTATCACCAGTTCAGTCTCTAAATCTTATCGGTCCTTGAATGCCCTTCGTAACATATTTTAGAGCCAATAAGACATTCCATTTGAAATCTTATTATGCTTTAAAATTAGAGAAGAACCACATAAACTTTTCCCCTTTACCCTAGTTCTCAACTAAAGGCACAGAGTAAATTACGTATGATTTCTTTATCTTTTTCCCTATGAAGTGCCAAAAAAGTGTTTAAAACTTTTTGAACTCTTGTGAACACCTCCGTAGCCCTTACCCAATTCACTTCAAATATGGTCAAAAAACGTGCAACAGTATTAGCTGTGACCTGCCAAGTTTGAGGTCAACATTCCTTTACTTGCAATCTGAACTCCAAAATAAAATTCACTTAAGCAGTGTTATGTTGCTTTACAAAGTATTCTCATCTGCCCCTGTTGTGTAATGTGTTATACCTGTGCTTCATGTATATTTTGAAAGACAGCTGTGGCAACACATGAACCGTATCTGATATCTTTAGATCTACCTACCTCTTGTTTTCTTCTATGTAAACACCTTTCTACCTCTTCTGAGATCATAATTTTCATATTTGACATGCACAATATCACCTCCTGCTTTGTGTAATTACATGGTAGAGTTCCTGAAAACCTTGTCCCTCTTATTAAAGCCTACAATATCTTCCAGCCATCGTTTTGCTAAGTGTTCTCTGCCTGTGGATTCTTGATGACATAATTCAGATCTGCTTGCAAGACCCTTACCTTATGCCAATTACATTCTAATTGCATGACTTTATGGTTTCTTGGGAAGGGAGAAGGAAAGCACTTCATATTATATTTTTTAATAGTTTGGGGGAGAGGTGACATGCATAAGATATAAGCATTACATGTTAARATTGTGTGGACATTTTCTTTAAATAAAACGTGACAGCGCAAAATCAATGTGTCCTATGCATAATAGATACACAGTGACTCTGTGTTAAGGGTTTTTTAAAGTGTTTTATTAATTTAAGTGGTTTATTACCTTTTGTCAGGATCTAGGTTTGGGAAACTGTTACTGCAATTAAAAACGTGATTATATTTTGTTTTATTTTCACCTTATTTTAGGCCATTGATTTTATAAAAGACAAGGTTTAAAAGTAACTTCATGGTCAGCAAGGAAATACTGAGAACACAATTCATAAAGGTAGTTGACTAGAAGGCAAAGACAAATCCTAATCTTGGAAGAGGAACAAAAAGATTTAGTCTGCAAATAGGGTGATAACCGTTAACAATAAAGGTTGTAAGCGTAATAAATCTTCAGAGCAGCTTTCTTAAGAGCATGGTAGGCTGTTGATCATCTGAAGTTTTTATATTGTTATTAGGGGTGCTTATAATTACCTTCAGTTTACAGTTGGAACAAGCTGAAATAGAGCTATGCTGACTTTGCAAACAGTGGTAGGAACAAGGTTCATGCCTTCAAACATTTTCCCCGTTTATTAACAATCCTTACCTTTGCTCTGAATYGACCAAATATACAAATGTAACAATATATAGAAATCACAGAAGAAACAGAAGAAAAAAACATCTAAGCTTTTTAAAAGAATCTGCAGCATTGTACATCTACGCTTATGATCATAACTTCTACTCTTTATGCTTCTCAGTGCGTAAGACAAGGCCCTGTTTATAATTTTAAGTGGTTGGATAGGAACACAGTTGCCTCGTTGCTGTCTTTAAAGATGTCCAAAATAGTAAAAATAACTTTTTTTTATTGCATATTTATTTTCCCAGTTGCTAAAATTCATCATCTTTAAAAAGTGTATTAGAAATTGTCAAAAAAACAGCCCTATACTGCCTTTAAAAATGGTTCAAGTGAGTTGTCTCCCTGGTTCATGAAGGAGAAGAATCTTCATCTCTCATTATTATGAAGGCAAAGTCAATGTCTTCATTTCAGAATGCATAACTTGAAAAGTTTCTTTAATTAATGCTTTAAGGACAGTTGGGTAAACCAATACCTAGWCTATCTAGTTAAGATATAGAAATAGTATTAATAAGAAAATACCTGTAACAAATATCCCAGAAGTTAGACCATGATAAGCATTGAGCTGTCTATTCCTATTGCTCATTTTCTTAGAGGTCTTTGAGAAGGGTTGAATTAAGGTTTCTAGATTAAGTGTGAAACATATGAGATTAAGTCTTTTTCAGTGAGTTTTCTGAGCAAGTGCACAACACCAGGTAGAAAYAGTAAAAAAGACTAGTATAAAGAATGTATACTGAATTTCAATTCAAATTCTGCTTATACTAAAAGAGACCCAAATAACCAGGTGTGTATATGTATATGTGCATACACGCACATATACGTCACATTTCAAACCTAACATGAGATGATAGGAAAAATTTTAGGCAAATTTGTGAGTTTTTTTAAAAGTCAAAAGGCTTTATTCATAAGGGAAGCAAAATCAATTAAACAACCCAACAAATCAAACACCTCCGCCTTCTTCCCCCCGCAATTACATATATTAAGTGCAGTATATTCTCAATGTTGCTAGGCAAAAGCTTTTTTGCTGGTGTATACTTCCAGCTCACGTGACCTAAGCTCTTATTGACGTTATAGAAACTTTTCTTCACTTTTAAATGTTACAGAAAGTCATCTGGATATGTAGGTCTCTTAAAATCTCCATATTAATATTCTTCCTCCTTTCTCAGAGAATATACACGGCATATTCCTCATATAATTTCCTGAGTTTCAGTGGATCTATGCCTAGGGTGAAAGTGGCCTGAAAGCTTTCCACTTGTAAGCACAATTCATGGAGCAGCTGAAGAGACAATCAAATTGAAAGTGATAACCTCTAGGTGAAATCCTATCTCCTTAGAGTGTTTTGTCTCTCATCCCAGAAGAATCAGGATTTTGTTTTCTATTTCTAGTTTTTCTAGGATGGAAAAATGAGGAAGAATATTTTGAACAGTATAGAAAAAGGCTGAGTGCTAGAAATCTTATTCATAAAATTGAATTCCATAACTGTACAGCTTAGATGTTCTATAAACCTTTCAATCTTACCAATTCTTCTGGAGAACTTAGGCACCATAAAATAAATTTTTTTATATTTTTTTTACTTTTATTGCCCTCACCTCACCAACCGAAAAAGTAAAATAATTCTATATTTGAAATCAGAGACAGGAAAATTACTCAAGAAAGCCTGATTTAGAAGTCTGTCTTCTTGAAATAAAATTGAATTTTGGCATTGAAAGGGTTAAAAAGATTGATTTCCATAAAAGGAATTTGCTATATCAAATTTGTTTTTGTTTCAGTGTTAAGAATGATCTTTTTATTTGCTCTTTTAAATAACTTAGGGAATTGTTTTTAATTTTATCATTTGTTCTGTATCTCTTTTAAAATTCAAGTTTGGAAATCATATTTAGAAGTCCTATAATATTTGACATTAGTTTAAAAGGAATGGTCAAAATACATATTTAAAGATCCAAACGTGGCAATCAATGACTTTCAGATTATAAAAAAGCCCTGGCTAATGACATGTTTGTGCCGTAGCAGAATTTTTTTCAGAAAGCTATAAAGTCCTGCTTCTCAGAATCCTTAAGGTGGGAAGGGACATCTAGTCTAACCCTCCTGCTCAAGCAGGTTGCCTTGGACCATGTCCAGTCATGTTTCGAATATCTCCAAGGATGGAGATTCCATAGCCTCACTGGGGAACACTTTCCAGTGTTTGACCACCTTCATAGTAAGAAAGTGTTTTCATATGTTCAGATGGAATTTCCTGTTTTTTAATTTGTATGCATCGCCGCTTGTCCTGCCAGTGGGCACCAATATTTGCTCCTATCAGGACTTTATGCATATTGACCAGATCCTCCTGAGCCTTTTCTTTTCCAGGCTTAACCATGCTCGTTCTCATAGCCTTTCCTCATACAAAAGATGCTCTGATCCCTTAATCATCTTTGTGGCCCTTTGCTGGAGTCTTTCCATTACATCCCTGTCTCTCTTGTACCGGGGAGCTCAGAACTGGACTCTGCGCTCCAGACGTGTCTCACAAGGGATGAGTAGAGGGGAAAGATCACCTTGTTGACCTGCTGGCAATGCTTTTCTTGATGTCATCCAGGATGCTGTTTGCCTTCTTTGCTGTGAGGGTGCATTACTGGCTCATTTTCCACTTGTGACCACCAGAACCCCAAGGTCCTTCTCTGCCAAGCTGCTTTCCAAGATTCTTTCCCCCTCTGCCTGGGGTTAACCCTCCCCAGGGGCAGGACTTCACATTTCCCATTGTTGAGCTTTATGAGACTCCTTCCAGCCCATTTCTCTAGCCTGCCCAGGTCTCTCTGACTGGCAGCACAACCCTCTGGTGTATCAGCAACTCCCATCCATTTTGTAACATCTGCAAACTCGCTGAGCGTGCACTTTGTCCCTTGTCCAAGTCATTAATAAAGTTGATAACCAGAACTGGCCCTAGTACAGAGCCCTGTGATACACCACAAGTGACTGACCTCCAACTGGCTTTTGTGTCATTGTTTTTCAGTTTTTGCTTCTGATAAAACACTGAGAAACATTATAGTTGCTGTATATTAGATGTGGCATTGTTTTCTTCACATTAATAAAAACTTTGGCCCTTTATGAACCTAGAGCACAAATGAAATGTCTTATTTAATAATATTTGAAATTTTTCCTTCCTTTTGAATTTGGCTAATGCCTTTCAGTATTTTTTTTTTATTCAAGTCCTTCTTATCAAACTGATTCCCAAAGATTTGTGTAACCCTCTCGAAGTATAATAATTACCTGAAGTGCCAAGGAGTTAGGTACAATGGGAAAGAGTGCGGTGTAGGTGCCTGAATCCACTTAACAGCCATGAAAATAGACAGCAGCTGATTATTTCAAAATATCAGTGATGCTTAAATAGCATAGGAATAAAGAATTGGCCAATAGTTGCAAATGGGTATGTCCATATGATCAAAAGCTATCCCTAAACAGCAGCTGAGTACCTGTGCCTACCATTTATGTATACAGTTCTGTTATCCTCTATTCTAAAGTAGTGATGATAGCATTTCCTACCATAAGCGCTAAGAAGCAAAATACATACAATAATGTGATATCACATTAAAATATATACTACCTAGGTACATAAGCTTTTATTGTGAGAAAAATAAATTATATTTACAATTTTTCATAACATATTAAGAACAAACAAAAAGTTTCTGACGCTCTAGTTATTTATGGGATTTTGTCTCTACCATGAGTTATATAAAAATTATGTATCTAGTTTAAAAGTTCATCATGTAGAAATCCCTATATCTCTAGTCAATGAAGAAAGACAGTCACCTTCAGAAAATAGTTTATTCTTCCTAGCATCTTAAAGACCAATCTTAATTGAGCAAAAGTGAATAATACAGGCAAGAAGAATCTATATTAAATATACAGATAAAGTTAACAGATTATAGTAAATTCACGTTCATTCTTAATTAGGGTTATTGCTTATAATTTCATTTTGAATCTTGTTTCAGCAATAAAAGTTCATGAAGCCAAACACTATACATATATATATATATTTCTTTATATGTATTTATACATATATTTATTTCTTCAGCCAGTTACCTGACCTGAACTGAGTGAAGTTGTTCAACTTTATTACAGTTCAAAGTATGAACTCTCATTACTTTAAATTTTTCCTTTTTTTATCACTGGGTACTCATTATTTATCATCATATYTTAAGGTCCAGAACAGGGGATATTTTAACTTCTCATGATGTGGGACAAAAATATTGGTTCAGCTGAAATAGGTACTGTTATTCTTCAGGTTCTAATTTCATTATCAATCACTGTGTTTTCTGACATACCTTATTCTTAACGGATGCTTGAAAGTGAGTGGCTGGGGATTCTTATTTTCTTTTTTCTTTGCTATGCTTGTTCTCTTATACTGAAGAAAGACTTCAGTCTAGAGTGGGTCTGTATCATACCAGTTGTTAAATGTGCCAAATTAAAGACCTTTCTTGTCTAGCTAAGATCGCTGCATGATTGGAGGCAAGAAGGGAAACTCAAAGGAAAATGAAAATTGTTCTTAAAATAAGATCCTGGGGCCATGTGGTTAGCTGCTTGATGGCTACTGAAGTTACCTTTAAAGTGAGTTTTAAGTGGTAGATATCTTGCAAGTAAAGAAAAAAAATTACTCTAATGAGGATATACAGAGGAGAAAGAATTGATTCCATTAATTAAGGAAATTTTCCTAACCAGAAAGGACTGCTTAGAAGAAAATATAATGATTGTGGAATAAGGGCATAAGACTAAAATTATTGAGAAATTGTCGGTAGCATGATAAAAGTCAGAAGGAAGGAAGGAAGAAGAGGCATAACTGAAAATTAGAAGAAGCCACTTCCAGTTCATGTGATGAATGAAGGTGAATTACTGGTGGAATCTACAGAATGGATAATTCCTTAAAAAAAAGATGTCCAGAGTTTGAAGTGGAAGGGAACAGTATCTATGTACTAGGAAAACCCAATCAAGACAGCAATGAGAATAAGTAATGGCAAGGGCTTGAATTAGAT
>JASVER010000001.1:11707302-11932520 GCA_030449065.1 Oceanodroma leucorhoa
TGAGAATAAGTAATGGCAAGGGCTTGAATTAGATGCTTTACAGCATAGGCCTGTGGCTGGATTAGAGATAACTCTAATACAGATTTGCTGCATGATGTTACCTATGCAGTAGGTCTGCAAAATGGACAGAATGATATTCAAATCTTGCCAAACACTCAAATTAATGTATTAATGATTTATGGGKTTTTTTTATGATAATGAAGTATGACAAAGCTATCAGAAAGCTCTAGGTCTGTAGTGACACAGGATGGAGAAAATCYAGTGTTTAAGGTCCTCAGATTCACACTATCAGGTGTGATCATCTAGGATTAGGACCATGTCTTCTGGCTGTCTGGAGAATTTTTAAAAGTATTCTTTAGTCTTTGTTTGATTCTCCTTATTCATTAGACAGTGTTTCTTTTAAATTACATATTTAAAGCTGTGGGGGAGGAATGTTGGGTTTGCAGTTACCTTTGAATTTCGGGTGTCCTGATGTGTACTTTCTGTATGCCATCAAGACAGTCCTACGCACCACAAAGGGAAATGAAACCAACATCACTGTGTTACAAAAGTTTATATTATAATTAATTATTTACTCCTAAAGTGCACATATACCTCTATGACAAAAATGAATGTTTCACTCACAGTTTTATGCTGCTTTAGAAATATTATGGATCATATACCTACTTAAATTCATTATATACATAGGTAAATAAATAATGATAAGTCACCAAGTATTAGAAAGATCTAGAACTAATTTGTTAAAACTTGTTTTGTGCATTATAGTTTATTGCTGGATGTTAAGTTTTTCCAAGAAAATTAAGGGAGCAATTCAGTTGTCAAAATATTAGCGTCTACAGACATCTTAAATGCTGTAAGGTATCCAAGACATAAGCATGGAGTGCTTATGCATTTATTATGAATAAAAAAAMCACAATTACCAAAGGATTTCTTAGTCTGAGATAAACAGACGAACATTAAGATATGCAAAACATATATTTGTTGCTGGGCAGGTTTACCTACTGATCTGGTTGATAAGTGAAAATAGTTGATCTAATGTTAGACATCTTACTCAAGGTCTCTACTAATATTAGGGCTGCTGAGTGGATAATCAGAACAGAATAATACAGTGAGCATCATTAAAATTCATTAACCAATACTCCATGGATCGGCAGGGACTGCTGTTGTCCACTGCCTCAAAAAGGACGTGCTGCAGTGCCATTTTGAAGTAACATTTACTGAGGTTTTAATAGAACTCACTGTACCTGAACATTTTCAAATTTAGTTTTTGCATAGCTTCAAATGCATAGTTATTCTTTCAGTGGTTTTTAGCACCAATCCTTCATGCCTTCCCAAAATCCATAGTCTAAAAGAGATCGATTTTATTTTTAACTGACATTTAGAAGTGGCAAAGCTTCTCCTACAAATTGCTTGTCACTTAAAATAGATTGTTGATACTCTGTCATCAAGAGATAATGCAGGATATAATTAGTCCTTTTCAAAATTTTATGCCTTTAAATACAAAAATTATACACATTAGGCATGCCTCTCAAAAAAAAAATTATATATCAATGCATGYAAATCACCGTGTCTTTATAAATATTTTCTTAGGAAGCAGAACCAACCAGAAAGCACTGATCAACTTTCACAGGGTCAATTTTTGAGTCATCCCAAATTTTCAGGTGAAATCTGGAATGATGAAATATCATATACAGTCAGAATGTTAAAACAAATGAAAATCTGACTTTTTATAAAACTTCTCAGAATTATTTGAATTTACTAAGATCAAAATTAATTTTCTATGAAATTGTGAGAAAATTAGTGAAAAACAGTAAGGTTATTCTCTGAAAAAAAGACAATCAATATGTTATTTATCATTAAGTTTTTTAAAGTGTATATCAGTTTGAATTCAGACTCCTAATATATGATAAAACCTTTATGTTGTTGTTGTAAAGATGTAATTTAAAAAGGGGAAAATGATTTTGTAAAATAGTTCATTATTTTTACATGTGTGAGGCATAATAGATTTGATCGAGATATTGAACATAAATTTAATTGTGGGGGAACAACGTCCATAACTCATTCAGTATTCAGTTATCATGTGTTTCTTGTCTCCTGCCTTTGTGGAAATCAAGGGTTTAATTGAAACCACTGRTTGCATCACAAGTTTAAAAACTCATTATAGAAAACCATCGATTGAAATATAGGTGAAAACTTAAACCTTTGTACTATTTTGTAACTCGTATCTTCCATCTGTATATCCATTCCATATATAAACATACACATACATACATATATACACATATATACATATATGTGTGTGTTCATATGTATGCATGTCTCCAATATCCTCTAAAGTACAAGCACTGGTATCTATCTAAGACCACCTTTTGCAGCTGACACCTTCTCATAAAAAGAGAAATGCACTGTAAAGTGAGCTAATCCTAAAACGACAGCTAAAAAAGAACGACAAATAGGGCCTTCAGCTTGCACATTTTAAGATTCTGACAGAATGACCTCTGTTTCTGTCACTTCATAACTTTCATACAATAGTTGTCACAAAAATAGCAGAAAGATATTGTCATGATAATCTCTGGGTCCTGGTCCTGTAATAAGATCTTTATCCTATTCCCTTGCAAAGTCCCAGAGATGGCTTTTTAGGGCTGGGCACATTTCATTTATTTTGAGCAATCTAAAAGACAATCAGCTAGACCAAGCTGTGGGCTCTGCATACTGTCAGTGTAGGGGGAAAAGATCCACTAAAGTTTAATTCATTTCACCAGTTTTAGAACATGGTGAATCCCAATGTAAAGAGTAGCTTAGATATGCAGAACTGATGTTAGTCTTGAATTTTCCATAACTAGATAGTATAACTTTCCATAACTTTCCATAACTAGATAGTATAAATCCGGCCATAAGAGATTACCTGAGGTAAATCAGAGATTGGACATTGATGACTGAATTTGTGACTAAATTCAAGCTTCCTTTTTTCARCTGACTAGACAATTATTTCAGTTGCAAGGTGAGAGCTTTGAAGTGCCAGTAAAAATGATATTTTTCACATGATCTACTGTTGCAGAAACAAGAATGGAGATAGTAGAAAGTTTTTAAAATTTAGAAACTTCTGGTGCTAAAGCAATCTGAACTGAATATTTTGTAGTTTGATGAGTTACTTGTTTTCATTCCATAGATTATTAATGTTATAGACAGAGCAGAAAACACATCAAGGATGAAAAAATCTGTAAAAATTTGAAAGTAACACCTTTGCAATTGAAGATGCCTTGTAAAGGTGATTTCAATGAAATAATCCCATGTTTTTGGAATTACTAGGATTGTAATCAGAATAAAGAAATCCTTAAGATTTTAATCATGTTTCTGATTTGCAGATATAAGTTATGCTGTGACCTCACTATTTCCTGTACTTACCCATATATTTCTGGAAACACATTCCTTTACTCTTTGTGTTAAGATACAGCAACATTCTCTCATTTTCAATGCGTTGGTTGCAGGAGTCATCCCAGAATGTGTCCCAGGAGGAATCCTCGGGGAGGCTGGAAGCTTTGCAATTCACTASTGGATTTGCCTCATGTCCCAGTTCCAAGGTAAATAGATTCTAGCTGAAGCCAAAGTTTTTATCTTTAGATCTACAAATGTGCACAAAGTCAAAACTGAAAAAAAGGCCTGCTTTGCACATGAAGAATCATATGGAGGTCAGATTGGGCAAGCCTATACATAAGAAATCCAGCCAAGACTGTTCTATGGACTTACCTAAAAGGTTGTACTGTAAGCAGTGCTATGCAGTGCAACCTGAGAAGTTTGTAATTATATTATTTAATTATTCGTAATGGCAGCTGTCAAGGTAGTACATTCAATATGTTAAATTATGCTTGCAGTAAGGCTAACTTCAGTCCTGCTTATGCAGTGAGATATCTCTTGTACTTGCCAGCATATGATTTCAGAAGACTTCACAAGAAGTATCCCTGAGGACTTTCTGCATCTGATCTGATGTCACTCAAGGATCTTACTCTTTTCCACTGAAACATAGAAAAAATAGCTATGGAAGAAAGAAAAGAAAAATCTGCTAGTACCAAAAATAAATACATTATAAAAAGTGAATGAAACATTTCATTTTTAGCTAAAGCACCTGTATAGTACATCTGTTTCAGCTGCTATCACAATATTAGCTGATTCTTTCCAGGCAGTGACAGTGTGTTTTGTTTTCTGGGAATTCAAGATGTATAGCMTCTGATGAACCTGAAATTTGTGGGGTGATTATAAATAACAGTCGTCTTGGAAAACATTATTCAGCATGCCAGCAGTATACAGGTTTTGCAAACTTTATGATCCTTTACATTTCTAACAGGCTGAGATCTGATCCTACTGAATTCAGCAGATGTGACTTTAGTAGCATCAGCAGGGCAAGTTCAGGTGAGCCACTTGATGTGCATTTACTTATTCAGCCCCTCTGAAGTTACCAATGTTCATCTGTGTTAAAAATGCCATCAACAGGGCTCAACACATTGTTTTCAAGCAACGTTCTCAATCTCTCAACAAGCATACTGTTTAAGGAATAGCTCTTCTCCATAGTATTCCCCTTCTCCTTGAGGACCATTATGTATTTAAGTGCAATTCAGTTTGGAATGGCATACCTATAGGTCAAAGAACAGACTGAAGGGGTTAAACCAGACATAAATCAGAATGAAATACATGGCTCTGTAGAAGGCTCAATGGGATAAAACAAACCATGTATCCATTTGTGCACAGCATGTCTCTCCCAGATGAGCAGAGTTGAGAAAACAGGCTTCATAGACAGAACAAGTGTTGTCCATTGATGTACACAATAAATCATCAGTCTAGAGAATTTGTCAATAACATGCTGCCCTAAACATCCATATGTCTGCGGCATTAGGCTCATGTTGTTGCAACCAAATGAGATCTCAACCAATGCAGAATGAAAAAAAGAAGTGTAGCTTAAAGTGGTAGCAGATCAGTTTGTAAAAAACAGACATTTTATCTCCAATTCTTTTTCAGAACAGTTTGGCAAACGTATGGTCATTTATGAGAACAAGGAGCACTAGTTTATACCCTGCATGCCTATTAAAAATCTAGACAGGGATTGGGAAAGCTCTTATAACAAATTCAGACCACCTACAGTGTTCCCAAATACGTGACCAACTTTGCCAATGCCTACAGTGCAGCTCACTCAGGCGGATGGTGGGATTGAACCCTAAATGCAGTGATGTAGGGGGCAGCTGAGCTGGATTCTGGTTTCAGCTCTACCTCTGCATTGCAGAGTGGCTGTGAGCAAGTCACATTTGTTATTGATATTTAATACGTCTTTTCCATTTAGGCTGTGTTCACCTAGGGTGGTCTTACCACGTGTTTGTGCAGTGTCTATGTTGTATTTGGTGGCACCATGATACGCATAAGAACTATCAAAGAATAGCCAGGAAACATGTTGAGTTAAACACTATGACAGGAAAGTGAGTTTCTGAGGAACTAAAGCAAGTTGTATATTCTAGATTAAAGTGTTATTTATTATGCAAGAGAAAGCTGGAATTTATTCAGAAATAAGTATCTTTAGCCTTCTTACTGCTTAATATAATCTATAAAGGTCACTAATCTTTCTCTAAGTTATTATAAATGGTCCTAAATTCAAGTCTATTTACTGCCTGGTACTTTCTGTCATGATTCATACTGCAATACATGAATAGCTAACTTGGAAATAGACAGCATCATTCAAATTATCTCTTACAAATCCAAAAGATATAAAACTTTCATGTATTTAACATAACACTCTAATCAGTTCAAACAAATATGTGTTATCTCACTAAGTTTATATGTAAGGGATTCCTGGATGGAAAAGAAGGTTCTTTTGTGATTTTTTTTTCTGACTCAGATATTTCTCCATCTTTTTTTTTTTTTTTTTCAGGAGTCAACTGAGAGACAATACCAGAACTGCAAAGTTTCCAAACTGGACAACATGTTTCTTGAAGGATTTAGGTGAAATGAGTTAGCAAGAAAGGAGTAGGTTGTAAGTTACCATGGGAAGAACAAATAGGAAAGGATAACTGATTATCACTGGAAGAAGCTCAAGCAATATCTTTTTAAGTTCTGTATGGAAATAGAGTATGAAGTGGAAACATGAAGATTTTCAACACAATCCTAGCAGAACTGAACTCTAGAGAACAAGCAGACTGTGTGAAAGCAGGTTGAGCAGACTGCTTGCACTGGTCTGCTGTTGCTAATTCACACCATTGTGTAATATAATGTGGAGGTGACTAGAGAATGTCCAGGAGTCTAAATTTCAACCTCTGACTTTCAGAGCTGGCCAACAGTCGTGTGGGCATTTAAGTCTGCCGTCAGCAGGAAGTGCAGTTAAACATCATTGCTCATAGGTGCAATAAACTCTTAACAAAACTAACACATTGGGGAACAGTCCCCATCTAAAATATTTGAAATTGTACTTTGGAACACAAAGACAATATGCACAACTACCAAAAGTAGCTGCTTTGGAAATGTTTAAGTCTGGAGGATAGTTTTTTCCTGCTATTACATATATATGTGTGTGTGTGTGTGTGTGTGTGTGTGTGTGTGTATAAAGGCAGAGAAAGAAGGGAGGAGGGAGAGAAGGATAGGGAGGAAGATTCTTGTAAAGGGTAATTCAGAACATCTATTTAGTGGGTTCCTAAAATCGTGTAAGTGTTCCACAGAATATCAGACAACTGATAGAAAATCACCAGACCAGAACAGTCCAGTTTTTTTATTGTTCACGAATAATTTACCATCTAGGCTTGTTGTGATTTTTCCTCTTATTATCTACTTTCCCTGATTTCCAYGCCATTTGTTATTTTTACGCAATTGCATACAGTTGAATTTGGAACATAAAATACTAGAGAGAGGAAAATAAATTACAATCAAAGAAAGAAAATTCAAATGAGCAAGTGAAATGTTAAAAACTGCAAGGCACTTCTGTCCCATCCCTGCTGATACAACAAAACAAGAAAGAGTAAATTAAAATTAAAAGGCAGAAAAAGTAAAACTGCTCAATGATTTCTACTTTCTTCATGTGGTAATAATTCACCTATGGAAATAATTGATACAAGACTACATTAAAACAAAAAAGCTTGGAATCTAAACTAATGCAGACACTCACATGGAAAACACACAGGATAACCAGAATTTCAAAATATGTTTGGAAGAAAATTAAGTAGTTTGCAGGGAATCGGCCACCGTATCACAGGTGAAAACTCAGGAGAAATTCACCATTTGAAAAATCAGTCTGTAATGGAGTATTACTTTATTTTTACACTTATGAAAAAGAGATATAAAGGAATATGAGAAGATGTTTCTAGCCACAAAAAGGACTATGAGCTAACAGGACAACAGGATTGAAAAACAGACTGTGAGCTGTCCATTTTCTTTCTGTTTAAAGCTCTTGCATTTTATCCTTCTATCAGACAGCTACACACATTTTTTCTGGACAGGTTTTTTGACAAGGACATTGTGGGCTAAAAGCATCATACTATATTTTTCATTTTTAAGGTACAGGCACTCCATCCTCATCACTTTGAGGTAGTTTTGCTTTCCAGCAAAATGCTGCAGGTTTTAATCACAAGTCTACTTTTATACTCAGTATGAGACCAAAATAAATACACCACCAGCGTGAACACTTTTCTGAGAGGACAAGAGGGATTCCTGCTTGTCATAACTAATGATGGTGATCAAAGCCAACCAGGTGCTCACACTGACCCTGAGCTTTGATCATTTACTATATTTTCCAATATCTGAGCTTGGGAGTGGGTTGCCCTAATGGCCTCTGATTACATTAGTGGCATATGGCAGGAAAAAGGAGCAGAAGATAAGAAGAAGCAAGAAGGAGAGGGGAATGTCTAGCTATGCAGCATGTGTAAGTCTAAAAACCTCCGGGCAATTGAAGTAAGCTCATATTCAAGGCTTTTCATACACTGTACATGTTAATGTTATTGAAATACTCAGTAGGCCTTTCATGAAGGCTGGTCCCAAAGGGCAATGACATGATTCTTTACTCACCCTTGAGCAATTACTCATATGAGTAGACTCTGTAGTTTCAAAGGGGTTTTGTGTGTGTGTGTGTAAATGTTCTTCTGAAGCCTATGAAGTTTCTGACTCCTCAAAAGTACATATTAATGCTACATTTTTATACATTATAAGTATTTGTACTGAATTGAAATTCTCTCACCCACTGCTGGCAGTGGTGTTCATGACTATCATGACAATCCCTCAACCGCAGACTATGATGCAGTCAGAGTAAAAATGCTGTTTATCTTACTAACATTAGTTTGTCATTAGTTCTAAAGATGGATTATGTGATAGTGTTGATAGCTAAAGGCATTTTGGGAAGACTTGCTCCCATCAAGTCTGATTCACACATAAGTGAATCTTTCTGAAAACAGTCTTCTTTTGTCTGTGCCAGCACTTGAACAATTTTAAGAATAACAGCAGCAAGTTTACATGTACAAATATAACTTCTTAGCATAGCAAGGTTCTCCAACTGCTGTGCACATTTCAGATGTTCTCCAAACACATTGCAGCCAGAAAGAATAAACGTAGCAGGTGACATTATTATATGGGTGAGAAGCTGAGATAATTATTTAATTCACATCCTAGGAAAAAGCAATGATAAGAAAAAAGAGCTCTGGTGACATCTTTGTAAGATTCTCCTTCAAAAAGTTTAGAGAGAACCATGAACATCAGTGCGCTATTTTTCTTTCCAGAGAAGTGGAGTCTTTCCTCAGCACTTTAACAAGGCAGGAATTCAAGGCTGTGCTTTTTATAAAAGAAAGAAATTTCAGCCTTCAAAATACCTGCACTTTTCAGCATGGGAAGGTTTGTTTTTTTCTGTGCTATGCCATCCCTGTTGTAAGCAAGAAGAAGAGAGGGTTATCAAAGTTACCTGCTTCTACTAAAAACTAGAATTCTATTAATCATTAAATGTTTTTCATGTCTGCTGGCCCACTTATTATCATCAGCAGCAATGTTAAAACATTCCCTCTAACTGAAATAATGTCAGTGAAGATCCCAGATAAATCAAGCAGCCACAGAGTGGTCCAAATATCTACCCTGCTGATGTAATTTCACAAGATTACTACTTTACACAAAATTCAGCTGTCAGTGTTTATTCAGCCAAACCCTGACTGTTAAAAGCCTGCTAATAGGATACATTTAATCTTCTCTGCTAATGCACAGGCTTGGTATCTACATTGCCCTACACCGGTTCAGCCACCTTTGGACTGCTTGTTACTATTGATGCTCCAGATGTCTGGCTTTTCTGTAGTARCTGCCTTTAAAAGTGGAAAAAAAGTCCCCATAGTTTCTTTTCCTCTCAGCATTTATATGTTTACACTTACAAACTTTTGACTGCAGCTGCCACTGTACATCAGTTCTGCTGCCAGGGGAATAAAGGAAAATTTTAATATGGAATTATGCTCAAAACAGAGAATTCAGCTGAGATCACACACTTTCAGTGTGTGACACTTTCAGTGACAACACCATAGATGAATACATTTACAAATAGATGGATGATGTTCAGTATCACAAATAACAATACAATGAAAGAATGTTTGGGTCTTCCTTTGAAGTGCCTTTACCATGCAAATGATCTGCTTTAGGCTTAATTCTGCAGACAGTTCTCTTGCTGCATATCCCTGTGGCCTCAGAAGCCAGAGTGCTGTATCACAAGTTGGTATTTGCATGGTGTCAGATTGCACCTCATCTAATTCCATGTCACAGTAAATTACGGGTGTCTGGGTCCTGCAGCATCTGCAGCTTTAAAAAGCCAAACTATGCAATTGCGTTGTGTACTAGGTGGTACCATGGAGCTCTGACCTTGATATGTAATTTAAGTAACTTTCAATGCATTAACAGTAACTGATGGAAGTATTTAGTAGTGTCACAGGCAATAGAGAAGATATAATCTCTCTTATATTTTACAAACCGGAGTTCTGATACCAAGTAGAAAGTAAAGCTGATACAGTGTTGTACAGAAAGCTGGCTGGCATAATGTCTTCCATAAGCTTTTACTATGGTGTTATTTATATCCTTCTGTTGATATGTTTGTCATTTTCAGGGTTATAAATGGAACATCCAACATATGCAGCAGAGGCTGAATGAATTCTTCAACTATTCCTATGTATATGCCTCAATTTATGTCACATTAAAGATAGCAACACTTGTGGTACTTTGTAAAAAGATTAATTTTGCATCCAGAGAAATCAGGGCAGATCWGAGCTTTGTCTATGACAATAAAATAAATATTTTTCCCTTCAACCAGCTGGCTTCAGAAATACCATCATCCATGGCATAAATTTTTACTGCCTTGTATATACCAAAAAACCCCACCCATTTTTGTAAAAATTTTTACTATGAAGGATCACCATCATAGGTCAAAGGTGATAGGTCAAAGAAGCAGTTTTAACCTGGCTTAATGAAAGATGCTTAAGGTCATCATTGGAACAGATATCATATTTTCCTGTGAATGTCCATAATGCTTTTTACAATGGGAATGTGGTTCTTTGCTGCAGTGTCATCATAGGAGGAGGGAATTTTGACGGTGAATTTGTGCTTCTTGGAACAGAAAGATTTTAGATCTGATACAGAAATAATTATTTTCTACCAAAAACAGTACTTCAACTTTTAAAAAGTAATAGTAAACCAGGTTTGGAGGTTAGCTACAGGAGGAATTTAGTTTTTATGGAATGCATGCCCCACTTATACTGATTGACAAACTTCCGTCTACGTCAAAATGAAGACAGTTAAAAATCCTCCACACTTAACRATGCAGATCCCAAATTCCTAATCCCACATTTCACAGGATAGGATTTGCACTCACTAACTCTAAGGGAGTTCCTAAACTCTAGGGATTTCATTCATTCTTTGATGGAAGAAGGAGGTCCCAAGGCTGAATTTTGCAAGAGGAAGATTCAAAAAGTATTATTAATTCCTTGAAAATTATAGTTGCCTGACCAAGTCTTCTTATGTCAAAAAGTGTTGGAACTCATGAAATGGTGTCAAAAAAATCTCCTCTTTCACATAGAATCCTATCCTTCTACTAATGGGAGGTAAATTTTTCAAAAAACATTACCTGATTTAACAGCCTAAATTACATTTTGGGGGTGACTTTAGCATTTAATAACTCAGCCTTACTTTGAAAGCAACTTGGAAGTTACATGACAACTGTTTCTGCCCTTTTGAAAATCACATCTTGCACTTAGCGCAATCTATAGGAACCTTGGAAAAGCTGGTTTTAAATCCTTTTTGAAAATGTCACACTTGTAAAGATACTTCTAGACTATGGCAGTTAGAAGCTTTCAATGCATGCCTGGGATACATTCCCTCACTCTTTCCCTCCATGTTAAAGCAATATCTGAGCAAATGTTTTTCATCTGTTCCTTTATGGAAAGGCAATGACATGCCTGTACCAGGAAAATGAATCAAAACATTTTTTACCTGTATACAGTATGACGTGTATGTGGAAATACATAAGGACGAGGCAGAGGAGTGGAATGGATATTAGGTACATTAATGCTTTTGACTGCCTTGCTAAACCCAAAATGAGTTTATAAAATGCAGAGGATGAATACAGTTGCTGGCATGATTGATTTGCCTAGCTTATCTGTAATGATCTATCTACAGTTGCAGCTATAACATTTTACCTGTTTTTTTTGTGTGATACCTCTCTAATATTCACCTCATCTRAAATCACTTATACTGGAATATGAGGAAGACTATTACTGCTAATAAACTATCAGTGTTTCTGCAGGATGCATGACAGCTGCAAAGAAGAGAGTAAAACTTTGAAAACAAATAGTGTGACTTAGTTCTGCAAAGACCTTATCCATTTACTTCATGCTCTGAATTTTGAATACCACTATTGGCCCTAGTTACACTATTTACTGTGTGGCTAAAGATGCACATGAATCTTTTTAAGATAAGGGCCTATAGCTTTGATTAAAGGACAGGATGCAAGTTATCCTCTACGTTGTTGGTCCTACAGAGACCAATAACACACGCAAGGGTGCATGTGTGCGTAATGCATTTATTGGTCCGGCCCTACACACTCAGTAGTTCTTTGCCCAGTGTTAAAAATGTGGTGTTGCTGCAGTTGGCTTTTATAAATAATAGGAACTAGAATGAAGTTTAGATAGCTGAAACAGTATAAACAATGATCATATTTGGAAACACAGTAGGATGCAACACATCAACACTGCAATGCTACAAATGCAGTGTTTAATGCTGGTAGACTGCTGTTGTGACTAGAATCATGCTTCTGGTCAAGTAAAGAGATATTTCTTGGTAGTATAGGGTCACACCCTACTGTCAAGTTTTAAGTAGCACTCTGCATTGATCTCAGTGGGTAGCTGTGTTTAAAAATTGATGGCATGACCTGGCCCTTAATATGGAATGACATCTGAAAGGAACATACAGATTTTGCTGCTCTCTGCACAGTGAGAAAAAGGAAAGTAGGAAGGAGGAGGAAACACAACAGGCCTCATGCTATCTTGACGTATGTGAAGGGCACAAAAGTTTAAGCAGTATTAATAGCTTGAGCATCAGCCTGCCTAATAACAAATATTACTTCAGTTTATTTCCACTGACTTCAATGGAGTGGCTTTGGATTTACATCTTTGTTAATGCAATTAGAACCTAGCTGATTACATATCTGTAATTTGAGATACAAATTAAGAAACATTTCTATCAAAAATGAATTATACAGAGGGTTTTTTGTTCAATGCACATGTTGCTATATTAATACACACAAAATCTTAGAAGTATACACAAATGAGATTGCAAATAAAAAGATTTCTTTCTTGTTATTTGAGAAAAACGTATATTCTTTACCTATTTTGTGCAAAAAGTACTAGGTCCTCTGAAGATATTGGGACAAATCTAAAATGACAAGGGTGGGAAATTAATATGGGGTAACAAAAAATAGTACTGGTCCTTTTATTTCAGACCAGAAATATGTTTTAAATACACTTGGAGTTAAATGCAGAAATATTTTTGTGAAAAAAATATTTGAAACATCTCATAAATATTTTGTTACTGAAAGGATTTTGAATTTGGAAGCAGAGCCTGAAGAGTTACTTTAATATTTCCAACTATTCYTCTCAGTTTGGAAACCTATGGATATTGCATACCCCTTGGGCTGCAAGTTTGATGTATTTTTCCAGTCTGGATCTCACCAAACACTTTTCTATCAATCTTAAAACTTACAACAAACTGTAAAGTATATGTTTACTATTTGACCAGAGAATAATTTCTGAAAGCTTTGTTTAGCCTGATTCAAATTCAACTTTTCCATATGCTATTTGTCTTGCTCATGTRTTTCATACGGTTTGTATAAGCTTCCATTTTTCTTCAACATCCAATGATGTTTTATTTTATTAAAGAGACTTAAATTCAGCCTCTCAGTCATGTTGTAATCATTTTGATCTTCTTGATTTGCTTCTCCTCATACCAACATCCTCCTATAAACTTGTATCACACAGCAAGACTACATATTCAGTGTGAGCAAAATCCTCTCATCCCTCTTCCCTGTTTTTTTTTTCCTTTGTCTTACCAAAGGGTGTGATCTGGTTCAAATTACAATATGAATAGAACATAGGCAGAGGGATGTATGCAATGAAGATTAAAAATAAGTCACTGAGCTCACTGTAACTTCCTCAATGTCAAAAAATGTGCCATTGTAAATCCTCTGGGACTGCCTGAACAATACTTGCATATTCCAGGCCTTATGTCAGCCTGATACCCATCTGTCTATTTGTTAGCTCGGTCTCTCCTGTCCCTTCTGCTATCACCCCCTCTGTTGTGGGGGAATGGGAGAGGAGGGGCTCTGAACAGCACAATTTCCCTTCATTTTGTTCAAAGGTGAGATCCTCTGGACATGATAGCTCCCTGCAAGGTACGCTAATCCTATCTGCGTGCTGCTGTAGGATGCTTTTGTGCTGATTCTAAAAGAAACAACTCAGCACCCAACATTTTAAATAACCTTGAGTATCACTACTGTATTTGAATAATTTAGATCAGGGCCCTGACTCCAACTTGCAAATAAACAGTTTCGATAAATCTTAGTACAGGGTCTGAGGTTTTGTAGTATGCACAGCACAAAATTTGCAGCCAGTCAGAAGGTAGCAGGAAGGGGTAACTTTAAGCCCTTCTTCTGTTTCTGTGCTGCCCTAGAGCTGAATTGGTGTCTGGCATAATTTTGAACCTCTACAGGATTGCCCTCTGAGCCACAGCACTACACACTCTCTGAAGTGTGATGTGGCCATACTCTGACATGTCCTTCCTTTGGCACCATACCTGAACCRAGCTTTTGGGGGATTCTTTGCAGAGAGATGATCAGTGAAGTAACCCCTCACTTGCAGAATCAAGGCTGAGACCTGCAGGCGAGTCATTGTGCTAAGTTGCTACTGAGGAATATTTTGTGATCATGCTATAGGAAGAGGTGTGCATACCTAGCATCTATCACAACCATGAAAATAGTTACATACTTCTGTAAACAGCAGGACACACACTCTTTGGCTTTTTGTCTGCAGTAAAGGAGCAATACACTTGGTTCCTCCTTTTTTTTTTTTTTTTTTTTTTAACGTTTTAGATATCCTGCTGGATGTGCAGTCAGCCATGGGTTGGTTTGTTTGGAAATACAGACTTTGAGTGGCCTGCAAACATGCATGAGCTGGTTGCATCTTCCTGCCCGCTGTGTGAGACAAACGGAACATGTAGCATCCTGGTGCCTGGAGGACCAAACAAAGGATGCAATTCCCAGGCAACATGCTTTTTTTGGCTTCTTGTAGGATGTTACTATCTCTGCATCCCTTATTTCTCTTGAACTAGTAGGCTCAAATTTTACTAGGGGAGAACGGATAGGCAGACAAAGCCTTGCACAGAGCAGGTTTACACAAAACTGCTTTCCTTAGGAAACCAGGGTAGGCAGAAACTAGGTACTTTAATAGGCCATGCTGCTTCTTGGTCACTTTGAGCAGAGTGAGCATATTCCAGAAGGGGAATCTATTGGCCTCCTTTAGCTTGTATGAGAAATTCTTGGTCGATTCTGATGTTACCCAGTACCTGCAATTGTCACCTGATTTCAGGTAGGTATCTGAGTAGGTGCAAAATATTACAAGTCTCCTTTGGGGTTTTCAGAACTAGACTTTATCATCTGGCATCATTCTGTTCTTATTTGGGGAAGGTTGATGATATGAATATAGCTGCTCAGCTTTATAGCTGAAGTATATAAAAGAAAATATCTACTACTGTCTGGCAATTATTTGCTTACTGCATACAACACAGTCTTCTGAATGGTCTCTAAATCAGTATGTGACTGCCCAAAGTCTTATGTATCTAAGAATCTGGTGACCTATACAGTTATGTGATAGTCGTCTTCAGCTTTTCTTAAGTCCCTAAACTAGCAAATACTTGTACAAGCAAACACATAGATTTTAGAAAGATGACTTGTGCAATGTAATGCTTGTCTATTAGACTGTTCTTGGATAAAAAGTAGTAACAGACCTCTCTAGTTGTCTCCCTGAATGCCTGCTTAGATGTTTGTTCTCTGATTGGCCTCATGCCTCTTGCTTTCTTGAGTTCACGATGACTCACTGAGTTTCAGCAGAAAAGAAGGTAGTAATATTTTCAATGTAAACACAGTAACTACCTGTCTTCCCTGGTTTTTATTTGTCTTATGAAAGTGTGTGATCTTATTTTATCTATATTATTTGCACAACTAAAGGAACCCTGCCTTGGCTAATATGTTTACCACCTTTTAGGAGAGTGAAAAACTGTAAACTCAGGCAAAAACAGTTTGGGAATTTAGGTTTCTCACTTTGTGGCCAACTTGTCTCTAAATATCACTCTCTAAAGAATGATCACTGCTCAGTTAGATACTACATTCAGGAAAGAAAAAACAACAACAACAACCTCTGGATTCTGAAAACTAAATGAGCAGTGATGCCCTAATGTACAGTCAAGAGTCATAGAGCAAATTTCCAGATAGAAGAAGAAAGTAATATTTATTCTTGTACTGTGAGTATATCCTTTTTTCTTTTTAGGTAGTCCCTCATTTGTCATGTACACTTTGTTGATTGTCTAGCTCTATTTATTGAAAAAGGAGCCTAGACACCTAATATACTCAGCCTGAATTGTTCAGTTGGGACTGGATACTTGCTCTGGAGGTACTGTGACACTTAAGCAATGTGAGCAATCCTGCAACTGATTTGTGAGACCAATGAACACGAATGATTTCTTGGTATTCCTCAACATTCTTTCCTTAAATATCTGACATTACAATTTATCACAGAACCTCCCAAATAAGTTAGGCAATAGCAAAAATGCCATTTTACGAATACATTGGAAACACCCCAGCCATCAGGAAACAACAACTTCCACTATGTTTATTTCCTCTTAAATAGTGATTGTTGCTCCTGAACAAGACAGTCTACTTTTCTCAGCAAGAAATGTTTTCCTCATGCTACAAAATAAGGAGAGGTTTCTGGGTTTAATGCTGATATACCATCTCACATGCAAGTTCAGCCATTTTAAAGGTAACAAATAACCACCTGTAGGACCTAAAGAACAACCCTCTTCGGAGTGAAGATTGAATATGTCAGATATCTAATGAACGGCTGCCTGTCTCATGCTGCTGTATGTACAGTACTACCTACTGTACTGTATAGCCGATCTTCAAGCTACTGCAGAGCTAAAATTTTCATATAGTGTGGCATTATTTCCTTAGACGATTCTTGTACTTATCTTTCTCTGCTTTTATTTCCCAATGTTATACTGTGCATTTTGGGAATTCTTCAGTAATGCGTATCTGAAAAAATATATCTCAATACAGGATTTAAAATGTGGTTCTCAATCAAGATTTTTAAAATTAAGCCCAAAGGAATACAGTGAATAGAAATAGAATTCTGGTTTTGTGCTGATTGAAAACTGGTGTTGTATAATTCCCATTTTCCTCTACTAAGATATCATAATTTACATTTCTGTTTGCCTCTTTCTTCTTTTCCTAGTACTTGTTTTCAGAAGGAGGAAACAACATTCCTTTTCCTTACGGGTGTTCTGGGACTATCTAATGACAAAACATTGTATATTTTAGCAGAAACTTACTCATATCTCACATGAAAAAAATGTTTTGTGCATCTGGTCTTATGGTAACTAATATGAGAAAGGTATCTTAGGCCATCTCTCAGATCTCAATGTTATCACTCCTATTTATCATCCAAATGCTCTGTTATTTATTAATATAGGTATATTTTATACCCTAATTCATGTCATTATATGATAAAATTATTGCTTAAATTTTTTTCAGAATCCTGTCAAAGTAGTGTATAATAGCTATGTATCCTATTTGCCAAGTTCCTAACGCATTCATACTCTCTTAATTCAGAGCAGTGTTTTAACATATCAATAAACTTATATTCATAGATATGCATTCTAAGCAGTTCCCAATGCAGATCTGCTGTTTAAGGTGCTTTTTCCTTATTACTACTTGAAGTACATAGGACATTCTGCTCCAGCACGTGATATTTTAGTATCATGAAGAAAAGAAGCCCACAGAAGCCAACACTGAATCTGTAGAGTTATAATGTCTATCAAAAGCTAGAAAATACTCATCTGTATATGTGGGTGAAATCCAACATGTGCCACTCTTTGAGGAACTCCTCCTTAACCAGAATCACAATATGTTCTTGTGTTTCTTCCTTTCAAGCTGTAAATCCAGACATCTACACATATACGTATGTGAGCAACCAGCACTGTGCCATTTGCTGAACCACAAGGGCCCACATCTAAGACTTAAGAGAAAGTCTTAGTCTCTGCATTTTTGAACCAGTAAAAAGATGATTTAAGAGGACATGAAGACTTGGTTTTCCATGGTGAACTGGATTCTTTTTTTGAGGAAATATGTAGAATGAGTGGCCATTGAAGGGTACAGTGTGTAAGGCACTCAGTGTACTAGTGAACCATGTCTCTGGAAGATGTATGGCCATATTCCGATCTAAGACTTTCACTCAGAGTTTCCATTTACTCCAGTATTAGGTACATTCATAATTTTTGGACAGAAAGTTTCTCTTTCTTTTATCTTCAATATATTCTGTATGTACCATATGTTTCAGCTCATCTCGGTATAGATTCATTATAGCAGCACTAGTTGGGTTCATCATACTGAATTAGAATACCAGAAAATTCCTTGCAGCAGACCTCTAAATAGTGTGAGATTTGTACTTTTTAATGTATATTTGAAAGTCTTAAAACAACAGTATATATGTGTTTTACTGRAACTAATAATAACGATTTTAAATTTAACATTTTGTTTTTAAAGTGCACCAGGACTTACTTCTTTCTACTGATGTTATTTTAATATACTAAAACCCTGAATGTTGGGGGAAGAAGTTACATTAAGAAACAAATCTTCTGAACAAAACTTAATGTAATGTACACTCTCAGTGAATCCACAACTAGGCAAAGTAGAGATAATTGATATTCTAGTTTATGCAAGAGATAGCATGCAAAGTCACCTTTCTTTTACTTGTTAATGCCAGAGTTTTCATGAAAATTCAATATTACAAGAAGTTATTCACAAAAAACCTCCAACTTCTAAATGATATTACTGCTATTACTGAGCTGCTATCTGTAAGAAAACCAAAATGCTGACATTAACAATGTTTCTTCAAGAACGTTTCATATGCTGCTTTTTCACACAGTATTGAAATGAAGCTGACATAGGTCTTTCTACTTCAAAGAAGGTTTTCCTGAGGATATGCAACAAGACATTTTAAATTTCAGATTTTAAGTACCCTTCTCTACGTAAGATACATACATATGGAAAAAAAAATAGCATATCTAAATTTATATTTTGAATTACTGTCACATGTTGCTTGTGTACTTAAAGAGTCAGTAAAACAATTTTTTTTAATTTCCTGGATGATTTTTTTAGTCATTGTGATTTAGCATCTTGATACACAAAAAACTTGTCACAGTACAGAAATATACTATTATTTCACCTTTCTTTGGAAAAGATAAAGATATTTGTAGTTTGCCTTTATTGTGCTTTCAGCTGGAATTTTCCACTTATTTTTACCATATGTCAGGACAATACCTAATCTTCCAGAAGAGAAAATGACCACTTTATTTTCAGTTATTTAAAATGCTGATAGTTTGCGAAGCACATTTTGGTAAGACATTCCTCTTTACAGGCAATGGTATACACATTTCAATTTCTACTTGTGTTTCTAATATCCTCCCTACAAATATTTGATATCTGGGTTTAATTATACTGTAAAAGAAAATCCTATATTTCAACACTGTGCAATTTACTTTTAATTTAACAAGCAGATATATGTAAAATATCTTTAGCAGGATCATGTAAATCTGTAATACATCAATTTTTTTATGTCTGTACCATTTGCAACACTTAAAAAAAGAAAGAGGAAACTGCTAATTTTTGAAGATAGAAAAATAAAATAGATTTTATGTTTCAAATTAATAACTGTTTCAGATGACTGAAGGGAAACATTCGGAGTAAAGTGCCTCATGGCATATAGAGCTTTTCCTTAGGGATATTGTTCTTTTCATGGTATGGACAGATCAGAAGGAGGGCTAGTGTCAGAATGCTTTCTTTTTGGTGAAGAAGACAATGAAATAACATCATGTATCAAGGGATGTGTCTGGTATGTGAGGTTACCCACAACAGAATTAAAGCTTTATTGCTATACTGATGCCAGGGGAGATGCTGGCTACTGGGATCCCTGCGAGTACAGGATCCAGGGATGGAGAAGCAAAGGGGCAGAAGGGTAAACAGTATTTAAAATGTAGTGCTTAAATCTTTCAATCCTTCTGTGAACTCCTTTGAATTATTGACCACATGGGACTGGTTATGGAGTAAGAGAGACCGTGGTGCTGCATTGCAAAAGAAACATTAAATCTACTCCTAATTATACACTCAGAGTGGGCATGCGGCAGGAGACAGCTGTGTAAGGTTTAGCTGACGTTTAAGATCAGGAGCCAAATTACTTAGCCTTCATACCTCCCAAAATACTGAATACAAATGGTCATTCCAGGAAGTAAGAGTCAGATATATAAAGTTTAGATTCACAGTTGGCCTTATTAACACCTGCTGCAACTACTGAAATATCTGTAATGATTTTAAGTGGTCTTGAATCAGGCTATAGATGTCCATCCTAACCTCATGCAGAAAAGCTTGCTGACATCAATGAAAATTTTGCCTTCCTAACAACTCAATGATTGTTTTTTAATTCTTCACATGATCTGTGTTTCGACTGTCCTCTGACTATAGAAAACATGTAAAGGTCTTTTTTTTCCTTTTCCCCTAAGGGAAGCTACTATTCCAGATTTAAGAATGTTAAGGGACTCATTTGTGTAATTAAATGCAAAATAGCATATTGTAGCATTTAGAAGGCATTTTCAAAACTCTTCTGCACTGGCCTAATCTGTTTTTTATTGATGTCAATGGGAGTTCTACCATCAGCAGAAACAGAAAGAAGCCATCCCTAAAAGCTTTTCAAAACCTAGCCTGTAGCTATTTTTCTATGTAAGATGAAAAATTCAGCGAAGCAGAATCTTGTTTACACTAAAGTGTAAACTTCTATCAGGCTAGCAATGTAAAAGACCTTTAAACATGTACAAATACAATTTAAAAGTTCTTTAAATCCCTTCTTCTATTTCCCCATGTAGATTGTAAGGTAAAAAGGAAGCTTAAGATAAATGAAACTCTGATCCATAGGAATTCCATATTTTTAGGTCAATACAATCTGAAATTACTACTCTGTAAAAACCAATTCAGAAGCATCTGAAAGTATATGTTTAAATGTAAGGCTATACTCATCTCCATGAAAGTCACATAAACAGGACAGTTCAGGTATTTTATTTCAGAGCAAGACCAAGGAGCATGCACTTTGCTGTGGACTTCTGTCTGTAGTTATTCCCATGTGAGCAGCTAAATACCTATAACCTGGTTTGACCTGGCAGCCAAAGCAGATGAGAGATGCCTAGTCAAGTCCTTGTTTTCTATGATGACAGCTATAGATAACAACAAACTTGAACTGTACTAAACCATCTAAACTTGGGTAGAACTTCCATACCAGTGTTGTGTATTATTAGGAACTCATAAAGAACTTGACATTGCCTGGTGCTTTGTAAAGCTTTATCTGCTGAGAGGTAACCTGGGTCCCATTGACTGTCAAGTGAGCAGTCAGTGAAAAGGCGTTGGTGTCTTCTCAACTGAAAAGTCTCCTGGCTGGCTGGCTAGCTAGTTTAATGCTTGCATTAGGTTTACATGGCAAGATTTTGGTAGCAGGGGAGCTGTAGGGGTGGCCTCTGGGAGAAGAGACCAGCAGCTGCCCCCATGTTGTACCAAGACAGTTCCAGACAGCTTCAAAAGGGACCTGTCACTGCCCAAAACTGAGCCAATCAGTGATGCTGGTGGTGTCTCTATAATAATATGTTTAAGAAAGGGTAAAAACCACTGCACAACAGCTCTGAGAGACAAGTGAGAAAATGTGAGTGAAACTGCCCTGCAGACACCAAGGTCAGAGAAGAAGGAGGGGGAGGAGGTGCTCCAGGAGCCAGAGCAGAGATTCTCCTGTAGCCCATGGAAGAGACCATGGTGAAGCAGGTTGTCTCCCTGCAGCCCATGGAGTACCATGGTGGAACAGATATCCACACCGCAGCCCGTGGAGGACCCCATGTTGGAGCAGGTGGATGTGACCTGAAGAAAGCTGCAGCCCTTGGAGAGCCCATGCTGTAGCAGGCTTTCTGGCAGGAACTGCAGTCCGTGGGGGACCCATGCTGGAGCAGTCCATTCATGAAGGACTGTACCCCATGAAGAGGACCCATGCTGGAGCAGTTCTTGAAGAACTGCAGCCTATGGGAAGGACTCACTTTGGAGCAGGGGAAGTGTGAGGAGGAAGGAGCAGCAGAGACTAAGCATTATGAACTGACTGCAACCCCTATTCCCCATCCCCCTGAACTACTCGGTCGGGAGGAGGTAAAAGAGTCAAGAATGAAGCTGAGCCCGGGAAGAAGGGCGGGAAGGGGGAAAGTATTTTTAATTTTGTTTTTATTTCTCACTATCTTACTTTGTTATTAATTGGCAATAAATTAAATTAATCTTCCCCAAGTCAAGACTGTTTTGCCCATGACGGTAATTGGTGAGCAATCTCCCTGTCCTTATATCAACCCACAAGATTTTTCATCTTATTTTCTCCCCCTGTCCTGCTGAGGAGGAGGAGTGAGAGAGCGGCTTGGTGGGCACCTGGCAGCCAGGCAAGGTTAACCCATCACAACACCATATTTCCACTGCAAGTAAGYACAGTCTACAAATGAAGCTGTACTAATCATGACAAAGCTTCAGTGAATGGTCGACCAGGCTCCTTGTGTGGCCCTTTTCAGTTAGACCAAAGAGCAGATGCCTATACTGAGTCTCTGGATGTACTGAATCTTGGTATTATCTTTACAAATGCTCAGTGTATCAGGAACACAACAGGGATCCGATTATTTTCCCCAGAAACAATCAAGGGATTAGTGAAATATAGACAGAGATTGAATCTGCATGGAAAATTGTCCATGCTGCGTTTTATTAGAAGGTGTTGCTGTGCAAAATTTGTTACTAATCATGTGGCAAAATTACAAGAGACTGCAGAAAGAAGAAAATAGTAAACAGAATAATAAAAGTCATTTTAATTATTAAACTTCAGTGTTATAAATTATCTGTCATTCATCACTGCCACCACAAATAAGTATAAAAAAGGCAAAAAATCCATATGCTCCATGCACTYTAATTTAATTTTGCATAATAAATTAGTGTAATGCAGAATATTTTAAAATATGAATAATCACCAAATTACTATCCATTTTCAACAGGCAGTATCTAAATTTTAATACAGACAGCTCTTACATTTAACCTATGCTTTATGTTGACTGAAACACAATAAAACCTCAAAGGGGTATTATAGACACAGTCGCAGTTATCAGCCACTAATGATGCTAAATGATGAATTGCTACATTTTGAATAGAACAATCAGAATCCAGTGTTTTCATTATCTTTCTCAGAATATTTTGTATGCCCACTATTGTCCTTCCAATTAGTCAATACAAAGAGGCAACGTTTGAAAAGATATAGGAAATGGTAAGTCATATGTGACAGGTAATTCTCTCTATGCTGCCTGGGAAGAAATGTTTTCTTGATGTTATTTATGGTTGTTTTCCACCATTTTTCCAAGGCAGTGAAGTGACAGTATCACTTTAGCACAGAAATATTTTCACTAAATAAATGCAGACTATGGAAGTAAAATGAAACGCTTGTAAAGCTTCTAGGGCCCTATTGATCTAGATATGTAACTTAATCTCTCTCTATTACTATTAGTGAATCCTCTCCTGAGTTAAACCTCATTATTTACATTTCTCCAAAGTGGTAAAACTCATGTCAATAAACACCTGTTTAATTACTTCCTTAGATGTCTTATTCTTCATAAAGGAACAATAGGGAATATACTAGTTCATCATAAAGTAAATTTATTATAACTATCATTATCCTGCTCACAACTAAGCAGGGTTACAAAGACTATTCACAGACTGAAAGTAGAAAAGTAAAACAGTTCATTACTGCAAAAATGATAGATTATATTGAATAATCAAAAGACCTCTTCCAATACTTGTAATCATGGTATTCTATTCATAGGATATATTATCATGCAGCAGTATTTTACCCCAGAATAGCTCAGATGAAACCACTGGGAGAATTTGAATAATAATCAGAATACATACAGTCTTGAGCAAACTATTACCATCTATTTTTTTTTCTTTTTCTTAAAATGGTTCTCATACTAGAGATGTATATATCCTTTTTGGTTTTTGCTAACCAAAGATCTGAGGTGCTTGGTCTTCCTGAGACAAAACATATGAGTCCGTTGCAGCGCTGTCGCTATGCTCTTGTCCAATATTCAGACGATAGTCAAACAAGCCATTCCCAGGATACAGAGCACCAGTTAAATATTTTGTTAACTGAAGAGTCCAGTTTCTTGGAACACAGAGCAAATCAAACAAAAGAGACAAGCTGTATCTTCTCAGTTCCCAAGACTGTCTTTTGCACTAGTTTCTGTGGCTTATGACCACAACAGATCCCATTTGTATTTGGTTCTTGGCTTCCCTACTGTTTTCAGTGTCCACTTAGCTCTAAACTCCATTGCTTAAAAGTTCCCATGAAAACTTATCTTATTTTACCCAAATTAAGCCTGATTAAACAAGGTTTCTCAAGGTACTAAGCTTGAGAGACACCTGTGAAAAATTTCAAAAGCACCTTAGCAGTCTGAATGACTTGGCAATAAAATGGCAGATGGGATTCAGTAAAAATATATTTAAAGTTATAGATGTGGGGAGATACAGTCCTATTTTCTTATAAAAAATGATCAATTCTGTGCTGAAAAACACGTAGTGTGTGGAGTCATGACAAATGACTGCATGAAAATAGCTCAGTGCTTGGCAGCATTCAAAAAATTAAATCAAATGTTACGAATTGTTAGGAAAGGAACAGAGAACAAAACTGGAAAGATTACTATGCAGCTGTATAAATTCATGAGCAACAAAGATGATCAAAGGTCCTTAGTGACAGCTTCTTTATGGTGCATGGTTAAATAGTCTGGGACTTTTCAGCTTGGGAAAGAGGTCACTAGGAATTCTACAGAAATCATGAGTGGCATGAAGGAGGATGATAGGGAGTGATTGCTTGCTGCCTCTTCCACTAAAAGAGCAACTGACCATCAAATTAAACCAGTGAAAGCCAAGTCCAAAACCAAGAGATGGAGTTCATTGCCACAGGAAGATCTGTAAACTACTTGGAATATTTGGAAGGTCTGTTATCTCCATATTACTGAGTAGATGAACCATAACATACATAGGAAACCCTCTAAATGGAAAATTGTCAGAAGCTGGGAGGAAATTGCCATTATATATACTTGCCCTATTCTTATCCTTCTCTAGATGAACTGGACTAGATGGCCTGTGGCTTTTTCTGTAATGTTTGATCCTGTAATGTTTGATAGGTCCTTTTAGAGTTCTTTAAAAATTTCCTCTGATTTTCAGAAGTGTCAATGCGAGTAACTGGACTTTGTGACTTCAATCAGCTTGGAGAGAAGGGTATGATATTGGTACCCACCTTCAAAACAGGGTTTGTTATTCCCATGGTGGCCATGGCTCTGTCCTTTATGACATTTCCAGAGTGCCCAGTTCTTTATCCTCTATCTTTGCATTTCTCCCTCTCACTTTTTTTAAATGAAGGWATCTGAGGCAAAGCTTTGATTTTACTGAATCCTTCTTTATCTTCCAATGAGTTTTTCCTATGGGAGTCAAGCACGTAGCACTTACCTTATTATTTCATTTGAAATAACCTGAACTGGATTTATGTACACCTTGAAATGTACTCTACTTGCTCCCTCAACTCTGCTGGGTAGACATAATACAGCAGCGTGCTGCAGGGAGGCAAATGACTTAGGCTGTGAATAAAACAAATTATATTAACCCAGGGGCACAGCAAAGAGTGTTGTTTTAATTACTACAGAAAAGAGTGTATAGGAATGATTTACACTAGGACAGTCTTACAAATGGTACGGCTGAGAACACAAGGTGGTGCTATTTACGCTTGGCATAATGGGTGTACAAGGTTCGGTCTTGCCTGCTGGCATTCGCCTTTTCCCCCATCAGCTTTCCATGGCTTTGGACTAGGTGGGAAGTGCGACTGAGCCCCATCCTCCTCTGCATGTGCAGGTTCTAATGAAGAAGGGACATTTCCCTGGCAACAGCTATCTGAGTTCAGCTTGATTGGAAGGGCATGTTAATTTGTCCTTGTCATCTCTTGAAGGCAGGACAGCAGCGTTAGATGTTTTGCTCCACCAAGTACCACAGGGAAATTCAGTATATAAGAAATGACACACTTGGCTGTTTCTGGATAGGAGGAGGTTAGGAGCCAAAGCAGCAAACACTTACTCTCTACTATTCCCCAGATTAAAGAACTGCCTTAGAAGGATTTAGGATACCAGGTGGCGTGGTAGACAGCTGATACTTTGCTTTTTCACCAGCTTGCTCTGTGAAGTAGGTTTTACTTTCAGTTGTAATTAAGCAAGGTCATTATCAAGCATAAAATAATAGCTTCTATTCAGCTGGGTGAATCACTTTGAATTTCTCCATGGATGGTAGATCTCCCACTGCAACTACTCTGTTGAAAAACTGAGGAAATAGTTGTCCAAAGAAAAAGTGGAATATTATCGTGAGTGTTGCTTGGAGGAGAATGGAATATTGGTAAAAGTTGATTACTTCACTGAAATTAAGTGCGATCAAATCACTGCATTCATCAACTGTTTATTCCTCCAGTGTGTTGCGTTAAGCCATCATCAGAGTAAGCTTTTACTCTTACTACTGATTCACGAAAACATGACAGACTTTCATTCCTTCCAGGAAAAAAATCAAGAAAAAAAATTAATTCCTGAAAAAATATTCAAAATTAAAAAATAATTTCTTCTAATTAGTCTAACTTCAATCAAAGCAAAGAAAAACAAAACAAAACAACAACAACAAGAAAATAGCATCAAAACAGCAAGTAAAATGAGAGGGATGTTTCTTCCCTATAAACTGCCTTCAATACCCAAATATTTACTTATTTTTCACCTTATCTGGTACCATATGCCAGATGACCAGTCTAGTGGCTAAGAGGCTCTAAAACCCAAAGGATTTCATAATATTATATATTACAGATCTTTTTCATTTACTAACACTTCACAATTGGTATAAAGAAATTAATAACTATCTCAATAATTGATTAAGCAAAAAAGATTTACAGAAATATTTTTAGCTTTCCAAATGAGATTTTGATTGCATTTTTTTCTTGTATTTTCAGGCAAGATTAATTTGATTGCATTTTCTTCTTTAAATGCACATGCAAATTTTCCTAGGAATATACTTAGAATTTTCGTAGGTATACTTTCATGTGCAAGGTAAAGAGAGAAACATAAAACTTTTACTATTTGTATTCCGAAACAGTAGTCTAAAGATATGGACTTTGCGATTGAAGAAATTGTTTTATCCTATTTAAAAAAAAATACAAAAAGCAGCTGCCAAAGTAGGAAGGGGAAAAAAAAAAAAAAAAAGTGAGTTCGAAATATTTGAAAAGAGAGTCTGAAATATTTGCAGGAAATAATACCCATTTTGATTATGCTTAAAATAAAAATCAGGTGAGTTTTGTATTGTATTTTTTTTWATGTAAATGTTTTCCTTTTTGTATGTGCATCATGAGTAGAGGAAAGAAAACAGTGTAAGATTGTCCCTTTCCCAAGGGTAATTGTAGTAGGATAGTAAGCCCTATCTGAGAAGCAAAAGTATTTTTGAAGAAAAGGTGAAATACAGATGGTAAGTTAGTCAGAGAATTCTTTGGCACTTGGGAGAGGATAGAAAGGACAACTAATAAGCTTCCAGAGTCCTTTCAGCTTCTGCTAGTGCCTTTGAAAGCTCTGTTCTTTCAGACATCACCTATCTGGTGTTTCACTGGTAAATCCTTAAATTTAGCAGCAGTCTCTGCTTTCTGCTTCTCTTCATTAGCCTCAATATATGCAGTCAGCTTTTCTTCTACTGTTTTGCTGAAATAGTTGTTTTTCTAAATTGTTTTGTSAACCAGTCTTTATGTGCTCAGCTGCTTGTTTCTAGACCTTTGCTTCACAAGACAATTTTGTTGCAGCTACCAATTCTATTTCCTCCCCATCCCCCATTTCTCTTCCTTCTTTTTAAAAAGTACCAAACTGTAACATTTTTGTTCTGAAAGGAGAAGTGCTGGAAGTTTAGGATTTCCTTTCAGAATGGATTGGTTAGTTCAAATAATTTCCCAGATGATAACTTCCTGATTTTTGATTCCTGACAACACTAGGAACCTGAAATGACTTCAGGAAAGTCCTGCAAATAGAAAGCCCCATTTACTTTAGCTTACATGCAGAAAATTTGCCTTCTCTACAAAGAAGAAAAAAAGAAGTACACTGAATTTTTTRACATAATTTTTTTGAAGGGGGTGTCCTGACAGAGTTGCTGCAAATACTTCCCGCGTCCCATTTGTTTTCAAGAAGTTAACAGATTAAACTAACTGATGATGGGAACCATAGTCTACTTGTGTCCTGTTCTGCTTAATGGAGTTAAACAAACAATATGAATTCAGACTTTTAATTAAACTCTGAAAAATTAATATTTCTGGAGTATAATGGAATAATCAATATCCAAACTATTTTCAAGAATAAGAAGTTCATATTTATTGTAATTTTTWGTCTCATTTGAATAGCCTACTGTTCTAATTAGTTATCTGTTTCTCAGCAATTTAAATTTCTGTGTAAGAAAGTCATACAGTTAAGGGCTGTTTTAGGTATCTTTAACATAACTCAAGTGGCAATTCAGGAAAAATCTACATCTTTAATCAAGGTTCTTGTCTCTTCAAGTGTGTGATTATGTTGGTTTGCAAAGGCTAACTGCTGATGGAATATGTTGAAGGAATTTAATTATATTTAAACAAGTTGTTTTCAATTTTCAGGTATTGTGAAATGAAGGAGGAATAACCATTAATCTCAATGGAGTTATAACTAAAACTGGTGGAGGACTAAGGCAATGCCTATCAAACAACTGCAACAGCAATGTAATTTAATCCCAAATTATACAGAATATTCTATATTTTACATTGAAAGATACATGACCTTATCTCACCTATAAAAAAAAATGTATATTTGTTTCTTCTTTGTTCATTTGCTTCAGGTGAAGGTAACCTAAGACAGAAGTGCCACTGGTTCACTGTACCTGGAGAGCCTAATGCCAATGCTGTTGCAATAACCCTTGATTAACAAATTTATCTCACCTACTGCGCATATTTGGAAATAAATGCAAGAAATAAATGGAAAGATTTATTTCCCCTACAGGATATTTGTATCATCCATGACAAAACAATTCTTAAATAGAATCAAAGTATTGTATAACACTTTCCAGATGTTATATATATCTTATGTAATGGGAATTCTCACACCTGAAGGATGAAACAGGGTGTCCTCTGTGGCCTGGCTAAGCAATTATTTCTGTCCCTTTCCTGTGTACAGACAGTGTGGTCTGATAATTGCAGAAAGTTTAGCTATTTGGGGGGAACTGTCTTGAAAGATGAAATTATATTTCTACTCTGCATAGTGGATCACATCCTGTGGAACTTGTACTACTTGGTGCCATAGGAGACTAAGGTTGTCACTATGTAAACCATGAATTATTCTTCTCCTTCCAATTTACTTTCTTTTTGCTTATGTAAGTTCTGTCCTGCTGCAAGCCAACCCAAACTATAGATATATGATTTTAATTAGTGTTTTCTTCATTGTATAAAATGTGGGGGAAGTCCTTAAATGATTTCTCAAATGTCAAAGAACAATGCAAATTGCAATCCAGTTGAGCAAGATCTAATTCTTGTTTGAACTCTCCCCTTCAGCACCTTAAGACCCTCCTTCCCTAATGACTACAGGTTCAGATTTATTTCCCTGACTCCAAGAGGTTGCAAGAGATCCTTGCAGGGTGCAAAGAGGAAACAAGCATGCTAGGAAGTGAGCATACTAATTGTGGCTGGGAGGCAGRAAAGTCCAAGTGGTTTTGCTTTTCTGTAAGCATGCCATGGGACATGCTACTCAGACACTTTATCACATATAACTGTCAAAAAATATCTAGTCTCTTACATCAGTTCAACCAATACAGMCCTACAAACTAAAATACTTATACATTTTTACATTCTTCAAGTTGCTGCACTCATGTCAGGTGTGCTGTGTGCACAGGAGGATTATAATATATAATATAAAATTTGACTCTTTCCAGTAAAGGAAAGATAGTATGGACGATGGTGGAAAAATCTACTTCTGYGTAATTCCAAGATATGTGAGACAGTTTCTTGTCTACCTGTGTTCTACTTAGGGCACTAATGAGGAAAGAGGTCATCTCTACTTCCCATCTTGTATGGTTCAAACACTTTAACAATCTGGACTGTTGCAATTTATTTTAACTGTTCTTGGACAGATCCTTTAAAATCTTTTAATATAAACTAGGAAAAAAAATATTTTTTTTATGCCTTGAATGCAACATTTTATTTGTCCAATATTAAATAATTGACTTTGAACATTGGAACTGTCATTATTGTGCTGAAGCAAGAGGTTACACTTAGTTGGGTCTGCTGATTTTGGCTGGGATAGAGTTAATTTTCTTCACAGTAACTAGTATGGGGCTATGTTTTGGATATGTGCTGAAAACAGTGCTGGTAACACAGGGATGTTTTCCATATTGCTGAGCAGTGCTTACACAGAGCCAAGGCYTTTTCTGCCTCTCACACCACCCCACCACTGAGTGGGCTGGGAGTGCACAAGAAGTTGGGAGAGGACACGGCTGGGACAGCTGACCCCAACTGACCAAAGGGATATCCCATACCATATGACGTCATGTTCAGCTTATGAAGCTGGGGGAAGAAGAAGGAAGRTGTGGACGTTTGGAATGATGGCGTTTGTCTTCCCAAGTAACCRTTAGGTGTGATGGAGCCCTGCTTTCCTGGGGATGGCTGAACACCTGCCTGCCGATGGGAAGGAGTGAATGAATTCCTTGTTTTGCTTTGCTTGMRTGTGCAGCTTTTGCTTTCCCTATTAAACTGTCTTTCTCTCAAYCCACAAGTTTTCTCGCTTTTACCCTTCCGATTCTCTCCCTTATCCCACCAGGGGGAGTGAGTGAGCAGCTGGATGGGGCTTAGCTGCTGGCTGGGGTTAAACCATGATATTGTGGGGAAAAAAAAAMCCAACCAAAACTTTGCAGGCTGTTCCTAGCAGAAGATAAAACATCTCACAAATCATCCAACCGCACTATCTATACACCAGGCAATAGCAGGAAGGATTACCCTTGATCTGGAGCCTACCGCATTGTGGAGATCATGGGCTTGCTGAGTTTTAAGGATATATTATTCCTTCCAAAGAAAAAGACTTTTATGCAATTGCTATGTTTTTTATTTATGATAACTTATTGATCAAAGCAAGGAATGCCTTCATAGAAACAAATAGTCTTGCAAGGAGCTAAATCAACTGCCTATCTTTCACTCACAGCACACAGACTTTTCTTTGATTCTGTGATGAGGAGGGGGCATACAGATTCAAAACATTGCTTCTGGACCTGCTATCTTCATCCCTACCACCACAACCACTAAGCAGGGTCYCTGGCAGCAAAAGCAAATTCTGGTCCAAGTTGCATATTTTGCTCAAATTCACACAGCTGAGAATATTTAAAACTGGATCAAAAAGTGATGGATATTGGATTCATTCACATCTGCTGTTTCTTCCATTACTGTTACTTGATCATCCTGTTTTGTGATGGTGACTGTGAGGCATCAGATACGTGTGCTACGTTAACATAGTGTTTGAGTGGAACGAAACATGAATAACACATGCACACAGACACAACAACAGCAGAATACYGTTGTAACACAGGAAACAATGCCCACTGAAAGACACCATCTTAGGAAACAGGTGGAAGATTTTCTGGTGAATCATCAGATCAGACAGCATTCATCATTATATTGGAAAGTGTTTGCCTTTTCTGGATCCTCTACGGAATAGATTGACTCACCATTTTCATATGTTGGTAAATTGAGTCAGTATTTCAGTATGCTGCCCAGTGAGGTGCCTCACAACTTAAACCAAACTACCCATTTAACCACTTTATGGTGGTTTGGAAAAAAAAATAAAAATAAAAAGCTCTAAACATCAAAGAAGCCACAGTACTGAACATGAAAAAGACTGTATTGAAATTAGGTCTCTATCTGGCATCTAAATAGGCCGTACCAATCCACTTTGTAAATAATGTCTGAATATCAAATTCCATATAAAGAAGAAAGAAATACTGTCTCTCAAAATCTGTTTGTGACCAAAAAGACTAGGAAATTTACTTAAATCTCTGTTTGGTTTGCAATCATAATTCTTATTCTATGATAAGCACATAGTTTTCTGAATTCTCTTAATTTCCTTTGAAATCAGTTGGGGACATTAGTTTCATTCAGAAAGAAGGCATTTATCCTCAGATTTTAGGAAAAAAAAAGGTTTCCTTCCAATTTAAAATTGTCCTAGATATCTAGTCTAGCCTAGTATGATGTTCAGTCAATGGAGAAAGATGAACACTTCTAGCGGGTTATTCRTCCCACCTATTTTAAATGTCTAACTGGCGGTAAATTTTTCTCAAGATTTTTGGTTTTCTTCTTTAAATACTACAACTTAATTTGGACAACATACCTCTATTACACAAGTATCTTTTTGAAAATTAGATAAACCAAATCCCACCATAAATGTCTGGATGGGGTCCTAGGCTTTATAGGCCATTGTAGGCTTTTTTTTCCTACTTTTTCTGGAATACCTAATGTTAGAATCGTAAGCTTAGGCAAACTCTAAGCTTCCAGCAAAAGCCTTACATATGAATATTAACATTTTCTCAGCCTTTAGGCTAAGACCTGTTAAGTGATACGTGGACTATTACTTTAATTAACTTGACTTGCTGCGATTATCTCAAGCTGCTATTSAAGGAAGAACATGACCTAATAAGACACATATGACTCACATGTAAATAGATCCCCCTGCTGTAAGTGGGGAGCTTGTATTTGCATATATATCACTCTTGCTCTGTGGGGAACTACTGCTTTTGGTGTRAAGAACTTTCTATCTCAGAGTAGGTTTTATGGCTTACCTACATAAACAAGCTCTCTGACAGATGTATATGTGGTATTTTTAAACACAGATGTACTCCTGATGTSCATTCAGTACTATAAATGTCTATTTTAAAAGCAAACAAGATTTCTTTTTTTTTTAAACCTTGTTAGTACTCTACACCTGACACATTTCAAGAAAGAGAGTTCTGACTCACAAATCATGACTTGAATTGCCAAGTCCTATGTTGTAAGAAAGTACCTTAAAGATGGTTTCAAAGGTACTTTGAAAGTGTGATATGAAGATACTGGAGTGCAGAAGGTGACCAGAAGAAAATGTACTACTMATGATGATGCTGAGGAAAGAGTCAACTCAACTTGCCTTCCAATTTCAAGATGAACTGCAATAATTTAGCTTAGAAAATAAATATGAAATATATTCCTACTTGTGAGCTCGTAACATCCACGCAGGCTCCAAGACACAAATATAAAGTCACATACTGTCATTTTTTCCAGGTACATTTAACAGGAGGACAAACTTCAACTTAGCAGTTGGGTAAATACTCTAAAACTGCCAAACACTGGTAACAACAGTATAAATTTAGCATAGGCTATATATATTTAAACCTCATGCRCTTGCAATATCAGCAAAGATTTAATAAAGTTGACAAAGAATGTTCATTAAATTAATAAAGCACTTAAATAAATCCCAGACTGTGTTCCACTTCTCCTCCTCCTTACTCATGTCCCTGATTTAGACAATTGAATCAGCAGGGTGGCCACTAGCAGCCTTCAAGCTGATTGGTATTTTCTCATTCAAAAAATTATGATTATAACCATAATGCTGCTGTTCTCATGATTACACACGCAGATTAAATTTGGTGCTTCAGGCATGGTTTGAAAGTGTCTGGAAAAGGTACTAGGTTTATCTAACTGGATCCTAACAAGAAAACTGCCCCATGTAGTTGATCTAAAATACACATGAGCAATTTTGATATTAGACAGGATAGCTCGCCAGTGATAGACTTTTTGGTAAAAATTAAACTTCCACTGCCTTAGACTCTAGCAAACCATTAAGCCAGGATGTTATGCTGTCTTYCTGCTTTAAGAAGAGGTGAGACTGATGTGCTGAAAGGCACTAGGACAGACTATAAACTGGAGAAGGAAGAGGCTGTATCGGGGCAGCCCAGGACTTCACCAGCTGGGCTTTGATGGAGTCCTAGCTGTAAAGGAAAGGTAGGCTCACTTTCTCCTGCAGAAATTCAATAATGAGGATGACAATGCAGCTATTGCCTTGTGTTGGAGTGTATTCCATCCAAAAGAGGTGCTCCCACGACTGCATGTATAAGAATCTGACCCTGCCTTGAAAAAGCAAAATAACCAAGCAGATAGAAACACGAAGCTTGATGTTATGTGGACAAGAAGTTCCAAATTAAATCACAGATTAAAAAAGGCTTAAGTCACCATGTTTGGATTCTTTCAAAGTGAGGAGGAAATTAAATAGCAAATTCTTATCATACTCCATTTGTTTTACTTAGCATGACAATGAAACCTTAGTGAAAACCAATTTTTTTATTCAATTTACAATTTCTTGTAAAGTTATCACAGGCAGATTAATGCAAATCAGAGCTACAAAGTAAGATTTTCTGTTCTTTACCCTTAATAAAATCCTAGTTTGAATATTTTATGCTGTGTTAGCAGTCTCAGCAAAAAGTTAAATGTGTGTGCTTGTGTATTTTCATGCGCTTAAGTACACCAATGTGTGTGTATATGTGTATATATACATGTGTGTGTATATATATATAAAGAGATGTTCAKTTCACATTAATGCCTGTCTGTCTTTCAGCAGGCTATATGACAATACTGCTATGGAAAGTTTTTCAGCCAAAGGCCAAAAGCTTTGCGCGTGGGCCTTAGATAGATGCCCAGCCTGATTACTGAAGGACTTCAGAGGACAAGTGCAGGAGAAAAGTAGGTCAGATAGATAAAAAGGAAAAAAAATAGATAAGGGACTAGAGAGACATATTCTAAAGAATTTTTTTTTCCTAAGAGTTTCTTTCAATGCGAATCTCTTCAGATGCTTCAAGTTTGTAATTTGCTTTATCACAGTCTTTAAGAGCTTATTTAAAGTCTGAACAGATTAAGAAACTTGACAGCAATGATCGAAGTACAAAATATTTCCCCAGTATTAATGACTAGCCTAAATCTCTATACCTTAGGCAATGAACATCTTCTAGCAGATCATTAATCCCCTCAAAATACCCTGTCCTGAGGTCATTAAGAACTGAAAAGTGGAAAAATAAAATAAAATATGCATATGGATTTTTCTTTTTGAACTATAGAATTTAATAGGTATGTACAGAACAGGTCTGAAAAAATATTGCCTTAGTGTTAGGCAACCAGATTGACAGAATTATCTCTCAAACTTCTATTCATCTTACAGCAATTAACATATACTCATAAATATGAYTTTAATAATAACAAAAGTATCAAAAGTATATTTCAATTATAAAACACATACTAAGCTAAGTAGAGTTGTAGATTTAACATAAGAATTGAAAGTAGATTGTGGGAACATCACTTCAAGCTTTTGATAAGTCAAACACGTCATTCGTATTAATTAAGCAGAATGCAAAGAAAGAAATGACATATGGTGGGGAACGTAAAGCTCAGGGGCAGGCTTGGCTGCAGTGACCACGAAATGGTGGAGTTCAGGATCCTCAGGGCACCAAGGAGGGCACACAGCAAGCTCGCTATCCTGGACTTCAGGAGAGCAGACTTTGGCCTCTTCAGGGATCTGCTTGGGATAAAGCCCTGGAGGGAAGAGGGGCCCAAGAAAGCTGGTTAATATTCAAGGATCTCCTCCTTTAAGCTCAGGAACAATGCATCCCAACAAAGAGGAAGTAAGGCAAAAACACCAGGAGGCCTGTATGGACRAACAAGGAGCTCCTGGACACACTCAAACACAAAAAGGAAGCCTACAGGGGGTGGAAGCAAGGACAGGTAGCCTGGGACGAATACAGAGAAATTGTGCGAGCAGCCAGGGATCAGATTAGGAAAGCTAAAGCCCTGATAGAATTAAATCTGKCCAGGGATGTCAAGGGCAACAAGAACACCTTCTATAGGTACATCAGTGATAAAAGGAAGGACTAAGGAAAATGTGGGCCCTCTCCGGAAGGAAATGGAGACCTGGTTATCCAGGATATGGAGAAGGCTGAGGTAYTCAATGACTTTTTTGCCTCAATCTTCACCAGCAAGTGCTCAAAACACACCGCCCAAGTCGCAGAAGGCAAAGACAGGGACTGGGATAATGAAGAACCACCCACGGTGCACAAGTCCATAGGACCTGAAGAGATCCATCCGCGGGTCCTGAGGGAACTGGTGGATGAAGTTGCTAAGCCACTATCCATTGTATTTGAGAAGTCATGGCAGTCTGGTAAAGTTCTCACTGACTGGAAAGGGGGGAACACAACCCCCATTTTTAAAAAGGGAAAAARGGAAGACCCGGGGAACTACAGGCCAGTCTCACATCTGTGCCTGGCAAGATCATGGAGASATCCTCCTGGAAACTATGCTAAGGCACATGGAAAGCAAGGAGGTGATTGGTGACAGCCAACGTGGCTTCACTAAGGGCAAATAATGGTGACAAATTTGGTGGATAAGGGAAGAGCAACTGACATCTACCTGGACTTGTGCAAAGCATTTGACACTGTCCTGCATGACATCATTGTCTCTAAATTGGAGAGGCATGGATTGGACAGATGGACCACTCTGTGGATAAGGAATTGGCTGGATGGTCGCACTCAAAGWGTTGCAGTCAACGGCTTGATGTCCAAGAGGAGACCAGTGATGAGTGGCGTTCCTTGGGGGTCAGTATGAGGATCGACGCTGTTTAACATCTTTGTCGGTGACATGGACAATGGGATTGAGTGCACCCTCAGCAAGTTTGCTGACAACACCAAACTGTCTTTACCTCAATCCATGAATTTTATTTTTTTTTTTCCCGAATGTCTCCCCATCCCACTGCAGCGGGGGTAGTGAGCGAGCATCTGTGTAGCGGTTGGCTGCCTGCTAGGTTAAACCACTACAGTCCTTTTTGGCTCCCACGTGGGGCACTACAGTTTAATAGAACAGAAAAGGAAGGGAAAATAATAATAATAACAATAATAATGATAATAATAATAATGGAAGAATACACAAAATGAGTGATGCACAATGCAATTGCTCACCACACGCCGAGCAATACCCAAACAGCGATTGCTACTTCCTGGACTATGCCTCCCATTCATATACTGAGCACGACGTCACATGGTATGAAATACCCTGTTGGCCAGCTGGGCCAGCTGTCCTGGCTATGCTCCCTCCCAGCATCTTGTGTACCTGGCAGAGCATGGGAAGCTGAAAAGTCCTTGGCTGGTAGACTACTTAGCAACAACTAAAAACATTAGTGTGTTATCAACATTCTTCTCATACTAAATCCAAAACACAGCACTAGAAAAAAATCTAACTCTATCCCAGCCAAAACCAAGACACCTAAGCACAAATACAGGCTGGGCAGAGRATGGATTGAGAGTAGTTCTGAGGAGAAAGACTTGGGGGTGTTTGTTGATGAGAAGCTCAACATGACCTGGCAATGTGTGCTTGCAGCTCAGAAAGCCAACTGTATCCTGGGCTGCATCAAAAGAAGTGTGATGAGCAGGTTGAGGGAGGTGATTCTCCCCCTCTACTCCGCTCTCGTGGGACCSCACCCAGAGTACTGCATTAAGCTCTGGGACCCCCAACGTAAGAAGGACATGRACCTGTTGGAGCGAGTCCAGAGGAGGGCCACGAAGATGATCAGAGGGCTGGAGCACCTCTCCTATAAGGAAGAGTTGGGGTTGTTCAGCCTGGAGAATAGAAGCCTCTGGGGACACCTTATAGCAGCCTTCCAGTACCTGAAGGGGGCCTAAAAGAAAGCTGGAGAGGGACTTTTTACAAGCACATSTAGTGATAGGACAAGGGGTAATGGCTTTAAACTGAAAGAGGGTAGATTTAGATCAGCTATAAGGAAGAAATTCTTTACGATGRCGGTGGTGAGGCACTGGAACAGGTTACCCAGAGAAGCTGTGGATGCCCCATCCCTGGAAGTGTTCAAGGCCAGGTTGGAYGGGGCTTTGAGCAACCTGKTTTATTGKAAGGTGTCCCTGCTCATGGCAGGGAAGTTGGAGCTAAATGATGGTTAAGGTCCCTTCCAACGCAAACCATTCTATGATTCTATGATTCTATGATTCTATGATTCTATGATTCTATGATTCTATGATTCTATGATTATTGCAAAATGATTTTGCACTTTAGTCTTATCTTGCACTTGCTTTAGATATTTATTTTATTAGAATTACAATGAAAGTGGTTAGGTTTTGAAGCTTCTACTTGCCAGACTTTACAGGAGCTTCAGCTAAAGACATGGCAATTTATTTCTCATGCTGAAGTATGCTGAACCTGTTTACTTCYCTCCATCATCTGTAAGGAGGACCGAGGATGTATAAATCTATACAGCGGTCCTCCTATTAGGTAAGGTGATATCCACCTCGGGCCTAGGCTTAAATTAACATTCCTGAAAGTGTTTCTTTAAAGTAATAGACGGAAAGAATCCCTTACCCATTCAGATGACATGATTCACTGACTATGGGGGAAGACTAGGGTGACTATTTCCTAAAGAAGTGTGATGTTTCAAAAGGATGGCATGAAAATAGAAGAAAAGAGGCCTGGAAAGTACTTTMTTTGTATGACCTTTGGATCTGAGTTTAAATTGTGGGTTTATTAGTTTGCATACTGGAAAAGTTTTAATGAAAGCAATCTTCATTTAAATCAGGAAACTGGAGATTGTGTTCAGACTGAGGGAATTCTTTGTTTTGAAAATAAAAAAGAAAATAAACTGGTTAAAGGCAATGCCTGTTTCAACAGTTCTCAAATTGTATTTTGTTTTCGTTGATTTAAAATCACTGTTGCCTTTTAATGGTTATTATAATGCCACAGAAAGTAAAATCAAAGTTAAGATAAAAAAGCTTTTGAAATATTTACTTTGTTTAAAATTCTATCACTATTTGATAAAGCAAATGTGTACTAGTCRTATGATGTCATGTTCAAAAACGTTAACCATAGTTATTCATGCTGGCATGAGTTCATTGATTTGTGTGTGTCTGTACAGATGCACAAGATTTAGGTGGCTTCTTATCTTTCTGGACATTTTAGAAATATTTTGCTTAGAGTGACAGAAGATCAAAATACCTAAAAATACTTTGTATGTCAGATTTTTTTCATGTATTTTATATACCTTTAGCAAATCCGAAGACTGGTTCTTAGTAAAATTTTAACTGACTTAGTTGTCATGGTTTAACCCCAGCCAGCAACTATGCCCCACACAGCCACTTGCTCACCCTCCCGCCCRCGGTAGGATKGGGGAGAGAATCAGACGGGTAAAAGTGAGAAAACTCATGGGTTGAGAGAAAGACAGTTTAATAGGTGAAGCAAAAGCCACGCACACAAGCAAAGCAAAACAAGGAATTCATTCACTMCTTCCCATCGGCAGGYAGGTGTTCAGCCATCTCCAGGAAAGCATCACGYGTAACAGTTACTTGGGAAGACAAATACCATCACTCCGAACGTCCCTCCCTTCCTTCTTCTTCCCCCARCCTTATTTGCTAAGCATGACATCATATGGTATGGAATATCCCATTGGCCAGTTGGGTTAGCTGTCCTGGCTATGCTCCCTCCCAGCTTCTCGTCAGCCTGGCAGATCATGGGAAGCTGAAAAGTCCTTGACTAGTGTAAGCACTGCTTAGCAACAACTAGAACATCGGTGTGTTATCAACCTTATTCTCATACTAAATCCAAAACACATCACTATACMAACTACTAAGAAGAAAATTAATTCTATCCCAGCTGAAACCAGGACAGCTTTATTTTGAATATGTTAAAGGATACCATTCAATATTTTTCTGTATAGATATGCCAATATTGGTTAATCCATTGCCATAATTTTAATTCCTCTGTTATCATTCAGCTGATATTTTTTTGTTTACTCCATTGGATTCCAAAAATAAAGAGGTAGGAGTCTCGTGTAACATCATAAATATATTACATGGAAGTTCCTGTTGCAAGGTTGGACTTCTGCTTCTTTATTGGGCAAAAATCCCAACACCCAAAGCATTGAATGAGGCAAGACACATGTAATTAGATCAAAGAAACTCAATGAATGATATGTGTTAGGATGACAGATAAGTATCATATGCATCTCATCGCCTGGGCATGTTGTCAATAGTGAGACTTGTCTCCAAAATAAGTTTTTGCTGGCTTTTTTTTTCCTCATAGTTTCCTGTTACTGTCCTGATGATGTTTTTTCCTCCCAATGATTTTTTTCATGTAGTAGTGAAACGCTATTTCAAATCTGATAGACTTGAAAAGATACAGTGTACTTAAGATGATTGCAGATCTTATTTTCCGAGAAGTGAATGAAAAATCGCAGGAGAACAAATGCGTGGGAAAATGAACTACTAGGGAATCTTACTAATGATTTGCTTGATATTTGGTCATCTACACACTCCCAATCATCCCAGAAGGAGAGTTATGGCAATAAAGCTCACTGTTGACCCATGCATTTGTGTGTGCATGTGCGTATACACATATATATCATACATGGATGGTTGTACATGTTTCTGAAAGTTGGTATTGAGAATTATTGGGAGTGACATTTTGCTGCAGTGTCTGTGCTCTTTCACGTCAGACCAAGGAAATTTCTTTTCCAAATTCTCCAACTTCATTTATTTTTTATTTTTCTCTTTCGCAGGGACTCTGAACAGCATTCTAATTGTTTGCTTTCCCCATTTAGAAGATAACATAAAGATTAATTAATGTTACTTCAAGTAACTATCAGTATTCAACTATTGTCTGCAATATAGAGAGAGAATTGTAGAAAATCTGACATGTCCCGTGGCAGAYGGAACTATTTATTTACAACAAAGTCAACACGTTTCAGGAATGATCAATGTTGGGTCTTATGTTCATGAAGTAATAGCTGACAAACCCTTTACTGATGAATAGGCTTAAAAACAGGAGTCTATGGGGACCTCAGAGCACAAAAAGATGCATAGGTCCAGTGCGGTGATATCCAAACACAGCAGAGGGTTCAGCTAACTAGAGAAGGCAACAAAGCCTATGGCACTGTCRTGAATAAAAATTTTAAAACCTCCACTGTAAATCAACAGCCTGAACAACACAGGAGAGGCAAGATTCTGAATTCATTATGTGAGCTTARTTTTAAAAGCTTCCGATGGTTCATCAGAATCATGCAATCACAGAATCACAGACTAGCTCAGGCTGGAAAGGGCCTCCAGAAGTCACCTAGTCCAACTCCCTGCTCAAAGMAGGTCTAATCAGAGCAGGTTGCCAAACACCTCCAAAGACAGAGATCCCACTACCTCTCTGGGCAGCCTGCTACAAGATTTTACCACACTTATGGTCAAAAAATAAAACCAAAAAAATCCTAATATCTGACTAAATTTCCCATGTCCCAAGAAATAATGATTTTTATGTCACTTGGATTGTGTTGCTTTTATTCTACACTATTTTGTGGTTTTTTTTACTGTTGTAATGTTAGAAAATCACGCATTGTGATATTTGCGGCTCCACTGAATTGGAATATGTCCCTCTCATAGCAACAGAGATGATACATAAATACAACATTGCAAATGGCAAGTACGTTGATCCCTTCATCACTCAGACATCTAGACACTTATCTAGCAACATGTTGTGACCTTGTAACAGCATCTGAGTACTTTGTGAGTGTCGCCAAAGTGGCTTTCTCAAACTTAGAGGGCTTTCTCACCCCATTTCTAGCCAGCTTTTTAGATTATTTGCATTAGATAATGGGTTATAATTTCATTTTTGATTAAATAAACATTATTTTAACCAATTAAATGATGCTACTCCAAAGAAAAACAGTTATTTAATTAAACCTTCAGTAATTATTAAGCAAACTTACCAATGTGTACATTTATGTTACAGCAAGCCTTTCTTCCAGTTTCTGCAAGTTTATTCTCTTTGGGAAAGATTCTTCCTTCAGCAAGTCACTCCAGGTGCAGCCCTCAGAAGCCATTTGATCCATGGAAACACAGGATTCTATGCTGCATCCTTCCACCTCTGTGGGAAAAGTTATTTCTCAGCCTGTAATATTCTGCAGATCCACAGCAAAAATTTTGGACCTATTCTCTGCCTACCTCTTGTCTTTCCTTGCCTGTTCAAGGTGCAGTGTAGTTCCATTAAACTCAAGGTGTAAGTAGCCCGCACAAAAGAATAAAGGAGATTTTTATTTGCATTATTTCCATTTATGTAAACATAAAAGACACATGTTCAGAGTCCAGATAATTACTATTTCTAGGAAGTACATAGCACACATTAATCAAGGGAAAATTGTTAAAAGTCTGTAACATTTTTTGCTATAGGTAATATTTAGAGAAAGACTTTGGAACATAAAAGAATGTTAACATTTTGCTTAAGGATATTATGATGCAGAACATTTCCACCCCATTCATTTCAGATGCGAAAAACAAAACAAAAACCAGATCCTTCTGCCCCCTCCCTTCAACATTTCAGCAACTTAATGGATGAAGAACAAGAAATTGGAATTTTACACACACACACACACATACACACACATCTTTATACATCTAAATATCACTACTATACCTCTAAATATCACTACCTTTATACGCACACTACTTACATATGCACAGGTATACGTGTGTGCACGCACATTAATTAATTATTTAAAATATTTTTCTTACTTTATGCCTGTGTGTGCATGTGTAGGCGTATATGTATACAGAGTAAGACTATGAGAGTGAGCATACACACTCCCTGACATTTCTATTCAGAATTAATTTTCAGTTTTCTGGCTTCTGAATTAAGAGAACTACACATGCTATAGTTCCAACTGTGAGTCACGGTAATGGAAATAGATGCTTAATGAAAATAGCCCATAAAAAATTGCATTTAATAGAACGTATCTGAAAAATAAATAAAAAGATAGCAAGGAACAATGATCCTCCCACATATTTTGGGATATTCATTTTAAAAAAATTTCTTTGTAAACAGCAATCTAATCAAAGCCAGTCCTGAAGAAACAAGCTATCCTTTGTTGCGGCCTTGAACTTTGACTCACTCAACCCAACTCTGTAGTCATCTGGTGAACATATGAGTATTGTTCATCCCCTAGATAAATGTGGTCCAAATCCACAGATACTTTTTTGTGATGTTTTAGGACTGCCAGCCAGACAATACTATGACTTGATTCCCCTCCCTGGACTTAGTCAGGTGGTGGGGGATGTATTACCACTGAGATTGTCACTTAGATTTATGCAATGGATTTTTTTGGTCTCAGGGTTAGGTGTTGGATAAACATAGACAGACAGCAATACAGTGCAGAAGACTTTAACCTTAAGCCCTCGACAATTCCAGAATCCTGTTTTTGTTGATGGTCAGAAAAGTTGTGCTGGTGCTATTTCTTCTAAGTCTAGATTAAAGATTATTCTGTAAAGGATTAGAAATCTGAAGAAGTGTGACCCATTAAAATAGCCAACAATTGGTGTATTACTAGTTTTTATTTTATATTTTTAGTGGGCCAAATTTAGTCATGACTGAAAACAGCTGTGTCGTTCGTTACCTTTCATCCATATTTTTTAGTGTAGTGGTTAAGTTCCTACATAACCTACTCTGAATTAAGGGATAGAGGCAATCTTGCCTTGGCAAAGAAGTGGATGAAATAATGCAGTAAATCTTCTTCAGTTCTCAGAGGAAGAATTCATACATCACAGAAACAGAGAAAGCATCATTTAAATTTGTTTCTCATCAAGCACAAACTCAGAAGTGTTATCGGCTACACATCAGTAAATTAGATGAAGTCTGAGTGCAMATAACAGGCTAATGGAAAACAGGATGGAGTTGTAGCAAGAAACACAATAAGGAAAGGACATGTATGCTCATCCATGCTACAGCAGTATCCTTGCTCAGTACTGAAAACAATAGGAACTACTGTAAGAGAAATATATATATTTTATCTTATATTTGTCCACAGAAGTGGTCCCCCACTTTGGGGACAGATGGCATTTCAAAAACACGTCTRCTCTCTGTTCATTCAGGACACCTTTCAGAGGTGTCTTGATGTCCCTATATGGAGCACACAGATTTCATGGGGAATATGTGTGCTCAAGTCTGGGCTCTGCAAYATAGTCCAGAAGCTAGAGGTTGAAGCACTCTCGTGCTAGCATGGACTTGATGAAATAACCTAGTAAATCTTCTTCACACTTGCACAAAGAGCTCACATACTGCAGRCACGTTGTGGTGGCCAAACAGTGAATGTTGAAACCCTTTGTAGGATCTGCTTTATACTGAGATTTTCAAGAGCAGCAAGGTATTACTATTAATGATTGGTAACCATTTCAACAGTTTTGAAAAATTTTGTGTGTGTTTACCTGTTCCTTTGCTTATATAAACTGTAATCTCTTCCCAAGAGTTCTGTGTTAAGTAACATCGGCAAACATAGGAATGAAGGACTTGGCTCCAAATTGATGTTGAGGATCAGGGTCCTATCTTAACCACAGAGCTGAAAAAGCTGTTAACACTGCCTTACAAAGCCATATTCCAGTTAGGGCTGAGGAGCGTGGGCTGCTTGCTGTTGACTGAAGAATTAGAAAAACTACCACAAATGAATTGGCTAAGGTTTCCAATAGAGCAGTGTACCTACCACAMAATGAATAAATGGATGTAAACTAAAGCAAAGTTAACCAGCCTCTTAATAATGATTTCAGTTGCCTCTGTCTTGCAAAGTTTTTTTCCCACCTATAGCACAATAGTATTATTACTAATTTTTAGGGAAATATGGGTGAATACAGTGAGCAGAAGAAAATCCAAATCATTTGGAGTAGATTGGAATGCAAGAGGTGTTTCTTCACTTGTTAATTTGTGCAACGCATGTGGTTAGACAGTTGCTTAGATGAGGCTTCACAAAAAAGCAAGCAAACAAAAACATCTCCACAGAAGAAACAGCCTGTCACTGCAAGCATTGTACAACATCTTATTGGTACTACGCTACGTTAAATACATGACTATGTACAGCTATACGGTGTCTTTTAACTCACTGGCTGAGGTGGCTGAGGCCATACATTCATCAGCATTTTTCTATCTTTACATTTTAATGAGATATTCCCTGAAATACTGGAACTGATCAGTGTCTGTTTTAGACATCAGTGGAGAAAAACCCTCTTGCCTTCAGGGAAAGCCTGCATTTTTAAAATATAAAGGGAGGAGGGAGTGGGGACTCTCATCTGGTAGCTTAAGTGCTTCTGAAACYATACAAAGACTGAAGAATTAATTAATAACACCCAATTAATGCCTTCTAGCATAACAATACCCAGACTGCAAGAGAAGTTAGTAGATTCATACCCTAAATAAATGACTTGGCAGACAGAAAGGCTTGTGGTAGACGGCAATGAAGAGTTGCATGGAGTCTCTTGTGTAGTTGGCCTTGGGATAAGTGAAGGGAAAAAATAAGAGACTGTTTAGACGTCCTGATGAGGAATGATGGGTGACATGAAATCTAAGTCACCTGAGAAACAGGCATACTTTAATCCCAAATAAGCATGCAATGTGAGCATGCTGCTAGTCCACTACATTGATTTCCACTTGTACGCCACCATGCTTGGAAGTAAAATTACCATTGTTTAGTGAGAAATATTATCCCAGTGAGACTTCTGAATGGATTGCCAATTACAGAGCTTATAAGAAGAATCTCAGTTGGTGAGTGTATGATAAACAAAGTCCTTGAATATTCTCAAACTTAGCCCCCACTAGTCTTTCTCTTGCAACAGCACTAAAACATTGAAAGCTGTACTTGTTGAAAAATAAAGATAAAAAGGAAGGATAAAAGACTGAATGAATTTTGAATGGATAACATCTTTTGGAACTCAAGACTTCTTTAGATCTGTCCAGGAAAATGCAAAATAAATGAATGCTTGTGTGTAAATTTGGAAAGACTGCTTTTATTCTGCGTCAGGATGAAACTAGGACCTTGTTCTAATACTCCCACCCCCACCTAAAGTCTAAAATTTTCCATGTTATAAAACACATTGCATCAGAAAATTTGTCTGGGATGGAGTAGGACATRGGATGAGAGGAGATGGGATGAAGAAAGGGTACAGCTCCTTATCTGCCTGCATACCAAGATCTGAATCTGTTTCCTACATCTTAGGTGAAAACCTGAAGTAATATTAATAGCCTGTGCCAAGTGTACTATTTTAATTTTGAGCAGGAATGCAATCCTGCACCTAACACCTTATGACAAAGCCAATTCCTTTATGTGAAAAAATTATTTTAAAAACTGGCATTTGACAATTAAAAAAGTATTTTGAAACATTTTTCAGCCAGCATTGGTACTCTGTACATCTTAAAAATAATCACTAAAGTGGTAAAAATAATTGCTTACCTGAAAGTCAACATTTCTGTTAAAAATGGTTTAGCAATARCACAAAACAATTAATGAAAAAGACTTTTTTGTACGTCTTTGTCTTCCAGAAWTGAAGATACTGTAAAATACAGTCTATTTGCTGAAGTTTGTGTGGAATTCAATTCTATGTCATTTAACTAAAAAGACCTCTCTCTCTCACGTTTTGACATTTTCAGCATATTTTATTCTCCTTTTGACCCTTCTGATAACAAGGATGTTCTCAGACCTTCTCCAAAGGAAAAAAAAAAAACAAAACAAACATAAAATCAATGGAAAATGACAGAATGCAATGAAAGCAACTTTGCAGGATCAAAATTTAAATGAGCRGCAGGGTTTTTGGATCATTACCAAAACCAAGCCAACTAATATTTTAAAGCGTGACCGTTATTCCTGMATACACTAAAAATGATGGACTGAACCAAAGTTAGTAAAATCCTATGTCATCACAGAAGAACACTGTAGTAGAATTTACACCTATAACAGTTTAGAAGTTGGTTTCATTTTGTGGAGTTTTCTTTTGTTTTGTTTTGTTTCGTTTCGTTTTGTTTTTCCATCTCAAGCACTATAATGTGTAAGGGTTTCTGTGGTTCAAGCTAACTTCAGTAGCATTATACCAGTCTATAACAGCTTTTGCTTTATCCAGAATTGTATGCACTTTGCTTGTTTACACACYTGACAATAACCACCTTCAAGTACAGTGACTGGTGTAAAAGAGAGGAATCACTTAGTTCAATGAGCATTTTCATACATGGTTGTCAAAATTGTACATAGTCACAGCTTAGTACATATATGTACTTTTTTGTGAGCTGCTTAAATGAAATCTAGCCCCACTGTGGAACAACGTGGTTAATTTATGCACTTTTTTTGCAAATACAACTAATTTCTGATAGCTGGAACTGTTCTGTAGCCAATCTCTGAAACAGCCAATTGGGATAAAAATTTCATTGTACTCAGTGCTGTACAGGTGGTACTTTTGCATATCAAATACAAATGTGCCTTGAAGTCCTATKTCAGAGCTGGAAAATACTTATTTTTCAGTTTTATCACAACTCAAATGAAAATTAAAAATTAAAAATATTTTGGGTTTCGCTGCACTTGAGAGCTGGAGAGAAAAAAAATTAAAATCCCATTTTCACACAAAGGTTCTTTTAATTCCAAACTATACTTACATTTTATTATAATTCATAACACTGTTTCACATTTAGCAACACACTGTCTTGAAATAAAAGTGGCTTAGTCAAAGATGATGCAATGAAGTTGGTGATACTCTCGTGTTCAGGTCTTAGCCTTTTGCCGGAAGGTTGCTGACCGAACACTGTCCTGTTATACATGCATCATAAGAGATGGACAGGAAACAAACAACAGAGACACTACTCCTAATTTGCAACATCAAAATCAGAGGTTAGAAGATTGAGAGTTCTTTTGTGAGAGTCTGACTGTGTTTTTTGACAACACTTYGTAAGCAACTTGGTTTCTTATTTCAAGTAGGATTTAATTCCTATTTCCAGAACTATAGTGCATTTCATATAAAGTTATTTATACAGGGAAACAATTTAAAATAATATTAAAAAGACACACTTTGAATAAAAATAAATAATGATTCAGTCTCCCAAGATCAGACTCAAAGGGTAACATAGCATGTAATAAATGGACTGTAGATATTGTCAATAGCGTATTCTGTCATCTGTATTTTTGCATCTACTGTTTTACTGCTAAGTGAAACAGTTTCTGTTTCTGTTATCTGTTTATCTGTTTCAGACAAACAGATAAAACACTAAAGACTTTATCATTCAGGGAGACATCACTCCTCTCTAACAAAAACCCCCACTTAATTACCCTCCCCAGAACAATACCAGCTTTCACATGGCTTTCTTTAATTCCAGTTTCACAACACTCACTTATTTCCCTTATGTGCTTCCTTATGGGAGTGGATGATCAGCAAAACAGGATCTCAGGGGAGAAGGTCAACCTAATACTCTTTACAGAACAATGGAAAGTTTAGTTAAAGTGATAGAGAATTTCCTTAGCCTCTGTTCTGATCAAAAAGACTTAAATCACAAATGGTAAAAATGTTAATGTTTATGGTACTTATTTGGAATGTCAGAGTTGCTTAAATCTGGGGTTTGAACTGATACTTTCCCATCCCATGGTATGAGGAATACCCCATACTGTGGGATTTTCTGGCTAACCAAGTATCTTCATTTATTTAGAGAAGGTGGAGTAATTCCTAAAAAGAAAGATCAGAAAAAATAACCTCAAGGTAGTCAATGGCCTAGCAGCAGAGCGCTCCTTTAAAGAAAGGGAGATTTGGGTTTGGACTCCTGTTTGCAGCCTGACTGGGCAGAGAGAGTAAAGGTTGTGGTATCCCAGCCTGCAGTCAGTGCCTTTGTCACTAAGCTATGAAGTGTTTTCATCTGTAGTGCTTTGCTATTAACAACAACAAGATTAGAGTCTTGTGCTTCGTCCCAATGTGAAGGGGGAGAAAATAGCCTTACAAGACCGGAAAGCCTTCTCGCACTTACCTCTGCTTGCAACCCTTGTGACTACAGGCAGACACTGAGTTTGTCAGCCTCCATCCCCTGCTCTAACATACAACTTTCAGTGATTCCTCTCCTGCCTCCAGCTACTCATTTCAGTTACTTTCACCCCAGAAATCAGCTTACATCTCATCTACAGCCTGCTGCCTTCTGCCAGGCACTCCTGGCACTATGTGAACTACTTCTTTGTGTGGCTGATCCCTGAGCTCCTGTCTGTAGTCAGGCAATGGCTTGGTCGCCAGTCAGCTGCCCCACTGATTACTCTTGGAAAGAGGTGATGCTTGGTATTCAGATCAAAATGGTCAGCCCACCCTGTAACTGACAAAAAAAGGAAATATTCTGCTGGAAACCCATCCCTGGTTTCCTAAATGGTTCATAAATCCCAGATTCAAATCTCAGTTGATTGTGRGATTTGTATGGAAAGTTTCACGTAGCGCTGCTCTGCACCCACTTCTTGCGCAAGTTACTTGAACTGATCAGAGAACGGATATAAGTTGCCTTTGGATAAGACTGCTAAACCTCCACTCCAAACTCCAACAACAATTTGAAAAGCCTCAGGAATCATGTTGCCTTGAGCAGCTGATATTGCCATTAAGAAAAAAAAATCCAAACCACATTTATATTTCTCAGAGATCCTTCCTTGTATTCTCCAATCTTTTCTGATCTGGGCTAGTTATCAGATCTTACTATAAATGTTGATCGACAGGTGAAAAAAGTAACTAAAACTAAAAACTGGAATATGTACTGGAAAACTGGAGCAGCAAATATTTTGTGTGTGGAATCCCACAGAAGTGGAAATCATGGAGTCYATTTTCTGCTTACCTCGTTTGTGCTTGCGGTTATGACCGCATGCTAAAAGTTACTTCCAAAAAGGGACATAGCTGTCCAACACAGATGGTTTCAGTCCTAAACTGAAACTGAAAATACACCAATTCGGAGACCGCCTAGTTGTAGAGATACCTAAGTCTCACTTTGCGGTTTCAACTGCATTACTGTAGAGACAAGAATACAGATCTCACTGACATGAAGAAGAGACAAAGTGAAAGTAAAAATAAGAAATATAAAGAAATTCTAGAGTCCAGCCTCTATTTTCACAGACTTTTTTTTTTATTATTTAATTTTARCAGCTGTTGGAAAAGAAGCAGTCCAAGCAGGAACAAGTATCAGAAAAAAGCAATCCCTGCTTTGTCCTGCTGAAGATATTCAGATACTATTGAATGCAGATCCATATTTGTTCCTGTTTTCTCTCCTTAAGATCATCCCCTACATTTAAATTTAATTTAATAATTTAAATATTCATATCAGTCATATTCAGTAGTATTTAACAAAAAAGAAAAAACAAGCAAACAAAACAACAAAAAAAMMCCCCAAACTGATAAAGGCCTGGATAGGTTTTCCACAAAGATATTTTTGATAGTCTGTAATTTTATGAACAAAAAACATTTTTAAAAAAGAAAAAGGTGGTGTAATATTAAAGAAAAAAAMCACATTGACCAGTTTTGCATATTATCAGCATAAATTAGACCTTGCAACAGTTCTCAGGAGACAGAAGCTGTTATATCCTTTCCCAAGTGAAGGCTCAGGAAGGCAAAGTAATTTTTTGAAAATCACAAGTGACTCATGTTGAGTGAGACAGCAGCTTCACCCCTGGTGGTCTGAGTTAGCACCCTGAAATAACATGCGAACTGTGTTGCCCCTTATACTGCCATCCTGAAAGAGTTATCTATTCCAAGTAGGCAATTTGACAGCAACTGGTACTGCTTAAACATATATTAACTGTGTTAAATTGAACTGAATGTAATGCTGGGAAACTTTAATATAGGCCATTAGAAGACATAAGGAGATAAACTACACACAAGGAGAAAACTCTGTCTCTGGCCATCTGCTTGTCCTGGTAACACACAGAAAATTTGCAATATGCAACAATTCCCYCAACTTGCTGAACAGCAGGTGCCCATCTTTTCTTTCAGCTGTCCAAAAACTGTTCCTTTACAACTCTCCCCTTTCTCCCTGAAGGATTCTTTCATATTTTTGTAATGCAAATTTAGAATAAGGAAGAACAAGTTCTGTTTGAACTAGAATTATCTCAATTTACCTGGTAACCAATGGATCTAAAATCTTATTCTGTCCTGTGAGCATTCTACTTAAATGAACAATCACTTTCCCCCCCCCTAGTGTCACATCTTTTATAAATGAAAATGAGAGCAGTATTTTRCAAACAATAAAAAGCACAGGGTGTGAAGATTGTGAATAAGGAATCCTGTTTCCACTGTGCTGTTTTTCTCAATAAATGCTAAATCATAAGTAAAGCAATAAAAAATACCAGAATAAGTTATTGTCTWACATCCTTGGCAATCATTTTTGTCTTCAACTGAAAGCGGTTACTGTTAGTTCAGGACCAAGGAATATCATAGTGAGATGCTACAGAAGGAGTTAAGAGTATTCCATTAAAAACAAAAACAAAAACAAAACCCACCACCAATTAGGGGATCAAACGTCAAGATATGACAATATTAAGTTCAACAGGCAACTSTATGTATTTTGTGCACATATTTTGAACATCTATGTTTTTAATTATATGCCATATGCATTCTGGAAAGGTCTTGTGCCCCACAGTTAAAATCTAATACAGTAAATTAAGCTTTGCCATGGACTTTGGGACTGCTGAAATAAAGAATTAAAGCTCTAAATCTACAACCCCATCAAAAAGAAAATATAAGTATCAAATGTAGATATTAGGCATGTAGTCCAAAACTGTGATCTCAGCAGCCATTGAGCAGCCACCTATGTGTCTTTAGCTGCCTCCTCATTCTTCCTGGAGGTTTCACAACCATTTATATGCTTCTTCACATTCTGCACCTCATTTCTACATAAGTCTTTTGGTATTCAGAAACTAGATGGCACCTTGCCTTCAGTCATGAGGAATTTGATCAAATAAGTGTGTTCTAGCTGTGGATAAATGCCCATCAAAACTTTCACAAATTGCAATTGTGGCTGTGCTGATTGTGGTGTTTCCACAATGCACCTTTTGCAGCATGCTCTAGGTTAGAGCAATCCCTAGAAAATGAAAGACTTGAATTTTAAACTCTCTTTAAACTGACTTTTATGTAAGTGGATTGGTTGCTCAACTCTCCAGAGAAAATGGCTGTTTAGTCCTTCCATTAAAGTCATTGTGCAGAGAAAGAGAAGCTCATGAGGGCTATGGGTGAAGCATGGTCTTGGTGATGAGGGCACTTATCTGGAAAACAGGAAAATGTGTATTTATATTCCAAGAAACAGCGAAGGGAATGAACCCACTTCTACATCCTAGGCAAATGCTTCATCTCCTACTAATCAAGAAAGGGGAAAAGGTGCCAGCAAAGAGTGCCAGCACTATCATTTTTAAAGAAAGCATAGACTGCCTTTGCATTTCAACTGTTTGACACAGTTCCTGGCAGTTGCTGTTGGATAAAATCCTGCAACAGGCTAAGGTTTTTGGCATCCTAACTGAACTCTAGCTGGAGGCCCAAATTGRAACCAATTTGTGCTTGAGTATCCCAGATCTCTAAGTTACAGGTGAAAAACTAGGAAGTCTATGAAATTTAGGCACCTCCAGAGCTAAGCACCACAGAGGACTAATTTTGATCACAGATTTGGATTTAAATATCCAAACTCCAGTAAAATGCTATTTTAGACACCTACACACARTATTTGATTTCATCCCTTGTCTTTCAGTGTTTCAGTTTCCCCATGTATAACACTGAAAATTTCTCTCAGTAGTATGCAGCTATTATGAGGATGAATTTGATATACAGAGCTAATGTGATGATGAAAGTAGCATCTAGGAAGAAAGATAAAAATAATATGACATAATATAACTTAAAATGTTGCCAAGTATTAGAGACATATTTTTGTCCTTACGATTTTTTTCATTCTTACCAGGTTACACTGACCTTCTGTTCAAATGATCGTGTTTATCTCTGACATGGGTTGTAATTTTAAAACCAACATATCTTTTCAAGTTCTCTGGCTTCCAAGCATCCAAGCCTCTAAGGTTACTTGTAGCGTTAGGCTTTACATCAGTGTAATGGATGTTTATCTGTTCCATTTGCAATTATAATWTTTTTTTTTTTTTATTCTGTTCCTTTTTAGGGATATAGATGGGCAGCAGAGAGGAAGGCTCTTTGCTTTGCATTGTTCAGACAGCTCAAGCCTGGGTCAAGAGAAATCCTCTGGAAGAAGGGGAGATGCTGCTTTCCCTGACAGCAGCTGACCTTGCTCGGCTGGGAGAAGCTTCTGGAGAGCAGGACGTGCATAGCAGAGCGTGAAGGACACAGAGCAAGCAGAGGGTCGACAGCAGGAACAGAGACTGGGCAACCCCAGAGAKGATCAGCAAGCAGGCATGCAGCCAGGCCTCCCAGAGGATAGAAGAAAAAAAAAGTTTTTTCTTAGGACAGGGAAGGGACAGAGGCTGCTGGAAGCTGAGAAACTGCTAAARGTTTCTGGACAAAGATCCAGACTGGAAGGATATCTACTGTTAGAGGACAGTATACATGGGAGGGAGGAGGAGATTTTTCTTTTTTTTTTCTTTCCATAAAGAGAAGATTTAGGATTTCTTGTTTATGATAATGCTGAAACAAAACTTAGCTTTTAGTTTAAATGTTCTTATGATGTCTTAGTATGCTCACTTTAAATAAAAGGTTCATGCCATTTCATCAGAAATCTCGTGTTCACTGGGAGCCTTATCAGAGTCAGACATGTTTCTTATACAAACTTTTTTTTCAGTTTTAAACAAGTATCACCTATTCAGTAACTCATCAGTTTATGATTTTAAAACATTGGTAGCTATTCATTTACAGGAAGGATTTTGACTTGCTGTGTCTCGATGGTTCAGATAAGTCTAGATGAGAAAGACTCATCAAACCTTAGATGTACTTAAATGACTTGAGTTTTCATACTGGGGAAACCAGTGACACCACCCACTCCACCCCCTAAGCAAAGCAAAACAAAGCAAAACAAAACAAAACTAATAACTGAACAGCTGGATTATCTGCTTAACCCAAGCAATAAGGTCCACTGTCATCAGTGAAGTCATCAGTGTCGTTTCACATGGGAGATTAGCTGTGTAAGGTGGAACAGAAAGAAAATTCATTGCCATTAGAAATGTGAGTAAAATTTTATCCTGTTGCTTGAGCAGAAGGCAACCTGAAAGACAATATCCCATGGAAAGCTGTGTCAAGAAAGCAGCTGCCAGGAAAGGTAAGGCCAAACAAGTAATGGTCATTTCAGCTCCTCAAAACCTCAACAACTTTGTGACTAAATTCCCTGTGACCTTGCTAGGAAGGAGGCCTGGAGGCTGCTGCTGCTAAATGACAGGACCATCGTCAAAGGGCAACCACATGGGCAAGTGTTTCCTCATTTATACCACAGCCAAACGGCAAAGGACACGCTTTCTGGCAAAAAGACTGTGATAATATTTCACCAGAGGAAGAAAGGGTGCTGTGTTTCCTCGAGCAACATTCTGAATCTAGAGGGCAGGTATCAGTAAAGAGTCTTCTCCTTACATGTATGCACAGGAAACCAAAAATCTGACTTGGCCAGCCCTCTGGCAGGAGGCCTGACCCACTTTGGGGGCAGATGAAACAAATCCAATGAACGTGAACCAAATATGAACCAAACAGGGTTCTGTGCCTCCTCATTTTGCCCTCCCCTGCTTTACTAGTAATTATTTTTTTTAAAGAAAAATAAAATGTCGCAGCCCTTTCATACTATTACTATGTAAAAGTAAGCACTCAGTTTATCTTTCTCTCTTTTACTTAGTGAGTATGGGAAGATGTTAAAACAAAACATCTTACCGGTGCCATAGTTTTTAAAGTGCTGTTACCAATACAAGATGCTTTTTCCAGCAGAAGGCCTAATAATGTCAAAAGAGCGCAGGGGGTCCCATAAGCAGAAAGTAATGGCAGTTTCATGCAACACGTGAAATTATAATGCATCTTATAAGTAAATCAAATCACTTTTTCTTTATAATTTCTGAATTCCATAGGGGCCATGAAACACATATTTAAAAGGTGTGCAGAAGGACCTTATTCATTAAACAGCAGAGAAAAGTAGTTGAAGTTTTATTAAAAATTGACTAATAGGCATTCCAGATAATTGAACTGACAGGCTGTTTTGACAGCTGCAAGCAAAAATGTGCTTGCTCTAAACAGTTGGTGTAAATCTTTTAGATTTCTAGAAAGAGAAATGATGTACTGGTTTAACTTTAATCAGTTTATGAAGTTAAAAAAAAATTCTAAGTGTTCACCTGACTAGTTGAAGTTATGCTAATTGGAGGTACTGTCAATCATTTCAATGGTAGGGTTTGAACTGAAAGAATTGCCAAGTTCTCACACAATGAGAAAGGTGGAAGGTTAAAAAAGTTTTGATTAGCAGAAAATGTAAATTAAGATGAAAACATAACTCTGAACTTGATTTCCAGAGAGTCACTGAAATATTCAATCTGACTGAAGTTAGTGGATTTTGCAAGCATCGCTCAGCTTTGAAAATCAGGCCACAACTAACTAACAAATGTGACAAACAATCTGCACCTTGAGTGGGCTAACATAAAGTAATAGGCAATTATCCTTTCTAAATTAAACAAAAGAAGGAAGAAAAAGGGAAAAAATGAGAGGGGTGCTACTTATCAGATTTTCCAAGTATGAGAATTCAAAGTAGCAGGAAGAAAGAAAAAAAAAAATGTTAGGCAGGAAAGACAAGATAGAATGAAAGTTGGATTTTGTAAAAATGAGTTCATTAAAAAGGAAAAATTGAGCAGGCAGGCAAGTGTCAGAAAAGAGAAAGAAAATTTTAAAAAGGACAAGCAAAATATTAAAAAGTTAGGGTAAATGAAGACTCAAAAGAGCCAATGGAAGGTTAAATATTTTAAGAATATTATGCAAGTATTGACATACTATATAATTAGAATTGACATTAGTGCAGGACTTGCCAATAAAGCATTGAGAATAGGATCATTTTACTCTGTATTCAACCTTTAGGTGTTCTTTTAACCTCTGTATGCAAGTATACATTTTATATATTGAGTTAGAACAGATCCATCCTCTTTATAAAGCTCACAAAAAGTAGAATAAATGGGATGAACTCACCACAGCTGTGTCACTTCAGCTATAGGCATATATAGAATAAGAATAGTACAGCAACTGCTAAAAGAAGAAAAAAGATCTTAGAAAAATGAATAGTCGACACACTGAGAATAGTCTATCTGGTGCTTAATTATAAGATCTCTAAAACAGAAGGGCACAGCTATTGAATTTCTGTATGTGCTTTTTTTTAAAAAAAAAAAGTAAACAAACCAAAAGTTTTATTATCCAAATACTGCCATGCTGAATTTATCTGATGTTTGATTAATGTATCGGACTTACGTAGAATAACTGAACAAGAAATCTACATGCTGTTTTGAAGGGTTTATTTGATTTGATTGTAGAAGTCTTTTAGTCATTCCATATGAGACGGAGTGCTGTTGAAAATATATATTTCACTTTTATCAATTTTAAACTACCCTTTATTCCAAGAGGGAAAAATAATTGAACCACTGACTATTAGTAAAACTGGTTTGCAAATGAAATTTGATTGATATTTTTAGATTTCTCGGGACTATATGTGGCACAGCTTTGTATAAAATACATTTGTTTAAAATGCAACAGAGCTCAGAATTGCCAGGAACAATTTAAACCCCATAAATGTTTCCTCTAAATTGAATCAGAGAAGGCTGAGAAGCTTCTAAACACTGTACAGGGATTCAATGTTTAGATTTTAAATGAAGCAATTTTAAAAATTGGAGCCTTGCCATTATTTATAACACTGTCAGAGTCAGTGCTCTGGTATAATAGGTTGATTTTCCTCTTCTGTTCCTAGCTCATCTTTACTGGAGGCTTTCACCATTAAACATAGTAAATGAGGGAGGTGTGAGGAGCAGGGAGTACAAAAAGTTAAATGAAACCTTATTACAGAAAACTATTTTCAGAAATTGCATTTTATATTTAATAGGGCTATTTTTGCTTACACCCAAGCCTAAATACCATTTTTATGAAACACAAGAAAACATCTCAGATATTTTCTTGTTTCATTATATCCAAATACATTAATTTCTTGGTTTCAATGAAGATTTATGCTACCTATATTGCACAAGGTAAGTGTAAATAAGAGCTATAAATTGCTAAGCAGTTAATGTTGCTTGTGAATGGACCTATTGTTCTCTAAACAACCTGAATTTTAGAGAATTCAGCTAACTTAACACCTATGAGGTGCCATACAGGAAAAATGCTATAAAAATCTAATAACAATAAATATGCATTGGTATTAAGTTATATTAGTTTGGGTGAAAGTGCATACATTTAGAACTTATTAATATATATACAGTTAAAAGAAGTTTAAATTAAAAATGGTGTAGGCACATGTGTATCCAGCTCACCACATACGTACTTACCCCTTCATTTGATTTGATGCTTAGTTATTAATACTTGGAAATACAGGCTATCTAGAAGTGTCTGAGCTGTAAAGAGTGAGAATATTGCAAGCTTCCAGGGCAGTCTGCAATGAAATTCTCATGAGTGGAGGACACTCTTGTTTAGCAATAGGGCAGCTCTTTCTCTAACTTTCAGAAAGTTAATGTTTTAAGACAAGGCCTAGAACTAACAACACAACAGCACTGAGAACATACCACATCTTAGAGGAAATGTAGATCTGCTCATTCTGTATGGCCACTATCAGGATTCAAAGTAAAAGCCTAGATTTCAAAACCTTTGTATCATGCCAAATTTCAGTGGCAGGGGTCATAGCAACTCCTTAAGCCTCCATAGCTCTACTATACTCAGCCCACTGAAAGGTAGAGATAATTGCTATGTGATGTTAAGAAACAGGAAAGGTTAACGTGAACAAGCCTTAACTGTTGCTATAGATAGTATCTGCAAATCTAGCAAACGAGAAAATATTGTAAAGGAACATCAGCCTTCACTAGATGAACTGCGAGTTGCCTATGAGTGTCAAAGCAATGCATATAGAATAACAAATTCAACTACAAACCACTTATGCTGTATGAAGACACTATATCCAGTGCCAGAACCAGTTCATTCACAGCCAGTTTTCATGCTGCTACCGTTCTCTCTAGTGTATARCATAGCCATACTCTACAATTGCTTTACTTCTTCCTTTAAAGGTCTTGGACACAAAAAAATACATTTCTGAGCATCGTTCATATATGATAAGGASATGTCTTCATCTATTTCAATATAAAATGTACTAGTATAAAAATGAGCTGCTGGTTGTATGCTAGCCTTGAGGATACTATAGCATATCTTCTAAGGCTAAAGAAATACAGTGTAAAATAATGTCTTGAATTAAAAACATGCCTATACGCTGACAGTTAAGTATGTTCTTCTTATTACTTTTTTTTTTCTTTTTTGCTGATGGTCTGTTTCTRGACAATTCATGGGTAATAAGAAAACTTTAAAAAGGAACCAAACACAATAACAACTTTCATGTGCAGTAATTCCTCAAATCATAATATAACTCACTATTTTGACTGCAACAATAACAGCAAACACTTATTTAAAAAGAAAGGTAATTGCTTTTAGGTTCAGTACATTACCTTTTTGCAAAAAAATGCCAGTTTCAATTAATATGTATTAATTCAAAGGAATGCGTTGGTTAAAGTTGATATGTAGTGGCTCTGAATGGCAATTTGTTAGTTACTGTAAGTATGAATTGAGCTTAGAAAAGTGTATCTCATTTTGAAAATAATAGTTTGACCAGGAAATTCAAAGAAATTAAAATGAAATGGATTTAAGGGTGAGAAATAAGGGAGGAAAGTTTAATAGATCACAGGAAAATGTGGAACATCCTAAAATGGGTTGGAAAAATAGTATTCCTACAGGTTATTACTTCTTTTGCCATGCTCTTCTCTTAAAATCAGGCAAAGTCCAAGTCAAATTTATATAAACTGGTAATCTTCCTTTTCTTTGGCTCTCTAGTTTAGCTAAACGTGAAAATCATGAAATATAACAAAATTACCCCTCAGCTTCAAGTTAAACCATTCCTTAAGCTTGAAAGAGAGTGGGAGGGATGTGGCGGACAAGATGCAAATGGCAGTATCATTAGGAGTTGGGAACAGGATATTTCCTACAATGACAGAAAAAAATTTGAAACAAACTTGCTCAGTTCATTAGTGCTCATTAAATTCTTGCCACAACTTTTTTTTTCATATTCATACAGGCCAAAAGCTACCCTATATTGCTACACAGGATTGCTACACAGACCTTTGCTCATATTTCTTTGTTGCATGCTTAGTTTGAGAATTATGTTTCAAGGACCCTTTTAAGAAAGAATTGCCTTATTTTCACTTCATACTTGCAGTGGATAGTCCTTTGTTAAATATTTTACTGTCTTGTCTTATACCTCTCCAAATACATGCAAAGCAGCTGTGTGTCTCTTATTCAAATTTTTGAGCATATTAGACTGGACAGGTAGTATACATATACAACTGGAAATAAAACAACATAGTACAATATATAAGCACTAAATAATTAACATCATTAATCTTTTTCTTGAGCCACAAGTTCTCATAAACTACAGGTATATTGCAGAGTAGCAACAACATAGCTATGAAGTGCCCTGAGCCATCCTTTCCAGAATTGCCAGTGTTAGGTTGTAAACATCGTTGCTCATCTCATGTTTTTAATGTGCATGTTAAGTAGGGAATTATTGTTGAGGATCCATCCTTGCTTTGTGCAAGGAGAAGAAAGAACTTGGCTAGGCTGGCCTCTAGGAACACATTTTTTATCAGGGTAATTTTGGGTATTTTCAGCTAGTCACAGAAATAATTATGGGCATTGGAAAGGAGGAGGTGTGTGGAACACACCAAATAGAACAATAGCACATTTATAAGCATTTCTTGTTTCCAGAGCATTTTTTTATTATACATACCTTTAATTTGGGRTCTGAGAATAAAAACTGAAACATTTAAGTGTATTATTTTTTTTCCCTTTGAGAGTTTTCCCTTTTGCCTAAATAGTCTCAGAAAAGAGAAGTTGATGAGACAATTTGCCCAACTCCTACAAGTCTGGAATTGTGCTCCTTTGAGTTTCAACTGGGATGGAAAGCCACTGTTCTTTATTTTCCCTCTCTATTCTGAGGTTTGAGTATGTGTATCATTCTCTATGATACATAGTTAAAGTATGTTAAAGCTGGTTCTGAAATAGTGTAGTTAAACAGTGCATGCTGATATCTCCAGAAAATAGATGCCATAATTTTTCGTAGCTTTCGTGTATGTTTCTCCCTCACTGAAAATGCTATAAAACAGTGATGCATTTTAACTGTAACATATCACCTGTTTTTAAAAATTAGTAACTGATTGTATGTATTTGTCCATGCCTATAAAACACACATGCATGCATACATAATTTGTTTTCCACATACTTTTTGTTCAGAAATCACCAGAGTTGGTGTCTGGATGCTAGAGGAATAAAATAAAATAATGCAGTGCAAGCATGTGAAATTTGATTTACTGTAAGTTTTGCTGGCTGCTTCCAGAGACAGACTTAGTAGTAAAGCTGTTATGGATAACACAAGTACAACTGCACTGAAGTCCAGAGACTAGAAAGGCCAAACTGAAAATGGCAAGGGAGAAAACAACACTGAGGCTTGGCTGAAGCAACTGTCTGACATTATCCCTTTCCACAACACTCATTGCATCTATGCTACTCTGTAAATAGGACTCTAGCACTGGAAAGCATGGTTTACAAAGAGTGACATGAATTTTCTAGTATATTAAATGCCCTAGAAGCTTTCCCAAAAGTCAGCGCTATTTGACTAAAGAAAATGTTTGATCTGAGGATATATACGAGGCTTTGTAACACACAGACTTTACTTCATGAACATTCAGGTCAATGTATAGACTATCAGCAAGGTCAGCTTCAGTTCTGGTCCCTGTTCTTCTGTAAAGAGATTAACCATTTCTTTCCCATTCCCCAGTTTTCTCACCTGTGGAGAGAGAAACTCCACTACCTATGCTAGATGAAACATGCTAGGTGAAAGTACTATGTAATAACCAGGACTGGCTAGTCTTACACAAAGTCTTATCAGAAATTTTAAATGGTTTGATTTTATATTCAGAATGTGTTTTTGTGAAAAACTACTTTCCAAAAAATGCAAAGTAATTATATAAGCAACTTTATAACAAGTGCAGACTCAAATTTTGACACTGTTTTGGTTAGTTGGTTTTTGGTTTTGTTTTTTTTTTGTGGTGGTGGAGCAGTATTTGACTTTTTTATACCTACAGAAGTTCAAGTGGACTTCGAAGAATTTTTGGGTGAACACAGAATCATGCTGTTATGTTTTTGTTATTATGAGTGGGGTCCTTTTCTCTTTCCAGATGACATTTAACAACAGAGATACTGAGGGGAATATTTTGGTGAAATATTATCTCCTTAGATCTCAGGGGCAGGGGATGGAGCTGGCAACAAAGGATTCACCTCAGCTGACAAATACTCAATGGGTTGTATTTCATATATACCCGTGAGTCTTGAAATCATTTGAAAGGCCAGGCACACTGGAGAAATTGTATCCTATATATAGATGTAACCTCTGGAAGAGATACCCACCCCTTGGGAACCCACATGTTCCGAAAGGCACATTTTTGTGTGCATTTATGGTTTAGCTGTTTTGGGAACCTTGACTTTGTGGAGTGGAAGGATCCACATTATCTAACAGAAGGGGTGTCTGTGTGTCTTTTCCATGAGATATAAAAGAATCTAATGGCAGAAATTTACTTGCTCTAAATTCTTCTACATCCTGAATCCTAAATTTAAGGAAAGAGTCCCTTTCTGTGCACTTGACTGACTGTGTCACAGTCTGTTGAATTTATGTTGTGTCAGATTATAGAGGCTGATACGTCCCTTACTCTCGCAGAATCATAGGAAAGAATTGTTTCTGACTTATTCAAGAGAACAAGTTTATATCATAAAGCTAAAATAAATAAGAACATGACTGGAAACTAATGTGGTCATTTAAGACTTAAGCAGTTTTGTCTTTTTTTTTCCTTAGCTGCAGTTCCTCTAATGTCTCTAAATGATGCTGTGAGAATAATACTCTCACTGCCATCTAGATTTGGATTATTTAATAAATTATCAGGAAAGTTAAAAAAACGTTCTCTCTCTCTGAAAACCATAATAACAGTATGCATAGTTTCTTCTCTTTGTCTCTGTATATAAATGATTGAGTAGATTGGGAAGTCGTGGGTGTGGGTGTTGATTAAGATAATAATTGTTCACAGAATATAGAAACTACATTAGAAACTGGAGACATTCCTGCCTCTTTCTCTGCTCTTTTAGTCAGTGAACAAAGGGTCTTTATTATCTCAGACACTCCACAGAGAAATATGCATTACTTTTCAAATAAGATGCTGGGTGGCCAATTGGCATAGCATTTTTGGATAATGTTTGTAAACCTGCAAGCATTTTTATGATTGCTCAAAGATTACAGGCGAGTTTAGAGCAAGGCTGAGTTTAGAGTTCTGAAAGATTTCAAGCCAACATCTTTATAAGATGCTGTGAGAGGAAAGTCAGGGAGGATATATAGTTTCAAAGGGGTTGTTTCTGTTCATGGCTAGTTACCCTTCTGTGTCCTTTTCTTCTTTTTAAGGTGGACTTTGTCATTATGCACCTCCTGCTTTTTTTACTTTTCTTGGGTGAAACTAAGACATTTTCTCACTCCTGGGCTGTGGTTCCAGGTAGTGGTATACCAGTTATTTTTATTTTAAGGTCCAATATGGCTCTTGGCAGGGTCTATCTCTGGGAGATTTTGTCTATCAAAGTTTAGTGACCTCCAAAATAATCTGATAATAATTGATTTATTCTTTCTCTCATTGTGAAAATCTGTTGTATTCTGGAGATATGTATGGATTTATATTTCATTCTTTATATCCTTTGCCAAGAACCATTTTTTTCAGTCATCTATTTTATAAAAAGAAAAAAAAAGGATTGCTATTAATATTATAGGGCTGGTGTATGTAATTAATGCATACATTCATTCAAGTGACAGAAAGAAAAAGAATATAAAATGTGCAGCTAGAGCTAGATTTTTGCAACTTGTAATTTGGCATCTTTCCATGGACTTCACTGGAATTATAATCTGTGCCAATGAGTACAATATCAGGTTCCCAGTAAACTTCAGTGAACTCATTCACTTGGCTAGACATGAATTTCTGTTGATGAAGCTTAAAAAGACATCTTTTTATATTTTTCTTGAATATTTCTTTCAACGTGGTAATTAGGATAATGGATCATGCCCCCACTACAATCTATGAATCAGTGAGACAACTGTGCTTGTCTATGGTAATGCATATCACAACCCTGAGGCAAAGCACACAAGAGCTGGGGAAAGCATTCTCAGGGAGAGCTGTCTAACAAAATGCATTTCTACCTAAGGCAACTAATATCCTCTGAAACCTATGAGTCTGTTTTAGCAACTCTAACTCGATGGGAATTCCAATTAGGATGTCCTTACTAAAGATGTCTCTTTTACAGATAACTTTGGAGACCACTTACATCTCCAGTTAGTAGCTTTGAAGGTGCATGAAATTCTTTTTATGAGTTAATATGTACATATTCTTGGGTGGTTTTTTTTTTTGATCCCTCTGTGCTTGTACTACTTTCCTCTGTTTCTTCCAATGACACTTCTTGTTGTGTCAGTCTGTGGTAATGATGACCATCGAGCTAATTTTCAGAGGATCATATTAACACTAACCTTTGGCTCACCCATCTGTTCCTCACTTTATTGCTTCAAATGTCTCCTTTCTGGCTCATTGTTCAACTGGCATAGAGGTGAAATTCCTCCAAGCCCAGCAGGACTTTGCTGGGCCATTTCTGACTGCAGAAGGCTGCTTAGTACGGTAATCTGAATCATTTGCTTTTGTCATTAAGGTTTTCTTAACACTGAACATCTTGCTGGATGTCGATGGCAAATACAACATCTGTGGATGACAATAGGCTTTCCTCTCAAAATAACAAAAAGGAACGCGTCTCAGCTCCCACCTTCTGACAGGCGTTTGGAGCTCCCCTTGGGTCTCTTCTCTCCAGGGAACGAGTAGCTCCTAGTTTGTTAAGCTTCTGCCTTTACATACTAAGCACAAATATGTGAAACTAAGGATAAGATGGATAGTTCTGAAACTCTCTGGTTTTGTGTAATGACACAATAAATAGTTCAGCAGAGCTACAGGTAAATTTCTATTACAAGAATGCACAGACATACCAAATATCACAATATTTTCAATGCAGCCATTCGTAATTCCATGCTTACTTATTGGTAAAGCCTTTAATAGTGCTGGAGCTGTATAAACAGAGAAAGCTACTAAATCTAGTGCATATTAGGAATTTAATACTCTCTGTATTAGCACTTCCCCACTTTTTTTGGCCGGTAAAAATAAAAAGTGATTCATTTTTCATTCTGATTTACTCCTGAATATGTCTAATGCATTATTTTAATAGAGTGTTCCTTTCTTATATTTTCCCACTCCAAAAACAAATATACAAATGCAAAACAAAACAAAAAACAAACTTCAGAATATAAGAACATAATAATAGCACCATGCCAGATTTGTTGCTGCTGGGAAATTTTGTCCTCCAGATTGCCTTGCTTTCAGTGCACCACCATAAAATATATTTTTATGTAATTTAAAACATATGTTTTAAAGTGTGTTCTGCAGCAACTGAAGAAAAATGTGAACAACCAAGCCATTAAAATTGCAGTACATTTTGCATACCTTAAATGCAGATACTAAGAATTATTTTGCATTGCAATAAACTTATTCTAAATTAAGTCCAGGTGTCAGGCTAAAACACTGGGTCTGGATGACAGCTAAATGAAGGATCTTTACTCTCTAGTCCAGCAAGCTACAGTGAGAAATAAGGAAGGGGGAAGGGAGGCAACAAAATTGTCAAGTAGATGAATACAACCTCTTAATATCAGCAGTAATGGAGAAACTGTTTGCCATCATGCAAATCTGTGCTTAGTGTGCAAAAAATCTTCTCCAAGGTTTTCCGTCAATGTCAGTTGTATACCTACATGGATTTAAAACAAGTAGCCTAGTGTAATATAAAAGTATCATACACTTATTTCCTAAATGTTTTCTATTTAGCAGAATATTTTAGTGACTAAATTAGATACATATCTATATATATGTGCTTTCTTACTAGAATATACAGTGTTTAAGGTAAAAGAATATATATACAAATTATTTGGTATATATTTTGGTATGCCACAGTCAATGCCATGGAAAAAAAAAGAGGTAAACCCATATTTCTCTGTACAGAACAGAACAGATGTACTTTAGCTGACTATTTGCAAGTATAATAGGAAGCTGTGAGGTTGGGACTTGAAAAATGGTTATGTTACTTACAGGAAACATATCAAAACTGAGAGACAGCTGGAAATTGCAGTAGATGAGACAATGGAAGAATCCAGGAATCTCCTGCCAAAATCAGATACAGCAGTATTAGATCCAAATGGATTTACTTGCCTTTCATCTACATAGATACCTGCATATGCATGTATTATACATCTGTTTGAATTAGGTCTGTATTACTAGTACATTTGCAAGACAGTTTTTTTTTCTGCTGTAAGGACATTAACTAATTCAAAATCTTGTCCCCATCCGAGATTACATATATATTTTGAAAAACCTGAACAGCTGACAAACTGTCTATGTGTACAGGGAATCACTGCAAAAATCCTTTCAGACCAGCGTCATTCTAATTGTTGTGCATGGTGGCATTGATGTATTTCCAGAAAGACTTAAATGATTCATGTCATTTTGATATGTGGATGATTCTGAACATTATCTCTTCTGTTTTTATGCATAAGCTATTTTCAAAGTTGTTCTAATTCTTCCTGTTTCTTGAAAATTGATATTTAACTGTCTATTTTTTTCTGACTTATTTTCCCCAAATCCCTTAATAATATGAATCAAAATCAAAATATTCACCCAAAATACTGATAACAACTTTTGTAGTTCAAATAGAATGGGGATAGAACTGGACTCCTGGGAATTAAAGTTACAGTAATAAAATATATCATTGTAGCTATCCCACTAAAATGAGCAGGGAGAATCTTGGCCTTACTGAAGACATCCCAATGGGTATTTTCAATGTATTTTTGCAGGATATCTGTTAGTGCAAAATCCCTTCACAGGATTTGTTCCTATGAAACTGAGAACAAAAACAGGTCTTTTGAATTGTCTGTCGTCTGGTTTTGCCCTTGTTCATTGTAGTTGCTTTGTGAATTGCCTGTTTTTCACTGTGTCTTTTGATAACATATCACCTCTGGAACTACAGAGTGGTTCTAGAACTGAAATGAATCAGGATTTTATTAAATAAAATTCTATAACGAGAGAGCCATGAAGCACATGAGTGCATGTTATCTAGCTTTTAAAGTGCAAATTTATTTTTAGTGAAAGAATCAGCTGAGACTGTATGCAGGGAAGACCCTTGGCTTATTTGGTCCCTGAAAGATAGAGATTTCAGCTGTGGACACAAAGGTTGGAGGAGCTGTGATGCTGTGAATATTTAGTGTAGTTCAGATTAGAGTGTCCACCTAGATAAAAAATAGGTGCCCCAAAAGAATCAAGCAGTGCAAGAAAAGCTCCAGAGAAGGTTTGAATGATATTAGAACATATTGTCACATTATCATCCTGGTGTTCTGGCCAAAAGAATATGAAGAGGAGTAATTTTTGTGACCAAATTTAGTGAATATATTCCTTTCTTCTATGTCACGCGAACTTCCTTGACACCTATCCTTTCTCTGCTTCCCTCACATCCCAAAACTGAAGTATCTATCTGAGATAATTTCAGCTCCACTTCCTCATGTTGCAGGCTTTGAATATTTTTCTGAAATTCAGGATCTGATAGAATGCAGCACATTTATACACAAAAAGATAAACAGAAAAAGGCTATCAGTGTGAATGAAGAACCCTGCTTTACTTGACCAGTTGCTTAGTAATAATTAACAGTTTCATTGTTTGCTTTCCCACTATGCAGAATTTTGAGGCAAAGTACTCAAAACTGACAAAGTGCTCTATAAACACTAATGAAGTCTTGGAACATGCCGTGAGCCAGGTAATTATTATTAGACTAATTCTACAAGTGGGTAAACTGCATCACAGGAATTAAATTATTTCTGTGACAAAGAAGAATTCAATGGCAGAGCTTAGAAGTTGTCTATTCCAGTTCCACTTCTTTTACTAGACAATGCTCTGTCCCTTAGGATCATCATTTTTAAAGGAGTTTGGCTTTTAAAAAATTCCTCACCCAACATATACATCAGTCTTTGTAAAGAACTGAGATTATTAATATTTATATCAAGGCAGACAAGTCCTTGACCTGAAAGAGGGAGTTACACAGTGATGTGGTTGCAGGCAGCAGAAGTGACATGGGAAAGAAACAAGCAGGTGTTAATAGGAGAGGACGAAGAGAGAAAAGAGAAATTAACCCCCTGATTCCCTCTGGTAAGTCTCCTTTCCCACTTTTTGTACAGGGATCAAATGATGCAGAGGTCTCATCATTCCTCAGAAGGATAACAGTTATTCAGCAGATCTCTCCAGGTATTTTCTTATTACGTACCTCTTCCAAAATGGCTGAGAAATTACTATCAAATAGACTCCAGGGAAAATATGAGATTTGGATCCTAATATTTGTTATTTGTCTGTAMTGAAAGAATAGTATAGCAACAGTATAGGAAGTAGCAGGAATGATATAGGAATAGTAAGAGAAGTACAGGAATAGCATAGGAAGAACCTAGGCAGTTGCAGTGGACAGTCTTCTCATAGCAGTGCACCAAGGTCGAACCTTAAGAACTACCCCTCTGGCATATGTAAAACTCAATCTCACTGAGCTATTGATCTTCTGAAATGTTAGACACCTTTATGGACAATGTACTGGGGATTGGTGGGAAACAGTGGTATAAAGCATCCACTGAATTTCATGAGCGTATATGGGAAGTGAAGATACAAGAAGTGTATAAAGTATTATTCTCTCTGATTACAGTACATATTGAACAATGATTTACTTATTTCCCAAAATCAAAAGAAGTCAGATCCAAGCGTGTGAGGGGCACAGTAATTCAAATACAGATCCATTCCTTTTATGTGAAGGCCACAATATTTGCTGACAGGTTGGGAAACAAACCAGGGGATCTCATAAGCTAAATGCCTAAGTCTCAGCAATTTGAGCCCAAGCTTTTCAGCTGAGACCATGTCAAGCTGATAGCCTCTAGGGGTATGGCTCACAGGAGAACATACTAGTTCTATGTTAGTGAGGCATACTAACAAGTGGGTAGTCCTGTGTCATGTAGCTTTTTATAACTTTTTTACCTAGATACTACTTTGCATTTGTGATCCATCAAGACAGCTTTGATCCTCTGGAGCACAGCAACTAACAAAAATCAAGGCTAGGAGAAGAGATATACATATAAGGAGTTAGGGATTATAGGGGTTTGGCTACGATGGACAGACACAGAGACTCACTGTCTAAAAAATACCACTGGGCATATTACTTTTTTTTTTTTTTAAAGACAAGCTTTCCCAATACCCTACAATGTTTCACACAGAGAGAGGCACACAGATATTCCAAACAATGACTATAAAGAGTAAAGGAACAAACAAAGACTTGGCAATTTCCTTGAAAAGGAAGGTTCACTGATGACATACCCATGAAAGAGAGAAAGCCCAGTCAAACTTTCCTGTCTCAGACTTACTTAGAAAGGACCTTGTGAAGGTTGACTCTAACCTTTGTGTGCATCACTTTAGTGTGGTAGCAGTGAGCACTACAGAAAAAGAATCAATACAGTTATGTGGATGTACTCAAGGAGACTGCTCTCTTGACTGCTTTTTTACTGCTGAATGGAAGAATTTATGCTAGGATTTGTTTTTCAACAGTTGACTCTAAATTRTTGTTACCCCTGCTTAAAAAAATAACCCACAGGCAATTCAAAGTAGAGTTGGGGGCCATTTATGAACAGTAAACCTGAAACTTTGAAATAATGGGAAAAAGAAATATTTCAGGGTTCATGAGATGCAGCTACTCCACTGTTTTAGCAAATAGATTTCTCATAACCTTGACTTTAAATGTCGAGGTACATAATGCATGATTATGTATTTAAATCCCTGCTTGACCTCCTAAGTGAACACCACTTTAAGAAAAGACATTATTAATGGGATTGAAAACAAACAGTGAAACAATTGTCCGTTAAAAAATGCAGTCTTACTCGCACTAGAATGTTTGATCAAAAAAGGCAATTTCGCACTAAAATTGGATGTGAAACTGTTAGAACAAATTAGCACTTTATTTTTCAGCAATATTTTTACAGTTTGGGGTTATTATTTCGTATTAATACATGTATGCATTTTATTGTAATGTTATATTTTTAAAACATTTAGACTTTATTTCTTCATGTATTATAATTTTGTAGTTTACTGGTGTACAGTGGTTTTGTATGTATATTAATTTATCAGATATAAGGTGTAAAACTTTATAATTTAAAATATTCACACTTTCAATAACAACACACCAATCAAAACGTAATGATTCAACCTTGACATTTCAGAAAATGCTACATATCTTTCTATGCTTCTTTTTCTATGTTGTGCACCAGTGCCTTTCTTTTTCTCTCTGCTCTCTCATGATACGTCCATTTTTAGCTTTATTTCCAAGACTATGCTTGAAGTGCCTCAACCCTTAAAGGTGCTTTGCAGCAAGTTCTGCTCCCCTCTGTTGCTGCTTCACCTCCAAGCAGCTTCATTACTGATAAAGCCTGGCAGCTTACAAGTAGGTTTCTGTCCTTCCTGCTCACTCTTTTTCCCTTTATTTGGCTTATCCTCACATTCTCCAGCCCTGTTCCTAGAAATGCTTATTAGTACTTTCGTGGCTTGTCCCTGCTTCTCTTAAAGAACTATTCCTTTTTTTCCCTCGGGATGACTTCATTACATCAGATTTCTCCTAGGCTCCTTTTTTTTGTTTCACCCAGGTTAGTAAGGTTGTTTCTTGTTACTCTTATTGGACGATATTCACTCACCACTATTCTGATACAAATTTCTCTCCCCCAGTTTTAAGAATAGTTTCTGTTTTTACTGACTGACAGAGGCTGCCTTTCAGAAGGACCTCTTTACTGTTGTCAATAGCCAGCTTATGAAACTATTACCCAGAAATGGACAAAAGAGCTAGCCCACTTACTCAATATGCTTATTGTCATGCCAAATAAATAATGTTGAGTAAACCATCAAAGATGTAAGGGTTTCATGCACAATTCCCACAGAATTTTGGATTCTTTTATGGTTCTTTGTGATATCGAGTGAAGCTTTATGCTGTACTTCATTCATTGCAACCACTTCCAAGATACTTCTTACTTTATTCTGGTTTTACCTGGCATGCCAGCTTCTGCATATATCCAGATCTACAAGAAGTTCCAACACATATCAGCTTGTTGGGTCATTACTTGCTGCGTTTTCATCCTGTAGTTACTTACTTGGAAATCTTGGAACAGCGTAGTGAAAGATTTGTAGCTTAATTCAGCTTTCCTCTGGCAATCATCTTTATTACACATAGAAAGCAGACTGAAATTTTTGTTAGCCTGAATATTTTGCAGACGAACTTTGGAAATGACATGTCTTTCTAATTTTATCATTCACAGAAAAATTCTAAATTAAGTGGGATTTTTGCAAATTGATGTTTTGAAGGAAATTATTTATTTTATTTTAAAAAAATATGTTTCCAATTTGTAGGCAGTTTGAAATTTTTACTTATTATTTGTTTATCACACTGAAAGCAATAGTGGGATAAATATGGGATGAAATCCCATTAATCAAATTCTTGGTATGACATAGATTTTATGACTTGGACCTCTGTGTCAGGAAAAGTGGGTTTCCAAAATTTATTTAGGGAAACTAGATGCCTAACTCCCTTGAAGTGTACAGATACTTTAAAAGTTTCATTAACTGACTGAAACTCTATATAAATTATGATCTAAGTCCCCTTCACTTTCAGCAAAACTATCTCCATTGACTTCTGCTTACGTTTTAAGTCTCTGAAAGCATAACTATATAAAGGGTTAAGTAAAGAATCCAAAATTCTGTCTGTTTTGGTATATGTTGGGTTATTCTTTAGAAAGATACTGAACTAATGTCCTTGCTGTTGTAAAATATTAAGCAAAAAGATATAATACTATTTGACACGTGAGAGTGCGAATTTAAATGAAAGCAGAGCTCATATATTGCTTTTACATTCTATCTGCCAGTCAAGCTGAGACTTTATGAAGAACAGCAAAGCAATTTTCAGTCGTGTATGGTATATCGTGTAGGTCAAATTCTTTTATGTAAATCTCTTTCACTTGGGTGTTTAAATTTCAATAAAAATGTAATGATAAAAAGTGTGGCTTTTATTTCTCATTCTTTCTCTAATACATTCTGAGTTTTGGAGAACAAGTGTTTTATTGAGCATGACACCTAAAAGGGGCATTGTTTTAAAAAGTTGTTAAAACAAGAGTCACATATGTTTTGGATAATGGAAGTATTACAGGAGGCTTCCCCACACAACCTTTCTTTCCTGTAAGCTGGGGCTCATGGAGCTGTTTTTGTAGGTTAGTTCGAGTTCATCTGAATTCTTCAGATCACCAGATGAGGGTGGCGCACCTGATGGCCAACAACAGCATGGTCCGTTTCAACGTTTCCTATTGTTATGTTGGTTTTCATTGCTGTTTTTACACAGGAGGTTCCCTGTATTAGGAGCGTGCTGAAATTTCTTAGTGCTAAATTGTGCCTAAAATTAAACAACAGCTTGTCTCTCCCAGGCCTGTACCAAAAAAAAAAAAAAAAAAAAAAAAATAGTCACTGGTCTCAGAGCTTATCTAATAAGAGGTGCTTTCCTGAGTCAGAATACAGTTTGCATGTCAGGATTTCACTTTGTAGTGAACAACCTAAGAAAATGGATACTAAGCTGTTCTCTCTTCAACATGTAGATGAATGCATGGCCTCTGAAACACTCAGCCTTTTTGCCCGCCTCATTATTTGCTTTTGAAGTGAAGAAGAAAGACGACATGCACCTCTGAGAGCTAGGGTATTTCTTAGAAGGGCAATTCACTTTCATGTGTGATGTGGGTTAGATCCCAAACATTGGATAATATGGCACATACTATGCTATTGTACAAGTTGTGAATAATAAACATTATAGAAATCCACACAGGGAATACCATGTACTTTGGGGCAAATTCTGAATTCAGGAACATAACTGCAGCTCACAGGAGAATTTAAATACCAATCGGATGAAATGCATTTGGCTGTATCTTCAGCTGTATCAATATAGATCCTCACAAATACAAGGAGATAAGCTGGTTTGCACCAGCTAAGAGTAAATGTTTCTTTGTTTTGTCTGAAATATGATTGCTCCGGGAATTTTTGCAACAAGTTTGGGCCTATATTTGTACCACAGAGCTAAAGAAAGTATAGGCTAGAGTGAGTAGAGCTGGGCAGGAATTAATGCTTCTGATCTGATGAATTATTTGGAGATTTAAATTCTTTCCTGTTCTTAACCAAAAGTAAAAGTAGAAAAAAGGAGCCAAAATATGAAAACAAACTGAACCCAGACAAATCTTTAGTGGTGTTAAGTTTTTTTTCAGAATGTCTTCGGATTTCAACATTAAAACAAGTTGTTCTGATAATGAAATGAAAAAACATTTCTAAGCAGCAACTTAGAATATTTCATTCAGTCATTTTCCAAACAATTTGAGGCAACACAATGAAATCTACTCTTTCTTTCCTAATTTGTTTTATCTGTGACAAATCAAACTTTTCAATTAAAATTTGTATATTTTGTACAGGTTCCCAAGCACTGGCAGTAGGAGTAACTAGAGGCTATGTGCAAGGAAGGGGAAGAAGTAATTGTCAGTTCATTTAATGTTTCAAAAACTGCAGAGAAGTCTGGTCAGCTTAAAATTCACACTGGAAAAAGAATGAGTTATAGCTGCTTTTTTTTTTTTGTCTTCTAACCCTCCTCCCTCTTAGAGACAATGCAATGCAGCTTGGTTTTAAAGCCATTTTTCCACATGTGATGCTATTTATTTCCTGGCACAAGATATTGTCATACACTAATGTTGTCAGTGGTATCACTATATTGGATAACATTGGTGACATTAATCTGTGTTGCCTCCTTCTAGAAGCTTATATGAGTTCTTTGCCTTGGTCAAGACAAAAGCCTGACAACAAACAGAATTCAATGACTGTTTTGAATTCTGAAGTATAAGGAAATTTATTCTCTTGTGTTATTTAGATTCTTGTCAGGGATTACACAAGGACACTTGCACATGTATTATATAGTTTTATATTTTTTCATATGCCAAGTTATTCCCTCCTGACAAATTCTCTCAGCATGCTATCTGATAGGGATTAATTCCCTCCACTTTCTCCCATAGCCTGGAAACCCAGGCTGGAAGAAATTGTTCAGTTCTGTTTGTTCCTAAATAGTCCTACCAATAATTCAGTCTCATCCATAGTTATTTCCTCTTTTATCAACTCCAAAAATAATTTCTTCTGCTCCCTAAAGCATTCAGTACATATTAGTAACACCCTGGAAAGAGCTGGAGGTTGGGAGGGAACATAGACAATAATCTTCCTGTTAATGGGAAGATAAAGACTTGCATAAATGGGTCCTTTTCTTTTTAATATACAAACTCAGCTTTGATTCATCTCAGCACTATCCCTATGTTTTTAAAGAATAACAAACATACTATAAAATCAGAATCAGTTAATGTTTTATAAAGCACACAGTCTCTGACACTTCCTCTGTGGGACTGAACAGAAAGGATATCACCTTGTCATGTCATCCAAAAATGGCATAATTTCTAAGATCCCAGTTTTACAAATATTCACCCATCTGTTTATCTTTATGCTCTGAGAACAACTTCAGTGGTTTCACTGGAGTTGCCTGCTGAGTCTTAGGGTTAACATGTGTGCAAGTTTATGTGGGACTGCAGGCTAACGAGGCAACAATCTTCCTGTCAATGCAGGACTACATTATCTACTCTGAATGAGCTCAGGACTTGGCATGGGTTTTGTGGTGGGAATACTATAAAAGCACAGCCACATACACTGCACAAAACATAGAGAAAGCATGTCTAGATCATTGTTTTAACCTTGCAAAATTAGTCTGTTCATATGGAATCTCAAATACACTGACAAATCCCTCTGCGTTTAAAAGACATCATTTCATCTGGTACTAGCATGGAAAGGTGACAATGTATATGTATCCTTCTACACACTTGGCTTACATTTGTGAAATAAGTATTTTTTAGTAACATGACATTGTGGGAACCTGCTGTGATAGAGAACCATATGTCCTGGAATTCTGCAAAATCCTCAGTTTTTGTTAAAATTAAGACATATGTAAAGCAAACCTTGGTGAGCTGTGTATATGTCTATTCTGAAGGCAGACCATTGAACACCTATGCTGAAACTAATCACCCACGTCTTAGGTGCAGAGTATTAATAATAACCAAAATATAAAAGGAATTTAATGTATTCCTTCCCTGCCTGTCTTCTATTTTTCTTTCTTTCTCCCCCCAATAAGAAGTTTAAAATTTCAGTACCTAAAACGTTAAGCAAGTACGGTAAAAAATATTAAGTAACAGAATAGATCTCTGTAATGTTGGCTGGACTGCATTTAGATAATACTTTGGGGTTCATTCTTCCCTTGTAATTGTGTTAATGAGAGTGATGAAGAAATATTAAGAGGAAAACCCTGTTCTGGTAATAGAGATCTCTTTCAAGGCTTCTATATACATATCAGTGACTTCAACTGTATTCAGAAAAAGCACTAATAGAACACCAAAGACAGCTACAGCTACTTATAGATAGGAGAAACACACTGTTAATATTGATAAGCCATAGAAATGATGGAAATTAAATGGTCCCCTTTTGTGCATATTAAAGTTAGATTTATTTTTTTTTAGTTTGCTTTTAAAATTTGTATTGATGTCAGTTACTCATAATGAAGTGAAGTGCAGAACTGGGACTTGGTGATTTTTTTTTCATTGCTTAAAAGTAGTATTGATTTCCATTAAATCTTAGTGATAATTATTGAATGCTAGTGAAAAGCCTCATGGTTTACAATCTCAACATAGTTTGCATGGCAAACATGTTCAAGTGTATTTCCCCACAGCAAATATTAGATACTTTCATATCAGCATCTTTGTGAATATAAATAAAACAAAAGATTTTCTGTAGTATTTCTGATGCCTATTGGATAAGAGAGAGTGTTTCTACCAGAGTGATACACAGAGCTTGGAATTTAAATACGAGCAAATAAGATGAAGCACTGGTAGTACTCGGTTTCCTATGGATCTGTCTCTAAATGCCTRTCCCTTTTTCTTATGATTATTCTACCACAATATCTTCACTTTTCTGGTCTTTGTACCAGTAAAGTACAGTCAGCTCCCTTCCATTTTTTCCAGGGACCGATAGTGCAATACATGACCCTTACCGTTGTTAAGTCAAAGACAACTGGATAGCTTGCATGCATTTTCTGATGGACTACCCAGCAGGCCAAACAGATCAAATAACTGCTGACCTTAAACTATGGTCTTTTCCTTGATGAGAGCACTTAATTGGGCTGCTTCTTCCTACCCAGGTACTGATATCATAAGGACATATATGCAGCCTATACATGAAATAGAGAAGTCAGAACTCCCTCTCCTAACTTTGTCTGAAATAAATCAGATGTCTGAGGGGAAAAAAAAACCAAACAAAACCCAGACAGATAGGAGTTACAATCTAGTTGGTATTGATTTTATAAAATTGTGTAAGTTTCTATGACAGTGATGAAAAAGGTAGCCAAGGTATTCTAAACTGTAGTGGGTTTTGATTAGTTAGTAGGTTGGGCTTGGTTTGGTTTGGGTTTTGTTTTTTTTTTTTTTCACTTAATGAATTGCAGTCTCCAGCCTGGGATTCTAAGTGGCAAATGTGGGGGAGTCACTGCCATGAACTATATTACATTTAGCTACCTAGGCCTGCTAATCGCTTTGCTTTGGGAACTTCGGGGACGTATGGGATGAGGGCCATTTTCTTGAAAGAGATGGGTTTCCATACAACCAGCTGAGAACGAGCCACCTTTTTCAAAGTATTCAGCATCGTTATTGTGCCTTATTTCCAGGTATATTTATTAACTTAAAAGCAAACAAACCCCAACAACAACAAAAAAACAAGCAAACAAAAAACCCCCACAAAATACAAGCAGAAAAACTAAATTCTGTAAGCTCAGTTGAAACACAATACAACATTAATGGTATAGATTTTAAAAAACAGATGTACAAAAGTCCCTAATTCATTGAACAGCATGTAGCAAACATATTTCATATTATACACTCAGGAAAATAAAAACCTATATTCAGCTAAAGATGTTTAAAAAGGACTTAATGTGTTCAAAATACTCAGTAAAGTGTGTCACAACTTATGGAATGAAAGATGGAGGTGTTCCCTCCCTCTACTCAGCACTAGTGAAGCCACATCTGGAGTGTGTCTAGTTATGGGCTTCCTAATACAAGAGAGACATGGACATGCTGGAGAGAGTTCAGTGAAGGGCCACAAAGATGGTTAAAGGACTGGAACATCTCTCCTATGAGGAAAGGCTCAGAGGGTTAGGACTGTACAGCTTCAAGAAGAGAAGGCTTATCTTCTGGGGGGATCTTATCAATGTATAGAAATTCCTGAAGGGAGGGTGCAAAGAGGATGAAGCCAGGCTCTTTTCAGTGGTGCCCAGTGATGGGACCAGAGGCAATGGGCACAAACTGGAACAGGGGAGGTTCCTCCTGCACATCAGGAAGCACTTTCTTACTGTGGGGGTGACCAAGCACTGGCATGAGTTTCCCAGAGAAGCCGCTGAATCTCCCACCCTAAAGATACTCAAAAGCCATCTAGACATGGTCCTGAGCAACTGGCTCTAGGTGGCCCTGCTTGAGCATGGAGGTTGGGCCAGTTGACGTCCAGAGGTCAGTCAGTCTGATTTTGTGATTCTGTGAAATGACAATCTAGTCTTYCTTCTGAACTATTTACGTGTTTGTTTTCCTTTTAAGTTAATGCAGTACAGTACCCACACCTAGGGATTTGGCTCATGTAAAGGAGCTTCTTGATTAGACCTGAGAAATACTTCCGAGAAGTAACAAATATTCTTCTCTTGTTCCCCTTTGACTCTCGAGGAGAACTGACTTATAACAGTTTTAGATCAGCTTCCAGGTTTTCTCAATTACATTCATAGCTTATCTGTGCTTTTGGCCTCTCTAAATTTCACTTTTTAACCACTCCCTGAACACTGTGAATTGCAGTAATGACCTGCTAAAGAGTCTGCAATAGCGGTTGATTCTTATGTGGTTGTAGCTGTACACTTTTCTTTAATGCTATACATATTTCAGATAAAAGATATTTTTTTTTTCCTTGATTCTGTTTGACACATTAAGACAGCATTTTGTCTCATGAGATAATTGCTGGGGTTTGTTTGGTTTTTTTTTTCCCAGAACCTCCCAGTTTAATTGGTCTTTAATTACTGGTTAATTATTCTGTAGTTAATCTGCTTTGCATTCACATATTTAATAGCCAGTATTCCAGAAACTTTAGGTGAGATTTTTGTACATGAATTAAAGTAACTCACAGAGTAACGGTGAACTCAGCATCATCTGGAAAAAATTTATTTTTTTAAAGATGCAAGATTTTCTTTAAAGAGGTTCTTTAGTCTGATTCTTCTGGGGCTGTTAAACAGACTCTGCAAGCAATAATTTAAACATGATGGTTTACTTTTTGCTTGTGTGAATTTTTTGGGCCCCTGTGTTCATCTCCTCTCTTCATGCCAGCACTAACCCAAACAGATTCACAGGATGTGCAGATCTGTGCTGGGATAACGACACTGATCAGATCTCACGCCTCAGCATTTCAGCCACCCAAATTCAGCGATACTTTCCCTAAAACACAACTAGATGGATATTTTCTGGTTCTGTTTTGATTATATACCCCTTCCGGGACCCCTGCAAGCTCTTCCTTCTGAAATAATAGAGATGAGACAATGACTGTGGCAGATCTGGGATGTGATAGAAAATACTTTTTCTAAATGCTTTGGTGGTAACTGTTACTCACAGCTCAGAGCCTGACAGACTGCAAGATTTGAGGTTAGGAAGGAAAGTGTCCTCTCTGTCAGACTGCTATAAGAATGGGGATAGAGAGTTTTTCAGTAATTTTTCAGTAATTTTTTCCTGGTGATAATATTTAGTCATATCCCCCTCAGGCAATTTCCAACTGAAGGACGACTTCTCCAGAATTGGCTACCATCTTGATGTCTTCTGTGATCTGTCTGAAAACATACGTTAGTTGCCTGACAATGCTCTAGATTAGATGTGTTAGATTAGACTTTGAGGTAAATAAAAGGACACTTTGTCAACATTTATGTAGAAGACACTACCTTACACTGTGCAAGACATTTCAGATAAAGGATAAGTGTTTCCTTCTCTCCTTCTCCCCTTCCTTCTCTTCAGTGTTTAACAATAATCTGAAGAAAGCTTTAGAATAGCAAGGAAATKTCTATTTAGGATATCTGCAGTCATTGCTTCCTCATTCAAAGGAGAGGAAACTTTAAAAGTCAGAAACTTTAGTTAGTTGGGCTTCCGTGGCAATCTTTCCTTTTTGAAAAATCCCCCAAAATTTGCCAGAAGGAAGATTTCTAGACAAATCAATAGTTACTTTACATCCTGAGATGAAAAAAGTAATAAACCCTCCACACAATAAACTTAATAAGAAGTAAAGCTTCAACTACAACTTCTAGACTGTTTATGAAAGTGCAAAAGAAATTAATGGCTCAACAAAGAAGAAGAGGCAAAGTTTCTAAATAAGACCTGGTGTCAGAAATAGTGAAATTCTAGTGGTTAGGAAGGAAAAGGAGAAAAAGATACACTTGACAGAACTGATTCCAATAACAAAATTGTATGCATCTTCTGACAGGACATAGAAAAAGTTGTGGCCATAGGTATGTACTCAAATAAGAGGTGAGCCAAGTCCATGGGTATAAACATAGTCCTTCCAATGAGCACTCACTACCAATTTTATCTTACTCTCTTTGATAATTATTCTGCTGCAATGTGTATATGAAAAGACTTTGCTTTCTACAGAAGTGACAAAGATGTAGAGGAGGTTCCTGAAAACAAATATTTGTAGTTATAGATAGGCATCCTACTTTTCCCTCCACATCCTCAATCACTTAGTATGTAAGGATGGGTAGGTACAAATTAGTTTGGGTTTTCTATAAGAGGAACACAAGGTAGTAATTTTATTAACATATTCGASCGGGAATGATGATAGGTAGTTCTCACAGAAACAGAGCCAAAAAGCCAACAAAAAATTCCAGATCTAAATTGGTCTTTTCAGCTGCACAGGCAGCTTGCTGCAAACCAAAACAAACCCGTGAACAACCAACACCACTTCTACCAATAAACAAGTGAGTCTGAAATCATGAAGAGCTTGCATCCCCAACATGGGAGCAGGTGTGATAGCTTACTCCATAAGTGGCTTTGTTGGTCTGAAGTAGGAGAGAAGCTAATACGTAAGAATAGCATAACTAGGCCTTAGGAATACATCTCTATCCAAATGCAAATTCTATGGAAATTATAAATTGAAGTCAGTGGGGTTACAGTGGTTACAATTAAGGGAAGAAATTAGGTATTAAATTGGTATATTTTTTTTTTAGGACAATGATGAAATTGTCCTACTGCAGTAGAGGTAGTTCTACTGCAGCTCGTTATTTAATAGCATTTAAAAATTCTGTGCATATATTTTCATTGGCTAAGCTTAACATACCAAAATAATGTTTCTCTGTTTGTTATGAAAGTTGATTTAATATAGTGCATTTTCTTTAACACTACATTTTCAATAAACTTCAATTCAATGCTGAGAATACTGAATGGATTGAAGGAATTAGCATATCTATTTGAAATAGTATTATGGAGAAGGAAAAACCCAGGATATTTGATTTTCAATAAAACTTCTGGTAAAATTAGAATTTGTATAAACTGATCCCTGGCTTTTTGAAAATAAGAGAAACCAATTTAAAAATATGAAATTGGAGTTTAAAATGGGGGAGGGAGAGTGAATTAACAACAAAATAGTGGTCATTATAATATACATTATCAACAGACTCCCATAAATAGAATCTCGATACCTAAAATTAAATATATCATATACAATGGGATTTAAAGGAATCATTAGTTTATTCTGGGCTGATTGGTGTACACAAGTCAGAGACATGTACTTTGGATCTCTTATTCTCATTGCTGACCGCACATTTTATTTGCTTGTCTTAATGTAATTGTTATCTAGGGCCCAGCGTTTTCAAAGGAGATTTAGTATTCCTTCTCCATTAGACTGCCATTGGGGAGGAAAAAAAAGTTTATAACAAGAATTTTTTCTGTGAAAATGAAAAAAACAAACAAACCCATACGTATTACTGATTAGAAAGCCATGTTGCAAGAGACTTATAGGAGTTCTATAGCTGTAGAGGACTGATCCTGCCTATGGAGTTGGCAATCCTTGATTATAATAACTTCTGAGGCAGCTGCATTTTTAAGCAAACACACAAAATAAAGTAAACACAAATATAATATTCTGTTACTTCTCTGCATGACAAAACACTCACTGCATACCTCTTGGATTTAACTTTGAATCCAGGTATGGGAGGAAATATTGGATTATACAATATATATGTATATATATTTTTTTAAATACAGCAGAGTAAGTATACATCATAGAGATTTGAATCTAAACTGAAGTAACCAGGAATATTCTATTTCATGTTTTACCTGCTGTTTTAGCCGTATAAATAAATTCATAAATTAATTAAAACAGGTACTACGCAAAGAGAGACTTCTTCAGTTCAGCACTGAAGTTTCATTAAGAAAGAAAAAAATCTACTTTCAAAGGATGCAAACAGCAGCATTATGAAAGTCAAGGAACATGTTTCTTATTGTTTAAACAAACTTGCATGATCGGTTAGAAACTTAATTACATATTTCTTGTACATACAAATTGGACATATTGCTTCAAGAGAAGGCAGTTTAAAATTACTCTGTTACTCTAAGCTTTTTCTACTAGAGCTAGACATCAACCATGCCATCAGTCCTTCAGAATAGTAATAGTAGTTTGTATTTGTACGTCTGGTAACTTTTATTAAAAAAAAAAAAAAAGTTACCATATATGATTTGTATTATATTTGTGCCTCAGAACTCCAGCCATGCTTTTACACCTTCCTAAACTTAGAGGAAATGGAAAATACTTTCCACCATTAAAAATATAAGTGGGAAATTCTGTGGCTTTTGACAAAGAGCCAAATAGCTTCAGAAAAAAACTTTTGGGGAGACAGTGACAGTGTAAGAGAAAATTTCTGTTAACTTTTGCTTAAATGAAGAAAGGTAGATGCTTCAAGGAGAGCTATCTAGTAAAAAAACACATATTCATTTTTWAAAAAAAAATCAATATACTCTTTTCAGCCACCCTTAGTTTATCTACCCAAAGTATTCATTGGAAATAAGGTAGTCAATTCAGGTGAAGTTTTTGCTCTGTCTGTCTTTGAAGTTTTTGGAAATATTCAGAACTGGACCCTTCAGTCTGAAAAGGAATTAATTTTGTAAATTATGATATTTACTCATTAAAAAGGATTTAAAAATAAATAAAGGAAAAAGTAAGGTTAACAGTTCTGATTTTTATTTTAACTTTTCTGAAATTTCTTTCATTTCTCACAATCCTAATTCTGACATCATTTGAGTGCACCAGAGTTTGCCTTTGTCACCATATGATTCACTTAAGCATCTTTATTCAAGAGACGTAAGAGTCAGAAGACAAAGGAAAATAATTCTTAAATGTCTTTTTGTTTGCTTCTTTTCAAGCTCACCTGAGATGGATCCATCTGGTCTAATTCAGGATTTTAAAAGGGGGTTATCAAAATTTAGGCTGTTTAAACAATTCTCTCTTTATTGTCAATGGAGGGAATGATTAATCTCATCAAAAAATAGAGAAGGTGAATTATCTCTACGTACCTTCTTTTTCCCACAAATGAGGCCCAGAGTAATTAGTTCAAAATTAGAGGTTAAAATATTAGGTAACATATAACCCACCTGATTTGGGATGGGTTAACCCCAGATTTTGAAATTCTGAATTTAGCAATGTTAACGGTTGGATTATGCAAGATCAGGAGATGATCACCTCCTGTAAAACATGAGTTATATGTTTTCCTTTAATTAGTACTTGTATGACATATAAATGTTTAATTTTTCTATGCAGTAGCTTAAATACATCAAAGATAAAATGTAGGCAAGAAATTATAAGACATATGTGGGCAAACAACATGCTGATATGACTAAGGTCTCAGTTCTGACCCCTCTCCAGAGAGACTATGATGGTATAAAATGCTTTTTATCATGGCCTGCCTGGCTGCATGGCAGTGCCAGAATATCTAGCCCATGAAAAATAGAATGTGATAACTGATAGGCATTTTTTTGGCTTTACTCACTGTCTTCATGTTGATCAGTAGAGATGAGTGACCATAACAACTGCAAAAGAGCTACTCATGGTAGAAGATGGCAACCAAGGCTATCGATCCTGCTGGGGTGACAACTACAAGAAAAAAATCTCAGGTTATTTGTTTGAGACTGATTTAAAATACTTGAAAACTATTGTTTGTTTGTTTGTTTGTTTAGTATAGGTGCTTAAGTGTTGCCTTGGATCAGGGCCTGGATGTTTAGCATCTAGGGTGAGCCCATCAGGGTCAATAGCTAGCTTTCAGATTAAATGCAGCATGATCTTGAAAATTTGTACTCTAAACATAATGCTTCTTGTGAATGGAAATGTTGGTTTTTATGGGGTGATACAAGCTGGGGAGCTGATTGTAGCCACTCCAGAACTGTAATCCTGATTTGGTTATTGGCACTGTGTTTGGCCTTGGATACCTCCCAGCTCTGTGCCTCAGTTTTCCTGCCTGTACTATTTGGAGAACAATAACCTACTCTGAGACCTAATTAGCTGTTTGTATAGCACTGAGAAAACGTGAAGTGCTCCAATGTTATTAGTATGACTGTCTAAGAACTATTTTAAAAAGCAGCTTAGTGAAATCAAAAGTGCTTTTGTACCATGTATTTGTGTGTACTTGTTCCTCTACATTACCTGAAAGGGATTAACATCTATTCCTAGGTTAATTGGCCTCCATGGCATCTTTTCTCTTGCATTTTGAAGGGATGTTCTGCCTGCAAATCCAAATCCCCAGATGCATTTTAGCAACTGATATGGTGAGTGAATCAGCTGGTTTTTTATTAGTTATTCAAGCAGTCTGATGGGTTTTAGTCATCTAGAATGGCCCAAATCAAATGACAGCTGCTTTTGCATGTTTTCTCTGCAGATGTCATTTTAATAACTAACATCAGTGTTACATATACCTCCTACAAGCTAATGCTGGAATTCTTCAGCTGCATATTAGCAAGCATTTCAGATACCATCTGAGCTTAAGTACCTGTGTGGAAGACTAAAAATAATAATGAAAAAGGTCCTACAAATCAGAATGCTATTCTTCCAACTAGGCAATACTTCCCTAATTTTGTTTGTTGGACAGACAAGAACAGTTGTTATCACTTACTTTAACTTCACTTTGCAGCACTATCCAAAATGACCCAATATGCATTGATAGTATTATTTGAGCAATTATAACATCTTTATAAATGCTTTCTGCAGCAACAACACTGCAATAGAGAAAAAAATTGGTTTCCAGGGGAAGTTATACTCCTGCCTGCCTTTAAATACCTGAACCCTGGTCGCATTTTCTAGCTATTCAGCCAAAATTATAATTTCAGTATGCCAGATTATTAAGAGTTGCCAAACATCAGGTGGACCGTGTTTATGCACTAGGGCCTGAAATCACATTGTTTCTGAACCTATGAAGCTGCTGTACAAAAATAAGTCTGTAAAATTTGTGATGAAGAAAATGTGAGGCATAGATTGACTATGAATAAATCTATAGTACTTCAAAGGCTGAAATCTTGAAGAAAGCAGCACTGTACGTGCAGACTACTAAGACAAGATTTAGTACTTGCTCACAGGATATGGCAATATGAATCATGCAAAATTCATTTTAAATAAAATATTTATGAATGGAAACAGCCGTAACCTTGATAATGGTAAGTGTTTCTGGACTGCCGAAAGATAGTATATAACTAACAATTCAGTCAAACATACAGACTCTGTTTATGTTTCTACTGAATTTATCAAGTGATCTTTGTAGAAATGGAGATAAGTGGTTTTACCAGCTCATTTTGGATTAGTGCTGTACCCAAAGASTAAAGGTCTATCAAGTATTTTAACCCCTGCAGTTATTTTAGGTTTTGCTTCATAGTTAGCTCTTGGTTTATGTTATCCTTACCACTAGGAACATTGTTATATATCATTCAGGACAGAGGGAACAGGGAATTCTGAAAATGTACACAGATCCATGTATTCTTTTCAAAGGTTAAATAAAGAAAAAATACCCACAGTTGAGAAATCCTGGGTATTCTTTAGCTTGTGAATTCAAAAAAACTAACATATAAGCAACCTGTGCAGAAAGCAAACATTCATCGGCACTCTGGTGCCAGTGATGTTAATAATAAAATTGATGCTGTCACTGTTAGAATTGTCCTGGGTTGGGCGGGGGGAAAGGGGAGGCATGACACATGGGTGTTTAAAATGTTAATTTGTCTTTTACCGTAGTTAAACAGATTCGGTTTCCTTTTCACTAACATTAACTATAGTAAGTTTCAGGAAAAACCAGTATAGAAAACAGATGGAGTACACGGGTTAGACATGAAGATCCAGTGGTGTTATTACTGGAAGGACAGAATACAAGCAGAACTACTTTATAGCAAGAAGCAGAGAGAACATCTGCAATGAGAAAGATGATTATATGAACATAAATATTAAAAATATACACAGGTGCACACACACACATATAAAAGCATCTGATAGATATAATCCTGGGTATAATAACAAGGAGAGTTTCTTTTTCTTCCATGTGCAGGGTTGGCTACAGGAAAACATTGGGTTTGATTTCTAAAATGCTTTTAGAGAATGGTAAGAAAAGGATAGGAACAAAGTCATGGTGCTCTTTTAAATTAATCCATGCTTTTGTGATTCTTCAATACAGGTGCATTTTTCTTCTTTACACTTCCAACTTTATAGTGTAAACACAGAATGGGAATGAACGCTTCTTTAACTTTCTGTCTATTTACCTGTATATACCTGATTGCCTTTCATTAGGCTGTATAGGCACCAAGCTACTAGTTGTCTAACGAGCTGTATAAGACGATATTATAAGACTTACAATATATAAGACATCCAATGTGAAAGGATATTACTCTGCCAGGTATGCACATACATTCTGGGACATTTATTCCTTCATTTTCTGAGAAGGAGAAGGAAGACTGTCCAAATAATATCAGTAACAACACCACCTTGAAAGCCTGAGAGCAATGTGATAGACTCATACAGTGAACCATTAACTACAGAGAATCCCTCAACTGATATTTCCAGTCTGGTTGATCATAAATTATTTTATCATGTTGCTTGGCGTGTGACTCATCACAACATCTCAACATGATGCACTGGAAATAGCCCACTGCAGTATAATATATCAAACATGTAGAAGCACAGGAGGAAACTGATACATCTCACCCTAATGAAATACAGATTTTGTCTATCCATTTTGTTAATTAGCCAAGTACCTCAGATCTAATTATGAATCTATCTTTAATATGCTTGCTTCACCCTGCACATCATGGGCATACCATGGTAATTATGCTACATACAACTAAATAGAAGTTATGTCCTCTGGTGTTGGACTGCAGAATCTTTAACTCTGTGGTTAGGGTATTGTAATGTCTGAATGAATTTTATAAAAATTAACTTAAATCAATCCTTCCCTCTCATCCTTAGTTTAGCTTTTGAAACTATATTATAAGCGCTTGATGATAGAGTATATTTTATCTTTCAAACATCTTCTAAACACATACTTAACCACAAGGTTGACAAGCCAGTCTTTCCTGCCATCTGAACTGCCCCACCCCACAAAGATGAAGAAACAGCCTTCATTAACAATCACCTCCTCAATTAAGGAAACATGGGGGAGAACTGTTTCGCTTTGTCAATACTTAGAAACTATGGACTGGAGGTCAGTTCTGGGGTGCATTTGCAGTCTAGTAGCACTGCCTGTAGGTAGTGCGGTGCTCCGGTGTATGCAGAGACAAGAAGTGTTCAGCATTGGCTGGGGTAGGTGTAGTTATCCCTTGGTTAGCTGTGAGTGTCGTCACTGACCAGTCCTACTGATCACTGAAAGGGCTTGGGGTAGAATAAGGTGCAACACACTTATAAGCAGCCTTGATAGATAGTTGCTTATACACCTTTAACCTTGATAGTGTTGTATTTATGTGTAGGGAGAAGAGAGGCGATGAATACCAGCCCTGTGTCTGTCCTGTTTCTTTCTGGAAGGGGAACTAGGCATACAGGCAGGGAGGTAGCCATGTTACAGCAGCATAGATAGCTGGATATCAGAGGGAGGGTCATTTCGGGTGTGTAGCAATATGATTTCCTGTGCTGCTTCCATTTGCTCCCAAATTTCTCCTAACATCCAGGACTGAACAGCACACTGCAAAGAGGGGCAGGGAGGAGATCATCTTCTCCTTGGGAAATGGAAAGAGAAGCCCTCTTTTTTTATTACCCCGTGTGTGAAACACAAGAGGCTATGTTGCATTTTAAAACTCCATCCCAATGAGGCAGACCTGGCATGACACCTTGTAGGGAAGACTGGGGTCAGGGGATACAGGGGAGGAACTGTAGTATGAATTCTCTGAAAACTCACTGTAAGGTAATAACAAGTGGATTCAAAGTTTAAATGCCTCAGGAACTTCTGAATGAAAAAAACTTCAAAAAGGTAAGATAATATAATAGTACTATTATGTTTGAGAACTTGAAAGCAGAGGCAACAGCAGAATTCAAATCTCATGTTCAGAGCAGTAGTGGCATGTAGCACTCCCATTGTCTCACACTCTGAAGAATGAGATAATTTATCCCTTTAGTAGAAGCAGCAAAATGTGTTTATAAAACTGTCTCTTGACTCCTTAAGCTTTCTTGCCTTTTTATACTTCAGTTATAAACAAAGAAAAGATAGTGTGTCCTAATTTAAAAGGATTTTTTTTTCTGCCAGAACAGTAAGATGATCAGCTATTAAATGGAGAATGAAGAAATAGTAATGCACTATGTTAACTATAAGAGAGACAGCTATCACAAATACATTTCTATTCAGTACTTGAAAGAATGCCCAACTTTTCTCATACTCATCCTTAAATAGCAATTTTGGCATAATTGTTCTACTACTACATGTAGATTGTTAGTGTCTAGAAAATTATAATCTATGTATTCATACATTAATGATAACAGCTATTAGATGAAATTAATAAGAAGTCCTTGTTAGTACCCACAGGATTTGATTGTTATTTTCAAGGAAGAAGCTGCACATTTAGTTTCCTGCATTTGTCCCTGATCAATTAATTCTGCTTCAGTTCAAGTGAATGTATTTTCATATGTAAGTGGCCATGTCTCATTTTAAGAGTTGTCTTTCTTTCAAAGCTAATGAATGCATGGATAGAAGAAGTGGAATTAGAAAAAGAAAGGATGGCATGCGTATGCCTCAAGACACTGTACTTTCACTGAACATAATCTTTGAATTAGAGTGGTCAGCTGTAATAAACGTTTTGTATCAGATTATTACAGTTCATGCCCACCCTTAACTAGACAACAGATACCTTACCTGTTGATTTCTAAATTGACTTTTGATAGAATGGTGAATTAAGTTCAAATTCTTTGTCCTTGTGCCCTCTTTCCTCAGGACTGAGCTTTGAAATAGAGGGTAAATCTGGCTTGGACCAGAGGCAGAGCTAAATGATGTCAGTGAGATGTTAGAAGTAAGACAAAATCCGTTGTTGGATGGTGGAGTGGGAAGCGAGTTCCTGAGCTGAGCAGTGTAATCCTTGATCACTCTAAGTAATCACATCACATAGTCCTTCCTTACATATTTGTTAAATTCTGGTTTATAAGTAAGGTATTTTTGCTTTGCCGTTATATCTTCTCTTTATACCTCCTATCTCACTGGATGACTGCCTTTTAATTTCACTGCCTAGTATTTAGAAAGTCTTTCCTAATACATGAACAGTTTATACTGCAGCCAAAGCAAAGGTTTATTGCACCCATAAAAGCAGATCTACACTAAGCAGGATTTAATAAATATTAGGTTGTTTTAAAGTTAGACATTGTCATGGTTTAACCCCAGCCAGCAACTAAGCACCACACAGCTACTTGCTCACTGCCCCCACGGTGGGATGGGGGAGAGAATCGGAAGAGTAAAAGTGAGAAAACTTGTGGGTTGAGATGAAGACAGTTTAATAGGCAAAGCAAAAGCCACGCACACAAGCAAAGCAAAACAAGGAATTCATTCACTACTTCCCATCAGCAGGTAGGTGTTCAGCCATCCCCAGGAAAGCAGGGCTCCATCACATGTAACGGTTACTTGGGAAGACAAATGCCATCACTCCAAATGTCCCCACTTCCTCCTTCTTCCCCCACCTTTCTATGCTGAGCATGACGTCATATGGTATGGGATATCCCTTTGGTCAGTTGGGGTCAGCTGTCCCAGTTGTGTCCCCTCCCGACTTCTTGTGCACCCCCAGCCCACTCGCTGGTGGGGTGGTGTGAGAGGCAGAAAAGGCCTTGGCTCTGTGTAAGCACTGCTCAGCAATAATGTAAGCATCCCGGTATTATCAACCCTGTTTTCAGCACAAATCCAAAACATAACCCCATAGTAGCTACTATGGAAAAAATTAACTCTATCCCAGCCAAGACCAGCACAGACATGAGCATAGTAAGTAATAATAATATCTGTAAAAACATTTTTGCACCTTGTGGCTGCGTAAAGATTGTAATGCTTCAGGGAATAAACTGCAGGCCTTAAGCTAACTGTGCCTTAGCAAACTCTGCAAGACCCCAGTCATGGTCTGTTAGGATTGTTACCAACTTGCTGTGAGAACTTGCAATGTGAGCTGGAGCTTGGTACTAGACGTCTCTTGCTAGGATGGTCAGTCTTGAAAGCATGGAATATTAAAGTGTTTGAAATATGGACATATCTTGAAAGCAAAGGCCTCAGAACTTTAAACAACCTGCTGGTGGTCAATTACTGCTCACTGAAAACATGCAACCTTTAAGAAAAGGAGAAGCCACTGACCAGGGAAGAAAGAACCAGGCTGCAGGACAGGGCACGTGCCGCAGGGGGAARGCAGCCTCCCCAAGCATCCCACAGCACCTGCGCCAGGGCCAGAGGCCCAGGGCTTAGAGGTATCAAGAAACTCAAACATTTTACAAAAGCGAAAGACCCCAAACATGTTGCCCACCTCAGTATCCCTCATGGAAGAGCTCTGGAGTCTGCTCTCCGCACCGGGGTGATGGGGCCCGCTGAGGGTATGGCACCAGTGCTGCAGTACTGTGTGCTCACAGCGGGTGTATCATATGGCTACTAAGCACTGCCTGCTTCAAATGTGTAGTGATAACAACTAAAAGTGAGTAGGAACTAATGATTAGCATGAAGGGTGTTGATGAAAGTCAATCTAGTTAAATTTTTCTTTGGAGTTTAAACTGACCAGGCTTATCAGTCTTATAAACATCACAGTGATCTTTAGGTGTCTGATACATCCTTATACATATATATAATTGCTGCAATACCAATTTTTTTATTAAAATTATTCTTTTCAGTGGTTTTAGCCCTACATGCTRTACTTATAAAACAGATGCCTGCAAGATTTTACTTCATATCTGACCTCAGTCTTCATATTGCAAAGATAAACAAGCCAGGTCTCATTTCCTTTTTTGTTAGGACTACAGGCAGATATCGAGGCATCTGAATAAGCCCTGGCCTGGGGTTAAGCTAACTGAACAGGACGTGAGAAACTATGACATGAGAAATTGCTGGACATGACAGATAAACAATGCGAGAAGCTGTCAAAAGTTACAGAGAGCACTGTGAGGGCTGTCAGGGACACCTGGGTCTCAGAGGTGGTTAAGAGGGAGTTAAGTGAGAACGGGCTGAACATCACAGATAACTGGAGGGGAGCATTGCTGACCTTTGGGGGAGAACAGCTTTGCAAGATTAACAGCATCTAGGCAGCCTTATTAGTAGAGCACGTAATGCTGATATTGCCTAGGTAGCAGAATAAGAAATACTAAATTTGGATATGGATGTAGCAAGACTGAGCTCARTGGAGAAAAAGTAATTATCAACAATTATTTGGGACAGGGTTGGGGTGCAGAAAGGGTGGTGAAGAGGAGGGTAAAGAAATGGGAAAAGGGGTAATAAGGTACACAAATTATGTGTTTGGGGATGTCCAGGGATAGCTCCTGTGCTCCACTGCAGCTGGAGGAGGACACTAAAGCAAAGTTGTTCCAAAAATAACACATGTRTTAATCCTGCTTCCATGATCAGGAGGACTTGGGTCAATGGGGTGGGGTGCTTTCTCTTGCTAGCAAAGAAAAACTCAGGACAGATGGATTGAGCAACCTGATATCACAATGTCAATGCCTGTTGCAGGCCTGAAAACATCAGCATCCTTCTAAACACTTTTTGACACTTTTCATCTTCTCTGCTATGATAGATGTCTAATACCACAATTTTGCTAGGTATTCCTCACTGGAATTCATGTTTCCTGAATACGGTAATCAGACTTACACATGGCACTCTAGACATGTTTTACAATGATAATTTATACTTTTCTTTYCCTATTGTATCTACTTGAATTTGTTTTAAGTACAGACATAAGATGTTTGACTTTTCAACCAGTATCTCAGCAAACTCTAGAAACTCAAGGGTAAATTAAAATATAACATATGGTGATCTTCTGACATCCATTACAGAGTTAACATTTAGGATCCTGTTTCTGCCATAGCACAAAAGCTCTTTCAGATATGGAATTATTCAAGAGTTTAGTAATTCTAAAATTTCTCATGTCAAAAATCAAGCTACTATAAACTCATCTAGGCTTCTTCCATAGCAACAGTTGTTAAACTAAGAATAAAGCACAGAGAGAAGAGGAAATAGCTGAATTCTCCTCTATGTTTCAATTGAAGGTAATAAAGAAATTTTAAGAGAGTAAAACTCCTCTGAAGGACAATGAGTGTGAAGGTATATTWCCCTTGAGAAGGTCTTTATTTATGATCTGGTCAGGTATATCAACCTTTCTACAAAAACCAGTTGATCTACTTTGTCCCAGAGCAGTAATCATACTAAAAGAAGAAAAAAGTGAACACATATTTACAACTAGTGAACTGTATGATAGACTTCTTATTCCAATTTTCAGAATGTTTTTTAGAAAAACTTATGGTGAACCTTAAGTTGTTCGTTCATACTATGTAACAAGCAAAAAGCATACATGCTACCTTCTCAGAGCACTCACTATGTCACTTGATTCATCATGAAAACACCAGCTGGTGAATTTGCGACTCAGATACAGAATTCAAAATTTGTTTACTCTAATTCCAAACTTGAACTTTTGACCATATTGCTTGTTTGTTATTGACACAGTATAAACCCCCACAGCCCCAACATTTGCTGAATAGGTCAGATTCTCTCTGGTTAATTTGTCATACTTCAATGAAACCTACTGAAGTTTTTCAGTGTTAGCATGCAAAACTAAGTTTGTTTTGTAATTATACATCAGCTTGCTCCAGATTCAGTGTAAAGACAAARTGGAATCCTTTGGCAAATGTTGATGGAATGTTGATGGTGGGGAAATGTGTTTTCAGCCAAATAATTAATATTTGAGATCCTCTTAGGTTAAGAGAGCTTGGTATGACATGAGTACAAAATGTTTGCAAAAGTCAGTAAAGATTAACCCAGTAAAAGAAGATTTTTATGACTTGATAGACAAAAAATATTTTTTCTCTTGTACCTAAGACAGGTATCTATTGTGTATGTTATGCTTTGGCCCTTCCAAAGCATAAGAATCAGATAGTGCACTAGAGTCTTTGCATAAGGCCTTAGATATACATACTACCTCTTCCCAAATGCCTTTGCTCAAAATTTCCCCATTAACTTTATGAAAATAAATAAATAAATATTTGTCTTTTCAAAGTCTTAGGAAAGCGTATCAGTTGTTCTGTGCTGTAAGCAGTACMCCTGCATGACTGCTCAACAGTTCACCCCACATATAAAGATTAAACTTCTGTTGCCTTTTAAAATCAACAAAGCAAAAGATTTCCCACTTCTCAATGTTTTTTTTCCCTCAACTCAGAACAAAGCAAGGCCTCAGGGTAAACAGGGTAAATCAAAGAGAAARCAACTAGTAACTCTTGTTTTCCAGTACATACCCCTGCAGATTCCATAAGTACTTGGAAAAACAGCCATAAATGTAATATTTTTTCTTAAATGTCTGACATCTCTGATTGCTCTTTCATTGAGAAAAAAATTAGGAAGATTGGGCTTCCAGTAGTGCCCACTGATCCTACCTCCCCCGTCTGAAAATCTTGCTTTCTTTTCTATATATTCTTCTGTCCCACAGTGTAGTCTGATATGCTGACTTCCTATTGTAGAAACAGGAACAGAGCTCAGGATGATAAGCATTCTTCTGGTTTCTAGAAGGCTTTATCTCCTCCATTACGGGACATAATAAAAAAGTCTGAARATTTCTAATTCTATCGTAGCTGTAATGTTTCCTTAAATTAATACAGATTTTGAGGTGGTGATTATTTGTTAGTTTAAGTGGCTTTGGCCTCATTAGAATATAATGGGTTTTCAAGGTTAGTACTGTATCATGTAGGTAGTAATAATAAATAATTTACTTGTCAGCAGGGAGTCAATGAATATTTTGGGACTCCATCTGCAGACTATTTGGCTATCAGGACTACACTCTACATATATTCTGCTATTGATGTGCCTGTAAAACTCCTGTTAATTATAATGGGGATTTATAAATGGACATCAAAGGCCAGTTCGTGAGCTCTCTGAAGCCCTGATCCTGCAAAGGCTTATAAATGTGTTTAATTTTGCACACTGTTAGTAGTACTGTTGAAATCGATGTAACTTACCATTAACTACATGCTGAGTGTTTGTAGGTTTGGGGACTGGTGGTGATTTTATACAGATTTTACTTCGATGACTCCACTAAGTTTACTTGTTGTTATTTGCCTTAAAATGACAGTCAGAAAACTATGACCTGAAGGGGAAATGCAATCCTAATTCTAAATAGATTTGAGATCATTGCAGAACTTTACATTGAAAGAAGACCACCCTTGCACAACAGAGCTGAGTTAAAGGGACAGTTGGGCCACATATACCACAAGTTTAAAAGTTATGCAAAAGTAAAACCATATACAAAAATCAATATGGTTCTACAAAATGGTCACAAAAACATTAGTTGAAAACACACCTTGGTTCTTTCATCACAAAATTTTGTGATTTTGTTTTCACAAAAAACAAATTAAAAATTATATCTTTTTTATTGAAATGTAGTCTTTCTAAAACTTAGTAAATCTTATTCTGTGAAATGCATTCTCTGTTACAGATTTTTACACAGCACAATTTCAGCGTAACTTATTTAATCAGGAGAGTCAATAAAAAGATCAGAACTGTCCACATCATAAAGGACATGGCCACTGCTTGGCACAGCACTGCTGTAATAGTTTAACCAGAAGCTATTAAATTAGTACCTTTAGCAGAGAGCATTGGGGGTATCAATAGGGGAACTGTATTATTTAAGAGCCCCAACCAATCTACCTATATGAAAAAAATAAAGTTCCAGGTGATTAAAAAAAAAGAAAAAGGAAAAATTAATGAAAGAAAATGTGTGGGATTGAGCTGAAGTATTCCTCTGCTTCTCACATCTTAAATTGGGGACTTCAAATAATTAAACCTCTTCTCACATCATAAAATGCATGTAGAAGAAATCTAAGTGGGTTTCAATTTCTCACACAGTGGAGGCAAGGCGTCCCTTTGTCCTTGCTCGGTTAGTGCATCCCTGTGCTATTTGTCTTTGTCAGACCTGTGCATTTGAGTACCTGCACTCCAAAGTCCCAGTTTGGGCTGTGCTCTTGTGCTAAATGGATGCGCTGTAGGATATTGACTACTGTGAGTTTGACAAGGCTGCCCTTTTGACAAGGTGAAAGAGGTCATTATATTCACCTCTGGGATGCAGCCAATATAAATCTTGTTCTTAAGGAAACACAATGTGTTTAGAAGTCAAGCCACAGGTCCAACAGACTCCTGGATACTGCATAAGCAACACAGATTTTAAAAATTATTGCAAAGTAGTCAGGGTCACCCAAATATGATAAGAAACAATCAATACTGCTTATTGCTCTCTGTGGTATAATATCTGTATGTAGGACAAATTCAGGAGAGGTATCTTGGGGCTTTCTGTGACAAACAAGAGTTTCTGTTTGAGGCGAAATTAATGAATGCCAGCCCGTCCACGGGGGAGATGAAAACATATGCAAATGAACAAACCTCCACAAACCGCTGCATTTCTTAATCTTCTTCATCTGTCCCACCCCTTTTTACGGTTAAGTGAGTTATTGCAGCCCTAAAGCCGTAGAAATCCTAGCACAGTTGCCACCAGAGACTAGGGCTGAATCCCAATGAGTGGAAAGCACTGATTAAATGACAGAACAGTCTTTTCCATTCCAGTAACTCCAGTGGTCAGGCATTGTGATAGCAAGGACTTTGAAAGTCATTGAGCTAAAGGAGCTTTCATACTAATTATCATTCTTTGCATATTCAGCCACAAGGTGGGCCCTTGGCTTCACGGCCTCCTTAATACTCTCTTCAGGCTGAACAAAATTAGGAGAATCTCACTAAAGAATCCCATATGGCGCCAAGGAAGCTGGCCCACTTTTACAGACCACTGACAACTGAAGTTCTGCTGCAAGGAGGTAATTTTGATGCCCAAAGGACAAAGCTGACTTAAACACAGCAAAACATATATTATCATTGCAGAAGCTTTAAATTGAAAAAAGCTCAGGAACACAGACAATTAAGTTCTTATACAAGCATGGGACCTCTGAAATATTTACCAATCAAATACTAAATTGTAAGGGGCTTCTTTGTCTACATGTTATTTACTATTTAGTATTTTTCTTGATAAGAAAAAAATAATCCATACCATCTAGAAAAGTGCATATATTGTCATCTGGATTATGCCCCTCCTGTAAGCCCTCAGGAAAACTGATCGCTTTTGAGACAGGCTGCAAGTTTATGATTCAGATACCTAGAAACTTCAATATGTATTTGCTATCAGAGATACCTATTTACTTGCCTTTGTGGTTATTTTTGGCAAATTGTGCCACAGAATATACCTGTAATATCTCTACATTAAGTCTAAATAATCAATACATAAAAGTTGTCTGAATTATATTCTGAAATAAACATAGATGTGCCAGTGAACTGATCTATATAAGTCATAATACAGTCTACACCACAAAATAGGATGCAGGTTCTAATGAAGCAAAAGTCCTTGAATTTGGCCCTGCTAAAACCAAAAGTTGAACCAGATGACTTCCAGAGATTCCCTCTAACCTAAATTATTCTTTGATACTCCCTTCTGAAGGAATTTGACTACAAAGGTTTTCTACTACCAGTTTCTTACACATTTCTCCCTTATTTTGAAGGTACAGCTGAAGTGGAAGCCTGCTRTTGGCACATAGCAATGAATTGGTGGTTATGTGGTGCAGGATGCTGACCAACTGTACATTTGTCAGATGTAGGAAGGTATGTTCTTTCCTTTTGATCAATCCCTAATAATTTTATTTTCCAGATCCTTTCCTTTTTATTTGCCTCATATTTCACGTGAACATCTGCCTTAACCTAAATCTCTAACCTTTTTGTATACATGGGCATTGACAGCTAGTTGTAAGAATCACGTATATTTAAAATGCCCTCTATCTTTCTGCCTGTTTTGCAATTGCCTTCCTGGATGGCTCTATGCAGGCTGCTGTCAGGGCATCTTTCCTCACATTGTTTAGTATTCAATTCACTGCTCATTGCCTTAATCCTCTTCACTCTTCTATTAAAAAGGGGATTAAGCATTTCTAAAAATAAAAATAAATGTTTGAAAGTTTGAAAAGGTGATGCAAGCAACCATGAGTGACTAGCAGTTTAAAGAGTTCAAACATTCTCTAATTAAACACCACTGTCAATGAATGCTAAATGATCCTAGGAGTCGAGCTCTTCAGGAGCTGGTAAGTACTCATTGATACAGCCAGGCAAGCTGCACACTGGCACTAGAAAAGCAGTTATATCCCTACATTCTGCTAGAAAGAAAGTTGGAAAGTCAGGAACAGACAATTTTTAAAAAGTGACTTAATGACAAGGTATCAAGTTGAATGTTCAAGCCCGTTCTCCTTCCTTTAACTTGTCAGAATAAGCCCTGGAACATATTGCTCTAAGTTTACTCACTGTGGATCCCAATGGAAACAGAGCTGCTCAACAGAAAATTCTGTAGAACTTTAAACTTTATCTGCCCACTACAAATTAACTACTTTCAAACAATAATCCTTATTTCTGCCTCTGACTTTGTTTGAAACGCACTTACTACCAATCCCTGGAGAAAGCAAAGGCTTAGGGTATTTACTTAGGCTTTAAAAGAGACTTCTGGAGATGTTGGTAGATATCTCTTCTTCCTAGAAGCTATTGGAGATTAATGTCATTACACAACTGGAATTGCACTTACAAATTCTTGGGTAACACATGCTCTTCTAGCACAGAAACCCTTGTTACCGGAAAGGAAAAATGAGGCAGCAAAGGTGATGACCAAAGATACAGGGGTTTTGTCCAGTTCCAGCTTTCTATACTTCAATTACGCACGTGCTTTCTTCTGCAATTTACTAATCCTTCATTGGTGTTGAGATGAAACAAGGTTTTCATAACCTCAAGGAAATACTATGTGGTTTTACTTGATGCATGTTTTTACATACATAGAAAAACAGGTAACAAACACAGGGTAATTAAACTGAAAATTATTAACATGGAAAAAGACAATCCTTTTCTCAACATTAGAGTAAAAGCACATTTCTGTTCTTTCATCTGAGGAATACAAAATTTAAGATGTACATTTTCAGAGATGGGGAATACTCTGCAATGCATAAATATAACACAGAATAAGGATTATTAAAGATTATGAGAAAGTATACAGTGAGAAGACAATGGTTTAGATTTTTATGCTAGTGAAGTGTAAAAGTCAGTGGAAGATCTATCCTGAATTCATTTTAAGACCCTTAGCTGAAGCTTAAAGAATGTGATAAAGCATCCATAGGAGGCAATTTTAAACTGAATTTCTGAAGAGACCTGAATTAAAGCTGAATGACTTCAGAGAAGCATCAGCTAGAGAGAAAGCTATAAAGGCCTAATCAATAACAATGGTGTTCTAAAAAAAAAAAAAAAAGAATGTGGAAAATAAAAAGCAGGTAGATAAGGCCAGTAAAAATGTTTGTTACATGAGATCATCCTAATGACTGTGAGGTCACTGCAAAAGCCACCATTTGTTTGATGGAGTTTCTAAAGATGTTTTGTAGACAAATAGGTAGGATCTGGAAGATACTTTTTTATAGTTAACTGGCTTAAGTTATCCAAACTTAATTTTTCTGTTCTGGACAAAATACTTGTGATAAGATTTTGCTGAGCTATGACTTACTACTGACTTTGAGGCAGCTTAGAACATTTGTAGTCACCTCTGTTTTGTCATTAAAATCGACAAAGTAAAGCAGTATGTTCAAATTATGGCAAAAATCAGAAAAGATTCAGAGGCAGAAGATGAGACTCATGAAGGAGATGCAAAATTTCTTTTAAGAGGAAAGACTGAAAAGATTTTGATTGCTGCACTCATAGACTTGATGAAAAGGTTTGTCCAAAATTTTAATGCTTTGATTAACTTCTTATGCTTCTTTTTCATGACTTCAATGTATGCAATTTCTAAGTTCCTTAAAATGTATTTAAATGGCATTGGGGAAAACATAATGATCCATTTCCAAATCATCCTGTAGATTTGTATCTTCATGCACAGCTACATGTAGATCTTTTGTAAATGTATATATTTAGACCTGAATTAGCATTTGATGTGAATGCATAAGTACTGTGCCATGACTCTAAAAGTTGAGACTGTTTTTACCCTAAGCTGGAGTGAGACCCCACCCAGAGTACTGCATTAAGCTCTGGGACCCCCAACGTAAGAAGGACATGGACCTGTTGGAGTGAGTCCAGAGAAGGGCCACAAAGATGATCAGAGGGCTGGAGCAAGCACCTCTCCTATGAAGACAGGCTGAGAGAGTTGGGGTTGTTCAGCYTGGAGAAGACAAGGCTCCAGAGACACCTTTTGCAGCCTTCCAGTACCTGAAGGGGGCCTAAAAGAAAGCTGGAGAGGGACTTTTTACAAGCACATGTAGTGATAGGACAAGGGGTAATGGCTTTAAACTGAAAGAGGGTAGATTTAGATCAGCTATAAGGAAGAAATTCTTTAYGATGAGGGTGGTGAGGCACTGGAACAGGTTGCACAGAGAAGCTGTGGATGCCCCAACCCTTGAAGTGTTCAAGGCCAGGTTGGATGGGGCTTTGAGCAACCTGGTCTAGTGGAAGGTGTCCCTGACYGTGGCAGGGGGGTTGGAACTAGACGACCTTTAAGGTCCCTCCCAAACCATTGTACGATTGTATGATTCTATGATTCTATGATGAAAACAGTATATCTTATTAAGTCTGATATGCTAGTATGCTGCTAAAACATGTTGAATATATTGATAAATTTCTCCTGAGAAGTGTAACATTGTAATTGCTATGTAAATGAAGAGAAGAGAGGAGAGGAGAGGAGAGGAGAGGAGAGGAGAGGAGAGGAGAGGAGAGGAGAGGAGAGGAGATAACCACAAGCTTTTCTTTAAAAAAACCTCCTGATTTAAAAGTGTCAAGAAAGACCATATAGTCAGATGCACTTTTAAAATTATAGTGTCTTATGTAAACATTATATTAAAAATAGCTGTAAAATAATCGACCAACCAACTTTTTTCAGAAAAAAACTCCCACACTTCTGAAGTCATAGAACCAAAATATAAAATAATATTCATAAAACAAATGTCTGTATTTAAGGACAAAATTTATGTGTAGGAGAAGAGAAAGTGACAAAGCTACCTGGATTGAGTACACTGAGGAGTGCAAGACTCACAATAAAGATCAGAAAGCAGGAAAAATACGTAAACATGATCTTCACTATCCTTAATGGAAGCAGTAGCAGTTAGAAACTTCAAGGTTTTCTTATGACGGGGTGACAGCAGGTGTTATTTATCAAGGACAGTGGGGGAATTCTGAATGCTACTTCTACTTCGGGTAGAAGCAAAGAAGCCAACAGTAGTAACTCTATGAGATTAACTGTAAAAAAGCACGACAAACTTTGCTATTTTGCTTTAATTCATGAACAGGTATAACTGGCTAAGTTCACAGAGAAATCAGAAGACAAATAAGCAAAATAAGGGTGATTTAATTATTTTCCTTTCAAATATTTAACTATTCCTATTGGAAAATGCCTATTTATTTATACTTAAAAAACATTTTTAATGGATTTGAAGCATTTTGAAAATTCAGTCATACAAGTTTCATGAATCTTGGGTAGTTTTCTGTCAAACTGAAAGTGTCTGTGCTGTATCTGAGAATGTTGTGGTTAGGCTATCACACTAACCTATGTATCCTCCATTTCACAAGATTGACCAACAGCCTGATTGTTAAGATAGTGTGATAGAAGTTATGATGAGAATTTCCATTCTGCATTTGAGAAACTGGTGTCAGAATCAGCACCTTAATTTTTCTACAAATCAGAATACTGGTTGATGAAAGTCGTTGTCAGAAAATGCRTTAGTAACTTGGTTAATGCCATTGCCTTAGTTAACCCTAGTGTAATTTTGAAATTCCTAGTTTTGGGAGGAAAATCTCTACTCTTTATCTAATCTTGCCCCATCACCCTAGTAGAAACAAATTCATCTGTTAAATAGTGTCTTCTCCTGTGATGATTTCAAAAAGGAGAGGACTTATCCAGTGTCCTATTTGATGCCCATATTTAAGCTAAATCATGAGAACATAAATCAGAAATTGAAGTAACAGCCATTCAGACAGATCAGGTAGGAGGGAATGCTTAGTCACAGTGATTAATAGGTCTTTTCAGGAAGCACTTAGATACCATGGTGATGGGTGTTATAGCAAATCCTCAGATAGTCCTTGATGACTTCATATGGTCTAATTCTTTTTTGACAGTAAAGGGAGGGTAGAAATTAGACTTCTAAATTGCCTGTTTGGTATTCACATGGAAATAGACTGAACAAACTATCATGACTACAGGGGTCTAGGTTGAGACTGTCATTTTCAAGGACACTTGAAAGGACAACTCCTAATTTCCTCAGATGATTTTGAAACAGTAGCTGAAGGTCTCATCTAGTGAGCTGTTATGCACATAGGTCAATCCCTCCAAAGTTTTGAGCAGATTATTGTGTAAGCATGAAGATTTTATGGATTGGGGCTTAAAACAATAATAATTAAAATGCCCTGATTAGAAGCCTTGGGCAAAGACTCTAAGAGGGAGATGTAGGGGGTTTTTTGGCTCCAAAAGATGCCTGTGCCTACAGGAAGTCCCATGTCTGGCTGCAGTCTGATAGAATCACCACAGTCCCTGGTACCTAGTTTGCCTATGCCTCAACTTCAGCAAATCAATCTCATTATTCTTATTGAAAGAATAATCGAAACTGTGGGAAAGCAGTCATTGCCCTGAAGGAACAGTTACAGCTGCTATTCCTCCTCTCCCCCAGCAACAGGGAATGCTGCTCATTTTCAGCATTGCTTAATATGCTCAATGCTCCAGAGCTCTCCTTCCACTTCTCTCTTTCCCATGGAAAGAACAACCAATTCCAGCCCTTCTTCTCTAAGGCAGAATAATTGTGTTTCCTATACAGCACTCCTAATCTTTAAGCTTTTCTGAATCACCACACTGACTTAAACAATAGCTACCATTTCCACTTCGAAATTATCCTGTTGTAGAATTTTTAGTATTAATTTGCCTAGAAATAAGCCCTATTAAGAAGAGAACTAATTTTTTGATAGGTTATCTTGAAAAGCCTGTTATATTTAATCTGATTATAAATTAGTAAGATAAATAAATAAACTGATTTTTTAAAATAAGATTTCTAAGCAAATTAGAAAACTAAAAGCCTACTGGCATTTTGACTTTCAATATTAAAATAGATACATTTTTTGGACATATGACATTTTTGATCTGATACTGAGCTGGAATAAATTGGCAGAGTTCCACTGAAGTGAATGTAATTGTGTTGATTATCACCAGCAGTGGATCTAGCTTTTACATCTCAGTTGTTATATAATAATTACTATAGTGACTCTTGTACAGAGAACCAGCACAACCCACTAATTTTATCAGAAAGAAAAGGGAGTTTGTAGACTTTTCTTATGTTTACAAAAGCTTTGTGTGAACTGGAGTGCAAATTGTAAGTAACTTACAGTGTACACTATAAACTTCTTGCCTCCTGGTAGCYCCATTTCCAAGAGTATTTAAATGCTGGCATATGGATGTTCTAAAGATTGTTCTGAAGCATCAGTATCCATAGTGAAGCATCAACAAAGAAGGGATCAAGTGAGAACTTCCAGAGTTCCTGAATACCAGAAGCATTACTGGTGGGTCACATCCTTTGCAGTAGTGACTTGCCACCTTCTCCAGCTGGAAATAAGCAGCTGCTTATTTCACAAACAGGACTGCATGCACTCATAGGCTTAGTGGGATTATATCTTTTGAATATATTTGTTCATTCATTCCTTTGCTAAATACCTTCCCTTCAACCTTCTATCTTTCAACCCATTCTATTTTTCTTTGTGCTTGGCAGGAACAGCTTTTCAAAATAGTGAATTGCTTGAGCCCAGGGTACCTAAAACACTGTCTTATCCTTAGGGCTCCTCACCTTAAGAACAGTGGAGCTGCTTATCACCATTGGAAAGCACAGCTGTATGAGAAAAAGTTTTTTTTCATAAGGGCTGAACCTTTCCAGTTCTATGAAACTGCATTCTTTTAGCAAGAGAAACTTCATGTTCCAGTCTAACGATGATTCTGTGCCTCTGGTTAGAAAAGATCTCTGGAGGTCATCTGTTCCATCTCTCCATCCCCAGGCTGAAACAATTAAACCTTTAGCATGCCTGACAGGGGTCTGTCTGGCCTATTCTCAAAGACCACAGCTGATGCAGGCTCTTACCACTTTCATTATCAGTCTATTTCAGTGATTTGCTATTCTTAAAGTCAGAAAGTTTTCCTAATGTCACACAAGACTCTTATGCTGCAATTTCAGCTCATGGCTTCTTGACCTGTCCTCCACACAGATAGAAAGCAGATTGTTCTTTTTCACTTTGCAGGAGCCTTTTACATATTTCAAAAGTGGTATCATGTTTTTTTTCTGTCTCCCTGTCTAGACTAAACAGCCACAGTCCTTTCAAGCCTTCTTTACAGGTCATGTGAGTGGAGTCCTACATTACTCTTGATAATTTATGCCACGGGTTTCTCTACCCACATCTTTCTTGTAGTTTGATGCCTGTAAAAGACCCAGCTGAAGATGTACTAGCACTGGTAGAAGGGAAATATTGCTACCTGTCTTTCAGGTTTGGTTTATATATTTCACTGTGCTGATCTATACTCTTAAAACTACAAAATATCATTGATGCATGCTCAGCTAATGTTCCCCAGATCCATTTTTACCATTATGTAGTCAGTTGGACAAATAAACATTCTAATAAAAAGGCAGAATCTTGCATTTATGTTTATTGATTTTTTTTCCTTCCCAAATATTTCTTCAATTTGACAATATTGTTTTGATTTTGGAATCTGTCCTGCAATTTATGTTTACAACTTCCAAAATGATATGCTATGTCAATTTAATAAATCTGATTTCTATTTCCATCGTCTAAATTGTTACATATTGAATAGTAGTGAATCTCTGCAGAACCACATCCTTCCATTTTAACTCTTAACTGTCTCTGCTTTTGAGATATTGTTTCCCATCACAATCTAGAGCAGGCTTATTCAAATATCACCATGTGGGCCAAATTCAGCTATGAACTATTTATTTCTGAGAAATCACTTGGGTCCTAGATACATATAAACACAAGATCATAACGTTATTGAGGTTGGAAGGGACCCTGGGAGGTCATCTAGTCCAACCCCTTACTCAAAGCAGAGTGGACAGTAAATTTAGACCTGGTTGTATGGTTTCCACTGTCTGAGTCTGGGAAACTTCCAAACACGGTGATCTCATAGCCTCTCTGGACATCCTGTCCCAGTGTTTAATTACCCTCATAGAGCAGATTCTTTTCCTTGTATCCCCTTGAACTTGCCCTGTTTCAATTTATCACCAGTGTCTCTTTTTCTTCCTCTGTTCATCCCGTTAAGGAACCTGGCTTTGTCTTCTTGGTAGCCTCTTCTTACATATTAGAAAGCTGCTACTTTCTCTTCTTCAGGCTGAACAAGCCCCATTCCTTCAACTTCTCCTCACAGGTTAAGTGCTCCAGTCCCCAAACATCTTGGTGACCTTCTGCTGGACTCTGGACTCTGCTGGACTCTGCTGTACTCATTCAGCTTTATAAACATTTCTTCTACCAAGGTCCTGAAAAATGATTGCAGTATTCCTGATGAAGTCTTAATTGCTGGTAAAGGGCAATAATCACTTCCCTTGATCTACTGGCTATGCTCTTGTTGATATAGCTCAGTATGCAATGAGTTTTTCTGCCAGGGCACAGAGATGACTCATATTTGGCCTACTGCCCACCATGTCCTTTTCAGCAGAGCTGCTTTCTGGCAGTCAGTCCCTGCCTATTGCTGCAGGGGGTTAGTCTGCCTCAAGCACAGGACTTTGCAGTTGTCATTGCTGGATTTCATAAGGATCTGGTTAGCCCATTACTCCAGCCTTTCTAGATGCCTCTCAGCTGCAGCCCTGCTCTTTAGCATATCAACTGCACCACCCCCCATCTCAGAGTTACCCACAAACTTGATGAAGACAAACTTCATCTAGATCAACAGGTCATTGATAAGTCTATTAAACATGATAAATCCCCAGATTAGCCTGTGAAGAACTCTACTTGTAACCAGTCTCCAGGCAGACTATGAACCACTACCTTTTGAGTATGATGATCCTTCTAATTTTTCACTTACCTAGTATTCCATCTATCTAGACCATAATGCCCCAACAAAGACACTGAGGGAGATGGGATTCAAAGCCTTGCTAAAGTCAAAGTAAACATTGTTCACCACATCTACAGGTCTAGTAAACTCATCATAGAAGTCAATCAGGTTGATCAAGCATAGGTTACCTTTAGTAAATACACGTTGGCTATTCCCAGTCACCAGAAATGGCTTCTAAGGGAACCTGCTCCCTGGGGAGCTCCTGGGGACCAGAGTGAGACTGACTGACCTGTAGATCCCTTCTTGCTTTTTTGAAAATGAGTGTAACATTTGCCTTTCTCCAGTTCTAATATATCATTCCTGAAAACAGAAGACCAGAACAATCTGCAAAAAATCAACACATTATTCAAGATCTGGGATCTGGGGGGAAGCTGAATTTATACAGTGGCATAACAGTTTTCTGGTTTGCTCTCTATTCCTTTTCTAACACTCTATTTACTTTTTTGACTGTCACTGAGTCAAAGTATTCATATAACTATCTGAGTAATCCCAAGGACGCATTCCACTGCGTTAACAGGCTGCTCTGAGTCCATCTATGAAAATCTGATTGTTTTTTCTACTGCACTTCGCTTTACATTTATCTTCACTGACTTTTGTTTGTCATTGGTGTCTCAGGTATTCGATTGTGTGAGTCTTCTTCAGTCCTCACAGCTGGTTTTCATTTTTCCCAGATAACTTTGTTTCATTGCAGACTTTGACAACTCACTGTTAATCTTTTTTTCTGGATCTTTTGTTAAGTTTTCATTGGTCCAAACAAAGATTTCACTAAGATACCATTCATAAGTACCCTATGCTGCAAAATCTGATCTTTAATATATTTTTCCCTTGTTTCCTACCTTTTAAACAGCTATTCATTTGTGTGAGGACTTTCCCTGGTCTTCATCTTACAGAGCAGAATTGATCAAAATATATTAAAACAGTAATTTTGAATGGAAAGCAGAGAATATTGTACATATGAAAAACACACAGACAATTTAGTTAAACAATATAATTAACCTACTTGGAATTGGCCAGGATTATAAGGTTTATAGAAACACCTTCTATGAGAAATGCCTTTGGATTTTGATAAGTATAAATATTCAGATTGCTGGATTTAAATTTTATTTAGACAGAAAACAAGTTTGTGTTTCTGAAAGGTTATCTGATGGTACTTTTTCCTGCAGATTTTCAAAGCTAATGCAACACTACTGTTGCCCAAAATACTAAAATCAGAGTCCTGAATATGACATTGGATGAGTTCTGATTTAGAGGTAAAAGCATTACCTACTGAATCAATAACATCATCCTTTTAATATAAGTACATGGCGAAGAAAATAGAAGTCCTGTTATTGACTTAAATTGGATTTCACCTCTAAATAGCTCTTAGAACTTTCTTAGCCATGTAGAAAAAGCTATTGCTGACCTTGCTTAACATGGTAGACATTATGAGATTTCAGTGCAAGGTGATAAAGCTTGAAATTTAAATTCAGTCACTGGATGTAGAAAAAAACAAAAAGTGTTGCGTTGTCAAATATGAGTGGGCAAAAATAGGTGAACAAAATTGTAATAGAGAGCATAATGATGTTTTTACATTCTCTCCTTGCCATTCATTGTTGCAAGCATACCTTAATCTTGAGATATTTATTACTATCATTTATTAACAAATCACAGAGAATCTATAGTAATAATAAATTTTCTGACATTTTCTTAGTGTTGGTGTCTCTTAACTATGGGTATTGTTACAATTTCATTTCCAGTGCTAGCTCTGAGGATTTTAATAGAAACATTTTCTGCAACTTACAGATACACAAGGCAACACACTGACTTGTTTTGGTAATGAGGATTTGGAGTCAGTGAGTGAGGACGAATCACTTAAACGGATCATAATTGATTTGTCATCAGTCTGAATCTCAGAAACTGGAGTCATGGCTGATGACAATCATTTTTGGACAGTTACTTTGAGTGCCTCTAGGTTGCTTGTGAACAYGAGAGCTGTTGAGTTTTTTATGAGGCACACATTGTATACATCAAGATCTGAAGGTTCTTTATATCTGAAAACTTTGGTAAGCATTTTAATCAAAATTCTCACATCTGATTCTAAAGCACAAAACTGGTGTTGAAGATATTGTTTTCTGTAAGTTTTACCTATTTAGCATAGGCTTATACTAAGATAGTTTCCATGACCTTGTAGAAATCTACTCTGGATCACTTGGTTTAAAGATTTCCTGGTTTTGTTTAGTTTGCCTTTTTTTTTTTTGTTTGTTTGTTTTTTTTTTTTTGTTTGTTTGTTTTTGTTTTTGTTTTTGGTTGGATTTTGGTTGTTTTTTTAAAAAATTGCTATTATCAATTTATCAATTAAGTTTTTTTTTATTATTGTTTTCTATTATTTACTCCAGCACGTTGCAAGACTTTTATCAATGCTGAGCATAATTTAGAAAATACACCAACTTTGTTTTGTATTTGTTCAAATCAGTTTCTGTGCTGTTTCTAAAATATTCTTATAATTAATAAGTTATTACCTTACTCTTTCTTTTCCCTTTTTATGCAGTTTTTATGGAGTGTTTTGATTGGTTTAAGTTTTACAAARTGAAAAGAACTTAAAATAGATCTGACAGATTTATGTATGATGTACTTAGTGGCGAGGAAGGTCTTATCTCTTCTCCAATTTCTTTACTCAATGCTTTGTTTATAATACTACTTTTAAGACTTGAACTTAACTGTGAATGTCCTTATCGATTTTTTTTTCTTTTGAAGAGTGACCTTAGAACCTGATCCATTGCAAGTAGGGAAGAGGAGGGTAATGTATTACCATATTTACTATCATAGGTATTACCAGAGTACCACAGAGTCCATATAATGGTCTTCTAAAACTCCAGACTTTCTTACCATTTAAAAACTGGGACAACATTGTGTATTTTTTCTTCTTAAATCAGTAAGAGTTTGGCTTAGCTTATCTTCTCGTTATGTTGAAAAAGAAATGGTTAGAATAACACAGGAGATTTCAGCGTCCTGTAACAAAGAATGAAATAAATACAGCTTTTTTGTGGATAACAACTAAACAATATTTTTTTGTATTTTTATGAAAATTCATGCTTTGATTAAAAAGCTGTTAATTCTTCACTGAAGTTTACAGACATAGTTCTCAACCGCTGGATAAACCCCTCTTTCTGTATTACATAATATTAGATAAGCCTTTAAAGGCTCTGGAAAGATTTCTTTGTTTGTCTATAATGCAACACGCTGGGTATGAGYGACTAGGGGTTTATAAGTACTTTAAGCTGTCAGAAACAATGCTTGCCACTCACACCTGCCCTCACTCCACCACTGTGCAATGAAACACACTGGAGAACTGATGGAGCTGAAAAATAACTGTTTCCTTTTGCTGTGTGAGTGTTCATAAGGATCACTCTCTTAGTTCTTTTGGCCACTACAAAGTTATGCTGGCACAAGGGAGGATATGGCATGGAGACAGGACTGGGAAACTTAGGATGCTACTAACAGCAGTAACAGCTTTAAAAAAATCAAACTACAATTGAAGGTTCTCCTTTTCACTGAGTGGCTTTCGTTTCTCTTTCCATACACTTCCTGCTTTATTTTGCAGGATTAGTCAGCTAACATAGTGCAGTAAAGTTTCCATGGTTTTCCACTGTAAATTACTCTCAAAGTTGTGTATTTGTTTTAAATTAATGATATTTGTATGAAAAGTTATTGGGTGAGGATTTTGCTGGAATCTGAGTAAAATCGAGGACATGTTTCCAGCTCTGACATAGGTGGAGGTGGGAGAAGAGGAAAAGAGTGATGGTGGGGGAAAGAGGCTTTGCAGCTGTGTAATCACAGCTGCATCACAGGATGCAGGAGACAGCACTGCTGTCGAGTGCGAATGGTGAACCTGAGTGCCCTTAGCACACCTGCATCTCAGTATAATTAGTAGAGCGCTCTTACTTCTAGAGAAGAATTACACATTTTTAACTGTCTAAAAGGTAGGTGGTATAAATCATGCTGTGGAAGTGACACTACTTCCCCTGAGTTTAGACTAGGCTGCTAACTTTTTGATAATTATGTTGCACAGACACAGGCAGAGCGTTTGCTAAAATCTAATTCACTGAGATCTTGACACAGGGTAACGCTTGTATGGGGAATCAAATCTCTTGAACAGGACAATTGGTGGCTGTCCAGACAGCGACAGGCATCTCCATTGCAAGGGTCCTTGCAGCAGTGTCTTCAGCTGGATAGGCTGAGACTCCTTGACCCACTGTTCTGCTCAGTTCTTGCAGTCCACCTGGCATTGGTCCCGTGTGACACCTCCACCATAAGCAAGTTCCACTGCAACGGATTATTTCAAGCTACAGACAAAACATTTCCTAATTCTTTTAACTGTCTACAAAAGACTGCCCCATTGGACTTATCTATGTACAATTTTGTAGCAGGAACCTCCTGAGAATCTCTGAGATAGGAAGTTTCTCCACCCAGGATGTTAATCAACATATTTAAGGATAGAAATTGGTCTAGGCACTGCAGGGTTTCCTGGGGGAAATCTTCAGGGCAGTCTGAAATTTCCACCAGGAGAGCTTCTGCACCAATTAGTCAAATCCTTAATTGAGAGGGTGGCTAGGAGTTCGGTCAATCACTGTCTCAAGTTGGTCTATTGTTTAAATTGCTCCATTATCTCCTCTACACAGATGTCTACATGGGGAGTTTCTGGATCACCCAAGGAGTTAATGACTTGAGTGCACTAGATGTGCACACAGGCACAGTCCTGTTACCCAGCTACACCACAATTATAACTATAGGACAAACTTGAATTTCATACTTATTTTTATAGTTAAGTTCTATACCTCTTGCTGCAATTAAAAGCTAGGCAAGATGAAACTCAGCACCTCCATAACTAGCACTGCCTGAARAGAAAGACTCTAATTTCTGAATATTTTTTTACTGAAATTATTTTAAACAAGACTTTTTTAATCCTCTTTTTTATGCCTTTAATGGATTCAAGTTGTCTTCATAGCAAATGCAAAGTGATTAAAAATAAAAAGATAACCACTAACAAATTTAAAACATGACCTATTTTCCTTGTGTAGGTAGGACCTGACTGAACAATGAAGAAAAAGACTTACACACATGCTTTTTTTCTACGGCTTGAGAACACTGACTATTATGCCTACATCCTACAAAGCTGAAGCATAACAGAAGCTCACCAGAATGAATTTTAGGTAACTGATGATTCTTACATGCTCAATATTGATGCACACTCTTGCTGCTGCCTTACAGTAATGTCTAAATTAACCAAGTGTTCACTCAGTGAGACCAAACTGACAAACTTTTAAAATGTCAATCTAATGAACTAATTGTGGTCCTTTCTTTATTTGCATTTAGCATGCATAGGTCATATCATAGGTCATGGTAAATGAAAGCCAGAAAATGTCTTTAAATTGTAGAAAAGTCACTTTAAGTTTATTCAGAATGAAAAAAAAATATTGACACTGTTTGATAAAAATTTTTAGAAGTTTTTTTTTGTTTGGTTGGGTTTTTTGTTTTGTTTTGTTTTTCAAATTTAACAATCTTACTTAAAATCAGGAAGCCTGAAAATAACAATAACATTAAAAGGCTAAGAACTTGACATATTCTTAATCTATGTATTCAGACAAGCAACTAAACTCTATTTTTTTTTGCCTCTTGCACAGTCTGTGCTCTGGCACAGGCTGAGGCAGTGTGACTACACACAGCTTGTGTTGAAGGTAACTTCAGCACCACTTATACCGCCATTCACCTGTCAGAACAGCTGAGCTCATCCAGGGTCACAGCTCCAGAGTACAACTGAAACAGGCCACCAGCTGATTACAGCTAGGTGTATCCAAGAGGGGAGAGGGGAGGAATAGAGCAAGACAGATGTACCTTGTGAAGGTAATGTCCCATGGACATCATTCTGGGACATTGCTTCTGGTGATCTCAGTCAATGGAATGTTCTTACACAAAATCTGTAATTGAATATTATGAATTTATGACTATTTTAGTTCCATATTTTGTCATCTAGCTTATAAGGCATCAGCATCAATGTTAAGAGAAGTAAGAAAAAAGAAAACAAGACAAGTCTCCCCACTGTCAAATCACTGCCTCACAGCTGTTAAAGTGCTTTACCTACAACTTAGCGGTTACTACAAAGATGTGATCTGGCACTTGAGTGCTCCTAAATCACTTTAGTAGCTGCTTTTAACAGGTATTTCTGAAAGAAAAGCATCTTAACTGAGGTGTTGTTAATGCAGGCTTCTTAATCTCAAGGTCTTATTCCTCCCTGCAGAATATTAGCAATTTCCACTGACTTTAATAGAGGCAGTTTGTGTCCTGCAGGGAAGAAAAAGACCCTGGGAGTATTAACTAAAACAGCTTTAAAACAGAAAACTGTAACTGAGGTCATCTTAATTCAGCTACTTTACACTGTGCTGGCCTTAAATGAACCAATTTGAGACCTATGACCTTAACAGAGGGATTTCTCAATTGACATACTGTTAACTGATGCAAAGTCTACCTGAGATAGCCTTAGGAGCTCTATATGAGCGTGTGACTGTACTACAGCAAATGTGAAATTCTTTTGGCTTTAGTAGAATCAGATATTCATATGAAACTTCTCTAAGCAAGCAATTTTAATTGAGCTAGGCTTCAACTTTTAGGTTTTTAGCCAGTTTTTGAGTGGAAGGAAGAAAACAATAAGAAATTCTGATATAAGTGGATTAAAATATCAAATTATAAACTTCTCCTGTGACATAAATGTAAAATCAATGACTGTGTTTATCCTGTTAAATAGAAGAGAACCAGAGACTCACCCTTTGGTCCAATGCCCAAAAAAAGCAGCTAGCATGTGTCCCAAAAATTTGGAGCTAGCACCATCTCTATAAAAGATTATGTTTGGAAGTATTTTTGAAAATCCAAATCAAAGCCAGAGATTCAATTAACAATTAAGAATACAGAYGATCAGAGCTTATGTTCAGGACTCAAGCTTCCCCATATTATTTTCCCTTATTACCTGTAAGAGGTAGCCAGAGATGTAGGATTTTTGCTTGCTGAAGGAGAATTCTGTTTCCAAGTATTAAATGACCAGGAAAAAAAAAAAAAAAACACAATACAAAAAATCAAAACACAGAGTTCCTGGAAATAAAATCAGATAACACAAAAGAATACTTCAGAGGGTAGACTATACTCCTATCTTAGTTAACTAAAGGAACAATACTTTTCTTCAACATCTCACTCCTCATCTGTCTGCTTCACCTCTCTGAATCATGAATCTAGATATGGTCTGATTCCTGGTGGAACTACTTTCTTCTGTGACAAGAAGTGTGGTAGATTGAAGACTCATGTCCCTCTGGGGACAGAAGGGCTATCCCAAAAGCTGCCCTGAAACCACACTTACTGGCTAGCTTCAAAACCATTGTGTAGAGCTTTCAGTCAGGTTTTGTCCTGGTTTTGGCTGGGATAGAGTTAAATTTCTTCCTAGTGTTATRTTTTAGATTTAGTATAAGAAGAATGTTGATTATACACTAATGTTTTTAGTCGTTGCTAGGTAATCTACTACTCAAGGTCTTTTCAGCTTCAAATGCTCTGCGAGGCGCACAAGTGGCTGGGAGGGAGCATAGCCAGGACAGCCAGCCCAGCTGGCCAACGGGGTATTCCATACCAGTATATGAATGGGAGGTGTGGGGGGGTGTCAGGAAGCGCCTATTGTTTTTGGCCATTTTCTCGGYGGGTGGTGAACAATTGCATTGTGCATCAATCATTTCATATATTGTATCGTTATTATATTATTATCGATATTATTATTATTCCTTCCTTTTCTATTCTATTAAACTGTCTTTATCTCAATCCACATTTTTTTTTTTTCACGATTCTCTCCCCGTCCCACTGCAGGGGGAGTGAGCGAGCAGCTGTGTGGCATCTGGCTGCCTGCCGGGTTAAACCACTAAAATCCTTTTTGGCACCCAATGTGGGGCACAAAGGGTTGAGATAYGACAGATCTGACCAAAGCATATTAAGGCAAAATTTATTATAAGTATTCATTATATTGGTTTAATAGTCGCTGGTGACAATGTTGATTTATTGGCTCTCAAAGTTGTGGGGCTGGCTCTCAGTGTTGGGTTATGTAATACCTTTCTTGCAGTATATACTCCCTGTTGTGCTGTTTATCACTRCTCGGAACTGGGTCAAGGTTATCATTTTGCTGTACTGTGTAACACTGTTTTATGATATGATAAAATCATTGGTCGTGAGTCTAATCTGGTATCTGTACTCAGCATTGCCATCATCTCTGTACCTCGGGAACCACCTCTTAGAAACTATTAGTAATTACACTCTTTTCGCCTCAGAGAAAGAATTTATGGGGGAGACAGAGTGGGACACTTTCTCCCACTTGTTCGTCTTCCCTTTCATATCTTCAGAAATTCCTTTTTCTTCTATCCTCTTCATGAAGCCCTCCACAACAGTGATTGAGAATTTTTAATATCCTTGGGATGTTCAAACAAGCATGTTCATATTGCTATGTCTCCTGAATGTGGTTCAGGTCTTGTTTAGGGTTAAACAATTATTTAGGAATACCGTCCGGAGATCAACCCCGGCAACAGACACGGTGGCTACTCAAACACCTGCAACAGGTACTGCGGCTGCTTCAACCCCCGTGACAAGCACTGTTGCTACTCAAACCCCTGCGACAGGCATTGTAGCTACTCCAACCCCTGTGAAAGGCACTGTGGCTACTCAAACCCCGTTGACAGAGTTGTGGGTACTCTAACACCCACAACAGACACTGCAGCTACCCAAACCCCAGCAACAGTCACTCCAGCTATTCCAACCCCGGTGACAGACACTGCAGCTACCCAGACCCCAGCAACAGTCACTGTGACTGAACCAGAGAACCAACCTGTGCYGGTATCAGTCGCCACTATACAGAAGAAGAAACACACAAGAAAATCAACTTGTTTAGTAAGGGATGAAGATGAACCAGGSCCATCATGACAACAGGAGGAGGAAGAGGCAGAAGCCCTAAATGAGATGGTAACCACCCGATCCTTATCCCTGAATGAGCTGCAAGATATACGAAGATTTCAGTCGTTGTCCAGGCGAGCACATTATCACCTGGCTGCTCCGATGCTGGGATAACGGGGCCAGTAGCCTGGAATTAGAGGGGAGGGAAGCCAAGCAGCTGGGATCCCTTTCTAGGGAAGGAAGCATTGACAAAGCAATTGGAAAAGGGGCACAAGCCCTCAGCCTCTGGAGGTGACTCCTGTCAGGCGTGAAGGAAAGGTATCCCTTCAAGGAAGATGTATGTCACCCAGGCAAGTGGACCACCATGGAGAGAGGTATCCAATACCTGAGGCAATTAGGCGTGCTGGAGGTAATTTATAGTGACCTGGACAACGAGCAGTTATCCAAAGATCCAGATGATATCAAGTGCACCTGACCCATGTGGTGGAAGTTTGTATGGAGTGCACCAGCATCATATGCAAACTCATTGGCAATAATGACCTGGAAAGATGGAGAGGAGCAAATGGTGGATAAATTGGCTGGCYAACTCCAGCAATATGAAGTCTCTCTTCCTCCCTATGGGCCTGCGTTTCTGCTGTGGAGAAACTGTCTCAGGAGGTCCAGCAACTCAAAGAGGATATGTCCTACTCCCTACCTGCATGGACCAGTATCTCAGCCATTAGGAGTAAGCGTCCCTCTGCTCAAGACAGAAGATATCATGGGTACACACCCCAGGGCACGCTGTGGTTTTACCTGCGTGACCACGGAGAGGACATGACGAAGTGGGATGGAAAACCTACCTTGATCCTAGAGGCAGGGGTATGTGAGTTGCAAGGAAAAACAATCACAAAAGAGGATTCTTCCAGAAAAACTGCTGCTCCAGTTTCCAGTGATCAGTTCTCCAGACAGAGTAGAAGAGCTGACTTTACTTCCGATCTTAACAAAGGGAATTTTGATTCGCATCTACAAGAAGTGAGTAATGAGTACTATGACCAGGACTAGAGGGGCCCTGTCTCCAGCCAGGTGAAGGAAAGGGACAACTGGATTTACTGGACTGTGTGAATTCGATGGCCTGGCACATCAGACCCACAGAAGTATAAGGCTCTCGTAGACACCGGTGCACAGTGTACCCTGATGCCATCAAGCTATAAAGGGGCAGAACCCATTTGTATTTCTGGAGTGTCAGGGGGATCCCAAGAGTTAACTGTATCGGATGCTGAAGTGAGCCTAAGTGGGAATGAGTGGCAAAAGCACCCCATTGTGACTGGGCCAGAGGTTCCGTGCATCCTTGGCATAGACTACCTCAGGAGAGGGTATTTCAAGGACCCAAAAGGGGTACCGGTGGGCTTTTGGTATAGTTGCCTTGGAGACGGAGGAAATTAAACAGCTGTCAACCTTGCCYGGTCTCTCGGAGGATCCTGCTATTGTGGGGTTGCTGAGGGTTGAAGAACAACGGGTGCCAATCGCTACCACAACAGTGCACCGGYGGYRATATCGCACYAACCGAGACTCCCTGCTTCCCATCCATAAGCTGATTCGTYRACTGGAGTGCCAAGGAGTGATCAGCAAGACTCGCTCACCTTTTAACAGTCCCATATGGCCAGTGCGAAAGTCTAATGGAGAGTGGAGACTAACAGTGGACTATCGTGGCCTGAATGAAGTCACATCGCCGTTGAGTGCTGCCATGCCAGACATGCTAGAACTTCAATACGAATTGGAGTCAAAGTGGTACACCACAACTGATATCGCCAATGCATTCTTCTCAATCCCTTTGGTGGCAGAGTGCAGGCCACAGTTTGCTTTCACTTGGAGGGGTGTCCAGTACACCTGGAATCGACTGCCCCAAGGGTGGAAACACAGCCCCACCATTTGCCACAGACTGATTCACACCGCACTGGAACAGGGTGAGGCTCCGGAACACCTGCAATACATTGATGACATCATCGTGTGGGGCAACACAGCAGAAGTTTTTGAGAAAGGGAAGAAAATAATCCAAATCCTTCTGAAGGCTGGTTTTGCCATAAAACAAAGTAAGGTCAAGAGACCTGCACAGGAGATGCAGTTTTTAGGAATAAAATGGCAGGATGGACATCGTCAGATCCCAACAGATGTGATTAAGAAAGTAACAGCCATGTCCCCACCAGCTAGCAAGAAGGAAACACAAGCCTTCTTAGGTGTTGTGGGTTTTTGGAGAGTGCATATCCCAAATTATAGTCAGATCGTAAGCTCTCTTTATCAAGTGACCTGGAAGAAGAACAATTTAAAATGGGTCCCTGAGCAACAACAAGCCTTTGAACAAATTAAACGGGAGATAGTTCAGGCAGTAGCCCTTGGGCCAGTCCAGGCAGGACGAGATGTAAAGAATGTGCTCTACACAGCAGCTGGGGAGAATGGCCCTACCTGGAGCCTCTGGCAGAAAGCACCAGGGGAGACTCGAGGTCGATCCCTAAGGTTTTTGTGTCGGGGATACAGAGGATMCGAGGCCCGCTATACTCCAACTGAGAAAGAGATATTGGCAGCATATGAAGGGGTTCGAGCTGCTTCAGAAGTGGTTAGTACTGACGCACAGCTCTTCCTGGCACCCCGACTACCAGTGCTGGGCTGGATGTTCAAAGGGAGGGTCCCCTTTACACATCATGCAACCGATGCTACCTGGAGTAAGTGGGTCGCACTAATCACACAACGGGCCCGAGTAGGAAACCCCAGTYGCCCAGGAATCTTGGAAGTGATCATGAACTGGCCAGAAGGCAAAGACTTTGAAATGTCCCCAGAGGAGGAGGTGACACATGCTGAAGAGGCCCCACTGTATAATAAACTACCAGAAAATGAGAAGCAATATGCTCTGTTCACTGATGGGTCCTGTCGTCTTGTGGGAAAGCATCGAAGGTGGAAGGCTGCTGTATCGATTCCTGTAAGACAAGTTGCAGAAACTGCTGAAGGAGAAGGTGAATCGAGTGAGTTTGCAAAAGTGAAAGCCATCCAGCTGGCTTTGAATATTGCTGAGCGAGAAAAATGGCCAGTACTTTATCTGTATACTGACTCATGGATGGTGGCAAATGCCCTGTGGGGATGGCTGCAGCAATGGAAGCAGAACAACCTGCAGCGCAGAGGTAAACCCATCTGGGCTGCTGCATTGTGGCAAGATATCGCTGCCCAGGTGGAGAACTTGGTTGTAAAAGTACGTCACATAGATGCTCACATACCCAAGATTCGGGCCACTGAAGAACACCAGAACAACCAGCAGGTGGATCGGGCTGCTAAGATTGAAGTGGCTCAGGTGGATCTGGACTGGCAACACAAGGGTGAATTATTTCTAGCTCAGTGGGCCCATGACACCTCAGGCCATCAAGGAAGAGATGCAACGTACAGATGGGCTCGTGATCGAGGGGTGGACTTGACCATGGACACTATTGCACAGGTTATCCATGAATGTGAAACATGTACTGCAATCAAGCAAGCCAAGTGGGTAAAGCCTCTCAGGTATGGAGAAGGATGGTTGAAATATCAATACGGGGAGGTCTGGCAGATCGATTATATCGCAATCCCACAAACCTGCCAAGGCAAGCGCTATGTGCTCACCATGGTGGAAGCAACCACTGGGTGGCTGGAAACATATCCTGTGCCCCATGCCACTGCCCRGAACGCCATCCTGGGCCTTAAAAAACAAGTCTTATGGTGACATGGCACCCCAGAAAGAATTGAGTCAGACAATGGGACTCATTTCCGAAACACCCTCATAGACACCTGGGCCAAAGAGCATGGCATTGAGTGGGTATATCACATCCCCTATCATGCACCAGCCTCTGGGAAAATCGAACGATACAATGGACTGCTAAAAACCACACTGAGAGCACTGGGTGGTGGGACATTCAAGCATTGGGACACGCATTTAGCAAAAGCCACCTGGTTAGTCAATACCAGGGGATCTTTCAATTGAGCTGGGCCTGCCCAATCAAAACTTTTACGTACTGTAGACGGGGATAAAGTCCCTGTAGTGCACCTAAGGAATATGCTGGGGAAGACAGTCTGGGTTACTCCCGCCTCGGGCAAAGGAAAACCCATTCGTGGGATTGCTGTTGCTGAAGGACCTGGGTGCACTTGGTGGGTAATGCGAAAGGATGGGGAATTCCGATGTGTACCTCCAGGGGATTTGATTTTGGGTGAAAATAGCCAATGAATTGAATTGTATGATGTTGATTGCTATATGATATTATATATCATCACTTCTATGGTTGCTATCAAAGGTATTGCAGTGAAAATCACCCAGGTTAATGAAGAATGAACTCTGATGAAACCGAGCAAAGTGCAGTGATAATAGAATCAGAACTTTTAAAGAGGTCTTGGCTTCCGTCCCTTGTAGTTGGCTCAAGCATTACACCTCCAGCTGGCAATGAAGATAGGATGGTTGTAGATATCTATTAAGGCTTCTCAGCCTGAGTCTACCAGCTTGGTACCTCATGGCTATGTGGTGTGGTCAACATAGGACAGACAAGTGTGTTTCAGCTCATTCCTGGGGTAGGCTGTACTACCTGGTAGACGATGACTGAGCTAGAGGATTCCCAGGGCTGGAGAAGTCAATATGGGGAGTGAGTGTCACAGGCAACAGGAAGGAATTATGAGTCTCTTGAATCTTTGCTTCCCAGGAGAGTTTCGAAAGCATTTCCCTCCTCTCACTGATAGCTGAGTCTAAGAACTTAATCTAGCCATAGTAATTCACTACTATATTTTTTAAAGAGTTATGAGAGAGAAAGGAACAAATGATAATAAATAGAGGAAATAAACCGTATATAACAAGTATTTTAAAGTAGTCATGTAAAATACGTTTTCCCAATACGTGTGCATGAAATGGCAAGCAGACCCACGCAGCTCAGGAATCTGCACATGTAATTCTGACTTCTATCTTCACATCAGGCATTTGGCATTTAAACACATGGACAGTTAAAAACAGTTTATTGCATTGTTACAGATGCTAAAACAATTTAACACTTGGCAATATCTAATCAGGACATCCATCCACCTGACTCCCGCAACAGGACCCTTGTAATTGAATGTTATATACACAGGTTTAGGGCAGAAACAAAACAGAGCAGATATGAAGTTCTGACTTCTCTTCCCAAGCAAAAAATCCTAAAGTTTATTTTTTTCATTTGATCAGGATTACTACTCTCAAAATTGTGTGTTAGGTTTTGCACCAGAGTTTATACTTTCATTCTCATGACCGTGGTTTTTGTGGTTTTAATGCAGATGGTTGATTTTGGACTGCTGAGTGTGACTGTTTCAAACAGGCAGAGGGGTTGGATGTGCACCTTCAAAGTCCCCTTCACTCTCAAAACAAACTTTGCAGAAATGACACCTTTGGTGTTACAGATGTGAAAGTTGTGTTGTTCCTGCTACACTATGTTCTCTCAGAAGGGTATATTATTTTTTTTTTCTGYCTAATTTTCTTCCTCTGTGTTGTATTAGTTAATTTTTGTTTCTAGTTTAAAATGATACTTGCTTTATGAAAATTTCCTTCTTATAAAGATTCATATACCTCCACCATATATGAATACATTTATTTTAAAATAAAGTTAATTGTTCTTAAGAAAAATGCTGAATCAYGCATGTGGATATTACACGGAACTTCATCTGAGTTCTGAGAAATGAGTGGTTAACCAGTGTTTCTCATTTTGTCTCCCAGATCACATTATTTCCCACCTTAAGTTCTTAAAATGTTTATGGTAATGATCAATACCGTATAGGGCTGCTCATGCACCTGTTAATTTATCTTTATGTATTTGCCCATTTGGGAATATAATGGAAAATGGTATTCTCTTGCTTGATGTTATACCCTGCCAGAATAGCCATGTCAGTTGGGGTAGATGAGGCGTGATTTGAGACTGATTTAGCTGTAGCAATAAAAACCTATCCTGTAGACTATAGTGGCAGAACCGTATTTTTGTCAGCTCTCTGTGAGAAAGGTAYGCTTCGCCAGACATAATAAAGATATGTGACCATAGTAAGAGAGCTTTACTGACACGGTGTAACGGTGTAACTGTACTTAGAAAGTACGGTTATGGTAAACATAACCAGAGTAGTAACAGAGGTGATTACTTGGTTTTTGTGGGTGTTTTTGTTGTTTTTATTTATTTATTTATTTATTTATTTATTTATTTATTTTTAATGGCAACTTCAAGGCTTTTTAGTGACACAAAAATCCATGGCAAACTTTTTAATGTTTCTGCATCTGGGCATTTCTCTGCAATATCAGATGAATAAAAGACTTCATAAAACCTCAAGGATTTAGTACATTTTGCCTTCTGGACTATTTGTCTATTGGATCCAGTTACTTTAGTAGGTTATTATTTGTCAGGAGTTTCTTTCTGGTAAGAAAAAGAGCCAAACAAAAGTTGGCTTAAAAAGTAACTGCTTTAACATGGAAAAGCTATTAAAGCAAATAACTTGTTTGGTCCACCTATGCTTTATGTGTCCTTTCTGAAGTTTGTTTTAAGTAAGATGATATACAGCCTTACAACATGATGCTGTTTCCAAGAGTGAATTTTTCACTAGCACTTAGGATCTCATAGTGATCTTAGCCAAACACAATTTTATTGAATTTGTATCTGTATTTGAGAATCCAACACCAAGGAGATGGGTGTTCATTTTACCTCAAAAATATAGGTAATGCATTTTAGGTGTTGAGATTCCGATTTTAACAGGCTTTTACCAAACTTCTGTTCTGTCACTGTGACAGCTGAAAATGCCAATGGAGGGAAATCTCATGGCAGATAACTCCAACAAGGAGCTCTCCCTCTCGGATGCTGTGCTGGGTGAGGTCTGGGGCTCATGCGACTCAAATATATCCYTCCAGAAAAAGGTATAAAGGGGTTCTTATCCAACAAGGATGAGATTTTGGTGATAGGTACACTGTGCACCTTAAGGAGAAAAATACTGAGTTTGGAAAGAGTTGGACACAGGTGAAAACTTTTTTCTCTAACAGACTTTTTAGAAAGGTTAAAAAACCCCCCGAAAACTGATAGGGGAATTGAACTAAAACTACTTCAGTGCAAATAAACTCAATATCTGCTGTATTTGTGGAGACAAGTTACACAAAAAAATAAATACTGGACCTGAATACAAAAAGTAAATTAAAATAATATTCTGCTAGTCATGCTAGGAATATTTTTTAAAAATTTATTTTATTTTGATTAAAAAAAAATCCATAGTACTTTTGTAGAAAGTTACTTTTTCACTGTCAGATTTTTAACATACCTTATATCAGATGTCTTTACACTTTTATTAGTTTACATATTTTCCACTGGGTTTCATGATAATACATTCTTGATGAGATATAATAGTTCAGACTCCCAAGCCCAATCTCTTTTCTTATTCTGTCACTTTTTTTTTCTTTTTTCATTCTGAATAACTTATTTATGCACATATTTTGTCATTATGTCATACTCTTCTCCTGGTTCTGAGATAAAATTTCAAGATCAACTATTATTATGAGTCAACTGACATTTGTTGATTTTCTTCTTATTAAACTGATGAATGCTTTCATAGTCCATTTTTGCCTTGAGACTATTGAAAAAGTAGAAATTATATCAGGTAACTAATTTACAGTAAATATATTCTCTAGCATTAGTAGATACCTAAGCACTTACCAATCACAATTTTCATCTAGCTATTTTAATCTTCACTGGTATTAGTTTTTCTTTAATTTACTCTGGCCTACCTACATTTAGGCACATTTTCCTTTACATTTCTGTTTATTACAAAGGAATTATTTCTGTTTCTTCTTTTTTTAATYCTTTGGAAAAAAAATAAAATAATGACAATTATGGATTTATTACCTTTGGATTTTTAAAGGTCACATTTTACCTTGCAAAATTACAGTAAATAGAGAAGTGCAAGTCAGATCACAAGTTTGTCTTTATGAATGCTGAGGTGGACAATTTCYGTTACTTTTTAGATTGTATGTTATACAACTGTGCTGGTTTTGGCTGGGATAGAGTTAATTTTGTTCGTAGTAGCTAGTATGGGACTATGTTTTGGATTTGTGCTGAAAACAGTGTTGATAACATAGAGATGTTTTTGTTATTGCTGAGCAGTGCTTACACAGAATCAAGGCCTTTTCAGCTTCATGCTCTACCGACTGAGAAGGCTGGAGATACACAAGAAGGTGGGAGGGAGCACAGCCAGAACAGCTGACCCAAACTGGCCAATGGGATATTCCATACCATATGATGTCATGCTCAGTATATAAACTAGGGAAAAGCTGGCTAGGGGACTGCTGCTTGGGGACAGGCTGGGCATTAGTCGGTTGGCGGTGAGCAATTGTTTTTCATTTGCATCACTTGACTTTCTCGGGTTTTATTTCTCTCTCTTTTTGTTGTCCTCATTACTTCTTCTTCTTMTTCTTATTCTTATTATTATATTTATATTGTTTTATTTCAATTATTAAACTGTTCTTGTCTCAACCCATAGGTGTTCTCATTTTTACTCTTCCAATTCTCTCCCCCATCCCACTGAGGGGAGAGTGAGCAAGTGGCTGTGTGGTGTTTAGCTGCCTGCCGGGTTAAACCACGACAACAACTGAGATGAAGATGGCTTTAAGGTAACTTTTGCGTCTCAGCTAATATACGCTTCCTGAAAGATGACTAGATTCCTCATAAGCAGAGAGAAGGATCCTTAGGGTTTCCTTTTTTTGTAGAATAGCATCCTACATAATTTAAATTGAAAAACCTTGGAAGGGTTCAGATGTTATGACCTCATCCAACAGTTTGCACTGTCAACAAGAACTTAAAGCAAGGGAAATTTCAGGAAATTCCTTCTGTGGAAGATCTTCTAATCTTTGACATATTTATTACCCATCACAAGGCTTACTTCAATCTTCCTTATTGTCTGAAGTGCTGTCGTTCAAAATAGCATGTGCTGAAGTCTATCATATAGCCAAATTCTTCCTTGTATGCATACGATGGAGTTAGCAGACCTTAATTTATGTAGGTGCTCGAAGTCAAGCCTAACCCACCTGAACCATACAGCTGTAAAATTGATGACAAGATACCGTGTCAAGGCAGGTGCTTTCGCTCCATTCAATTCCGTGAAGAATAGTTTGGAGATGGAAGATTAGGTTGAGCAATTATATTTCAGCTATCCAAAGTACTCCACATTTTGAAACTGAGCATCTCTCAGATATTAGCTGTTGAAGATCCTTTCTGTCAGGCAGAAATGTTACCATGGCTAGCAGTATAAAGAATGTTTTCCTTGCATGACATTCAGGGAGGTAAAGCAGGGTACATGTTTTTCCTTGCACAAATCAGTGGCAGTATAGAGTAACCCAGAACAGAAGGTCTTGTGGGAAGACCCACTGGACTGCTGCCAGAAGGCTTTACTGACATGCCTCCCCTGACAACCTGAAAGGGAGAAATTCTGAATATTCTTCTTCTGTCAAGAACATTAGYAGGAATAAATAGTAATTTTATAAATTGCAGCTCAGGCGAAAACACCAGGCAGGATTAGGATAAAACCAGGAATAAAATACGGAACAGTCAAAGGGTCTGCGGCCTTTTCTCTTCCTCTTACTAACTACAAAATTTGTTGCACATATTGTTTAGATATTGGACATTACATAGTTATTTGACCCCTTTCTGTAGATGAGTGAGATGTTTTTGCCTCTGTTAATGTAGCATTCTGGAGCTTATGGTCTATTCATGCTTGCATTTACAATCATAGTRAGCAAATAATGTTTAGAATCACAATGTCTTCTTCAGCAAAACTGAACACTAAAAGAATTTTGACTGATAATAAAACAGATACATACTGCTCCTTAATGTCTATTAAAGATCTCCAGTTATCACCATGAAATACTAATCACAGAAATAATTTATCAATGTAAATACATTGCCATATAATATATTGCTAATGTAAATATATATTGCCATATAACAAATCTGCCACATGTCAGAATTTAAAAAATGCCAGACCTATACTTTGCTTCCTTAATGTATAAGTATTACACAGCCTTTAATTATTTTACTGCATACTATTATTTTGACTGGATTTGGCCTCAATATAAGCTAATTTTTCACACCTAAAAATTATTTCAGTGTGATATATGTGTTTAAGCTCTCTTTCCCTTTTTAAGCTCTGTTTCATCAGTAATTGAAATATTTAAATTGAGAATCCATACATCTGTCTACAATCTTCCCCTTATCTGGCATGGACAATCAGATGAAAAAATCCACTCATTGATTTTGCTTATCTAACTGACCAGTTAAGCAAAACCAGCATCTTGAGTTAAACTGAGTAGAGCTGATTAAAACCGATGTACTTGTGAAAGGTGTTATTTTTTTTTCCCTTTCTTTGCACATAAAAAATAAAACCATGGAAGAATTTGATCAAAGTGTTTTGGAACTAAAACATATTCTATGATTTTATTTATCTGAAGAGGCATTCAAGTCACTGAAACATCCCTAGAACCATGGGTAAATCCACAAGTGATGTAATCTAGCCAAGGGATATGGGTTGGCAGGGGCAGTGACACCTGAAGGATGGGCTCAGAAAGTCATGCATGGACCATGTGTGATGGGCCAGGCACATGCAATTAGCATCCAGTCTGACTTTTTSCCCCACAAGACATTGACACTGCACAGGTTAACTGGTACTGAAGGCGTCAAGTCAGCTCTGTGCCTCCAAGAAAGTAGCCCTGTGTACATGCAGCAAGTCTGAGGCACTGGAGTTTATGAAGCAAGAATGCAAGACACAATGCCTGGGAGCTTTTGGCTTCTTGAGAAAGATCCAAACATGAAGACTGAAGAAATAAATCTCCTAAGGTAGTAAGATGAAAGAATATAAATATTCAGTATTAACAGGACCCATAATTTACATAGTAAGAGAAAATGTCACTGAAATCTATTTTAGCAGGAAAATTCCCCTCTTTTTTTCTAACATGGTTATAATCCTGGCTCAGTGTAGTACTGCTGAAATCAAAAATAGTCTCATTCTTTAGCCTTATAATTTAGGTGGGACTAAAGATTTTAAATAAAATTTAATGTTTGCTGAATCAAGTCTAATAATAGTTCCATAAAAGTTACATTCATTTCATGCACAAAAACCAGACAATTCCACCTATTTTAGTTTTAAGAGTCTCATATATCAATGCAGTGTCCAAACAGATGAAGTAAACAGTGTGAGAGCATCTTGAAACAGAAGGCAAATTTGAAATGTGTGGTGAAGGTAGCAGTGATCACACATGAATATAAAATATCATTATTTTTACATATAAAGGGACAATATTTCAATACTATTTTTAAAGCTCATATTATTAGTCACTGTCCTGGTTTTGGCTGGGATAGAGTTAATTTTCTTCCTAGTAACAGGTATAGTGCTGTGTTTTGGATTAAGTATGAGAATAATGTTGATAACACACTGATGTTCTAATTGTTGCTACGTAGTGCTTCCACTAGTCAAGGACTTTTCAGATTCTTATGCTCTGACAGAGAGAAGCTGGGAGGGGGCACAGCCAGGACAGCTGACCCAAACTGACCAAAGGGGTATTCCATACCATATGACGTCACACTCAGTATATCAACTGGGGGAGCTGGCTGGCGGGAGGTGACCGCTGCTCGGGAACTGGCTGGGCATCGGTTGGCAGGTGGTGAGCAATTGCGTTGCACATCACTTATTTTGTGTATTCTTTTATCATTATTAACATTATTATTTTCCCTTTTCTGTTCTGTTAAACTGTCTTCATCTCAATCCACAAATTTTACTTTTTTTCGATTCTCTCCCCCATCCCACTGGGGGGCAGTGAGTGAGCAGCTGTGTGGTGTTTAGCTGCCTGCCGGGTTAAATCACAAGAGTCCTTTTTGGCTGACAATGTGGGGCTCGAAGGGTTCGAGATAACAACAGACTTGATTGGAATGTGCTAGATTGAATTTATAGCTGTTATTGCTGTTTAGCAATGAGTAACGRATACTATGACCAGGACTAGAGGGGCCCTGCCTCCAGCCAGGTGGAGGAAAGGGACAACTGGATTTACTGGACTGTGTGAATTCGATGGCCTGGCACATCAGACCCACAGAAGTATAAGGCTCTCGTAGACACCGGTGCACAGTGTACCCTGATGCCATCAAGCTATAAAGGGGCAGAACCCATTTGTATTTCTGGAGTGTCAGGGGGATCCCAAGAGTTAACTGTATCGGATGCTGAARTGAGCCTAAGTGGGAATGAGTGGCAAAAGCACCCCATTGTGACTGGGCCAGAGGTTCCGTGCATCCTTGGCATAGACTACCTCAGGAGAGGGTATTTCAAGGACCCAAAGGGGTACCGGTGGGCTTTTGGTATAGCTGCCTTGGAGACGGAGGAAATTAAACAGCTGTCAACCTTGCCYGGTCTCTCGGAGGATCCTGCTATTGTGGGGTTGCTGAGGGTTGAAGAACAACGGGTGCCAATCGCTACCACAACAGTGCACCGGTGGTGATATCGCACTAACCGAGACTCCCTGCTTCCCATCCATAAGCTGATTCGTCARCTGGAGTGCCAAGGAGTGATCAGCAAGACTCRCTCACCYTTTAACAGTCCCATATGGCCAGTGCRAAARTCTAATGGAGAGTGGAGACTAACAGTGGACTATCGTGGCCTGAACGAAGTCACGCTGCCATTCAGTGCTGCCGTGCTGGACATGCTAGAACTTCAATATGAATTGGAGTTAAAGGAAGGCAAATGGTATGTCACAACTGATATTGCTAATGCATTTTTCTCCATCCCTTTGGGAGCAGAGTGCAGGCTGGTTTGCTTTCACTTGGAGGGGTGGACTTGACCATGGACACTATTGCACAGGTTATCCATGAATGTGAAACATGTACTGCAATCAAGCAAGCCTCTCAGGTATGGAGGACGATGGTTGAAATATCAATACGGGCAGGCCTGGCAGACTGATTATATCACAATCCCACAAACACACCATGGCAAGTGCTATGTGCTCACCATGGTGGAAGCAACCACTGGATGGCTAGAAACATATCCTGTGCCCCATGCCACCGCCCGGAACACCGTCCTGGGCCTTGAAAAACAAGACCTATGGCCACATGGCACCCCAGAAAGAATTGGGTCAGACAACAGGACTCATTTCTGAAACACCCTCATAGACACCTGGGCCAAAGAGCATGGCATTGAGTGGGTATATCACATCCCCTATCATGCACCAGCCTCTGCGAAAATCGAACGATACAATGGGCTGTTAAAGACTACACTGAGAGCAATGGGTGGTAAGCAATTTCATTGTGCATCACTTATTTTGTATATTCTTTTATCATTATTAATATTATTAATTTCTCTTCCTCTTCTGTTCTATTAAACTGTCTTTATCTCAATCCACGAATTTTACTTTTTTTCGTTTCTCTCGCCCATCCCACTGGGGGGCAGTGAGTGAGCAGCTGTGTGGTGTTTAGCTTAGCTGCCTGCCGGGTTAAACCACGACAGTCCTTTTTGGCACTCAATGTGGGGCTTGAAGGGTTCGAGATAACAACAGATTTGATTGGAATGTGCTATATGAAAATTATAGCTGTTACTGCTGTTTAGCTATTAACCAGCAGGCTCCTGTGCTTGCCATGGGCCTTGCTTGCCTCACTGTATATTGGAGTCTAGTGCTCGTTAGTCGCTGCTTTTTGCTTTTGCTGCTTGCTGTACTGTGTACTGCTGATCATCTTACTGTGCTGTGCCTGGGAACATTCTGGTAACAGCAATGGCAATGCTCCTGGGCTGGCAGATGGCCAGGGCATCGCTGCTGTTTCTGTGCTGCTGTACTGGACAGGCTGGAACTCCAGTGTGAACTCGAGTGGAAGGGATTGTGACCYGTGGGTGAGTCCACGTGGGAGCAGGACACCCCAAAGCATCTGTGGCCATGGATAAGCCCATGCCTGAGCAGGTACATCTCGAAATGTCTGTGGCCGTGGTTATGTCTGTGTCACAGCAGGTATACCTCTGAAGGGATTGTGGCTCAAGGATTAAGTCCACACTGGAGAAGGTACACCTCGAAACATCTGTGGCTGAGGATAAGTCCATGCTGCAGCAGGTACACCTCGAAGCATCAGTGGCTGTGCGTAAGGTCATGCTGGAGCACCTCAAAGCATGTGGCCATGGATGAGCCCTCGACAGAGCAGGTACATCCCTGGAGAGACTGCAGCCATGGGTAAAGCCATGTTGGAGCAGGTTTACTTCTGAAGGGACTGTGGCTGTGGGTAAGGCCATACCRGAGCAGGTATATCTCTGAAGGCATTGTGTCCCATGGAGAATGCCACCTGGAGCAGATGCACCCCAAAGCGACTGTGGCTGTGGATAAGTCTATGCCGCAGCAAGTACACCCCTGGAGAGACTGTGGCTCACAGATAAGGCTCCGCCTGGAGCAGGTACTCTCCTAAGGGACTGCAGTCTGTGGGTAAATCCGAGCCAGAGCAGGGGCAAGGGGAGGACTTCCTTGCAATGTTAAACTCTATAACCTGGTCCAAAGGGACCAGGGGTGGAGATTGTAATGGAAATACCTTTAAATTGTTGTAACCCACGGTTTGAGTTACATGTTACAGGAATTACAATAGCAGGAACCACCTGGACCAATGGAAGAGAAGCCTTACAAGAAGCAGTGCAAGTGCAGCAGTGACCCAACCTGAGCTGGCTTTGGTGCCCAGTAACTCCATGCAACACACCACCTCTCCTGTCCCGAGTGACCGCCATAACAGATCGAGCCCAAAGTCATGGTGTAAATGAACTCAATGGACATTTTGTGGACATTTGTGGATGTTTGTGGACATTTTACAGACATTTCACAGGGGTTGTCCATAGACTAAGGGAATGATACAATATATGTGCATTGTATCAAATGATGGGAAGGGTGGTGGTGGTTAATGAGGATGTATTGGATAGTGTGGGACCTGAGCATGACATAAATGGTATGGAATAAGGGGTGGAGAATGTGCTGGTTTTGGCTGGGATAGAGTTAATTTTTTCCATAGTAGCTAGTATGGGGCTATGTTTTGGATTTGTGCCGAAAACAGGGTTGATAATACCGGGATGTTTTAGTTACTGCTGAGCARTGCTTACACAGAGCCAAGGCCTTYTCTGCCTCTCACACCACCCCACCAGYGAGKGGGCTGGGGGTGCACAAGGACTTGGTAGGGGACACAGCTGGGACAGCCRACCCCAACTGACCAAAGGGATATCCCATACCATATGATGTCATGCTCAGCATAGAAAGGTGGTGGAAGAAGGAGGAAGGGGGGGATGTTCAGGGTGATGGYGTTTGTCTTCCCAAGTAACCGTTATGCATGATGGAGCCCTGCTTTCCCRGAGATGGCTGAACACCTGCCTGACGATGGGAAGTAGTGAATGAATTCCTTGTTTTGCTTTGCTTGTGTGCGTGGGGCTTTTGCTTTACTTATTAAATTGTCTTTATCTCAACCCATGAGTTTTCTCAATTTCAGTCTTCCGATTCTCTCCCCCATCCCATTGTGGGGGGAGTGAGCGAGGTGCTGTGTGGTGCTCAGTTGYTGGCTGGGGTTAAACCACAACAGTGATGAGGTTGTTGAAATATTCACCTGAAAAGGACTTGAGTGTTCGAACCACAGTTTTTCTTTCCATCTTTAAGCAGATTATCAGCAACTTGGCTTCGACTCATCAAGGTTTTTTTCCCTTCCTACCCACAGCAGGAATCCCTCTGTGGGCGAGTAGGCTGTTTTACAACTGAAACCTTAATTTGAGACAAACAGGTGTAGTGTAAAACTAGGAAGTTGTTTTGTTTGTTTTTCCACTGGGAGAGAAAATAAATGAACAGATTATCAAGCTGGCTACTTTAACCACAATGAACAATTTGAAATTCACCATTAAATCACTTGTAAATACTTGTAAGTCCTTACAAGTTCTTACAAGCAGTACTACCACAACAGTCCAGACCTCCAGGGAATGGGTTGTCCTACCCTGTGTAAGAAAAAATTATAGAATGCAGATTCACTCTTCATTGTGCTACATCTCAAGGCTTATGACTGAGTTAATATTTAAAATCTGTTTGTGTTGTATGGGAGAAAAAATACCTCAGAAAGGCAATCTGAGCAGCAATCACRGTAGACTACCCAGTCTGGGATGTTGGTGAGAGAAATACTTGAAATGCTTTCTTCTCCAGAACTTAAATATTTCAGTCTAGGCTGAAGGAAGATGTGTGTTAGGCAGCATTGATATCCTCAAATATCCATTAAAAAATGAGGGGATGTTGATAGAACTGCTTCTTCTCACCTTTTGCCAGCTGTGTACTTAAAATACTAATTCAGAAAGTGGAATCTTTAGTTCAAACTCCTTTTTTATTCTGTCTCAAGAGAATGTTCTATCCATACGGCTGGAGAAACTGGCAAGAAAAATGCACTCAGCTTCTCCTGACACTGTGCACTTTGAAGATGTCTTGGGCTAATATGAAAGCATGAACCAATAAATTAACAGCAAACTGTTAGGATTCTTATATTCGAAAAGTCCAGTTTTGTTTCCTTTTCCTGGGATCATTCCTGTATTTTATCCAATGACTCTTGAATATAAATGTGAAACAATTCCCACAGCAGGTTTTATTCTAAAGGAAACAGAAAAAAAGCAGATTTATCAATGAACTATGTGCTGCAGAAACTATTTCCCAACATTTTTGCAGCACTTTCTAAAGCAAGTTTCTTGTTGCAGTCTGCTGCTGAGTTTTTCCTTGAATGTTGATAGCAGTTGACATACGGGATGTCACTCTATTTCTACACACCAGCTGTATGTCACAAATCAGAATAATAAAACAAGTGAATATTTATTAATTGCACAACTATGCACTTGACCATTTCTAATATTGCCTAACAGATTAGACCGTAAACTAGCTATCCAGAATTGTCATCTCAGCTGAGACTGGCCATTAGTGAAATGTGATGTGAACACTTAACTCTTCTTATGGACATGTTCAGTTTTCCCTTTGCAATCACTGTCCATTTGCACATTTTCAGTAGAATTATAGAATGTTTTTTTGTAGTATTTAGTAAAGCTAAATTTACACAACTATTTTTGTAGTATTTAGTAAAGCTTTGCTCAGTTCCTCAAGCTTGTTAGAAAGCCATTTCAGGCACTGACAAACCAGTATATGAATGACTTGCAGGACCTGTAAAAACCTTAAAAAGCTGATCTGTAAAAAACAGATTATTTTCAGGGTGATTCGTGGGAAGTCATGGTTCACCTTTAACAAGCAAACTGTGTAACACAAGGACTTGTTCCGTTATTTCTGTAGCTCCATTAATGCGTAGTGCTCATCATGAAAGAAATGCAAAGAATGTATTAATAATTCCTGTGGACAGATGCAAGTAAGTAACCATACCCATTGTAAGTTATCTTTCTGAAGTGAATAATAGTGAAAAATATTGCCCGTGAGTGGGATCTGTCACCCTCTGGAGGTACCTAGTTCTTTCTAACAGCTACTGAGGAAAGTAAAGGCTCATTGGTCATGAAGGTACCTAATCTATGGAATATTAATTCCACCCTTGTAGGAAAATTAAGCATTGAAAAATTCAACCTCGACAGAGTAAGGGCCTTGGTAAAGGTAGGGATTGCAACAAGAGATAGAATCAATGAATAGAACTTGAAAAAGTTAAGACTAACTGAAAAAAGTGGCCCGGTTTTGATTGTTTTTTGTAGGGTCATAACGTTATCCTAACTAGGAAAAAGGGTGATCAGCAATCAAGCTGAAAGGACTGAATTTTGAGAAGGAGAAAATATAGGAGATGGATTTAGAGACTGCTAGTTCTCATTATCATATGTTCATCCTTCCACTGGGATAGGCCAAGTAAGAGACCTCTATTGTACAAGGACAAATAAGAACACTAATAAACTTCCTGTTGCGTGATAGTAAACCTTCAACTAAGCTATTTCTTTCCATGCTAGTAAGCAATTTTGCATAAGGAAAAGATCTTCTACTCTAAAATGTAGTCCCTAGTGAATTTTGTACAAGCTAATTATAGATTTGTGAAAAATAAGATAACAGAAGTGCTGACATAATCTTAAATAACATCACGTTAGACTAAAATGACTAAGTTGGATAATTTAATGCATCTTTTGAAACTTTGCTCATCTGTGTGTGCAATATTGGCTTTGAAGCAGATGTAGCTGTTTGCAGCCCAGCAACATAGCCAAATAAATTTAATACTACATATTATGATACAAATGTGCTTAGTATGTCACACTAAGATCAGCGTGCTATGCATTGTACATCCACATAGTATGAGTAGTTCCTGTACCATGAAGATTAGGRCTTAAGTAATGCAGTAAATGCAAGTGTTATCTATTTTGTACAGTGCAGGACTGCAGTAGGGAGATTATTGGCAATGTCCAAGAAAGTTTGTTGGGAAGTTGAGAAGTGAACTAAGATCTTCTTGGTGTCTGGTTAGTGTCTTGAACTTCTGTCATTCTACTACACTGTTTTTTTTCTGAGACTATCACACTCATGTGACTTACTCTCTTGTTTTTTGTCTAAATAACTTAAAATAATTTTCTTCAGACTAAGGCAGGTCCTGAGTCTTCAAACTCTATGCGAGATTATCAGTGCTTACTTACACAGGGAAAAGAACTGAAGGTAAATTTATGAAAGGATTATTTAATAAATCTAATTTTGCATACACCACTGGGAATGATGAAATACAAAACAGAACAAATGTCTCCTTACTCATCCATTATGATCACTTCTTAATTCAGTTGGAAATAACAAAAACACCTTCTTGGGCATCTTGACAGGGAAATTAAATTCTGCCTGTGCAGCTGGCCATAGTTTGAGTTTGTCAAGGGAGGAGAACCACAGTTTGTGCAGAGCTGAAAGTAAGCAGTAAAATGTGAAGGTAAGGTCTAAGCATGCCACCGAGGTGTTGGGTTACTTGGATCGCTATCTAACTTGGATAAGATGTCCATGACCCTGTTTTTTTTTCCAGGTGTATAATCTCTAATATAACTTCTTCTTTGGAAGAGCAGAGCTTACTAACATGCTAAGTTGGATGTCCTTCTCTGTRAAATTTCTGCTGCTTGGGAGGAAAGCCAGCAACCAGGCTGACATGATTATCGTCCACTGCTGTAATACACAGTCACTGTTGGAACAGAGGTCTCTGTTTCTTGAGAGGAAAGATGAAGATAATCCATAATGAGACATCTTTGCAAAGGGCAGAAGGGTAGTTGCATGAATACTCTGTGGTTTAAGAACAGCAAGGGCTGTCTCTCACTTTTGTGCATAAAGGAGAGCAATTCTTTCCTATAATGGAAGAAAAAGCATTTAGATGAAGATGCCAATCATTGAACTAAGGAAGTKTTATCCCTGTAATTTTAGGGGACACAGAGGGGATGTTTCCATTGTTGTTTTCTACAYGCAAAGATAAGATCTAGGAGAGCTGTAGCCATAAAAGCAGCACAGGTTGAACTCCCCACTGTACATTTATTTCCCTACTTCTTAGTAAATGCATGTGGCCTTAAGCTTAACAATAATCTATGCAAAGTTAAATATTTATGAAAAAAGTTTCACTTTTAAAATATCATCTGCACTTTTATCGCCATGTTTATGCTAGATAAGAGGAAATGTGTTTTCAGTCAAATGGAAAAGCATCAATGTTCTATTTCCTGTARAGAGAGTAAATTCTTTCCCTTAAATACAATATGCAGGAAGTTTCCAAGGACTCCAAGATCACTTAAACAATCACCTTTCTGACACAGCTGCCAACCCTCTTTTGGCTTTAAAAGAAGCAGTTTCACTGTTTTCTGGAGTGTCTAATCTCTGCTAGATAGATTCCATGGAGACACATTCCAATAGTTTAATCTCTACTTGATTGCATTTCATGAAAAAAATAAAAGAGAGACTTCAAGATCAGCRTTGAGGTTTTAGATTCTGACCTTTTTATTTCAAATTAAGAGAAAGAAATAAAAGCACTAGACCTAGAATCTAGGTCCCTAAATATACACACAACACTTGCAGAAATATTTTGTTATAGAAAAAGACACTGTAAATTTTAGGAATTATTACATGGTATATGCTGTATTGATCCTAACATTACAAACACTTGCAAGCCTAAAGTTGGAGAGTTAATTGATTGAGCATTGGTAGCAATAGTTTCAGTGAAGGTAATTATAAAGTTAATCATACATATTSATGTTTGCAGGACCAGAAATTTTATTAAAAAATCATTTTCATAAATACCTTTATCATGTCTTCATCAAGATTCCACCACTTCTGTGTCCTATATCTAAAGAAAAACTGAAAGGGAATTTGAATCTATCTAGTTTTCATTTTATGAACACTAGAGAAGAGGGAGCAAAGAAAATGTGAACTAGRAAAGTGTACTCAGCCCTTATAAAAAGAAATCATAACAGAAAATCAAAATGGARTGACAAATGGACTATGTTTGCACTACAACAGTTTTATATGGGGCCTTAAATTAGATGTTAATTATAAATAATAGTGACTTCTAAATAATAGTTATGTCTCACTTTACATAAACACCTGCTGAAAACTCATTTGAAACAGACCTTTGGCATTTGTTCCTTTATACGGTGGTGTATTTTCTTCCATTTAGTTAAATCTAAACAAAGGATAAAATGGAAATGCTTCCAAAAAGTACATTAAAAAAAAGAACATAAACTGAAACCACAAAAGCAAAATTCATTTATACGCTGTCTCAGTTATTATTCAAGATAGTATGCCTTAGGATAAATCATACTATCTCTTACTGTTCAGATGATCCACATACAGCTAATATTTTTAGCAGAGAAACATTGAAATGTGAGACTTGTGCAAGAAATTACTGCTGACTAACCCAGATAACAATAATAATTATCAGTTCTAAATAGGATAGATAGTCTTGCGATAATAGCCATGATTGGACTTCTATTAAGTAAAAGTAGGATATCTGTTTACAGAAGAGGACCCAGAGGGGAAATATAGATGTACAAAGACCTGTTTGATTTATATASTTCTATGACTTAGAATATCATCCTGGGATTCTCATTACAATTTTACAGTCAAAATAATAACAAATGTTCTCTTACATCAACTGACCGATTCTAAATAATAACTCGCTCATCTCAAGCAAGAGTTTATTTGACTTCCAGTGCCAGTTTAACAGTTACCATGCAAATACAGAGAATTATCATTTTTTGCTACATCATTTGTATTACTAATGAAATATTTAACATAGATTTGTAATCTTTCCCATAGGAAAATTTCTCAATGTATTCATCTGGATTTTCTGGGGGTTTTGGTCTCTTGACAAGGATGGCAGTGATATCTTGTCTTAAATTCTGTGGAGTTGTGATCACCTGCTCRCATACAGATGCAGACATTGTTGCAGTCCTTGTGGTAATAAAAGCTTTTATTTCAAATCCTCTAATGAGTCATTTAGGAAAGGATATGAGCAATATTTGAAATTCAGTGCATATGACCTTGACAGACAGCCAATACAGAGCACTAGAGAGGAACACACAATGAAACCAATATGGAAAAAATAAGTATCCTTTTAAACATATCCTATTGAGAGGGAGTTTTTTCTCTTCATCAGTCATTCACAATGGAAATGGGTTGAGGTAAAATGAGAGTTTCCATATCCTCACATATGGACCAGTGTAGTCACCAAATCCCTGTTTTATTTAATACAGCATCTTAAGAGGATCAAGATGGATCCACTGGAAAGACTTTGGTATATATTCACCCATAAGTCCAAGAAGTTAAAGAAATGAACATCTGAAAAGAGTATATGTGTTTAATTACCCTCTCGAGTGAAGCTCCGTTTTTTCCAGCTAAACATTCTATAATAGGTCACTGGAATGCTTCTGGCACCAGGTTATAATGGCCAGAGGTCCCTTCTCTAATTCTCCACAATTGTTTCACATGGATCCTAAATTACTTAACACTTTCTTGAATGGATTCCACTGTAAGTCAATAAAATGTGTAAGGGGAACCAAGGAGCAATACTGGAGCAAATTTCAGCTACCACCCACCCTTTAATTGCTTCAGTGTCTGAAGTCTCTGACCATTTAATCTCTGAGGCACTAGTAATGTGCCCAAATGATTGGTTACAAGTTTTTAAAAATTGCCTTGTGTACATGCACTAGGAGCTCTTGGTAGACTGCAGCRGGAAGGAGTTGCTATAGAAACATCACCTTAACACACTCTGTTCACTGATGGCTATAAAGAGATAAAATGGCCCCTAAATAACTACTACTAATCCACATGACATTCAAAAATTTCTAGTTTCTTTCAAAATTCTTACTTACAATGCCAGGACAACCCCCTCCTCCTTCCCTGCACCCTAACCTCCTATCTTTCCATTCAAACCTTCTCAGATGGAAATTTGTTTGAATATCCACTTGCATTTGTTATTTTGTTCTGTTCTGTGCAGGCAGCTAAATTCAGCAGTGATCTGCACAATAGACAGAAAAACCTGTGCCACCAACTGGCAAAATAAGTTGGGAGCATCAGGTTGGAGAAATGCTTGGAAGAAATGAACCTTTATTTTCCTGTAGTTTTTCTTACGTGATTCAGGCTGCCTGAAAACTGAAGTCCCATCCATTGATCCAATTCACCTACTTTCCAGAATCATTCTCCTTAACCTGGTAGGTGATGAAATRTGTTCTTTCAGCCATTCCCTATTCATCTTTAAACATCCCCAGCATTTAATCATCTGTGAGTGGATAGAAGTATATGCACGGTACAATTAACGTCCTTTCTTGAGTGTTACTGGGATTCAGTTTKAGATGACAATCTCTGAAGAAAAGTCAAAAGCAGGACTAAAATTAAACCCAATCCATCCATGGTGACTGCCACAGTCTAATATTAAACCATTCATTCTGGAAGTAGAAGACCTGACTTCTAGACTATCCTCAGCCTGGAGAGAGGTTTAAACCCAAGAGTACATAATGGCCATTTTGTCCCATTCAGACTGTTTCTTGCTCTGTAAAAATAAAAACAAAAGGGCATGTGATTGAAGCAGAAAGATTAGGGAACTTATCCAGAATAAATGATCACAGCTGGATTGTCCTCCAAGGGCAATGAAGAAAAGAGGAGAGTTAAGCAGGATCTGCAGATGTTAGATATCTGCTTTCCTCTGTTTACTAAGTTTACAGATGGTTCTTTTAGATTACCTGGGTTAGTGTCCCTCTCCTTTCTAGATGGGAGCATCTACAATGTCATTTGGGTAGCATCTGGACTAGATATCTGAAGTAAGTGGTAAGAATTCCAAATTGCAGATTCATTTTCTTCTTTATAAAATTCCCAATTCTGAAATGCTTTTTTTTTTTTTTCCAGTCTATAAATGCTTGAAAAAATATTCTCCCTGTCAGAATTTTCCATTTAATTGGTGCAGACAAAACTTGTCAGAAACAGAAAAAAAMCTTGAAAGTATTTATTCTAGTAGAGGAACCCATCTATTCAGATATTTTACTTTAATGTTGTCTCCTTTATCTCACTGAAGTGYGCAGTACTTAGAAATGACCAGAAAAAATGCTGTCAAAAGTCTATGGTCAATAAAAGTTATTCTGACAAAATAATTTTTTTCCATGAAGCTGCATTAGTATCAGAAAAGTTTTTAATGTGAGGAAAATACAAATTGTTTTTATTTTTTTTCTTATTTCAATTGGGAAAACAGTGAAGTTGYTTTGATTTTATTTGTACTCTATCCTAACTTTTCACGTGGCTACCATTATAGAAAAATCAAATTTCTTTTTAAGATTTAACAATAATTGCCTTTTAATAGTTGTTGAAATTTCTTATTTTTTGGAGGAAAAATKTATTTATATATAAATGGAATAACTTATCTATTAATAGTACCAGAAGACTCTTATCACAAAAAATGAAAAGGATACAAAAAAGGAAGAAAAAACCTTCCTGGTTTAGTGAGTTAAAATCCTTAAAYCTGTCTGGTTTTGTTCTCTTTATAAGCAATGAGAATGGATCCCAAGAAACTAAAATGTTCCATGAAGATAGTTCCACTTATTTACGAACAAGGGCCACTTCGYCGGATACAATTAGGTTGAAAATCATACAAAAGTTGAATGTCAGGTTCTCTAACATCATGTTATCTCACCCTATTCAAATGAGACACAAAGAAGTGTGGTGTTAAAAAATGCCAATATTTTTAATATGAACCCTGCATAGGCTGATTTATACAGTCTTAATAGCAGCTGGGGAATTCTTTTTCTTTGAAACTTAGATAGAGATAAGAGCTATCTAGCCATCATATACTATCAGGAAGCAGGTTCTGKTCTGATGTAATAAAAATCATCTCCTGTTGTATTATTTCTCCTCTACTGTTGCCCTTTATTTCCCATTTCAGAGATGCTTTGATGGTACAAAGACTCACCTTGTAGTGTGAGTGCACAGACCTCACTTCTCTCTCCTGTTGAACCATTGCTTTCTTACTCACCCTAAGGAGTGGTTAATGCCATATTTGAAAGTAATGACTGTTTTTAAAAGTTCTCCCAATAACGTTGTTGCCTGTCTAACGCTCTCTATATTTGCTTGAGGGGAACTAGTGTTTTACTAGCAGATTAGCCATTTCTACGGCAAATATGAATTTCTGTCTTTTCCTTGTCTTTTCTTTTAATGCTTCTTACAATGCAAAGAGATACTGTGAAAACATGGCACATCTCACTCCAGACACCAAATTAAAAACAAACAAACAAACAAACAAACTCTAACCATCAAAAGAAACAGTTTCTTTACAATTTGGCTTTGCCACTGCTTAGACCTGAAACATTGAACATGTCTACAAATCCATCAATTTATTAGCAAGTCATCTCATAGGATGGGAACCCTGAATTTAAAACAAGTTAATTTTTCATCTCTAGCATGTCATGGGCACAGTGACTTGAAGTAATTCCGAAGTTAAGTGACACCCTGACTGTGCAATGGTAGCTGACTGTATATGATCTCTAAATTAGTAATCCTGATAAATAACCTTGACAGGTTTTGAGCTTAATCAGAAATAGTAGGGAAGAATTTTTTTTAACTATATTGTTGAATTTTACATCAMTAAAATTATTCTGTGTTATATATTAAATGAAAAAATGTCAGTTATTATGTCTGTAATCATTACATGAYTTTGAAGGTTAATTGGTAATAAAATCTGAAATGTCCAAGCTGTTCCAATCATAACTATTATATCATTTTTAGAATAAAGATCACATAACTATTGAACTATAACAGACCTCCCAGTTTTTATGAAATATGTCTCAGGAGGTCTGTTAATCTCTTCTGGGCCATCTGTCCTATTTGAATCAGAGAAGATAAAGACTTTTGGGATCAGGGAGAAAGTAGGACAATGCATTCTGGGAGATATCTAACTTAGGTAGAAATATCCAGGAGGGGCTGTTAAATAAGGATCATTGMACAGGGTACGTGAATGGCTAGAAGTGTGGCTAGAAGACTTCTAAAACTGTAATTCTTCACATGGAATTTTACCAAAGCTTGCTGAAGTTAGCAAGAGAAAGAAGAATGACAGTGGTTGAAGTTTGGATTCTCCAGACTTTATCAGAAATTACTTCCCTCATCTTTGAGAGTGCTATTTGTCTTCCACTCATTGTGGTTTTTGGCTTAAAAAGGAAAAAAATAATCTTTTTATGTAAGTATATACTGAAAAATGGTAATATAACATAATGAGACTGTTGGTTTCTATTGTTGAGCCTCTGCAAGAGAAAGAGGGTTTTTTTGTTTGTTTTTTTTTTTTTTTTACTATAAGGTGTACTCATGATATAAAACTTTTAAACCACCACTAAAGAAAGTAGCAATATTTAACAAACCACAGAATTATGATAATGAAATTTACTAAAGTCTAGCAATTTTGGGCAGCTCGTATTGCCCTGGTAGAATGAGCTGTTGAAACTGCAGCCACCTCTAGGAGCAGGTGCCAGAAAGGCTCCAGAGAGCTTGGCTCTTCACCAGTGTTGCCCCTTGGTACCACGCCATATCCACACTCTCCTCAGGGGTAATCCTCACACTCCTTCTGTCTCCACTACCAGAATGGTTTGCTGTTGGTTTATCAGCTCACCCCTGGGAAGAAGAACACAGAGACTTCTCTTTAATTGGGACTATGCATTTTGGAACAGCTCGAGAAATTTTAATGGCCTCCTAGATGTCGGTGGGGAGCCGTACTTTTCATCAGATTCAGTTATTCAATAAGGAGCAACCTTTTCAGAGCCTGTCAGTGACAGTGAGTTTAGACTGCTGTATGTGCATTTGCTTCTCTTTGAATGCTCCGTCTCTCTGYAAGCAATATTGTCCAACAAGGGAAAAGAAATTTTTATCATTTCAACTGTGAACATCAAAAGTTGGTTCTCATCTTTTTCCTCTTCAACTTAGTATAAATAACCAACTAGTCAAAGAGCAAGAACTGTCTTAAACCCAATACAAAAGAATATGAATAGCCAAAGGAGTGAAAAATCTGAGCTTCAGATGTGGCTTCCTGATAATAACATTGTTATGTTAAGCCACTGGGTTGACTAGACTGAAATCATATGCCAAACCTTGCTTTTAAGCACATCATTTTAGAGGCTGAATTTCAGACTTCAGCTTTCCTAATCTGTGAAACCTCTATGTATAACAAAGTTAAAATATTATTTTGAATTTAATTTGTTAAAAGCTATACTGTTTTTGGCATGTGCATTGGAATACTGTACAATTTCATAATCAATATTTAAGTATATTTAGTTCAAAATAATTCACAAAGGCATCCATCCTCAAAACTTCATAAAAATTCTCCAGTACCAGATATACTGATGGCAGATCTCTCAATATAATTTTCCCAAAGCAGTATGCTTCACATCATCTGAATAGTACAAATATACAAGCAGACAAAAAGAAGGACATTTTTGGTGTGTAAAGACATGGTGTTTTAGGCAAACATAGGTATATTTAATTTTTGCTCTTGGAACTGAACACTGTCTAACTAGTAAGTAAGTACAGTGGGAAGATTCCCACTGATGAGAGGACACTGATTAAACGAAAAGAATTCCAAACACTGAAAAGCCCCAGACATTTCATTAAGTTACTATGGCTTGTTGAGGTGCTATGTATGAGCTAAAGCAGTGTAACAGACCCATTGTGTACTCTCATCTTATGGCAARTGCAAAGTAAAACTTATCAAAATAAAAACCTTTTTTTTAAAAAATTACATGTTTTATTTCTCATTTGCAACGGGTTAAGTATCCACATGAAGTCAGTTAAAGCACCTGTCTAACATGTGGTAAGTCAATTATATGTCTTAGTCTGTATATCCTGACCATGGACTTATGCTGATATGCATGTAAGAATTATTCACATTCTCCTCTTTCAAGTGGCTTTATAGAGGTACACTTGCCATTCCTTAATTTATTCCTATAATATTTATTCCCTTTTGCATTATTTTTTAATCATGACCATGACCTTGCTTTTCCTATGACCTCACCATCTGGAAAGCTGATATGATTACTACCAGATCAGAGACCAGCCATGCCTCTGGCCCGAAGAATGCCATTAAAAGGAGAAGGGGAAATAGAAGGGAGGTACTTTATTCAATGTAATAATTCAATGTCAGCTAGGAGCTGAGGGCCCCTCATGCCAGAGACATCCAACCAGGATGAGGATTCCCTGCTACTACACCACAGACCTCTACCTACTTTTATTCCCTAGCTGGAGTCACTACCTGTAATCTACAGGTTGCTAGGGTCCTAGTCAGTCTCCTGAGATACCAGTCAAGGAGCTGGAGCCAACACCTGGTGATTCTGTTTCTGTGTGTCCTTGCCCTAATAAATTTGGTATACAGCTTTGAGATGAAAGGAGTATAGTATATTCTATATAGTATATATATGCTAAATAGTGTATATATAATATATATAGTATATATACTGAATAGTATATTCTAAGGTCAAAAGAGACTGAATGACAGTATTGAAGGCTGAGCTTTCAGATCTTGTCCTGAAAACCTACAGTGCACCTTACTTCACCTAAGGCTTGTTTAATCATGATCTGGCAGAAGTTGAGGACTAAAACGAATTTTTTGTGGGTGTCAGCTTGCTTTGAATGCATCCACATTCCTCAGGGCACTAGTGGCACTGTCACCAGCAGTTGTCTGTTCTCATGCTGCTGGACTTCATGTCATCAGGCAGGAAAGAAAGTGTCAACCTTATTTAAGATGAAGATGACCCGATTCCTAAACATGAATGTCACGGGATAATATGTTTTGTATATGTTAAAATTTCATGATCCTCGCATATTCTTGGCATCTTCTGGAGTAACTGGACAAGGATGCGTTTTGTCAGGGACTATTGCACAGAATGCTATTCTATTTGAAAGCTATAATGACTTCTGGAGTACTGCAGATAGTATTAGAACRAGTCAGTGGTAGGCAAGGGGTAGGTAGTCCCAAAGACATGAGATTATCTMAGTGAGTGTGTTCACATTGATGTAGGGGGTGATGGACTGAGTCTCATGTAACCAGCTTCCAGACRATGCCAACTTGTACTGGGATTAGATTTCTGGAAGAGATATGCTCTCACACCCTACCTTGGTGAGCTYATTATGGAGAGTATGAACATATCCTTGCCCAGAGGAAAGCTGGCTAACCTCTGCTATTTGTGCCATACCTGAAGGGCTTCCTGACTCCCAGTGTGTGCAGACTGTACCCAGAAGCAGAGGGAGACAACAGACTCATGTCTGAAGACCAGTCTTTCAGGGTGTCTCCAGCCATTACAGAGCACTTCACACACTGGGTTCAGCAAGGCTCCCAACCCTTTATGAGCTTCTTACAGCCACCTGTAGGGTCGGTGTGATGCCAGTAAGTCTACTGAACTGTGTGTGCTGGGAGAGGCTGGCCATGCCCACCAGCAAGGAGCTGTAGGAGTGTGATGTGGTGTGTGAGAAACCTCAGATGTAAACAMCTATAGGAGGACATCCAGCCTAAATGCCTAAAAACACTCTTACAAGTGCTTTTAGATTGCAATGCAGTTGTGACTAAAAAGCCAGTTTTTTAATGGCACTTAGATACATACTCTTTCCATAGAACTCATAATTAGGCACCTAGATACTTTTAAAAATATTCACTTAAATGCATTCATGGATTATGGCTATATTATAGCTATTTAAGAGCCTTACAGCTAATGATTATATTAAATAATATTTCAAGGATTAGGTAGAAAAGAACTTGTGTTTCTGCTCTCCTTTGCCTTGAAAGTCTGTCCTAGCCTGAAAAATAGGTTGTGTTCATTTCTATTGGAAACAACCTACAATCCTTGCTTAAAGGAATAAAGTAATGCAACTGAAAAAGGTCTTAATTTCCCTGGCTTGTGCAGAAAAAAGATACATAAAACACAACTGTTTTGCATTTGTGTGTGAAAATAACAACATGGTAGTAAAGAAARCAAGATACCCATCCTTTTTACTGCACAAAGAGGTCTGGAGAGCATCATAAAGCTCCAAGCTTCCCCAGAACTTCCTCTTGGCTCTTTTCCTACCCTCCCTGAAACTCTGACAATTATARAATTATTTCAGTGGATCTCTGGCTGTCACTAGCCCTTGTGATACCTCCTCAGTGCTCTTAACTTCCTGAATGATTAAAATCACCCCAAGGGAGTTAAAGCTGCAGTGAAAGAACTGTGTGATTACTGTGTACTTCAAAGTATTTTAAACTGGATGCATAACAGATAAAATAACTAGCCCATAGGTGCAGCAAAATTGTCCCAAATGAGGAAAATGCAAATTTCAGTTGTGTTACAAAGGGGAAGCTAACCTGTGTACTGTACTAATTCTTATGAAGTCTTTTTGCCATGCATGAAAATCAGCCAAGGTTATCTGAGTGTTTTAGAGATTATTTTCATTCTCTTTTTTTCCAGCTTCTCTTCCTCCCTTAACACAGTTGCTGCATGCCCTGCCTTAAGATAACAAAAAGTGTAAGTTATCTACGTTTCCCTCTATGTACAATCTTCTTAAACAATGAAAGATCTAATTTCACCATTTCTACTGTCTGCGGTGAATTTTTTTCACACAGCTCTAGATGGCAGTGCTGATAAACAGCTAGTACATTCAACAGGGACAGATTTTACTTGGTGAACTGCTACAATTGATTTGGAGTCCTAACCTTTCCTCCACTTACCCTGTTTCCCACTCTACCACCTGCAGCCCTATAAACAGAAAAGACTTGCATGATGGAAGCCATCTGTACAGTAACTCATCTCATCAGAGTGCTGAAGAGCTGTTCTGCTCAAGTGTTATCAATGTCTTCCAACTCACTGTGTATTTTTCTTATTCCTAAAAACAATCCCAAGCATTCTCTTTGGCAGATTAGTAAGGAATTCAAGTAGCAGATGTTCAAATAACTTTTTATTTTTTGCATATTGAATCTCCATAAGGATACTAAGACAAAGATCTGTTTCTAGGTCTTTGTGCTAAGCGTAGCAGTTCAGTCAACTCTGCTCTATAGTCAGTAACTATGATACAAGGAAATGACTGTGAATACATTATCTGAAAACCTATGTACATTTTTTTATTATGTTTAGCCTTCTGGGAAATGCAAAGAACAACTTACACTGATTTTTATCCTTACGTTTTCCCCACAAAGAATAAACATCATGTCATGGTAAATACCTGAATAATTGTTTACAGGTTACTGCTGAACAAACTTCCTTCAATCAAAAGTCTACCTAAAATAGAAACTTCTGCCTGGCATTCCTCGATRTAAATTCAGCATATAAAGGTGTCTCCTGAAGATATGATGGAAGTTGTCTGCTGGGATAAAATCTACTGGATTAGTTGAACTACAAATCTTTTTGATAACATACTTGTCCTCTTTCTTGCATATGTTGAGGCATACTTATAGACTTCTTATCACATGTTTTTTCCAGAGTAAGTAATTTTAGGTACATACACATTAGTAGGGTTCTATTAGTAAAATAAATAGTGCCAGGGAAGGTTCTCAAGCATTTTAATGGGATCTTCTACACTGGTAAATCTTAAAACCCACTCAAGCACAATTTTGACACATGTTGACTAGGACTTCCCCAGCAATTCCCAGTCATCGTTTAGGAGTAAGAACCTTCCAGGAACCATTACCAATGGGCAATTTACATTTAGATAACTTATTTTGGAGGAAATGAAACTATACAAGCATGCACACAAGTTTTTCTATGCCAGCTAGCTTCAGTGCTCCAATATATTCTTGGACATGTTTAATTTGCTGGTACAGAAATAACCTAAATTTTCAATGGTTTCCTTCTGCAAAGAAATACATCATAGCTTTCAGACCATAAGCTTGTGAACAGACATAGGTACTGTGGTTACAGAATCCAGACAAAAAAAGAATAAAGGAAGGCATTGGAACACATCCATTTATACCATCTGATTCTAAGGAACTCTTACTGAAACATCACGAATATTTTGGATTTTACTGTGAAGGTTTCATATTTAGCACAYCAGTCTTGTTATATTGGTTGAGCGTGAAACTTTCCAGAAAAATGTCAAAATTTGGTCAGAGAAAGTTTTTAAGTTGGAAACCCCCAAAGGCAGGGGCATTGGACTAGATGACCTTTAAAGGTCCCTTCCAATTCAAACTATTATATAATTCTATTCTATAATTCTATAAATTCTGGATGTTTAACACATGGTGGTAGATGAAACACATAATCCTTGTGAATCTCGATTTACTGTCAATAAAATGRCCATAAAATTAACATTTCACAAAACTCTGGAAATCATTTTATTCTTTGTAATCTTTAAGATCTTTAGATTAAAGGAATTTCCCAGCATAATTGAAAATAATTATATTTGTTTTCAATTGCCCTGTACAGTTAACCTATAGTCCCAACACAATATCAAAGCATAGAGGAACATAATTTGTCAAACACACTTCAAATCCTACCAGGTCCATGTGCTTCAGAACCTTCTCAGTTGAATGTTATTCAGCTAAGTTGCTGATCAGGTTTCTTGAAGGGAATTATTCTATASCATGTCACTAGTCACATACAAACTTGTCTGATAACCATATGTAATGATGGCTGCAAATGACAGAAGTGCAGGTACTATTTTAACTTAATCTACTCAAGCGAAAAGCATAGATGCTTGCCTTAAGAATAGAAGAATAGACCTTATTACAACATGAAATCTGCATATTTAACTCATAACTAGTGAAATGAAACTAGCACATAATACAAGATTACAATGTGTAGCTATATTCAGGCCCGGTGGAAGTATTATCAGTAGATAAAAGTCAACATTTCTTCTGTCACATATTCAACTCATAAAAGTGATCTCACATATTTTTTATTTTTATCACTATTGACTAGAAAGCTAACACATTTTTTTAGTAACTATTAAAAGCTATTCCTAATTAAAGAATAAACATTTTCTATCTGAAGAAAAGAAGGCTATTGTTTTCTCTCTTTCGGGGTATTCCTGCAGCTAGTCACCTTGCGATGTTTTGTTAAACTTGAAACATTGTAGGTATTTATCACTTTTGATGAAGATTCTGATGGGAAGTCTTCTGAGAATCAATGGGAACTGAAAGGAAGCTATTTCAGTTTTGGAAATATGATGCCTAAAATACTGTTTTAAAATAAAGTATATATTATAGATATCATACACTTTCTGTAAGACTGCACACTCATGCTGTATGACTATTCATCTGCTTAAGGACATTTTCCTTTCTGTAATATTCTAACTAGCTGAGAAAAAGTGTTGAAAGGAAAAGATATAAGAGAAGTCTGGAAAAGCATTGCCCTCTTCCATATTAATTTTGACTTTCRGTATAAAGGTAAAAAACCCATAGCAGAGTGCTGCAAATATCTACACATACACAAATGGATGCCTTGACAAGATTTTTAATTTTCGTTTCAATCACTATATAAATGACTTTTCTTGGTTAGTATCTGGTCATTGGGAACTGAAACAAGTAGCTGTTTTGGTCAACCACAGTAAGATCATTCTCAAACTAGATTTCAGTAATAAGGCACACAATTCTTCCAAGACACATATAAAACTAGCTAAAAAGTACTACACCATGTGTTTGCTTGTCTGGAATAGGCATACCAGAAGGCCATATTAAATATCTTAAATGATGACAATTTTATCAATTCCTTTGGCAGCTTTTTATAATTTCTTAATCTTATTTTATCAGATAAAGATTTTCTTAAATCAAGCTAAAATTTTCTGGTTAGAGAGAATGCTCATTGCTTCTTATTCTGCCCTTGTTGGCTAATGAGAATAATTGGTCCCCATCCTCTTATAACATTCCTTTATGTATTTGTAGGCAGTTATCATGGCTCCCCAGTGGTCATTATGTTTGGTTATTGAACATCTGCTCAAGAGTTTATTGATGCTGCAGATAGTACCATATCTACTGGGAGTAATAGCACATTGCACTGTGTAGCCATTCTGGGAGCCCTACCTGCAGGAAGGTCACTTGGTAGTAAATCAGAAACACCTACAAAATGCAAAGTCCTTATCAYGAACACAAAGAAGGTATATATTTCTTCACATTTTGGTGAATTAAGGCTTTGCAAAGCAAGAGAAATGATTTGTTAAAAGGTATAAAATTGTGATACTTAAAAAATAAAAAAAGAAGCACAGATTTTTTGTATCTATATTTGATCATTATGTTTTTAYGGTGTCTCAAAGCATCAGATAAAGTTTTATATTTATTCCCAGACATTTTGTTCTGAATTCCCATGAGGTTTTGACATTTCTGTAGTACCTTCCATGCTTGAGAAGAAAATGTTACAAGCCTGACAGGTGTTGACAAGCAAAACATTTGTTAGTGAAGCATGGTATTAATTGTAAAGTTTGTGTCCTTTGTTTTGATCCCTGCTTTGTCTCAGGGTAATTTTCAGGTAAGAAACACTTGCTTTTAAAGTCTACCGGAAAAAAGAGAGGAAGTTTTGGGCAAGATTATAACAAAATAGAAGATGACTTCAAGCTAACAGAACATCCTGATCTACAGATCATTTCTCTTTTATTTAATAATTAATGCCAGCGACACCAGCGCGTTTAAAAACTCCACAGATAAGAAATAATTAAGTTAACACCACTAAAAATGATATGTAATATCTCAATCAGTGAGAATTTTTAAGTTGGAACACAGGGAATAAAACCAAAAGGAAATAGGCCTTTGCGTGTCCTGAAGTTTAAGTGAAAGACACATTCACACAGATGCAAATACTATTGCACTTTAAGAGTTTTGTATCATCTGTTATAATAATCACTATATCTGCCAGCAAAGTAATGACTTTTCAGTGGCACTCTCACTCTGCACTTACATTTTTTTCTTCTTTTTCCCCAGTCCCCAACAATGTGATGTGAACAAAATAATGATTAGACAATTCCCTTAAGGAGGCTACAGCATTAAAAGAAAGAAAAAAAGAAAGGAGGAGACAATGAAAGAAAGAAAGATTTGAATATCTAAATTAGTATCTGCTATTGTCAGCCAGCAAGATATTTGTAAATGAAGCTATTATCTGTTTTACCTTCTAATATAACCCCAAGATTTGTTGCCATGTGCTGTGATAAAGATGTGACATTGAATGCTGAATATTGCTGTACTATGTTTATGTACTGATAGGGCAGGGTGGTGGCGTCTTACTCCATGTAAAAGCTACTGGCAGATTAGCAGCCAGAACGCTGAGAGCCTTCCAATTTGAAGGCATGGGGTGGGCCAACTGGCATGGTATTTATGAAAGGGGCATTCATACTATGCATATTGCTAAGCTGCCCACTGTGAATGAGAGAAAGAGAGACAAGCAAAGTGTTATTGAAGCAAAGCCTAGGAAAAGAGCATCAAAGAGATGGGAACAATGAAGGACCGCTGTCAGAATGGGATCATGAAGGCCTGAAGCCCTGTAGCAAGGCTGGCAGGTGGATACATGCTGCTGCAGATCGCAGCAGCAGGACAAGCCATCAGGATACTATGCATAGTTGGCAAGGCTGTTAGAATCCAGTTGGGGTAGATTAGGAGCCCTGCAGAGAAAGGATTAGCAGCTATGAGCATAGTTGAGACAGCAGGAAGGCGGACTGAAAATCTGCAGTCCACTAGGATCTACTTCTGTGCTTTCTTCCTCCCTGTCGTCAGTGAAAAAGACCATCATGAAATGAAATGTTTTAAAGTTTCATTTGGATATGTCAGAATAAACTTCCTACTCTATTCTCTTCCCAGGTCCTGGGACTAAGAGCATTGTCTCTGTAGTGTAAGGAGGGAAAGGTCCAGGTGTCTATCTTCTACCAACTCTAATATGTCTTCTACATTCAAGACAAATCATGGAGTCATCAAGACCATTCAAATTTCTATGGAAATACTATAATCAGGAAATTCTATGTGTGCTCTACATGCTGTTTTTGCCTAGTTTCTCATAGACATATTAGAAATCCAGCACGTAAACCTAGAGATCTTCTGGAGTGTGATGGGAATTCACAATGAATTGCATCAAAGTCCCATGCTCATTTTTTGTCATGGACTCTCTAATACTTGAAGCTTAGCTCTCCTTGACAACGAAAACTGCAGGAATTTCCAGTTTTTTGCAGTTTGGTTAACCTCCTGCTGAAGTTTCAGATTTGAGGACCAGGCAGGTCCTCTGCACTACTACCTCACTGAGGAGTCTGGCTTCCTTCACAGTGAAGCTGGAAGTTGCAGCACAATCCTTCTCCCTTTCTGTTTTGTTCTTTATTGCCCCTATATAGAAATGGAGAGGATAACTGGAAGAAAACACCTCTAATGAAAGAGCTGTCCTCCAGTGCTGTGGGACAGAAAGGGGGAATGTCAGAAAACAGGACTTAGTATCTTGTACATGCTGATCCTACTTAAATTCTCAGGCAAAGCACTCACTTCAGTGTTTGTATCAAATCAAAATCAAACTGGTATAAATCAACTTTATTTATTTATTTATTTTACTAAGAAGCCTCACCTAGATAAACCATCACAGCTAGTTATACAATCGATAGTATCAAGATAATAACAATAATGTTTATACTGATTTTATTTCATGAGGCAGATGGACTGTATTGTCTGGCTTTGGCTTATAACTCAGCTCGTATAATAATAGATCAGCTCAGAAGTAAATGAACAAAAACCCATGTGTGTTCAGAGAAGTATTCATTTTACCACCTGCCTTTCCATTTGCTCTGAATAGTGATTGAGAACTTTTTATAACTATGTATAAGCTTTGCTGCTGTGGACTTTTAGGTTGGATCTTTTCATTAGAGTTGAGCTATCCTGGTGAAATCTTGCATCTGGCAAACCTAAAATAACCTAGGTATATTTTCCCACATTTTGCTACTTGCAAATAAATATTAAGTTATTCTAAAGAAGTCAGGTGAGCTCCTGCAAATATCACTGTCTACATATTCTGATATATTTCCAACTCTTTCTGTGGCTGAATCTCACCCTTCCATAAAATCACTGAATACATAGTCTGGTGTGAGTGGGGGTGGTGCTGAAATATCAGAGAAAATGGCAAAACTTTCTGCAACATCCAGTTTTTTACTCGACTCCCTGAGACTCTTTAGACATCATTCTTTCCTGATCCTCTGGTGACCTTAGCTTTTCTCAGTTTATAGTTGCCTCTTCTTGGTATTATTGCTCTCTTAGTGACATAGTTCAGCCTCATTAAAACATAACTTGTTCAAATCTTCCTGTGTTACTATTGACAATATCATCATTTTCTTTGGAATCTAAAAGGCAGCTTCGACATGGATATCTTGAGGTCCTTATGCTCATGCTATCTCGGTCTTAGGGATTATATTCTATATATTTTTGTCTGTGCAAAGACTTTTTTTTTTTAAACTTTACCAAGTAACTAATACTCCTGAAGCTCACTGGTTTCAGTCTGGATAATTTTTATACACTTTATTCTAGCATTGCAATTTCCTCATTCACATAYATTCAGAACAATGGTGCAAGTCTATTTTCCTACTCCTTTTTTTTTTATATTCCTCCACAACCCCCTTTCTTTCTGCAGCATACTCTATGACAACCTGGTTAGCTTTGCTTTTAAGAATATTCTGGCTCTACCTTTCATCTGTTATTTGCTACTGAGAAATTGAAATTTACCTTGAATCCACAATGCTGTGCCCAGCCTCAGCTGTTACATTTTCAAAGCAAACACAATGACACTTGCTTCCTGTTTTTTAATCCCGTTTGGGAAGGGATCCTCAGGAAACTTCTGTTCAACTACATCAGTACCATTTTTTACCTTTCTAAGAATTCTTGTTTAATCGGATACCAACAAGTGACTTAAGGGAGGTCTCACAGAAGTTCTGGTGGTCAGTGTTGTCCCATTGTTTTGTTGTAAGCCCCCTCTATTTCATTCTGTTCTCTTTTGTCTTATGGTTAAATCATAAATTTTTATTTCAGGCTTTCTTTTTGTTCCATGAGTATACAGCACCTGACACAGTAGGGCATGGGAAATGATTAGAACTCCTAAGTGATAACTATAATTATGTTAATTGTAATATATTGGCAAGAATGTGATGTTACCCCCTTTCGTTTATCAAGCTGGACCATAATTTGGTGAGGTTATACTCCGATTTAGCAGCTTTATCATACTTCACTTTCTTACACCAAATTAAAATGAGCTATAAATGGGACCTGTATGATGAACGCAGTTTAGATTTAATTAGAAATGGTAGTTAAAAGCCAAGAGCCAGGCACGAGTAAGCTGCCAGTGAAGGTTGAGGCTGCTATAAACCTGATAAGGAAGAAAGTATGGGGTTTTAAATTGAGATTGCTGGTAGGGTGGCTGTGGGTTTCTGTAGTGACAAACTGTACTTACAGATTCCAGGAGTCCCTGATGAAAAGCTGTTCTCATTCCCTAATGCTTTATGGGAACACTGCAGCCTCCTGGAATATTTTTCAAGCAGAAAGCCATCATCATGACAACACTGGAGAAAGAAGGGCAAAAAAAATTCTTTCTGGTAGGGAAATAAAGACGTCTTAAGCTCGACTTCAAAAGCTCTCTACAGCAAACAGTAGCTGTGGAGATACCGTTTCATCTTTGCCTCTGGGATATTATTAAGTCTTTCTAGTAGCTCTAACTGCAGGAGAAGGGATTACAGAAGTTGCTGCTGTGTAGCTGCCTGACATACAAATATCTGGAAAAGCACAGATCACGTTTTTGTACAAGGGCCACTTATTAGACAGCACCAAAAGCTTAACCTAGAATGAATAGCACGGCACACCCTGCTAGCTGCACACAAACAAAAAACATGCAAGACCCTCACAATTCATGCTGGCCTTTTAAGTGCTTTGGGAGAATATTCAGGCTCCCGGCTTCCCTTTTGTCATGGCTGTGTATACGGAGGTTGGTGCCAATTGAGGCTGTGCTGCTTTGGTACAGAGAGCCATGCCATGCCATTCACCCTGCTTCAGTTAAGGTTGTGTCAGCATTTCCATGACAAACCATTACTTTCAAGGGTTTACAGCTTAATCGTAGCAAAATCCGCAATTGGCTGAAATGACACACACTGTTCCAGTGTTAAAGGCTTTGTGTACCAGCACCAGAAACACAGAGAAATAAATGATTTCAGGTGCTTCTATTTACTTCGAGCTGCTGCTTTGGCCTGGTAATGGCTTTGTATTGCAAAATGGACAGTGTAGAGTCAAGGTCCTTATTGYGATTTAATTGTTACTTTTGAAAGGGGGAAAAAAACCCCAAACAACCATATGTTTTCTCCACGTTTTTCAGCAGAACACTAAGGGTTTTGCAAGATTAGCTTGGTGAATCAGGGATTAGAAAATGGTTGCAAAGTGGTCGAAGTTGGTTTAGAAACAGTTGGTCTCAAAACAAGTCAGAGTTTMATTTTGTTAATCCTGTGAGACTGTATTAGACTGAACATAGGCCAAGTTATGCTTTCCAGGCCTCCACCCAAATAAGTCTCATGCAGTGGATAGCACACAAAGTCCTTAACATCTGCTACACCCTCTCAACTCTCAAGCACTTGCACTGAAAGACAGATTTTGTTTTTTAAAGATTAGCATGAAAAAGGAAAGTCACCTCCTCTAAATACTGATAAGAAACGGTGTGATGTTATAAAGCTGGAGAGCTGTCATGATCAGATGACAGTCACTGCAATAAATAGTCTTTAGGGCAGCAGTTGCAAGCAGTTCCTGGTCGAAGGTGATGAAAAGCTGGGTGCTTCAGCGTGATGAGCGTAAAATCAGGCAGGTGAATAAGCGTTTGTAGGTTTGGATATAAGCTCGATGCTTTTCCACATCTATAAGTCAAGTGCTGATGCTGTCATTTTTATTCTTAAGGAGCTGCTCTCTGCCACTTGCAAAGCTCGTAAACAAAACTATTGCTATGAACTTGAGAGGAAGCCACCAAACTTTTCTTTCATCCCAGATGCAGTCCTTATGTTGAGGGCTTAATGGCTATCTAATCTCAGMTATTTAATTCTATGATTAACGTAAGGACATTATTCTGCCTGAATTTAAATCTTCTGTTAWAGTTAATCTTGCAGGATTCGCACAATTCACACAATACTTTTCTCACTTTTCATTTGCAAAAATTGTGTGAGTCCAGACGCACTCAGAGGCTGTGCATAATAGACTTTAATACCTCATGTAAATATAGACCTTCAGAGAAAAATTTTGAATTATAATTCATGATATTTTTCTCATTTTAAATAACAGTATATAATAATGCATGCAGGGAATCCATCTCTTCTAGGTGATGATGAAAATCTACTTCATACTTCAATTTTTTTCCAGATGTGAATAATACCTAATTATTGATTTTAAAAAAGATGATAGGTGAAAGCATCATTAATATGCAGGGTTTTGAAAAGCAAATCGGATTAAGTGGGGAACGTTGTCACATATTTAATTGAACAAAGCATAAATAACCTGGAAATTGAATTCCTGAATGAACTAGTGGCAAGAAATGAAACAGCTTCTATAAATAGCTATTTGCAAAACAGGTCCAAACTTCCACTTTGAAGAATTTATTATTAGTCTTACTATGCTCCCTCAAATGGAGCTTTAAATAACAGAGCACTYTGATGAATAATATATACAAAATATAAATGAATAAACACTCTTACACAAAGTGAAGAAACAGAAAAAGTATTCTGGGATTCATTAAGGTGGATCTTTCATGTGAMAATGAAATAAATGTGAAATCAAATTAAACAATGTATAAGGAAGAGAGCATTGCTCCTGTGAAAAAATAGTCCATGCTTGTCTTAACTTGCTTGTGCTGTGTAAAAATTAAATGGCTGACATGATGTCATCAGACAAAGTGGAATTTGAGATGTTGCCATGCTATGACTTTGCTGGTTTTCCACATATCTATCATTGAATTCTTTGTTTCTTGTTTGGTAAATACAGCAGTGCATATCCCTAGGTTTTAGTACCATCAGAATACTGCAAACTAAAAAGCTCTTTGGTGGTTGCAAAAGCGAGAAAATTACCAACAAACTGTGCTTGTTAGTTTAAACTATTTCAAACTAGAGCACTGTTGAGAAGCAGAGAGGGAATGGCACAAGTGGTAGCATAGTATTGTGGCACAGCACCGCTTCTCCATCAGCTCTTGGAAGGCAATACTGTCTCACTCAGGTATGATGTCCATATAGGGGTTGTCAAAGGGCAAACTGCATAATTTGCTAGTTTCAGGAATCTGGTAGAAAGGGGCTTTCTGAGGCCAGGACCTGCTTGTAGATTGCTTCACATTTTAGAGAACTAACAAGGGTCGTACTGACTATCAGTGGTGCAGAGATGTAGCAAACTCAAATCTGGAAATTGTCTTGTGAAACTAGCTTTCAACATCCTAAGTTTTCCCTTCTCCTCTGTCCTCCCCCCTTCTTCTCTCTGTATGTTCATCYATATATTTAATATTGTAACTATGGGATCAAAAGCTTCTACTTGTACTTTCCAGGTGGGAATGCCTTCAAAGTAGATACATTTTAATTATTGGTTTCATATCCGAGATAACTGAGTAAATCTGAATACAGTTGTTACACAGGATGTCAGTCTAGAAGCCTAATGGTGCCCTGTGACCTTACAGTCCATGAATCTGTAAATAATTGTAGTAGTAACTTGAAGATCTTAAAACACTTCTAAGAAAAAGGGGGTACCCTAAACACAAAGTACTTGTAAAGACAAGGAAAAGTCCTTTAGGCATATAGCCAAGCTAGCACATTGTAGAAAATTAATTTTCATGCTTGTGCTTTCAACAAGAAATACGTCACTGTGTAGAAATTGTACGAAAAGGATAACTATTTCCTTTACAACAATATGTGCTGAAAAAGGAAACTTGTATAAACACTTTAGGTACAAATAGTGTCTTATTTCTCCCCCTCGAAAAAGCGATTATCTAGTGTAAATGATGTATCATGGTATGATGAAAAAGCCTGCATTTTTAAATCAGTGTAGTATCAGATCGTGTAATAGGGTTAAAATACTGCTTAAATGAGTTTAAGATGCTGAATTACATTTAATAAATTTCAGAGAAAATGTAGAATATATATGAAATTCATATCTTTGAGTATACAAATCAAAAACTTCAAGTTATTTTTCTTATATGAATAGAATAATTTCCATTTTTCTTTTTCAAGCTGGGTAAGTAAATGGACAAATGAAATAAATACAGAATAATAATATTTATCTTAACAGTTTGAAATCCTGCATACATCTATTATTTTACAAATTCCCATTTCCTTTAGATTTTATTTGATTTAGGATTAACTAATCAGTAGAATTAAACAAAATCTAAAATAAAACTGACAGTGCTGTACTATATTTCAGTAATTATCAAAACTAAAAATATAATTAAACATTCTAAACATGTACCTTTCCTGATAATTTGCAATACAGTGTATATTAACTGTATTAAGTGTTTTCTTCAAAAGAGCTTTAAATGCGAAAGGTTTATCTGATTTTTCTTTCTTAAAAGTAGTAGTTCCCTTTGCTAATAGAAGCTTTGACTACTTTATCTAGTCAGACACCTTATGTTTTAGAAATGGGAATGGTACTTGGAATTCCTAAGATTTTTTTTTTTTTTTAATCTAATTTAAATTGTGGAGGCTTGAAATAAAATTTTTGGGTTTACTTTCCAATTAGGAAATCCAATCTACAAGTTCTATTGCAAGTAATTCTGTAATATTACGAGATTAATTAATTATTTGTATTTCTTYATTTGTGCATATCAACTATTGAAATGATCTTTGATGAGGAAATTTATATATGGCTTTAATATTATCTTTTAAATTTYAAAGACTAGAAAGGTTAAAATACGCAAATAAACAATGAAGAACAAATAAAAACCAATACTTATGGTGTTGATTAATTCAGTATAAAATGATATTTTATAATTCATAATGTGTAACAAGAGGAAACTTGATTATGGAAACTGACATACTCGTCGTATTTGATACATGGTTGAAATACATAAAGACAATGCCTCTTTAGTATTCTGCACTTCAGTCTTAGAGAACTGGCCTGCCTGTATACTTTTAAAGAATAATTACTAAAAGTGCTTAATACTCTAAGAGGAAAAATCAGAACGACAAAGCCTCTCTGAAAAGATTTGCAAAAAGCTAGTCTGTAGAATGGAAAGAGTGGGAATAATGTCAGAAAAACTCCTAATGCACTGATGAATTGTTCAAAATCAATTTTAATTTTAGGAACAAATATGGTGGGGAAAAAAAAGTAAAGATTAAATGAAAAGATAGATCATTCAGTGAAATGATCTATGCAGCTAAGAACGTAAAGGGAAACAAATTTTATGAAAGTCACTGTCATAAATCGTAATAGATAACCTTCAGTTTACCCATGTACTGTAATACAAAGATTTTTTATACTGTGTATTTAAAGTTATGGCTCTCTGTGTCAGTGGTGTACTGGAGTGATAATAGCTGACGTGCCAACAGCCCTAGAAATATTACGCCAAGCCAGAGGAGCAGACATAATATCTTCGGGGCACTGGTGGGAACACGACTGCCAGCAACAATTCCTATACGGCTTTTAAAAAGGTTCTTCCAGTACGGCTCTGCAGCAATGAATGGCCTTTTAAGGAAGGCAAATGGTACCATGTTATGATAATCAGAGCCCTTGAACAGGAGGTAGGAGCAGTGGGAAGGAGATGGAGCAAAGCTTTAAGCTGCCCGCAGTGCTATACTCTACCCCCAGGTTCCCTTTGTAGCTTCTATCAGAAGCTAAAGACTTGCTAAACGCTGTCAGCCTTGCTGAATGCATCAGTAGTGAGGGCGAAACCYGTGTAGCAATGGAAACACTTTAAACACATTTAAGTTGGGTGGAAAATAAGAATGTTATAAAAATAAATTTCAATTTTTGAAGACAAGAAGAAAGGCTCACAATCTACACATATATTGAAAAAGCAGTACAGCCATAACTGGGGATAATGAGAGAAAGAGAGAAAGAACGGGGAAGAGAGAGAGGAATTTGCCCGCTAGAACTGAGAAAGTGCCTCTGGCACAATTACTCCGAAGAGCCTCACATCTCTAAACTGGTGCACACAGCTCAGAGATTGTGCCGAAGAGGAAGCTGGAGGAAGAACTGTCCCAGACTGGGATAACCCCGTGGGCACGAGCTGATGGCCAGCACTGCTAACAGCTTTCCCCTGTACTGAGGAAGTTAGCTGGCAGGCATGGGGCATGCAAATGGTGATTTCCCACAGGGACACTGAAGTGTCTGTGAAAGAACTTGTTGTTGGATATAATCTAGTATTATGAATTATGTTTTATTTTTCACAACTGTTCCATCCTTCTATCCAGTCTGCTACTCGAGGTGGGTCTGTGTGAACCTGACAACTGTTCCTGAGTTATCTCTGGAAGTAGTGGGTCCAAATAAAATGATGTGCACAAGCTTTCTCTCAGAAGACCTTCATTTCAAGGAAAGGTTAGGGGACCCAAGGCACACGGGAGCTATAGCTGCTGTTGCGAGAAACAGTGTGACACTTAGAGCCACAGTCTTAGGAGAAGTCCTGCCTGACAAGCATAGGTCACTGCAACACCTGCAAAGAGAATATCACGATTCTGAGCAAGCCTTGAAGCCTGTCCTGACTTCCTCTGACAGATCATATCGGCTCTATCAACTAACTGTCTGTTTCAGAAGGTGGAGAGAAACATGCGTTTTCCCAGAGGGTCAYGTCTTTCGTTGTATAGCGCTGGTGAGTACAAGCCTGTTTGCAGGCTGCAATAGTGACTCCTYGGTATCTCAGGCATCTGGCTTTGTAACAGCATTGTTACACAACAACAGCTTTTGTCACACAGAAACCCTGTGAATACTCGTCCGCAATGGAGATTTACCTGATCTTCTGCAGGAGTGTCATATAAAGGAATTCTGATGGTATGGAGACTGAGTGCTGGCTTATCATATGACTATAATTTTTTAAACCCCAGTAAGGTAATGATGCAGGAGACAAGGSCGAATTAGTAAAAAAGGAGTATTASCTGCATGGTAGTAGTACAGTATCTGAGCAGTACAGTACAGTACCAGACATGCCACGTGCCATTCAAAAAAWGTCAGTCAAAATAGTGCATAAAGATTTTTAATATTATTTTTGCATATATGGAATTCATGCACAAATACATTATATTTGATAATAAACTGAAATCTATCTCATCCCTGAACTAGCAGTCACTTGTGGTACTCACCGTGACTTCATTTGGAGAAGGCAGCGAGAAGGATTCTGATAGGTTTCCTGTGAAGAAAAGAAGATTTTTAAGAGTAKAAACTCAACTTAACACAACATATGTACAACTTTGCAAGTGTTAAAATGAGAAAACAATCTTTGAAATTTGCAAGTTAAAAAATAATGCAAAAATAGTGTGTATGTATAATTTGGGGAAACAGAGCCTTCCTTTATATAAGGTTTATATAAGGTTTCATGGGGAGTATTTTTTATAATAAACATACTTGCTAACTTTTCTAATAATTCATATTTCTGAATTACTTTTTTCTGMGGAGGGAATTTAATTTACATTTCTTAGAAAATTGCTATGGATAGCAATTGAATTCCTGAAGACTGGTATGAAAAGTGCCAAAGTTCAGTTAAAATTATGAGATTTTTCACCCCATGAAAACTCTCAGTAATATCGTCCTATTTTCATAAAAAAACCACAAYAAAACCAAACCACAAATGAGTTAGCCTGTAAGAAGGGATATAATTTTGAACAGAGAGATTTCTAAAGATGCATTTGTACTACATGTAGTTACATTTCAAATGCTTTTTATCACCACCTCAGGAATAAGCGCTGTTTATATGTATTTTCCATTTGTCTTTTTTTGTTTGCAAATTTACTTCCATCCAAAGTTCCAAATCATTCATTTTTTATCCTTTTTGTATTTCCTCCCCTTTTCCTTCACTGCTGGCATGCATACAGCTTTTCAATCCCTGTGAGTCATTTTGAAACCTGTGAGAGACTGCTGCAAGCAATATCTTCTCTGATCATAACAATTTGATGTAGACTCATTCCCTGTGCAGATCTAAAGAGGAAAGTAAATTGGAATTTTTTTTCAGCTGGGAAGAAAGCAGCAGTGCCAAATACCTGAAGCCATTGAAGAACTGATTTCAGAGATGATCTTAGGATTTAGGAGCCATGACACCTGTCTCATTTAGGACACTACCGGCAATTGGCTACCAGATGTGGTTGCACCCCTTTCTAGCCGGTAGAAAAGCAGCAGAGCATAAGTAAAGGCTAAAGCTGCAAAGTTAGCTCTGAAATGGTAAAAATAGTGCTAAGTATCTTTGAAAGAAAAGGTATGTCCTCAGTTCAGAGATGTTTTAATGTAACAGGAAGACTTTTTTTTTAACCCATTTTGGTAATAGGCCTATACTCTTCATTAATTCATACAGTATTCTCTATTTAATCCCATATTATAAAATCTAGCACTTTTTAAATAGTGCCATATAGGTAACCCTTTTCTCTTTAAATAAGTAGATAGCTCAAATATATTAATTTGTCCCTGTTATTGTCTGTATTTTGATAGTACCTACAGGACCCACCACCCTCCCAAATTATTGTGCCCTCTGTGCTAGACAATATATTAAGTACATTCAAATATAATAAATAGAGGATTCTTGTCCTACAGAGCACACTGTGAAAAATGACAACATAAATGTACAACAAACAGAGCACTAAACAGTAGAACTGTGGTATTATGTTGTGTGTTGGAAGACATTCAGAATGAATGTCAACTGCCTTATGACATTTGACATGTTTTTAACGTCCTCTTAAATGTGAGAAAATAGAGTTTCAAATGTGATAAGAGTTTTCTGGTACAGATAGAAAGCCACAGCTCAAGCCCAAACATCAACTCTCAGGAAACTTGCCCAACCTTGATTTTTCCACTTAGCAAATTGGGAAAACTGCAGTAAAAGATATCAGCTAGAGATCACAACCAAGCATGAGTCATCTATGTCAAACCACTGCAAAAAAAGCAAAAAACTCTGACCTTCAGGCTGGGTGGAGATATAACAGTTGCATCTGGAAGGCCCATGCAGTAATTTTATTTTTCTACTTACTACTGGAAAGTCACACCTGGGATCAAAATGTGCAGCTATTTATGGCTGATAAGAAGGGTAGAAAATTTGACCTAAGAGAAAAATAAATAAATAAATAAATAAACGGWAGACATGGAGTGGTTTAATTGAGAGAAGAGAAGGTAAAGGAAACTTGCTAACAGTCTTCAAATACATCTGATGAAGATGCAGAAAAGGAGTACACTGCTCACCATGTCCAGTGTGGCTAAAATGAGAAAAGGGTTTGAGTTGGAACACGGAAAATACAGGGTCAGTATTAAGGGAAAAATGAGGAATGGTATGTCTAGCTCTGCATCAATGAAAGCTATTAGGAAGATGGTTAGGCAAACAGTTTTCAGGAATGATTTTGTTGTAGTTAATTCTGATTTGGACAGTATCAGATGACCTCTTGGTGTTGTTGCCAGCTTTAAATTTGTATGCTTCTATACAGGGAGCTTGTGAAAGGCACCTAAAACTTGCATGAGATGTTACAGTAGTTTGGCCAGTTAAAAAAAATTTGGAGTTTACTTAAAAATTTACCAAAAAGTAATTGAATTTTTTCTCCCTTCCTTTTTTTTTTTTTTTGCTATCAAAAGAAAAATTGAGGTAGTTAATTTTTCTACAAAAATGAAAAGTTATGTTTGAGAAATCCAACCTATATCCAATCTAGCTATTATGTTTAGAAATTCAAAATATTTTAGCTTCCTATATTGATACCATATATTATTCTTCTAAAGTAGTGTGTTCCTAAATTTTATGCCTATGTATTTTAAATAGTACATATTATTATTAATTTCATTTCAAGATGCACAATGATTTTGTTTTTACTTCTTGTCTCCAGAGTATTTATATATGTTTCTTTAAATTTTCTTGAAAAGCAATATTTTCTCAATACTAAGGCATATAAAAGCTGATATTAAACTATAACTTTTTTGCCAACTGTATATATGCAGGCAGTGGATAACTTTTGATTATCTGTAAACACTTCAAAAACCTGAGTGCTGTAATTTGCTGCCTACACATCTGTAAAGTATGGCAGTGTTGGAAAACTTGTATAACGTGAGGTGTGCCCTATTTTCTGATGTGCTTTTGCACAATCTTTTTAGGATTAGACTTAAATAACCCTTTAATACATGGGACCAAGAGACATAAAGTTAATCCCCAAAATGATTTACTATTCTGTATAAATGAAAAATTCAACTATCTCAATAAATCAAACATTAACCTCTTTCTCTGTGAATAAACTTCCTTCACAGAAATACTAATAAATGTTGTTCCACATTCACAGCATCATTACAAACACAGCTTGTTCATTTCCTTCTGTTGTGCTTTTTCTTTCTTCAAATTTCAGGCACCAACATAGATTCTATGACTTATGGATTTTTTAACTGCACTGAAAGGGGGACTGAAAAAGGCAAAAAGGGAAAAAAAGACAATTCAATTTTACATCAGGGTTTTTCCATATAAGAAATGTTAAAGGATTTTGTAATAGTGTGAAGCTCCATTACTGTGAATGGTTTATTCACTATTTTCACTTCTTTTATTGTTTGCTAATCACATGCAAACATTGCAATTTTCACAAATTTGTTCATTGGTTGAAATTGTTGAATGAATGCTATATAAGGATATATTCAAGCCAAAAAGCTGATCATGAGCTGCTATGGATACTGCTTCAAATAATCAATATGTGCAATTGTGAATAGCAGCTGTTCGATAGGCTACAAAGAGCACGTGACATTCATCTATCCCCTGTCTGAATTAATCCCTCTTTTACTTTACAGTTTCCAGTTTTCACAATTATCACTTTCAATCTGCTGCAGTGACTGCAAAATCTGCTGCTTTGGCAGCCACTGCAGTCAGCAAGCTTGTTCAATGTTCAGTGGTCCTCAAAAACATATAAAAAAGGTTATAAGCACAGATCAAATAAATATATGTAAAATAGGGAACAAATGTGAGTATACATCTGGGGTAACACTGAGCTGTAACAGTAAGTCCAGGAGTGTCGCTTGAGTTTAAGCACCAAACTGGAGTTCTTGAGTCCCTTCTCCACTCGTGACAGTGATGAATGTCCTCAAGCAAGTCACTTCCTCTCTCTGCTGCCGTATTTCTCAGTGATCCTGACCTCCTTTGTAAAGCGCTTTTAAAATCTGTACTAAATCAAGACGAGGTGATATTATGAGTGCTACGACTATATAAGCAAAAATGACTGACCTTGTCATTCATCTGTACCTGTCCACACATAGAATTGGAGTTAACAGAATCTGTTTTACCAATAGAAGACATGTAGACAGCATTGTCCTGTATTTTGTATGAAGATCTTAAGTCCTTTGGATTTTTAAGATCTGATTAGGCAGACATAATAAATGAAAAAAAAAGTAATCTCAGGCTAGTGACTTTCTGAAGGATAACACAATAAAATCACAGATCTTTCTAACACAATACCATATATTTCAATGAAAAAAATCAAAAYGTTTTGATTCCTACAAAACTTGGAGAAGCTACGCTTTCTTAGAAGTTACGGCAACAAAGATGGAGATGGAAGATTTTGGGTTAGCATCAATCACACATTAAAGAAGTCCAAATTAAACATCTAACAGATCAAGCTTTCATTGCTTCTTTAAAGAGAAAATGTATCTTTAAACCAGCATTCGGTTTATTTCCCTCTTTCAGAACATGCAGGCATAGAAATCAGGTGGAAAATATTTACAGACCTTTGAACTATCCTATTCTACCTGATGCCTTTGAAGATTGCAAAAAAACATTTAAAGGAAAAGAAAAGCATAATGATGCTATCAACATACACACAAAGAAAGCACGAGATAACAGCGTGTATTAAAGCAAAGCTGATAGATAGACATCACAGAAGTTGTGACATAAAGATATATGAGTATTTCCACTTTTTCCAATTACTTTAAAATACTTTTAAATAACAGTGCTCAAGTCTCCAAGAATCATTCTTGGTATTTTCAACTATTTGTATTAATCATAGGAGATGCAGGCCGAGCTGACTAGGTTTGAGTACTTGCTGGTTCAGGGGACATGGGCACAATTCCACTTGCTCCACCCCAGGTAATGCTCAATATAATTTTTTGACCTGGTGTTCTCCACTGGCCCTGTCTGTGACAAAACTGCAAAATCTTATTAGTCTGCACTTTGGAAATATGCAAAACATATTTTTCTTGTTCTCTGTGTGGCACTGATTATTGTAACACAGGACATACTGAATGGAYCTATGAGCCAATCTAACCAGTCTAACTCCTGTCGAAATGAGTAGCAAGACCTACACCAACTTCAGGTGTTAGCTCCTTACTATCCTGTTTACTGGCATGGCTTTTGGACTGGGTGAGCAGTTTTAAGTTAATACCTCCTATCTGCAATGAATTTCACTGCCACAAATTAAACTTGATGAAAAAAAAGTATTTTACCTCACAGAATTTTATACAATAACTTTCACTTGAAACCTGCGCTCTCAGAAGTTCACTCACTTCTTCTTAATCAGCTCCTGATGCATTTTGAAGTGATAACCTTTAAAACAATGGAGAGATGGTTTCCGCTCTGCTTGTATCTTAGCCTGGCAAATAGAATAAATCAAATATTTTGATCCACCCCTCAATGTGTTTTTGCTCAGTAAGGCCCAAATCTGGCTACATTTAGTGCTGGGTGACAATGCAAACCATTTGTGCCCTGTTCATCTGTCGACTGACTGATTTGGTAGCCTGTTTTTGTTTATTTTTAGCAGGTTAAATCCTATAGGATTTGTTTATGGAAGACTGCCTATTTCTTTGTGATGGTGCCTTCCAATTTTACAAATGCTGACAGGCAATGCTTTTTTATGAAGGATGGTTTCTCTTGAATTAATTTTCAGCTTTGCATTTTTATTTTATGATTTAGTGTTCAAATGGTGACTTTTTTTACATATGAAAATTTGGAAATTATTCTTGTTTTTTGGAAATGAAGATCTTTTTTCCTATTCATTCACATTAATGCAATAAGGCTCCCTGTGCAGAATTCCCTGTTAGGAATCTATGCTTCATATTGTTTTATTGTCTACAAATACACTCTAACTAACTACTCTATTAATAGGTATTTGTGTGTGAGGGGGAATCTTTCCCGAATCAGCTTCTTTATAACGTACACTGATAATAAAAAAGATTTCAATTAAAGATTAGGAGAAAAGAAAAAAAAMCTCAATAGCTATAATGCACTCTGCATTTTCCTTAGAAAGCATATTACGAAGTAGTACTGATCAGAGGTATTCCAAATTCAGCAGTGGTTAGGTCCGATGCTAACAATTCAGCACATACTTTAGTTCCTACAGATCCAGCCTGAGCACAAAGTGACAACTCAAAGCGTTCTCTGCTGTGCATGTCTCTGGGCTTATGTGATCCGGTACAATTTTAAAAGATTTTTTCATATGACCTCTCTCTTTACAATACGACAGATTTGGGCCCAGAAAGCTGTAAAGCACTAAACTAAGCTATGAGTAATGAACCATTTTCCGGTTAGCTGCAACCTGTCACACTTGTCCCTATATACTTYGTACTTGGACTTGCAGATACTAAGACATCAACAGAGTCAAAATCTGGAGCACACTTCAAATGTTAAGCATTTCCTATTTTAGTAGTTCTCTTCTTTTTTCTTCCCATTGGCTCTTTGGAAGTTTTGGAAGTGACTGTGCAGGAGTAGCAGAGACGTCTGCTGCAGTACTTTGCTGAGCCTCACTCGGTGTCTCAGGAAGAATATTACCTGACACTGACACATTAAGTCAGAGAGAATCATTTAAATTCTGTGCTTCAGCTATACAAGCAGAATGTAGGGRAGAAATATTTTCATCTTCCTTAAAACTAAAGAAATCTATTGGAAAAATATGACTTTTCTGAAAGTAATGATAATTATTTTAGTGAGGAAGGAAATAGTAACACCAAATTTCTTTCTTTGGGGATATTAAAATTCTCAGCAGAATACTAAACATCAGTGGTTGAACTTCTGAAATTTATAAATCGATTGAGATAACCCACATAGTTTTTAATGCTTTTCTCCATAGTGCCTTCATGAAGGTTGCAATTTTTGGCAACCTTAATGCATTTTATTTGTAGGTGTTAGTAATTAATTAGGCTGTAATCAGAGCAATGTGCTGTTTCATGAAATAATAACTTTTGAGCTGCAGATATTCTGCGGCAAGAGGAGTGGACAAGAAGGAGTAAAAGAGTGTATTTTTGCATTGATTTTGTTATATGTCTTTCGCTTTTTAAAAACAGTTGAAAACAAGTAAATGTTTGTTGAGAAAGGAACACAGCAGAACGGGACAAGGAACAGAGGTGAGGAAAGACTAGATTGAATGCTTAATGCATTTAAATTAAAAACCAGTAACAACAACAATATTGTAAAAGGGGCATGATAACTCACTCTGAACAATAAAAAGAGAGCCCTTCATTTAAAGGATGTCCTTTCAAGTTTTATCATCTAGGTCAGTGTGCACCAGGGACCAAGTATTAACTCTGGCACAGTGCTAGGAAAGACAAGGAAGTCAGCCCACAGATGAATTTTGTCCTAACTGTTGCTAACAACTACTGACTAGCTCACAACTCTGTGCAGACGAATTAGACATTTAAAACTCCCAAAGTGTATATATATACCCACAGTATAAAGCTGTGTCTGACCCCAAATGGCATCCTTGTGAGAAGATAGCCAAGAATGGAATATTTGTTATTGTTATCAATAATAGTAATTGTTTCCAGTAGAGTTTGTGGTCTGTGGTTCCTGTTAATACTAATATTGAGACTGCTTATTTTCTCACTTCTACTCTTCTGCAATTCAGTCTGCAGCCTGCATTTGGCTCTGTTGCTCAGAAAAAGGCTGTTCACACTTCTGATCCCTCCTCTACACCCCTCTCTCCTCCACTGACCCCCAACCTTCCTCTACCTGCTCTTTCTTCTTTCCTCTACCATCCTTCCCATTGACCTCTTTCTTTCCTCCGAGGTTTTCTTCTTCAAACTACAGTTCTGCTTTAAGCCTCTACCTTCAAAAAGCCAAACAAACCCACCAGACAACCAGAGATGTGCCTTGGTTTTGTTCTGTTTTCTGATTGTTACCCTCTTCAAAACTCCTGAATTCTTTTTTACCACTACAGCTTGTTCAAAAAGTATTGTGGTGTTTTGTTGTTTTTTTTTTTTAAAAACAACTTTAGGGCACTATGAGAAACATTAAACATTTGAATACTGCTCAATTCACAGTTTTCTTAGAAAAAAAGTGTTAAAAATGTTCTTATATTTAAATAAAATAGTTTTTACAGATATTGAGTTTAAATTACTTCATTTATTTACCTGAAAAATGTTGTATCTATCTGTGGTAAAAGGAGAAATTAGAGGAACATTTCATTAGAGGAACGCTCTAAAAGTCATTGTGAAGGCTTCATAATTCTGGTTTAGAATCATGCTAAGTGACAGTGAGCTACCAACTGACTTAAATGAGCAAAGACGACTGTACATCAGGCAGTTGGTATGTAAGAAAAACCAAACCAAACCAAACCCAAACCCCATTTCAGTAGAAACTTCTGTATAGTATAAGGATATCCAGGACTTTCCTTTTAATTTAATTAACTTCAGCAACAATTATGTTTTGCATGGCAAATGTTCTTCTCTTTGCTTACTTCAGTCGTGTGTCAGCTATTCACTTGATTGTAACCACCAGCAGAAAGCAGAAAGTGTACTTGGGAGTGGCAGTGGCCTCATTTTAGAGAAATAGGAAACAGGTTGGAAAAACTTTAATAAAACTTGGGAGGAAAATAGTCTATGATGTCAACACAACCTTCAAATCCATGGACTGTATTTATTAAAAAAATAAATATACACTTATGTCACGCTCTTGTCATTAACATTTAACGTGCAAAGAGTGGGCGCACATTCTATATATTTAATTAAAACACAAAATTATGACTTCCATCTGCACATGCAGACCTGAGAAGTGGCTTAAGGTGTACAAAAAATTTACATCTGGTATTCAAATATTGGCGGGGGGCATATTTTGACCATATCAGATATCACATCATTCCTCTAGTGTAGAATAAATATGATACTTTATTTATTAATGTTTGAAGACATTTTCAATATTTGAAGTTTCTCAGGCACTTGTACAGAGTTTAAAYCATGTGGGGGAGCACAGCTTCCCAGGGTTAGGGGTTCTTTTCAGTTATTTACTTTTCTTATTTTTATTTTATTTTTGGTTCCTGTGGAAACATACACAGAATATTCTGTTTTTCAGCACTGGTTTTGTATCTAATTCTTTTGTTCTACATTTGGTGCCAAGGAGCATAGACCACATTAAATCCATACAGCAGTCTGCAAGCTCCTTAACCATATGCTGTTTTTACAGCAGGTCACCTGTGGAAATGCTTTTTGTCAACCAAATCCTCCTCCTCTTGGCTTGTCACTCTGCCTGTTCACACTGGGGCTAATCCTGGTGCCGTCACTCTGTAGCCACCGAAGCCACCATCTGCTCTTTGCCCTACTCCGGCCTTTGATCAAACAGTAAGCAAATCCTTCAGGATAGGGAAGGATTTCCTGGGCACCAGCCATACGGCAACCTATTTGGGTCATTACGTGGAGCCCTATGTAGCACTGCAATCGCTGGGAAGTAACGTGCCTTCCCAACATCTWCACTTGCAGTTAAGGAGGTTTCTCAATGCAAAAATCAATCATTCTCACTCACCTCAGAAGTGGCAAAGACAGTTGCACASGGTTTTGAAATAAGATTATCATCAAGTGGACATCATGTGCCTCGGCGTGGCAAAGACTAACCCCATGCAGGAAAAGGGAAAGGATGGGTTTATACCATGYTGAATTCCCTGCAGTCTCACCTGGGATATGTTTGCTGACAAGGAGTTCATGTGGCCCAGAAAGATGTTGATTCAGAATTGTTTTCTTGACTATGTGTGACCTGAAACTCAGAGATAAGGCTGGGGAGCTGCAAGAGGAAATCCAAAATGCCAAAGCGGATCCTGATTTTGTGACAGAGGAAGGGAACTGGAGCCACTACAATAACACAAGCCAGTAGACCTTAGCACAGTTTGCTTTTGCTGAGGAGGGGGACTGCTGAGCAGAGATAGACCCAATATATCACTTAGATATGGGCATGGGGTGGGGGCACTTAATGTTACAATTCTTGCTAAACCCTGCAAAACTGCATCTGACATTGCTTGGGGTAGGACAGAGGATAAAAACCACAGTTGCTGAGTAAGCATCACTGCTGGGCCTTAAAATATCTATAGACTATAACAGAACTGCTGAACTAACAAGCTGCTGAGCCAGCATMATGAATAGAACATAGCTAAAATAATGCAATAGCGTCATAGTTAAGACAGCTGTAAATGAAAGAAAAGGGAAGGGCTGTTTCTCAGCCAGTTTCAAAGAACTGGCTCCTCAGTCCCTTGTATTTGGACTGGAATGGATTCAGCAAACCAACAGAAGGACAGTCTGGACAGCTGAGAATGTAAGTGGCCAGTGGGTCTCAGTGTTATAAGGAGATAAAAGACAACTCAGAAATTCATCAAGGTGGGGTCAGAAGAAGAGAATCAGCATTGCAGGTGCCAGGGGCTGAGAACTGTCTTTTGCAAAGGTGAGCATTTTCTCCAAATCGCCTTGACATACTGGGCAGGATGTGCCTGGATCCCCCATGGTGTGAGTGTGACTTCTAAGTGCCAATGGGGGGATCTTGCAGACCTTTGTATGTTGGGAGAGCTTAGGGATCTGGGCAGAAGAGTGTCTCATAACCAGAACACTATGCTGCTAATGGCTGTGTGCTGTGGAGTTTGTCATAAATATCCACTGCCATTTATATAATTGCATTAGTTATCTTATAGGATTGCTACCACAGTAGGCAGATAGATAGATAGATACATTCATACATATATACATACATACATACATACATATATAGATTCACTGTCATGTTTAGCTTATCATTATCTCATTGTTCAGTTGCTATAATTGCGTGTAGTCATTAGTTGGTTTTGGTTGTTCCACAGTTAAATATTGCTGACTTGTAGTTATATTTGTTGTTGCTGTGTTTGCACTTAGTGCAATGTCTATAAGCTACCAGTCAACATAAGGTATTAAAATCATCATATATACCTTCTGAACAGTTAGTCTTCTTCCTCGCTGGAAAATATCATTGCACATCCTTGTGGTTGTGCTCCTACCCATTAACCATAGATCATTTGTATTAGCTATCTAATTTTACAGTTACATCTTCAACAAATTAAAAAAGGGTAGAGTACTGAGATGTAATCACACATATCGCTAAACTGTTAGCCTGGTTTCTGAGATGTCTGGTCCAGGAGAACTAGCAAAACTACTAAACTACCATGCCAACTATCAGAAATGTTCTGGAGGACGGCATGTATTGGAAACTGTTCCCAATAGGCAGTTTGGGTGTCGTCACCGTGTTTTGGCAGGAAGGGAGATTAATTGTATGGACACAAACTGCACTATGTCTGTTGGCTTCAAGAACAAAGCACAAAACCTATCTCATCTTATATAACACTTACCCACAGCCTTATATATCTTTTCCTACTCATGTCCATGAAACTTTTGAGCATAGTTCTACAGTTTCTAGTAGGACTTCTTTTCTATTAGAACAGCTGCTGTTTTGCAAAATGGAACTTTTGGAAAAGTTCCACTGAGCAAAGCAGGGCCAGTATAAATTGAATTTTGTATAAATATATGCTAAGATCCTACAGAACTTAACAGAGAATAATAGCTTCTCATAAGGGTATGGATCATCTTATAGAATAAATTAATTCTGTGTCACATTCAGCATGTCCCAAGAGCCATAAACAGAGTATTTTGTCTTTTTTTGCTTTATTATTAAATTATGTTACATTTTAATCTATGAGATTTAATATTGTCCTTTACAAAGAACACATGCCCAATTTTTTCACACCCTTTTTCTTTAGATTTTTTCATTTCTTTCTTGTTCTGCTTTTTAATAAAAAGCAGAAAAAATATGCAAAATATAACACACTGAACTCTCAAGTACAAGCAGAATGTTTATTCTTGAATTTAAAAAAACCCCTTATATGTCAGCATATTTAATTTTGAGTTTATATGAATTTGAGTCGTTAAGCTTAAGTCTAGACTCAGAATGACTTTTTTCCCCGTCATCTGGTTTTAATTGGATTATAATTTTATGTCTTCACAGAATGACTCTCACATCTTACTAGGTTTTTAACAAAAATATGTATATAGAAGACGACATTATTTTCCCTTATCACTTTCTATTTCCTTTTCTCAAAGACTTAAAGCATTGTTTTGCACTTTAAGGACTATTCCTCTCCTCTTCTCCTGTTTCTCAGATGAATTTCCAAAACTGGGGAGGAAGTTCTCCCTATCTCTTTTACAAAGTTAATTGTTCCCTTGTGAGATAAGTCGCTGAAATGGGAAACGTGAAAAGAAAGTCTGCAAGGTAAAGCTCCCAGGGCTCCCATGGATGCTTACTTCAATCAGCAAAAGCTTGGAAATGCATTGGGGATCAGATACGTTAATCATGGAAAATCGGTGCCTAAATCCAAACATACCAGAGTGAAAATACAGAAAGCTGCTGCATTTCCCCCTTCCCAAGAAGCAGCRTTCCAGTTAGCAGCCATGTTGACAGCAGCTGTTCCTGCTGTGTCTGAGCCCTCCTCGCTCCCCTTAAGGGCTGTAATATTAATGTCTGTACTCAGATATCTGTATTCACATAAGTAGCTATTCCTCGTTTCTTCATTTCCATCACAACAACACTCAACACATAACCAAGGCACTCTGATTGTAATGGAATATGCTAAACAGGGAAAAGTGCAGTAGTGCAACTGAAAGCATTAATAATTCCTGGCAGATACAGGAATTAGACATACATCATGATATATCTAAATAACAGTAACATTTTTATAGATCTAAATAAATTATAAACAACAATACTACTGAATAAATAAAAGTTTAAGATTTCTTTTTCTTTGCCTTTTTCTGTCTAAAATCAAGAGGTAAAGTCAAGCCACATTTCCAACACAAAATCTGCAAGTATAAGCACTTGGTACTTCATTCCTATTTAATGAAAACTAGGGTTCCAAGTAATAACAAAATACAAAGCAACTCCTAGAGCTGAGGTTTCAAGAAAAAAATTAATATTGTGTGATTCATGACACAATCATAAAAATAGACATCATGGAAGGTGTATTGTCAAGATGCTGCTCCTTGTTCAGCCAAAATTAAGGTGGACTTTTCACTGTACTCTCACACAAGTAAAAAGCAGGTTGTGCTCTAAGAGAGTAGATTTTATAATTTTTAATTTTTCCTCAAAAGTGAATTACCTAAATAAATAGGAAAATAAATGTTTTTAAAGTGTGACTGCAGAATTTACTCTTTATCTCTTCTTTCATTCCTTTCCATTTATTTAACAATTTCTTCTGAAACTACCTCTGCTTTCCATCGTCTTTCTAAAGGCTCAGTGAAAACCTGTGTCACTGCCAACTACTGCTGCACTTTATGTTTTATTTCTACAGCTCTCTCCAAACTTGTGCATGGACCTTAAGACCTGAGCTYGTTCATGAGGCAACTCTTTGCTTCCAACTCTATGTAAAATAGCTAGTGGTGTCGTTTACTCGGCATAAGATTTATTCTTTAACTACCGCACATGGTTAAATTTACAGTGATGTTAACTGGGGTTCAATGTGTATATTAGCAGGAGGCTGGAGGCCTAACTGAATTCCTTTCTGGTATATTCAAAGTCACCATAGGTGTTATTTATGCCACTTCTGTTCTTAGTGTCTTTGCCAAAAAATAAAAGTCAGTCCAACACAGTTGTCATCTAAAAATAAACACCAATGAGATCTTCTTCCTGTGGGCTGTAAGGTCATTCTGTAACTCAGCATGGTTCATTGATCTCTTCTACCCCCTGTGCCTTTCCAGATTTATTGGAAATCTGTTCAAAGGAGAATATATCTCACTGCACACTACTCTAGGAACCGCTGCTAAATGCTGAGTAAAAGATACTCTTCTACTCTCTTTATTCCTTGTCCTTAGAGACAGAACCAAGAAAAATCTTCCCAAGTCTCTCAGTCATCAGCCGAAAACAGATGAGCTGGGAATACAGGTTGAATACCTTCTGCTGCTCTTCCTTTGGACAAGTTCACTAGTTCAGGAAACACCTTGGGACCAATTCACGTCAGTATGTGTCTGTATTGCTTCTTTCATTAGCGTGAAAACCCTCAAAGTAATTTACGTCAATGATCTGATTATTAATAAAGACCAGCACCGGACACAGTTCAGACATGTCCGCTTTGTATTTATCTTCCTTTTCATATATCACAGTATTAAACAGTACTGTGAAGAGAGAGATCACATTGCAACTAGCAAGAGAGATATCTATCTACCTATTTACTTCCTGTCAACCTAATCATATCATGGCATAGGGCAGTTCAAGCACTCATGTAAACATATGTAACTTATTAGAAAAAATGGAGTTTCATCCACATTCACTCAGGTTATGTCCCCTCTTCACAGTAAATTCTGATATAAACGGAAAAATGAACACATGTGCGGGGAGTTTTACTGGAAGCTCAGCAGCTGGAATATAATCACTGAGGTTTGATTCATTTTTTGTTCTTTCCCTTTTTTCTTTCTTTAAAATAAAGGTTTCTAGCAAGACTAATGTATGTGCACTCAAGCCAGCAGTATGTGTTGGATTAGTACAGCAGCTCACAAGCGGTAGGATCCTGGGGTCTGTGGAGCTCCACCGAAACAAAGGGCTTGCCTTTGGGCTTCCCCTGCAAAGCAGTGTGCAAAAAGGGAGAGAGGCTCAATACTTCGAGAAAAAGTAAGATGAAGCACTTGAATTCCTTTGATTCCTACTACAGAGGCACATCTGACAAAACAAATTTGTGTCAGGCTTTTCGTGAAGTGTTATCTTCTGCTTTCCCTACTATTGGGCCAGGCAGTGCCCCTGCGTGCCCCTTCCCCACCTGGACCTCATTCCTCTCTTACCTCTCTTCTCTATTCCTCTTGAACATGAACATTCACCTGATTTTGACCTCATGTTTTTGCTGCCAAGCGTATAATGGTGGGCTAGAAAGGCTATGCTCTAATAATCTAAGACTCTCTTCCTCACCCAGTAAATTTGATAGGATGTTATCTTTAAACCATTATCTGATGTATACAATAGTAACAGTTATTTTTTTCTCTGCCTCATCTTCCTCCTTCATCCCAAAGGTGAATTGGTGTTGAAGAGGCAACAGAGTTTAGAAATGCAATATTTCTCTTTGACTAGACATTCAGACACCTCTGTATCTATCGGCCCCTCTCATATACTCCAAAGACATCCCTTCCTTCTTGACTTCTCTAGCCTCCACACAATCGATTCCTTTGCTCTCTCCTCTCAAACAAACATGCAGCACATATTGTGAACCTTAACTAAATAAATGCAATGGTATTTGTAAAAAGTTTTGAAGTCCAAGGGTGAAAGATTTTATTTCAGTCCAGCAGAATGGACAAGTAAGAAACTCCACTGTCATACTTGTACGCCGTGACTAGGCAGAAGTTCTCTGTGAATTTCTCTTTAAAAGTTTTAAGGTCTTTTGCCTGCTATCACTACTGCATATTTCATTTCTTAGTCAGGGTGTAACTTATTTAGCAATAATTAGTGAATTAGGTGGGTAAGTAAGTGGTGAGTTGCTTGAGTACTAACTTTTTTCCACACCATGGAAACTGAATGCAGGGCCATTTTCAATGAGGCATGATCTAAAGTTCAATAGATACACACAGGCGGTTGTCTTATTTCTTCATACCTGCTACAAGCAGAGTGGCAAACTTGCTTGCCTGGTGCATTACCCCTGCATGAGAAGCACATGAAAAATGCTTTGTACAACTTCTTTTCTCTCTTAAACTGGGTAACCATCATCATAAACCCAGCCCAAAATATTCTCAATTCCAACATACAGCCAGGCTCCCTTCTCAGCATACAATAATTCCAGCTCAAATTTGTAGCCCACTCCATCAAATAAACAGAGCTATGCCCTTGAAATACAATTTGACTAACCAGCCCAAATTCCTGAGATTTACACAAACTCTACGAACATTTGTGTCTTCCAGCATTGTAGCTTCTGCTTTGTAATGCTGGCCAGAAGGTGTCCATTTGTTTTGCTAAATAGGTGTTCTTTTTTGGTTTAGTAGCTTTCTTAGGAAATCTAAGATATCTCCACATATTTTGCAGATAAATGTTTAACATTACCTGGAAGGGTATAAAAGCTGTATGTTACCTAACACTGTTCCTAGAGAAATATGGTGAGACTGATCCCTCATGATTACAGGTAGCAATGCCAGACTGGGAAAACAAACATGCAGACAAACAAAAACATTAAGGAAACATCAGGATACCACAGCACTGAATGCTGTAACATTTAGACACGTTTGCAGCCAGCAGTTGGAGACAGGTAAGAACCTTACAAGATGATCCATAATAACCAGCATGCTGAGCCAACAGCTACAGTGTTAAAACACTGAAAAAGCAGGTAGTTTAAACTAGCAGAGCAAAGAAACCTCCCTGAAGTTGTGTTTAAATCTCACAGATAAATTAAACTGTGCTTCATTTATTTTTTCCAAGATCTGTCGAGGTTTAGGGCCTTAGAGCAAGAGCTGGAACCCAGAACTTMCCACCACCACCTATGAAATGAGCACTTTAACCTTGGAGCTGGTGAGCCTTCTCTCTCTCTCTTTCTCTCCCCGCCTCTTTTCTTCTTCTTCTTGCTGTAGTACGATGTCTATTTTAGTAGGTTTTTTCCAAAGTAGAATTGCTTGAAAATGAGTTCAAATAGTTGTTAAAATAGGATTTAAAATAGGATTTACTGTAGACTTTGACTGTCCCAGGCCGCACAAACCCAATTGCTTCCTATTTAGGGCAAATCATAGGAAAACTGGTTCTGAGTTATTTCAGGCAGAGACGGTGACTGAAGCCCAGGTCCTCCGGATCTGAAATTAATTCTCTAACCACTGACCCCATGTATAAAAGGAGAGCATTGAAACACACCATGTCTTACAAAAAATGGCAAGTGTGACTGAATTTTGTGTAAGTATGCTCACACATGCCTGGTGGATCGAGCTCTTTCAAGGTTCCTGGTAACATCGCATCTAATTTATAGATCCAAGCCAGCCCAAAGCAGTACAAAGTTGTCCAGCCTTGTTAAACCTGTGGCACTTCTGGACAGACACAGAGCAAGACTTTAGGTATTTGAGGAACTCTTCTGCTGAAAACCGAGTCACTTTCAGAGTTCAAGTGTTTCCAGAATAAGAAGTCATCCGAGTTGAGGTTTTAAGCATGGTAAAGCCGACTTACAGTGCTCAAATTCCACCTGACTTCCACTTGAGGATCTACAACCCYTTCCAGAGTTACATATCAATTCACAACTGTAGGAAAAAAATAACCCCAAAGTATTGTTTTTCCCATAGCTGCATTACTTTAACTCCCCTTACACACGTAAAGAAAATCTAGACCCAGATTTCTCAGGATTATATTCTGAGATATCCTTCCATTTCAAAATCAAATGTGAAAGAAAAAGGCCACCTACAAAATGTGCTGAGGATCTGTAACATTTTACAGTTAATGTTTTTATCCAGACATGACTGAACTTCATGCCCTCCCCAAGCTCTTCCCATCTGCTCAGCGAAACACAGGGTAAGAAAACATGTCACAGCTGTAAATTGATCTTGAACTTTCCTGTCTCACATCCAGGCCTTCTAAAAAACACTTAAAGCTGTAACTAGAGCTGTGATATACTCAGGTAAGAAACAACATTGAGTTAGGCAGCCAAAATCTGGTGGTCTTCTTTCTAGTGTGAATCTGGAGTAATTGCACTGAAGTTAAAGGTGTAAGTCCGGATTTACATTAGTGGAGATGAAAGCAAAATTTGGCTGAGTGCATTTCTGAATTTATGGCCTTAGTAGATTAGCTCAGACTCTCTTTGGACTTAAGTCAAAAAATAACATATAATATCCTTCAAACCAATGCAATTGGGGCAGTTTTAAGCACTACATTTCACTTCTGAGTACAGAAAATACAAGTTTATTGTGCATGGAGGATCTTTTATTTTATCAAGATTCCTGAAAATACAAAGGGAACTAAATATACCCACACTAAAATTACCTCCAGAAACACATTTAAACAAGACTTACATAACATAGTTAGAGGGGAAGAGCAAGAATAGAAAGTGTCCGCTCCGATTTACTGTAAATCTCTCCCTGGGTGATTTTGATGACTCAAGTCCTGAGAAGCTTAGAAAAATATATATGACAGAGTCAGCTGCTGTTAACTCTATAAATACAAACAATAAATATTGTATCCCCCACTACAAAAGAAAATTATAGTGCCCTAAGCACTGAAAGAGTAACAACACCACCAAAAGAATATTATATGTCATAAGCACTTACAATTAACGATCAAAAGGAGAAAAAAATGCCCTAAGTCCCTTTTTTAATAGGCTTTATAATCATGAACAACAAAATTAGCAGGCATGTCTCAATTCAAATAGTACTGTAAATATTGTTTATTTATCTGGAAAGTGWCTGAAACATTTTAACATAGCAAAAATTTCAACAGTACAATTTTTATTCTAAAAAACCAATAAGACTTCAGCTGCTGTAATCAACTCAGTGTAATTGAATAGATCTATACATATTTGAAAAAAAACAAGGAAACAATCCTACTTCTGTGTTTTGTCCACACTTCATATTTAAACCAGTCCAACTCCAGACCCAGACCCAGATCTTATGTGATAAATATTGGACAAAAGAACTCTGCCAAAACTTAACAGTGATTGAATCTGCCTGATCTCTTTGATAAAAATTTTCAGCAAGTCATTCTAACAAATATTTAGTATATTTTTAAGCTATGTGGACACTTTGTTAATTTTCTTTTGGGCTTCTTTTCCTTATCCCGAGTATGCTGAAACTTTCAGTAGTATCAAACAGTCCTTTTCTATGGATGAAGTAAGTATCTTTTAAATACCACAAACACAAAATTTAGTTAGATAAAAATATAGTTTAAAATGTGTGCAGTGTTCTTCACCTAATATCTGAGAGTGAACACTTAGAGCTTTTAAGAAAAAATGAGTTGTGTTCACGTGGACAGTGCATTAGGCTGAGATTCAGAAGACCTTTGCTTTGCTGTCTTTCCTTGCCTTGGTACTAGTTGTCTGGTGATGATGTTGAGAACATCACTTGGGCTACCTGCTCAGTAGGAAATTAAATCTGCCCAGGATCATTTTCTGCCAAGGAAGCCAAGTAGAATAGCCCATAGCTTTACTATTTGACTCTTTTAGCTGTCAAAACATGAAAGCTCTCCAGAGTAATGGTCCAAGCCTGTGCTGACTCCTGAACTGTGACTGAGATAGGTTTGGAACTGCCTGTCATTTGCTGTGGATGACTGAGTTTTAGTATCTGGTTGGGGCCCTATTTAGTTTATCTGTATAGATGTAGCTTTTACTTCTCTCTTCGACAGTTTACCCATCTGTAAGTAGGGGAACATGATACTTGCTTCCCCTACCCCACACTCTGTAATCTATAAAGGAAAGCATTAGCTGTTTTCCTTAATAAAGAAAATGAAAATGAACTGTTAGAAGATACAACACATTCTTCCTCCCCTTATAATCACTGTAACTCTTCCAACCTGATGTCCACAGCAACCCCTTTATGTCATTACTTACTCTATAATGAAAATATGCTGTTGGAACAGTAGCATTGACTTTCTATAATGTCTACTAAATGTGTAGTAAGGATTTTGTTAGGGATATAATCCTGAGAAATATAAAGTCAGAGGGCTGTAAGTTTTCTCATAGTTTTAATTATTATTTTTATTATTACAATTAGAATGACTACATATTTAATGTCACCTAATATACTGATTATAGAAGACGCAATCCAGCAATGTGTTTTGCCGCTTGCTTGYATGGTGTCCTGTTTAAGTTAAGGAAGCTTAACTGGGGTTGTAGAAGGCAGCTATTTTGTAATCAGAGTCATGGWGATGCAGGACTATGTATTACTTTTAAAGTTTTAATATGTAATCTCTATTATCTATGAAAGACAGTCACTAGCATTGTTTCTTGTTATTTGGTTTGTTTTCTAATGAGTGGTGTTCTAGTACACATTTATGTTCTAGTGGATTGGAAAAGAGATTTTTCATAGGGAAATGGAAAATGTTGCTATGAAAACTGTCTAATGAGGTATTTCTGACAAATTTTAGGAGTCAAAGTTGAGAACTAATAAGTGACTTGATTCAAGCGAATAATAAAAGATTATCTGGCAGCTGAGAACTGCCTTGGTTCTCTATTTGTTAATTTCCTGATATTCAAATAATTTCATTTGATAAAGAAAGTATAAGTTTCTTTTTGTATATCTAGCATTCCTTTCCATCCAGAACCTTTGGTTTGTAATTAAAAAAAAAATAAAATACACAGTGTCTGTTTATTTCCTCTGAGTGTTTATAGTGTAAGGTCCTGATCCTACGTGCTCTTACGTATGTGAATAATTTTATGTGGATGAGCAAAATTAAAATGTTTGCAGAAGTATTTATGGGAGTAAGACCTAAATCCAGTTGGCAGTCACTGATTGTGGAAAAAGAGCCCTTTTCTGACTAAGCACTTGCCTTTGTTGCTTCAGCTTTGTTAGCTGACTCTTAAGAAACCCTTCTCAAGTTTGTGCATGTCTGAAGTGTTGGTAAATGGAAAGTGGAAGTTTAGATCCTTAGAAAGGACGAGAGACATGACATGTGCCATCAAGGGCACTTGCTTCCTTTATTAGTAGAAGAGGCAGGTAAAAGTATTAGGTAAAACAGCTTTCCTTTCCACACCTACACAGACACAGTGAAGAACAGGAGTTAATGGTTAGATGCCTATGAACAAAACTCCATGGCCATGATGGGAAGAAACCTCTTAAGTATTTAAGATAAAGGTTTTAGTCTCCTAGTCTAGAAATACTCTGAAAACAGACACCTTACAGGGAGACTTGACCCTGAGATGCATATGGTGCAAGAAGACAGGCATTGTCAACCACAGTGGACTTAAATTTAAACCAACAGCTCCCTGCTCTTTCCCTTTCCTGGCAGCCGAGTCTGCAGGAGACAGGGGAAGAGTGATAGCCCTGAGACAGGGCAGACGGGATGAAGTCCCTAAGAGTGACTCTGGGAGAGGCCTTGTCTACATCTTTAAGAAATGCAGGAGAGCAGAGGGAAGATGGAGAATAGTGTGGGAATAGGGAGAGAGTGATAACAAATTGGCTGCCTGCAAAGCTGATAGATGCTCATGGGGCCTTTTGTTTGTCTTTTAATTCCCTAGGTACCAGATGCATGTGGTGATGTGCTAATCTTGAGCATCTCTGGGCCTTTCTTACCATGCAAGCAGCTGGGAGGCAGACATATGCACTGTGAACTTACTGTGTGAGATGATTCTTTCACCTCCCTTCCCCCCTCTCCTGATCAGCGCTCCCTCTGATGAAGCCATGTGTGTGTATATTCAGGGATGCCTGCAGAGTTTCCCCTTCCCCAGGAAAGCAAGGGCTAATCTGAGAGTCTGGTTCATAGGCAGTTTTGCAGATATTCCCACAGAAGGAAGTGAACACATGACTAATAATGAATGGCCTGGTTAATAACATTGTTTTGGCAAGGTTGTCTGTGAGAAAATTGGTACCAAGACTTAAGTTACCCTGACCTGTGCCAGGAAGCAACAATTCAGGGTGAAACAGGACATATTTTCAGTTTAAGGCACTACCAGGTTATTTCCCACACCACGATCTTCAGTCAGCTTCTTCAAAGACATCCAGAGGCCACATGTGGCTCCCAAAGAGCCTGACCAAAAAGAAAAGACTGACAAGCTCACCTATCTCTCCTAGGACTTGAATTTCCATCTTGTTTGAATTGGAAACACACCTGCACACCAGGTTATGTGTGGGCAGGGCTAACTAGAGTGTAAGGAGCAGCATCAGCATCCTGGGACAAGCTAGACCACTCTGCACTGATTCTGGCTGGGATGGAATTAACTTTCTTCACAGAAGCCTGTATGGTGCTGTGGTTTGGATTTGTGACTAACACAGTGCTGGTAACACATCGATGTTTTGGCTGCTGCTGAACAGTATTTGCACAGCGTCAAGGCTTTCTCTTTAACTCATTCTGTCCCCCGCAGCGTGTAGGCTGGGGCTGGGCAAGAAGTTGGGAGGAAACACAGCTGGGACAGCTGACCTGAATTGGCAAAAGTGATATTTTGTACCATATAGCACCATGCTCAGCAATAAAAGATTTTCTCTTCCCTGGTGGCTGTTGCTTGCAGACTGGCTGGACATTGGTCTGCTTGTGAGAGGTGGTGAGTGATTGCCTTTGCATCTCTTGTGGTGGTTTTTTTCCCTCTCTTTGTTTAATTTATTAAACTGTCTTTCTTTCAACCCACAACTTTTCTCTCTTTTGCTCTTYTTATTCTCACCCCATCTCTCTGGGGGAGGGAAGAAGGATTGAAAAAGTGGCTGTGTGGATGCTTAGCTACTGGCGAGGATCAACCCACCACAGGTCCTATGACATTTGCTCACAGTCACAGTGTTTCTGGCCTGGAGTGACATATATTTGGTCTGCTTGCACCGTGCCTTACCTTCAACCTTGTATGACATGCCAAAACTCTGACTCAGAGATGGGAAAAGAGAAAGAAAATGATTCCTCCAGGATCACTGGGAGAATGTGGCTAGGCACAGTCTCAAGAATGTTTTGTTAGTTTGTGAAGATAAACATCTACTTGGCTTTTCTCCATCTGGGTGCTTATATGTCCTTACACACTGACTGTGAGTACCATTTCTGGCCTCTGCAGGCCAGTGAAGGATTTGTAGTCTTGTACGATATCTGCTCGTAAGGCAAAGGAGGACTGCTTTGTACTACTGTCACATTTAACTACCAYTTCACCGGAGTAATTTGGATCAGTGGCCTTTCTCAGACCCTAGTCTACATGCAATTTTTACTCTCTGGTTCATTCCACTTGTCTGTACTCTTCCACCACCACTGTGTGCTGCTCAGCACAGCACCTATTAGGCTACTAAAAGCCTCGAGTCAGCAGCCGTCAGTTTACACTGTTAAGTTTTCCTTTTACTCCTTCTGACTGGTGCTGTGGAAGTAAATACTGTAACTTCCCTCCCCTTGCTTGCCAGGCAGCTGTAGCTCTTCTTAGATTTCAGAGAATTAATCCATTAGTAATTTTAATCAGTCCTGAGCTATTTGATCTTCCTATTACACATACTAGTAGAATATGGCTCAGAGATGGTAGTCCCTACAGCACTATCACACTGTTGGGTTAGTGTTAAGGGAGCATGAYTGTGCATCACACTAACACAGCTGAACACTGCTTAAGCCCTGCAACACTCACCTGAAAGAGTACGGTTGAGCTTTTCTAGTTTTGGKTTTTTTTTAATGTGTTACCCTCCAATAAACTTTTTCCACAGAAATTCCTTTCTGCTATCTGGGTGTATTAGGTTTGCATGGCAAGGTTTTCGTAGCGGGGTGGCTTCTGTGAGAAGCTGCTAGAAGCTTCCTCTGTGCCTGACAGAGCCAGTGCCAGCCGTCTCCAAGATGGACCCACTGCTGGCCAAGGCCAAGCCCATCAGCGACACTGGTAGCACCTCTGTGATACCATATTTAATAAGGGGAAAAAAAACCTGCTCAATTGCAGCCAGGAGAGAGGAGTGAGAATATGTAGGAGAAACAACCCTGCAGACACCAAGGTCAGTGAAGAAGGAGGGGAGGAGGTGCTCCAGGCACCAGAGCAGAGATTCTCCTGCAGCCCCTTGTGAAGACTATGGTGAGGCAGGCTGTCCCCCTGCAGCCCATGGAGGTTAATGGTGGAGCAGATATCCACCTGCAGTCTGTGGAGGACCCCACGCCGGAGCAGGTGGATGCCCGAAGGAGGCTGTGACCCCATGGAAAGCCCAGGCTGGAGCAGGCTCCTGGCAGGACCTGTGAACCCGTGGAGGGACAGGAGCCCATGCTGGAGCAGGTTTGCTGGCAGGACTTGTGACCCTGTGGGGGACCCATGCTGGAGCAGCCTGTTCCTGAAGGACTGCACCTTGTGGAAGGGACCCCACTCTGGAGCAGGGGAAGTGTGTGAGGAGTCCTCCCCCTGAGGAGGAAGGAGCGGCAGAGACAACGTGTGATGAACTGACCGCAACCCCCATTCCCCATTCCCCTGTGCTGCTGGAGGGGGGAGGAGGTAGAGAAAATCAGGAGTGAAGTTAAGCCCGGGAAGAAGGGAAGGGTGGGGGGAAGGTGTTTTAACATTTGGTTTTATTTCTTATCATCCTACTTTGATTTAATTGGTAATAAATTCAATTATTTTTTTTTCTCAAGTCAAGTCTGTTTTGCCTGTGACAGTAATTGGAGAGTGATCTCTCCCCGTCCTTATCTTGACCCACGAGCTTTTCGTTATATTTTCTCTTCCCCTGTTCAGCTGAGGAAGGGGAATGATAGAGCAGCTTTGGTGGGAGCCTGGCATCCAGCCAAGGTCAACCCACCACATTGGGAAAGAATATAATCTCACAAAAAAAAAAAAAAAATCTATTTTACATAACTATCACAGCATTTTATAACTTGCATTTTACTCTACATCACTGGAGCAGCTGACTGAGAACAGTCTAACGACACAGAACAGAATCAGAAAGCAAACAGCTTACAGTGCGGCTTTGCAACTTGCTATGAAGTATCTCACGGCCAATGGCAAGGGTGGGTCCAAAGAAGTGGAGGTGAGAGAGGTAATTTAATATGACTGACTTCCACTCCAGGCCAGCAAATTTCTATGGCATATGCAGCTATGCTTCTGAGCTGGTCAGAAACACTTTTGATTCAGAGGATGTGAWCATAGTTAAATGTACATTGAAATGCAGAGAAGTAGTATTATTGAAAAGATACTAATTATTGTTTTAAATGGAAAAGTGAGCAGAGTGATTTTTTTTTTTCTTATCTCCTTTTTAATCCTTAACACTTTACTCTTTCTTTTTAAGGAAATTCTTTGTCACTTCAAATGCTAAATCAAYGTCACAGGTGCATGGTTCTTTGTTTTGTGCATATTGCTTTACAAGCAGATGCTGTATTTTAATAAAAGGTATTTTGCACTGAATTTTAATGTAATAGAAATGGACATCCTGTAGCATGCGTTCAACTGTAATAAAATAGATTCATTATAGTATGAGAAAGATTGTGAGTTTGAAAATATGTTTTCTTCAGAATATTTAATAGAAAAGAACATATCATTCCTGTATATAAATTGATAGAAACAGGATGCAATCACAGTGAGAATGTGCACCCATTAATAGGACCAGAAAAGAAAGGGTTGTGATGAATATGTTTGCGATTTTCACATCTCACAGATAAATTCTATGAGCCAGAAATGAAAGCCATTTTTCCCCTTAAGAAAAAAATGAATACGGGTTTATGTGAACTGTACGGTAGGTCCTTGCATTCAAGGACTTCTCTGTCTAGCAATACCTAATAAAGTAATTGGAGTAATAAATACTCTGCTTGCTTATAACTAAATCTGATATAAATGAACTAGACAGTAAGATGTGACAAAAGTAAGTGAGCTGGGATAAGCACTGAATAAAGGAATTGCTTTTACATAGCAAAAACATAGACGGAGCTTTAGGAAGGCTGAGTTCTGTTCCTGATTTGTCTGCAGAGGGTCTGTACATTCTTAGTCAAATCATATGGAGGCATTTCTAAATGAAAGATGCGCACTCATTTAGCTGGCTCTGTGATTCTTATCTGAAAAGTGATGTGGGATCATATATGTCAAGCCAATCAAAATTAGACAAACATATGTTTTCAAAGGCAGCCTTCAGTATAGTCACAGAGTGAGGTGCAAAGCCCATGCTTATTAGATCATTTGTAAATCACTTTATTGACAGCTACCAATTAGTTCTTGAGTTACCTTCATTTTGGAGAACGGTACCTTGAGTTACCGTTCTCCAAAGTAAAGGTTATGAGAGACACTATGTCCTGTCCAATCATGACATAAAATTAAAACCATGGAAGTAATTGACAATAGATTTTGTGGATGCCGAGTCTTTGCATGGATTCACACAGCAACTAAATGCATTCATAGAAGAAAAATCCATCAGGAGCTATCAAGAAGAAAAATTATACCCTCAGGTTAGAATTCCCTGCACACTGCTAAAACCTGAGTTTGCATAAAGAAGTATTATTACATGCATCTATCCTTCCTCTGCTAGGTGTTGTTAGGAGAAAGGTAGATGGACTGTAGATTCAGCCTAATATGACCATTTTGATGATTTTAAGTACTGAATGACTAATTCATGCATTCACAACCTTCCCATCATGCCAAAATAATGCACTACATGCATTTTTGAATAGGGGTGAGAAAACAATCAGATTAAGAATACAGTAACAAAGTAGTGAAGTTCTCAGACTTGTTTCTGTTTTCACTCGAAACAGGTTAAGAGTAAAGACTGTGACTTGTTACTTCAAATTGATATATATTTCAAAGAAACTGTGACAAGCTAATGGTCATATCAGTCTCATCATACAGCATACAATGCAAAAAATGAACAAAATCTCCCACAAAAAACACAGGTATTGTAGACTGCTGATTCCTTCATTATTCTGAAAGAAGATATGGAAATGATTGTTCTGATTGCTTACTCTCTTCTAGAAATAACTGTAACAGCCAACTTCAGTAGCATATTGTGCCAAATCCTAATTATCGTGGGTGTGGTATAAAACTGTCCTGGTTTCAACTGGGATAGAATTAATTTTCTTCCTACTAGTTGGTATAGTGCTGTGTTTTGGATTTAGTATGAGAATAATACTGATAACACACKAATTTGTTAGTTGTTGCTACGTAGTGTTTACACTAGTCAAGGACTTTTCAGTTTCCCATGCTCTGCCAGGTGCACAAGAAGCTGGGAGGGAGCATAGCCAGGACAGCTGACCCAACTGGCCAAAAGGATATCCCATACCATGTGACGTCATGCTCAGCACATAAAGCTGGGGGAAGAAGAAGGAAGGGGGAGGAGGTTTGGAGTGATGGTGGTTGTCTTCCCAAGTAACCATTCCGCGTGCTAGAGCCCTGCTTTCCTGGAGATGGCTGAACACCTGCCTGCCGATGGGAAGTAGTGAATRAATTCCTTGGTTTACTTTGTTTGTGTGAGCGGCTTTTGCTTGACCTATTAAAAGTGTCTTCCTCTGAACCCACGAGTTTCTCACTTTTGCCTTTCTAATTCTCTCCCCCATCCCATTGTGGGGTAGTGAGCGAGCGGCTGTGTGGTGCTTAGCTGCTGGCTGGGTTTAAGCCATAACAAAAACCTAAGATGTATAGACAGAGAAATAGACTTCCCATTTTAGAAAGACCTGGGGATATAGCTTCCTGTATCTGCCAATTTCAAATGGCAAATAGATGTGGGGATTTTTAACTTTATACTAAAAATCTTCTCTGCACAATTCTCCCTTTCCACAAGGTAGTTTACCCCCTTCAATTTCAAACCCCAAACTTCTATAACTCACTTAATGTTTACACAAATATTCCACATTTACGACCTGCGTAGCAAAGACTGAAGAAGTGGCTGTCCACAGCTTTATCCTATAACAAAAGTTATTTCAATGAAAATGGAGTACAAAATCCATTCCCACACTTCACAACTACGTCTTGCAGAGATTGCAGCTTTTGAACAAAAGTATTATAAAGCACAGAAGGAACCCCTCGAGTTTTGATATTTGAGGAAATTCTCTCTTGTATAGGAGAAATTCTCATCTGAACCAAAGGATTGAAATTGCCCCTTACATTTCTCTGTAAGTTTATAACTGTTTATAACATTCAGTTTAATAATATGTAGAAACCAAATACATAGGAAGTTCACTGCAAGTTGCTGAATCCAGTAGCCTGACACAGGTGAGGCTGCCACAGTGCCGTGTTCCTAGGTCCAGCCAGCAGCCAGACTGAGCTGAGCATGTCTCCCTGATAGGCATATATACACACACACGTGTACAMTTCCACAATACACATATACATACTCACATGGATGGCCACACAAATTAACACAGACAGAAACACTCACACAAATACAGGTCGCACAGACCACTTAGTCCTGTCTCTGTCTCTGGCAGCTCAGGATGAAGGTCTGTTAGTGGGCAATTTATACATACAATATGGATCCCTCCAGTAGCTAGCTTTAGACACCCAGTCTACCCAGTAGCTGGCCCCTGGATCCTCTGGTTTTGCAGTTGCCTCATGCACAAAGACATACACATGCAAATGAGTCTCACAGCTGACCCCCAGACCTCACAGTCTCCCCAGCTGCTGGCTTGGATCTCCTGGATCCTCCAGTAGCCAACTCTCAGACCACTCCGGTTTCTACAGCCACTCCAATACTTGCCTCCCAAGCCTCTGTCATACTCACCAGCCAGTCCAACTCGATGTTAGCTAGTGATCGTGTGCCAGCATGCACCACTCCAGTCTCTCAAGTTGCTGGTACTCGAGGTACATTGTTCCTATGATCTGTAGTCCCCAATTCTGGCTGCTGGCACTCAAGCCTCCATGTACACGTATGCATGTTGAAAAGAAAGCCCCTTACTCAGGAAAAAAGTCAGAAATGGAGTTTAGTGAGAATACAGGACAGACTGAGGTGATCAGACATAGGGCATGGTCAGACAAACGTATTGACCAGCAGCCTGATAATAGGCATCTGGCCCTTTTATCTCTTTATCCTATTTTCCCATTCCTGTTCCTCCCCAAACCACCCAGATCCCTCCTTTTCCCTGCCTTTGGTTCTTCCTCTAGTCATCTGATCATACGCCTTGTACAAATCCCAAAATGCGCCTCCCTGCATCCCACATCGAGTCCCTTACCTCTATAGGCAGCATCCACTCTCAGCCTGGACGGTGGCCTGGAGATCCTCTCCCCTTGACTGATGGTGATGGGTCTCACTCACAGCCCATGGAGCTGACACCCTCTTGRGATGCCCTGGGAGGGGCCGAGTTGGGGGACTCATTCCTCTGCCTGGGTTTTTGGGGTTCCCCTGCCTGCTGTTGTGCCTCTGGGCTTCTTCRTGTGTGTGGAGATGAGCCTTCAATCACAAAAACTAACACAATACAAATCCATCTGAAGTTGGTTTTGCAGTCAGATCATGACAATACTGTATTGCAGGTCTGGCTGGGYAGGGACAAAGGCACATTTGTAAACCCTGTGGGCTCATATTTCAGTCAGCTGTTGCTTTTGGGGAACCTCTATTCAGATAGGAACCACAAGTAAAATTTGTCAGTTTACTTATCCAAGACTTCTCTCTTGCACCTAAACTTGGTAATTCTTGTTCCTAAATTATGTGGGGGCCTTCACTATGTGGAAGGAAGTCAGACCCTTTGAGAGCCTCAAGAGAGAGATCATCTCTGCCCAATTAAGTTGCTTGATTTCTTTTCTGCAGGCTTAACTTTTAGATGAAAATGAGGGAAGGATGGAGGATACAGTCACCTAGGGCACTTCACCACTGAGACTCTGCCTCTTCTCACAGAAAAGCAGTTGTAAAGAAATGGAAACAATTTATAGCATCTTAAGGCAGATATCTGAACCAGGCCAGACCAATTACARACTGAAATGGCCAGTATCTCTTCACTGATAAAGGCAATCTAGGGTGATAAACTCAGATGTAAACACTGTAGGCATCAACATTTAATCTGATGAATCTCACCTTAAACTCATTAGTTAGATGTGTAATATAAGAGACCTGGATACTGCTGTAAAAACCTTTCAAGTCACCTACCTCACAGCATGTGTAATGTATATATATCTCTTAACATGATATATATATGAACTAAATTAACTAGAAACTTAAATTTAAGTATTGGTAAAGTGCCTAAGTAAGGTAAAACGCATCTCTTTCAATATTTTGTGTATGAAATTCAAGGTCCAGTAAGCTCAGCAGGTGTTTAACTCGAACATGTTTGCATTGGTTTTAGAACAGCATGAGCTTAAGCCAGAAAACTCCAATCCAGAATTTCCAAGGGTGAAAAGTTTGAGTTTTCTGAAAGTTTTCTTTCTCCCCCCCRCCCCCCCCAAGTTTTTAGAGGATTTATTAATTAGAATCTATTAAGACAAGATCCGAACAAAACAAAATAAAACACTATCATGTTCCAAGGAAAGAAGCCAGAACATTTTTTTTCCCCCCCAGGAGTAATATTCCTAACCACTAGGTTACTAGTTCATGTCTCATTTCTTTCACACGACAAGCTAGGCCTGACCTGATAAAGGTAAAGCTTGAAGCATCTGGGCTAAAAGCAATGTGTGGCTTAAGCAAGGGTAGAGATTTGTATTTGTGCTCACAAATTCCTGTTCAGTATTACTTCAGGTGCCTCCTTTATTTCRTATGATCCTTTAGCTGCGACTTACTTAAAGGCAATTTTTTTGGTGTCAGGTTAGCAGTGGATCTCATACATATCTTTTTTCTTTTTTTTTTCCCTGAAAAAGCAAACAAACAACTTATTGTTTCTTTTTTCTGTCCTTGGTATGCCTTACAAATTTTGCTTAATATTACAGTTCTTGTCATAGTTCCTGTAAGACTGATTTGGCAGCCGCCAAGATGCAGTCAGAGGTGAGCGCCGTGATAGGGAAGTACTTAAGCACAGGTGACAGGCTGCATGGCAGCAGCAGCATGACATTTTATCTGGAGATACAGACAATGTGGGCAGTAGCACATTGCGTTTGATACACACAGGGGACAGCTGTGGTAAGTGTGGCAATGCACAGGTAAGTGCTTTGAAAGAATGACAGGCAAAATCTGACTTATATTTAGAAATAGGAAAAAAAAGAATGTAATCGAAACCAAAAGAATAGATTCTATACCTTGAAACCAATTTCATTCTACATTAAATAAGCTGTATGTATACTGTACACACACAACATTAAAAAATACTTAAAATATAGATTCCACCTGTCAGCTGGAAGATTTAATTCCACACGGTCCCACCCTTTGAAAAGGCTTGAGTCTTCCTGCCTGATGTGCATTAAGTATGACCTTGTTCCATGAGCTGTTCCACCAGTTCCACTGACATGAGTAAAACTGGCAGTGGTAGGCACCTGTTTGACAAAAGCAAAACCAGGTATCAATCATTCATTTTGGTTTTGATTTCCTTAAGACTTATTTAATTTCTGAGTTGCTCATAGTTCTTAGTAGCAAAAAAATAAACAGAATACYGAACTACCCCGAGACTCTTCTGGAAAGTTAGAAGTCATGTATTCAAGATCAACTACTAATATCTCTCATTCATATGGTACACCGAATTTTGTTTTAAAAGACCTTGGAAGGAATAGAATGAAGGATACAATGGTTCATTGAGACCCACCACTGGCTAACTATACTTTTGTTGGTCTTTCTACAGATCAACCCTGATGTTGTCACTGAGTTGTTACAAACCACAGAAGAGCCAGAAGTGGAGGTATGTTGGCTTTCTGCAGCACCATCATCCCCCACAGCTGGCAAGATTTTGGACAAAAACATTTCTGCCATTCTGGAATGCACATAGAAAGTGAGCAAAGAGATATATGTGCTAATAGGCTTTTATTTTTCTTCACAGTAGCCTGGATTCATGACATTTATTCAAAGCTCAGCTGTTATACTATTTCAGCTATAGAGGAAAAAAATACAGAGAAAAAAAATTCCTTTAGGCATATTTTCCTCTTGTACCTGTGTTCTATAAGTTTTTGCATTTAATTAGATACTGGGCTGGATCCTTAATAAATATAAATCAATACAGGTTAAATTGAATTAAGTAGAATTATGCTGCTTAAATTTTTTACATCTTTTAAAATTTGGACCTTGTGATATAACCAGAAACGCTTCTTTTATTACCAAGAAGTAAAGAGAAATCTGACTACAAGATAAGGATATGACATTTATCTACATGACTATCTTTTATGCTATGTTTCTTGTTTGGAGCTTGCATGGGTTTTGTTCTTTTCAGCCTTGGAATTAGTAGGCAGTAAGTTCCAATTCTCCAYTTTCCTGCCCAGTCACACGTCCCTTCAGGAGAAGGAGATCTCCAGAGCCCTCCTGCCCTACTGTGGAGCATGGCACCTCCCCTGGGCTGTGTTTTACAGGTACAGAGCAGCGATGTACAGCGTAGCCCGTCATGTAAAAAAGGTGATACAGAGAACTCGCSAAAGAAAGGGGCTGCGTACCACACCAGCAAAAGATGAATAGCAATGCTGTGGGTTCCCAGGAAACTACAGCCTGTAAATTCGCACCACCACAAATGATAGATACATCGTCAGGTCCAAAGTAAAAAAAAAAGGAGATAATGAGACAACAGCTTTCTATAGGACACAGCCTTAGATAATGATTTTTACCTATCTCCTCTGGCTCTCAAAAGATGTTCCATTATAGTAAAATTCACTGGGAATTTTTAGTTAACTGCCGTGGCAGAGAAAGTTAATTATAGCAAATATGCCTAAGGCATGGGATGTTAAAGGGGTGAAGTTTCTTTCACTGCTCCAGACATCTAATAGTCTTCCTATTCTCAGGAATTTTGCACTATTGGTAACAACAAATTACTCTTTGGCAAGGAAAAGCTGCTTGTTTTTTATTGCCASGAGGTTGCTTTTTTTTCCTGCAATTTACTGGCAGTGCAATTTGGGAAGAGAGAAAATGTTTGCTTGTAGGATCAATGGAAAAAGGAGGGTACAAGTGAAAATGGAAGGTAAGGAAGTGAGAATGACAAAATTTAAAACTATAGCAGGAAAAACCCCCAAACCCTGAAACCAGCACAACTAAGCTGGTGAAATCAGCTAAAGAATATAAATAAGGAGCATTCTAATTAAGAAACAAATGGAAAAAGGAGGTAAAGTCATAAGTAATGTAACACCTAAAGCTTGTAGAAGACTGTTGAGAGACACCAAAGAAAAAAAGGCAGAACCTGGAGTGCTTTGAATTAGAGGAAATTTAAGTATAAATATACCAGGAAAAAAGTTGAATCCTATAATATTTCTTCTGAAGTGGAAATGTCAGGCTTTTCAACAATAATGCAAAAAGAACTGTTCAATAAATATTTCTTTTCAGTCTTTTAGTATAATAATAAATGRAATATTTTCCATTCCAACAATAACTCAGGAAAATGTTTAATAGCAGCTTATAAAGTTAGATATTTCAAAGAAGCAGGATTAATAACTTGAATCTAAAACTATTAGAAGAGCTGATCAAGGGCTTTTATGGGCCAATAATGTCAATTTTCAATAAGTCCTGGATATGGGAGAAGTTCCAGAGAGCTGGAAGAAAGCTAGTGTTTTAACAATATTTTAAAATCTGTAAACAGAATGACCACAAATTATAGGCTTGAAATATATATACTACACAAAAAATATGAAAGTGATAATGTAGGACTTGACTGATTGTATTAGCCCTCTTTAATTCTTTTTTATTGCCAATCAGCATGGGGTTATAGAAAACAGATTGTATAAGCTAGCTTTTTTAGTTTCATTTTCATTTCAACTGTGGCAGCTAATAATAATATTTTTCCAATATACTTTGAATTCAGAAGGCTTCTGGTTATGTTTAGGAAAAGAATAAAAAACAAAGCAGAAAAGCAAAAGCAAAACAAAATAAAACATGACACATTACTTTGAWTAGACACTGGCTAACTAAATGTTTAAGTGGATGTTTTTCTGATGGTGTCCTACAGGCAATCAGTTCCTAGCCTACATGCATTGAATATTTTTATTAATGATTAACACTGAATAGAAATTTGGAGAATGAAAAAAAAAGAAAAAATAGAATTATGAGACATCAAAACCAAGCAGAAGTAATCAAGCTGTCTTTATTTCTGACCATAAATTATCATCAGATCATAAATATGCTATTCACATTTCTTTGTTTTGACTTCAGTTTCTTGAAAATGAAACAAGTTAATAAATGTTTTATCTCAGTGGTATGATATATCCCAAAATTTCACATAAATTGTTTTAAGAATAAAAGTGAATTCCTATCTTTAAAACCTTCCAAGCCAGGCTTAAGCCAGTATGTAACTCTGTTGAAACAAATCCAGCTCGGTTAGGTTTTCTTTTTAYAAAGAGAGGAATGAATGTATATTCAGATAATATGTTTAAATTTTGTTGCAGTCATACCATTTAGCAAACAGCATACACTGAAATAAGAATGACCTAAAGCAATATTCTTTAGTATAGTAAAGTGTAGTGAAGTAATTTCATAGCTAGATTGAAGGAAGTTGAAGGGATCATCATTCCTATCTCTTAAAAAAAAACAAACAGAAAAACAAACAAAAAGCATCTTTATTTTGGAGAGGCCATCTTTTGGCCCCTACCATTATCTGTCTTACTGCTCAGATGACCTAGCTATACTTAAAGGTGTGTTAAATGCTAAAAGTCCATGTTTGGAGAAGACAAGTGCTTACGACTGGTAACTAAGTTAAGAGGGATAAAGAGAAATAACATATGCACCTGTTCTAGAGAGCACTCATTCACAGAGGTATATAATACAGTTCAAGATCACAGTACAGCTGGGTCCTTTATAGCAAAACCCATGTTTCTACCACCTAGTAGATTAATACTCCCAACACTGAATAGTCATTGCAAATAACCAAGTTCATCTAGCAATTAGGAAAATAGTCTTTTCAGATTTATATCTGAGCCTGGCAAAGTAAGGAGGATCATATATAACTAAAGGCATAAAAAGTTGTACCTTTGACTAATGGCTAATAATTTGCTATTTATGATGAAAAATAGAAATTGCAATAAATACTACTGTAATAATCTGGGAGAAGACCAAGTGAAGGCCTAGGTATTTATTATTTTTACAGTGCTTTTTTCCTACCATTATTATTTATATTCTAGGAGTACTTGTAAGTCATATCTAGGAACGGGACTCCATTACTTCAGGAACTTCAAAAATAATCGGGACACTAAAAAAAAATTTACCTAATTTTAATGACTTAAAAAATTACATGGCTAGTCTAAGCTATTTCACCTAGGGTCCTTCCTTAATGAAGTCAGGCTCTATGAGGTGGCTAAGCACCCCTTTCTGAGATAGGTGAGGTGATTTGTCAGTCTTAGGAATAGATTCCCTAATCTACAAGTATGTGTTAAAGGTGTGTGTGGGTGGGGAGAGAGCACATAAAGAAAGCCAAGTGGCCTAGCACACGATAAAAAAAAATGACTGACTGAGAAGCATCTTAATTTTTTATATGCTCTAGAGAAGCTTATAGCCTGACCTCATCAGTAGGATGCAGATTACAGCTTCACCTTTGCCATCGTTGTTGTGCTGCATGTCACCTTCAGTATTTCAGTAATTGTTCCATTTCCAAACTGTTACTGATACTAAGTAGAAGGTAGGTCTTACACTGGATACCACGGATATCATGGTGAATATCTCACAGCTTATAAACAAAAATACAGTGATTCCTAAGACACATGTGCACAATCTAATTTTTGTACTGAATGTAGGATCACAAGAAAGATGACACTGCTGACATATTTATTTATTTTTTAATAATTTGTAGGATAGCATCCTATGACAACAACTCTGTGGTGATAAGGACAATACAATACAAAATAAAAACTGTCATTCCTCAGTTCTGCAGCTGTTCAGAGTCTACATTCAGAGAAATTTATTGCTTTCCAAAGCTAGTCCTTCCCAAATAATGAAATACTCTGCAACCACATCCCTTTGTATTCCTGTTGAAAGCCCTTGGTCTACTCTGTCAAATGCATTTTAAATGCTGTTTTAAAGACTGAAACTTTGACGGCTTTGGTCTAAAACTTTTGACTCACTGAAAATAACTTTTTTTGTGGGCACAGACAGCTCTGACCTACGAAAGGTCTCTTAGCTCCGATTTTTAGTTTGAATGAAGTACAGCAAGCTAGACAGGCTCCAAAACAGCTATCACCTAAAATATCAGACACATTTGATCACAGTACAGACAGACACTGGGCTTGAATTTAAGCTTTAGGCTTGCTAGCAGATTGCAGGACCATGAAAATAATGTGTATTTTTCACAGATTCTTACACAATAAGTTCCACATTATTTAAATAATTACACTCATTGTACTTGAGTGTAAGAAATCTGTATTCTGTATTTCAGTKGTTAGGGTACTCAGATGGGCAGCAGAAAAGTAATACAATAGGGATTTATGAACACAGCAATAAAAGACAACTCCTGAATAATCAAAGAAATGTTCTTAATATTTTAATAGAAGGTTTTTTCCTATTTATTTTCCTGCCAACATCATCTAATAGCTGAAACACAACTTTGTCCTTGTTTATGTCACACATGTACTTTTAAAAAGTTTATTTGTACCCTCCCTCAGCCTTTCATTTTTTGGCTAAGTATTGTACACATTTTTCAGGTGAAGTCTCACAACACTTAATATAATGACATTAATGTTTCCCTTTCTCTATTGGATATACCTCTTATAGTCATTATAGCCATATTGCTTTGAGATTATAGACAATTCATGACAGAGGCGTGCACACAGGTTTTATAAATTCCCATCTTGTTGCAGAAATTTATATTAGTCCTGTTCATCCTATTTCTGAATGTCTGTCATGATATCCTAATTTTCCTGAAGAAGTCTCCCAACTCTGTGCACCACTAGCTGTTATTATCACCATCTTATTTCCTGCAGCAGAGATGTTAATTCAGAAGTTAAGTTAGAAGATTTTAAGACCAATACATGAGACACTCTAAGAATAGCCTCCTTTCAGCCTCATAGCTTGACTTTCAGCACAACCTCTTTTTTCTTTAATAGTTCCTTACCCCTTACAATTCTGGAGATAATGTCAATTTTCTCCAGCTAAACTAAAAGTTTCCAGGTGGAACCACATTTTTTTTTTTTTTTTTTTTTTTTCTTGCAGTGTATATAGATTATATCTGTATGTTCCTTGACTAAAAGAATTACTTATTGGAAAAGATATCATCTAGTTTGCTACAATTTACCCTTGATAGTATCACGTGAAATTGCCTCACATTTTCCATTTACCTCCATATTCCTTCTTTTGTGTTTCAAATTTTGTTCAGTCTTGCATGCTATTAAAAGCCTGGCCTCACCATGCAACAATATCTTTATTACATTACTCTTCAAACATACTGTACCATTAGAAACATTACAAACTGATTTAAAACACCAAAAAGCTTGTACTAGATTTGCTTTTTTTTTTTTTTTTTTTTTTGATATATGTTTTTGGAATTAAAATAGAAATTTTGGGTGTGTGGGGTAGTTCATGTTTTGCTTTTCTCATTGTGATTAAGTTCTTTTCTTTATACTTTTCCTGAGCATTTTTCCTTTCTATTTTTATTCAATATGATGTGTGAAACTCGTATTGAAAAAGTATGCAACTACATACAGACCTTTTTCCTTTTTTTAAAATCTGTCTTATCATTGCAGAGTGACCTCATTTCTTCTTTCCTCATYCACCATTCACATTCAAGTGCTCTGTCAATAAAATTATTCTTTTTTTTCCCCTGTATTAGAATTGAAAGTCTCTGTTTCAATTGGACAGGGAGTAGAAACATTTTTAAGTCTGTTAGAGTAGGCCAAGTTGCTTAGAAACTCAGTGCTTTGAGTTTCCTTCCATATAGAGGCCTATCTTTGTTTCCCTTTCCCCATAGTGTTTCTGTAAAGTGTTTATCTTTAGACTGTGTGTTGCAGAGAACATGTTTTCCAAATGCTTATAAAGGATCTAGTTAACTGTAGTTTCTGTCCTCAATTAATATAAGTAATCATGATTATATGATGCAAAAGCGATGTGTGGAAGAACARGGATGGAATGTGCTCTTTGTATTAAATTTCAAACACATAAATAAAGAATTTGAAAGAATTTATCTTATTTTTTTGAACTGGGAATTCATTCCTGACCTATGGAGTTTATGTGCCAAGAAGAGTTTCCCTATTACTCTCAATCAGTACATAAGGCATTTGTTCACTTAACCACAGGAGGAAATGACACAAGGAATTAGATAACATTCATGTTAAAACCCTACCAGAAGACAGGTACTAACAAAGATATATTTTATATGACTCCATATTAGGCTGGATGTTCCATGTTAAATAATAGGAATCTATCTTCATTGAGGCAGGGGAGTTGATCATTCAGAAGTGATATAGGGAAAGTTGCAAAGAAGCAATTGGTAACCATTTTAAAATAAAAATAAATTTTACATCTTGAGTAATTTTATGACTTATTTGTTTTATAAAATTAAGTATTTTTTAAGTTGTCAGACCTCCTTAGCCCTCTCTCTCTRCTTTCTAGATGAATCTTTTGGCATTTACAGTGTCCCCTATCTTCATTAAGCTCCTGCTGCCATTGCTTTTCTTATATTTCTTCAGTTACAGGCCAGTCCTCATCTGACATAGGTCGACGTGGCAGCACTGAGATCAATTTAAATCAGCTAAGGAGCTGTTCCTAATGCTACTAATATGATGCACTCGCTACACTTTTACGATGTTTGCTGAATTATTTCAGTCATGTTATATGTATGTATGACAGCTACATACATAATGGGACCTTTCTCTAAAATCTTGAAAATGTCTGCGGTATCACTACTCTGCATAGGAGCAATCGAAGGTTCTAAATTCATTTTGCACGTGCAACAGCCAAATCCCACTAAATTTGCTTTAATCAACAAATAATCACCGACTCTGACGTACAGGCAAAAGATGACATGCATAAAAAAATGTGACTGAACACCTGGCCTCAACCTTTAAGCAAATATATATACATTTAAATATGCAGTAGATGTAAATAACCTTCCAGTGCCTGGATTCTCTAGTGCAAAGATGCAGGTTTCCAGTCCTTCAGTCAGGTCAGAGAGTAGCCAAACTCAATGACTGGTGTCATGAAGAAATAAAAAAAACTCTTCTTGCCTGTAGCAGTTCTGAGCTCAGACAGAATGGCTAAATTCATCTGTAGGGGGGTATACCGAGCTGCTAACTGGCCACAGTAAACCGATCATGAGAGATGGTAGAAGTGACTTGTTCATCACTTGGCAGTGTCAGTAAGATCGTAACGGTGACCTATTATATACTAGGTAACTTATGCTTTCTAATATCTGTATAACTAACCACATTTCTATATATTTTCTCTTAAGTTTTTGGTTTTGTTGACTTTTTTTTTAGTTATCCATATTAATTGAATAGCTGTTTGTTTGGGGTTTTTTTTGGTAGCAAAACACTGAAAAACAAAATCTATGTGTTGTTTTATCAGATTTTTGTTAGTTAACAGTAAAAATTATCTACTGGCAGGCCTGAGCTTTTTTTTTGYTAAAAATGGAAAAGCATGAACTGAAGGTAGTTAAACCTAAAACATTATGAGGTTGGACATGTCTCAAAGAACTATGGCAGTAACTACTGTGTCTTTTTAAAATAATGTAACTTGTGTTTTCATGCCTGAATTTTTCTTCTGCTCATTTCACTGCACAGTGTTCTTGATGGTGAGTCATGTGAAGGACCTATGGTGAGTTAAAAAAGTAACTTTGCTCCTGTTACATGGAATGAAACAGGGATCTGATTAAAAAATAGAATTAACTAAAGCACTTACAGGAGTCTTTTAGTTTTGTGATAACATCTCCTTATTTTATTGCCTAGTTTAAAAAGAACAGACAGCTGTTCATCCAGTTAACTTGACTCTTCTCTTGGTGTATTAAAAGCTATCAATAGACCACTGGGACACAAATCATTGCTTTCACTCAGCTAGTTGTGCATAGGTAAAGGAAATGGTGAATACTAGAGGAAATARTCTCTAGGTACAGGTATGGATAATTTGGATAAGACTTGTTATATGATCTAGAGCTGTCCTTTGGGAACATCCACAGAGGACAATGTTTTATAATCATGTCTTCTAGATGTAAAAGACAGGATTGGTGCTTAATAAAAATTGTGATCTTAGTTAGGTGCTGATGATTTCCTGCTCTATTTTTTAGATAGTAACTCATTCATGTGAAAAGTGGGTATATATGAAAATGCCTTGAAATGAAGACTGCAGCTTTTCATAACTGGTTTGAACCATGAAGCTAACTATACAAGAAGGAAGCAATGCAGATTGAAGGCCACTGTATTGTCAAAACATCGGTTCAATAAAATCCTGTATCCATGAAATTTCTTATACCTACCATGATATACGTATAACTATATTTTACCAGTGATTGAAAGTAGTAAGGCAAATATAAACATGCACACCTTTAGCCCTTCTAATACAGATTTCTCCTAACGTGACTAATATAGTTGACAGTATCTATACTTGTTATGTGAATAAATATCAATTGTAATGGATGCATTCCTACCTACTTGTTAAAAATATATTTTTATATATGTATATGTATATATTTGTATATACAGAGACATTAAAGGAAACCCCATAAATAAGAAATCAAAGTTTTTGATTTGGAATTCCTCCTGTTTGCCAGCTGCTTTACATAATACACAATTTTTTTCCAGGTTACGTATTTACTCAATACATCAGAGAGACTGAAATGTAGGTAAACAATGCACTACGTTTTTTGAAAACTAAGTTATTTATGGCAATGGAATAATTCTCCAAGCCCTTGTAGCTCTAGCATAAGGCATGTTCATTATCAGATCCAACAACAAAGAATTTACAAGAAAATATGCAACATATATATGTATATACATACATATTTATGTCATACACTTTGTTGAATGAAGGGTTAAATATCAGAAAATCTGTTCACTTGCAATTAAAAATTGAAAAAGCATTATAAAAAGTAAAGTATGTTTTAGTACGAAAAAGAAGCARGCTGGGAAAAGAAAAGTTAAGACTTTCTGGTTTTGATATCTTTTGGACGAACATTAACCCACTGAATCAGTATAGAGTAACTCTTCATTAATACTGAAGTCAGTAAGATTACTCTCCGGCCCTTTGTCCTTATCTTCTGAGAGCATTGCCTTCTGAAGTAGTATTGGAACTGATAGACAACTTCAGAGCCAGCTTTGAGTAGGCACATTTGTCTTTGCATATGAAATCCTTGTTCAAGTTAATACATACATATAATCTTTTTCAGAATATAGAAATATTTACAATATATTTAAATCTATAGMTTTAGATTAGATTAACATAATCTAGTTTATGTTTCCTAGGGCATTAGATTTGCTTAGGTATTAATAGTTTTAAATGGCAAAAGAATTACTATATCACAAAAACCACGAGGAAATAGATGTAAATCTTGATTGTCTATGCAAACACTAATCTCACATTCCGTTTTCACCTTTGAATTGAGCAGTGGAGGTTTGCTTTTGAATTGAAATGCTATTGATATCAGCAGGCGCTTATCAGCTCAGGATAGAGGAGTTGTCTCTGCTCCCATGCTCTTACAATTTGCAAAGAGGTTGTTGTTTCAAATGTTATTTTTTCTAGTAAAGAGACAGCTCATTAGATCTCATTACTAGTCAGCAGCTGTCACAGAGCATGGATTTCAAACTTATGGCAATACATCTCATCACAAAAGCTTTCTCCAAAAATGGGGAAACAATTTATTTTGTCATTAACCTCAAATGACATTATACATGGCTGCATTTACACCTTTTGCTCTGCTGAAGAGCATTTTAAAATTCAGTAGTTTAAACTTGTTTTATGGCATTTGTTCTCTTTAAAATGCTGATTTCTGCAATTGGAAAACTGTAAACCAATAAATGAAGTGAAAAGCAAGATATTTCATCACCAAATTCTGTCACAAAAATAGGAGGAAAATATTTTACACTCTGTTTGCAAGGAAAGAGGGATTCCAGGGAATTCATTGCTTCAATCAAACCAAAAAGTGAACTTGAGCTAGACAAGGTTGACCAGGCAACTCCCATCCATATCATCAGAATCTGCAAGGTTAGTGTGTTATATTGAGGAAAAGAAGATGTCCAGAGAATGTTGGTAACGTAATGTAATGAAGTTGGTAACTTCAGAGTTAGTAATGTTAATTTAACATTTCTGAACAAGTGTATTCCAAAGGTCTTACTTCTGAAAGGATTTTACAGCCTTTACATTAAAATCAGAAAAAAATAGGATTGTTATTTGCAGAGCTAGAAACAGTATACAATGATCTTATTATCTGAACATTTCTTTCATATTTTAGAAAATATAAAATGAGGAATTGTACACAGTGTTGCAGGTCGAAGCATTAAAAAACACAGAAACTGCCCGCCAAGTGCTGTCATAGCAAGCATTTTGCATCCTGAAGCAGAAACATGAGTTAGAGAGCAGTAACCTACATTCTGCAATTGACAGTGCCCTTATCAAAATCTGAGGCCTAAGGGTGCTTACAGCAGACAATAGCTTCAATAAGAAAATAAAAAAAATTGCTGATTCTCATGCAGTTTAAATTAGACATTTTCTGAAAAAAAAGGAGATAGAAAAGGTCTGATATATAACATAGATTATGACTCCAACGACACTTTTCTGTATTTCTGTTTGATCCTTAACATCACAGTCTTTGTTTTTCTTTTTTTTCTTTTTTTTTCAAAGCATTTTACAGAGCTGTTTTCTTTGCTGTTTCCACTTGATATAAAGCATACAGGTGTGCCAAATTAGTGTCTTCCACAGGAGAAAGGTGATCTGTTCTTTTGTTGACTATTTTGACTTTTAAACAAATGCTTTCTCATTTTGCCATCTGCCATTTGCAGAATATTTACAGCATGTAACTAAAGAATTCTATTAAATATTTTATACAAAGCACAAATCCCAATAACCATTATGTGTGACTGCCAAAACTTAGGATAAAAGAAAAGTGTATGGAACATTAAAGCAAAGTGGGTTATAAAAGCCACTTTTTTAGGGTCTGAATAAGCACATTTGGATATTTTATGGACATAAGAGTGTTACCTACTTTGACAATTGAGACTTGCCCTTGGGTTGAAAAAAAAAAGAAGTAAAAGAAAGCTTCCTGGAATTTCTTTAATTTACCTGAACAGCTCATTTGGTAAATTAATCAAAACCATGACTCAAATAAAATATGCATGAAAGCGATCATAATCAGTTCTTAAAACTTGGGATGCACGCATGTTACATTAACCTGACAATACCAACAGCCTGGACGATGCATCCTTAAGTAAGCTTTTGTACAGAAATACCTATGTTTCATCTCTTTGCCTCTATAATACTTTACTTAGGACATGTGACAGATCCTGCGCCACCCATGCATACTTGGGGCCTTTGGTCTCATGCCCACATCGCAGATTTCCAGTTGGCTGCCAGTGATAGGCCTTGCAGCTAGAACGAATTCCAAGCCACCTGAGGAGGCATGCCGGATTTCCGAGTTGCACCTGGAGAAGCCAGGCACTGCAGAATGAAATCCGAAATGCTGACGTGTTGCTCAGGGAGTCATCAGAGTGGAATTCTTCATATCCAGCTCTATGTAGCTTGTAACGGTTTTGTGAATTTCCGCTAGCTGCTGTAGGCTCTGTCGTCAAAGGAAAGAGCTAGTCATCTCCAAAAGGTGATTCAGCTCCCTTGCAGGTGACTCCCAATATACCAGTAAAGCTAGATGAGAAGACTCTGCCTCTGTACACCAGCATGCTTACAGTGAAGCTACTGGAGGACAGGAATATATATCACAATTGTCTTATTTTCTATATTTTTAAAGAAACTAATGACTCACGTTAGTTTATATGAGGATCCTGGTCCTGTGGTAGGTGTTAGGAATGCTCTGGGTGCATTGGCCAGACAGAGGATTTAGGGAGAGGGACATCTGGTTTCTGAATCCTTGCCGAGCTAAATAGGACAACTTGTAACCATGAATATAACAAGTCTAAGCAATAAGCTGAACTATGCAGAATGTATTGACCTCTGCCAATATGCAGTTATGGCACTTTTAGGAACTCTAAAGGTAAAAATAATGACATCTGCAGAGTGCAAGTGTTTCCACGATGAAGTGGCCTTGAGATCACAACTTAGAACTTAGGCATGTAAGTCCTTTTCTGATACCAAGATTTATGTGATATGCCAAAGATCACAAAGGCAATCCGCAGCAGAGAAAGGATTTGACCCAAGGCCTCAACTCCTGTGCTAATATTTGAAATACTCTACAAAACAGTCTTTTTTTTTTTGACTGTTCACTATGTGAGAGTGTAATTTGTTTCTAAGCAAAACATGTTCCAGGTGGTTTATATTTGTAACCACGCTTGAGGAAGAATTATGAATGTACGTGTTTGGCTTCCATGTTAGAATTACACGATGAAATACTTGCCATTTATGAGTGTCTGGACCTAATATTTACATACAGTTTTCACTTTCTAGAGTCAGATTCATACCTATTTTTACCCCAGCTGCCCTTGATAGAAATTATGTTGCATAGGCATGGACACAAAAGACTTTTTGCTCGTAACAAAGATGTCTGAAACTGAATTTCTCCACAGTCCAGGATTTTGTGACTACTAATATGCTAAGCAAACTGCTGCTGAATTTTTCAAAATGTGGGAATGTTTTCAAATTTGTGGGAATAAGCTCAAAACATTGAACTGAAAATATGGGGTAACATAAATGAAAGTGAAAACAGATTTTTAACATTTTCTGCAAAATATATGATGTACCCCTAACTAAAACAGTTTAACTAGCTTCTACAGACTATATTTTTATACTTGACTCCTCCATGTAGCTAGATTAGAACTCAGCTAGGAACTAGCTTGCAGCATGCTGGACTGGTAATCATTTCCCTTCGAAATTCAAGGCAAAGATCCATTTAACAGGAAAATAACGTGTTTTTTAATTAAATAAGCTATTTTAACAGGCTTAGATTATTTCAATTTTAATATTAATATGTTAATTATCATCTGAAGGTGTGATAATAATAGTTATGGGTTTTTGTGTTAATTCTGGTTTGGGTGTTTTTTTTTTTTGTTTAAGTACTATTCAACAGTTTTACATTGTGTAAATAAAGGGTATCTTTCTCTGATTTATCACAATTTATGATTTCTTTATAGAGATTATATGGTTTGTGAATCCCTTTTCAAAAACCAGTAGTCTTTACTTTGAAGCAGAGGCAACTGAGAAGGGTCATGAAATCTTGGGAGGTAGGGGAAAAAGAATACCATTTTTGCAATAACCAAGTCTGTCTAGCCATTGTGAAAGACAGCAAATCTCAGACTGATAAGGGAAAATAATGATTTTCTAAAAAAATTTACCAGAAATTCAYTGCAACACAATGTCATTCATTGAATTTTCAGAAAACATGAAATTTGGTCAGTGAACTACACAGTATTGTCTCAAGAAAAAAATCCAACCAAACAAGGAACCAAAAATGAAACCCTGATTTTTTAATAAAAAAAATAAATCCCTCTTTCATAAAGTATGTTTATAAAGCAGAAGTTTAAATAGCTAATAAAACTAATTCTGTTTTCCTCTAAAGCAGCTTTCTCTAAAAATAATTTGTGCTCTGTACATACAATGGGCAAATTAATTCACAAAATAAATTAAAAAAATCCTTCTTATTAATTTTATTGTTTAATTAGACACTAGTCCTCTTAGGATAAGGTGACCCTTATTACGGTGATTACACAGTCCTGCTTGTGACTGAAATCTCTGAGTGTTACGGCATGTAGCAGTAGTCTGTTCTATCACTGATGACTGAAACTGTTAAAGAAGAGCTTATACATCACAAAGTACTTCCACTGGCTGTCTGTAGAAGTAAATTTTACTCTTCAAATATAGAATAGCTGAAAGCTATATAACTAAACAAAGGCCTGTGTGCAGCAGGTCATGCAGTAAATTAGCAATGTATGAGAACTAAAAATAACCAAAACTTACAGAACAGTAGATGAGTTCCTTAAAGTAAATTGCTTTCCATACTATTACTAAAGATAAAGCAACTATGATTTATACGAAGTATATAGCAAATAACACGAAATGCTTTACTTATTTTTCAGGCTATTTCAAAAGAAGACACTAGACACCAGTTTACATGGTGTTCTTGCCACAAAATTTCTCTACTTTGGATGTATTCTCAATGTGCTGTGACAGGTACATATTTTCTTACTCTGTGTAAYACATTTACCATTAATGACGATAACCTACTTTTGTGTATTCTGATAGTTGCTCAGGCTTTGGCGAAATACTAACTTGGCTATGGAATTGAACTTATTTGACTATAGAAAGTAGCAATACATCTGCAATTTTCACATGGCTGTTCATGCCTTTTTATAGGCAGCTCCAGCTGTCTCAATGGGAAGTAAGGGCTGTAATTCATTGTGAGGGGAAAAACCATCAGACACAGTTCTGGTTGTTGATATGTGTGCTTTGTAACATTAGGGTCTTCTTCTGCATCTCATTATCTTCCTTTGTCTTCCCAGAAACCTCATACAAACTGTTCATGAGCACGTCCTGGTTTTATGGTTGGGGTTTTTTTGTTTGGTTGTGGTTTTTTTGTTGTTGTTGTTTTTTGTTTTTTTTTTTAATTTCTGCCAAATAGCCCAGAATCCACTGGTCTCTTGGAGATATCTATGGCACCTCCTTCAAGTAGTAAGCTGACATTTTTCTTTGCTTTCTGGCTTGTGCGTTTTTTCTCTTAAAGTAGTCTGAGTAAAATTTTGCTCACTTCTTTGTTTCTTTTAGGCAAATTTTCTCACACAATGGTCTCAGAAGCTGACATGTGGCCAAAAAAAGTCACAATAACAATAATCGTATGGCATCAGCTGAAAAGATAGACATTACAATTTTTTTAAGCAAAGAATCAAACCAACCTCTGCCACCATACCCTCCCCCTGCCAAAAAAAACATCCCAAAGAGAAACCAGGGAGCGGCTTGGGTGAGATTTTTGAAAAATACCATTCTTGGGGAGAAGCTATATTTTCTGCAGTGTTCTTTATCAGGACATCTCAACCTTTCCTAGAAACCTCTATTTTAAAAAAAGGAACTAAGGCACAATAATATGACCTTATTGTCTAAGTTCAAAAGTGCTGCTGAGCTAGAAATCAAAGCTGAAATCCTTCTCTTAGCTCATTGACTAAGACCTGCAGAATCCAGGATTAACCTGTGTGATCTGTTCATTTGTGGGGTGGAAGAATGGGTTAGGGACTACAATCAAGTATCAGTTTCAGCTTCCCTAACATTCATTAAAGAAAATGAAAATTTCTTAACAATGTGTTTTTAAGACTCCARCTGCTTAACTGCATTCTGTACTGCAAAATATTTCCTTCTGCCAACTTGGACTGTCAGTTGTAAAATGCCCCTCCTGAGGGACTTCACACATAAAAAATAGTATCAATAAATTGAAGATAATCTTGTACCCTAAACGCATATGATATTCAGGTCCAAAGTCTTTACTTAGTCTTAGTCTTAGACTTACAAGTCTCCAGTCTCCTAAAGACTATTTCAGATGAAAAAGATTCTGTAGTATGTTTTATTTATTACCTCTTGCTGAAGTTAAGCCTCTCTGTATGAGCAAGAAGATGGTGAAGCTGCCTTCTAATCCAAATTCCAAATTGGGTAGGCAGCAATACRAATATGTGTCTTCCACTTCCTAAACAAGTCTTCTAAGCAATTTGCTACTACACTCTGTCTYGGTTACCTTTTTGTCAGAGTATGCCCATGAGTTTAGGGCCAACTGCATGCATAAGAATCAGTCTGTGTGGTCAGCTGGGGCTTCTTCCTAGGCTTTAAATGTGTAAGCCTCAATGGTAAGACACAGGTAGATATCAGATGCTCAGCAGAAGAAAAGTAGGCACCTATTAGACCTACTCATGGAAGTTCCATGTGATTTTAAGCACTTGCAGTGCTAGGATACATATGAGTAATGACTGTGTTGGTAATGGTATTTAGGTTCAAGGTGGGTAATGGTCCGCATCTCAAGGTTGGTAATGGTTCAAGGTAGGTGTTTAAAGAGTCACATTTGCATCCAATATTTCTTTCTGAAACTCCTCMCAAGGATTTTTTTTTTTTTTAAATCAAACCGAATTCTTATTCTGTTTCTGAAGGAAAATTATAGTATTAAGGATAGAATTGAATTTCAGCTTCAGAAAATGGGGTGTTGTGTCTCTGGTTGATTGGGTTTTTATCACAGACCAATTTAAATTGCCTGGTCAATATAAGGAAAGATTAAAACCTCTTTATTTTAAAATGTTTTCGTTTGCTTCTTGCAACTTTATATCCATTCTAAAAACCTTCATTTACTTGACCTAGTTATTAGTGGAAGCCCAGATTTAGCAAAAAGGGAGCAATCAATAATTTATTAGGATTAATAAATATGACAGGTACTACGTTGTTGCATAATGAAACCAGAGCCTTGAATAAGCATTGTAAAAAAATGTTGTCTAGATTAAGTTGATGATTTCAATGGGCAGATTTGTACATTATAGCTCGAGGACAAAGGAGTTCAAATAAAAATTGAAGAACCTTGACAAGGTCATACAGGATGCAGGAACCTACAAACCCAGCTGTTACCAGTAAAATGTCTGGCTCTTCATTTTCTAGGTAAACTGATAGAATTAAGTTTAGATTAAAGTCATTTTAGCTCCATTGCTTTCAGTGGAATTACGATGATTGTCAACATGGGGAACTTCACATGACTGAAGACTCAGTGTATTCCCATTCTCTGCACTTGTTCCTCTTCTAGTTAGTGGATCTTTAACCTATGAAGTCCTTTGTTGCGAGATAAAAATGTGATATTAATCAATGGGATTTGCATCAGAGAGGTGTATTACATGATTTGTTTATGTAAATAACACAAGAAGTGAACACTCCAAGGGCAAACAGTAAGTGATGCTTGATTGGAGCTATTAAGGCCGATGTGAAATGCTGTTTAATAAAATAATGCCATGTGACTTTTAGTGCTAGATTAATCAAAAAGTTAACCRAAAAAGGAATAAATAGCATTTCTATTTACTGTTTATGGATAGGAATTATATTTATGCTGTTATGCTTAAAAACAAAATAGTAAATAATTGTCCATTATCATTTGAGAACAGCCATGTATCTAATGAATGTGTGTGTTCAGAGAATCATTCCATGATAGTAAATTATTATTACTAAAGGGTAGAGAAAATAAGTGTATTTACACATGAAGAATTAATTACTTCTGTGATTTCTTACAGAAATGCAGATGCCAGCAAAGTGAGAATTTATTAATCTGCTGACTAATAAATGTAGTCTTGAGGAAAAAGCCTGATTTTCTTGAAATATGCCAAACAACTTTTCCTGTCTTCCTCATCAGGGACAGCAGGAGATGCTTAGCTCTTCAGTCTCCTTCTCATTTCCTTTGAGGTCTTGTCTTCTGCTGGGCCTCTGAACAGATATTTCTCATGCCCCTTCTACATGCATCATTATATTCAGTCAGATAAAGTTTAGAGAATCAGAATAATTTAAATTTTATTTAAATGTTATCATAAATAAAAACTTACATAATGCGCAAGGCTTTTGCTTGAGGCTTTGATGCAAGAATTAACTTCTTTCTTGTTCGATGTATTAATTATCTAGTCCAGGAGCAGAAACATTTTTTTCCAGCTTAAGTGACCAGTCACATACCAGCGTAATTACAAGTAAAAAGATTCCGGTATTTGTAATGGCATACAGAGATACATACACTTATGTCATTCCAGGAGCTCAGAAAATCACTCATTTCCTTCTCCTCACTGATTCTATAGCTTCTGCACCCATTCATCTAGCAACGCTCATTCATCCCATTGCACTAGCTCAGGTACAATGATCAATAAGGTTAGTGACTGTGTATATAAGATAATTATATCAATATTTTTCATTTCCACATGTAAGGGAATAGTGGCTATACAAAAGCTGCTTCTTTCTCTGACTTGCAAAGAGTTTTGATTCCCAAGGAAAATCACACACACACACACATACATCCCTCCCTTTGCCTCTAAGTTCTTTCCAATCACTAGCATCCTGCTAATTGCTGTTTGTAGGAATTGCTCTTCTACTGTAGAATAGCATCAACTGAGACAATGGTAGCACGTGTCTCTGCTCTTCGAAATTGTTTGACCAAGATAAACTCTTTGAAGAAACAGTGGTGTTGAAAAATTAATTATTAACATTGCAATGTTTCTTTCCTCAGTTTCAATGATTCAGTCTTACTGCTTTACACTGCTTGATGATGCAAATCAATTGTAGTTTAAATCAAGTCAGATAGTCACAGTCATTTTGCCTCTAGGGAACACTACAACAGAGAGAGCATTCTGAGAAACTTTATCCATTGCTCATAATGAAGAAACATAGCTATTTAGTAACATCAGCATTGCCATCTTGGATTAGATCCATGTTTTGTCAAATTACATGTCCTATGGCCAACACCAGACCGTTTACAAGTGTGACAACTTAAAGAGCATTTTTTTCACTACCTTGAATATGTAGGAACTGCCCATCCTTCTGATGAGCAGCTTTTGTATTATTGTTCCCACGTATATATACTGACCCCCACTGACCAAGAGTTGTCACCTCCATATTACAGGCAGTGTAGGATAGAAAGGTTGTTTGCACTGTAGCTCTCCTGAATTAGAACAGCTAAGGCAGGGACTGACATCCCCTGTTCTGGAAGATGCTACCACAAAGCAAAATTGAATGTGGTGCTATGTGCTGGCTTCAGATACTGAATGAACATACATTGTGCCCCTAGAACTTGTATTGCAGGGGAACAAACACTCTCAGATGGCTTAAATGTCTGATTTATCTACCCTGGGATTTGTAGTGCACTGCTGCAAGGCACTGAGGCTGGTGTCCRTTATGATCCCAGTGAAAAGATCACTCAGGTTCAATAAGATATCGCTTAAAGTACCATTTACTGGAGCCAACACTGTAGAGAAAAAGGGGATGGTATGGATAATCTTACATGCCTTCAGATGTAGGGAACAATTGTGTATCATCAGACAGACCTCCAGTCAGGGAAGAGCACATAGTGCAGATCCCATCTGTTTGAGGGCATTTTGGTCTTTAGAGTTCCTATGGGATATTCTTAGAAAAGAACAATTCTATTAATCATTTCTAGTGTCAAACCAAAAAGGATGGTCACATGAGAACAYACTGCTTCCCTTTAAGGTAAATACAAGGGCACAGAGGTGATGTAATTGCTGATGCAAATGGCAGCTGCCTACAGGCTCCCTCATTACTATTACCAGCTAAGTGTACCCTGCAGCCAAGGGATATGCACAGCACAACASAACCCTGAAGGCCAAGCTATACATGCACCATAATACAACACGGTGCAGCAAAGGCCTGCACCTTCTCAGGTAAACTGTTATGTGGATCATTAATTCTTCAGTGTACAATGGTCTTCCAGTTAGGATCRCTACTGGGTTATCTAAAATGTTTCGACCATTAGCTTCTGTGCTTGTCATTCTCAGAATAAATGTTTCAAATGCTCAGATGGCAAATAATGCTCTATGWCTGCATCTCAGTGTTCTCAACCAACTGTTCAACACATTCCAGCTGGACTCCACCATGGAGATAACATACTCCACCAATGAGAGTATACACTAATGAACTGAGCTGAAAACTGAAACATGGGCAGACTTTACTGGTCTTTTCTGCTAACTGCTGTAAACTTCCTATGGGCAGATAAAAGTCYTGTCTGCAATACACACATGAATGAAACTTGTCTCTTCCCTTGCCTCTATTTGTCTCATCTTGGTCTCTAATAACTGCCCAATACTTCGCAGCCCAAAGTCTCATACCTACTACAAATAGTAATTCATTATAATCCCAAAATATCCCCATATTATTCCCTTTGGTAGCCAGTTAAGTTTTTTCACTTAGACAGTGTTCTGTGGCAGCAATCTCTACAGTTTAATTATACATTGTGATAAAATTTCCCCTTTTATTTTTATCAGACAGCCTGTATTTCTTGTTATCATAGTATGTTACAGGGATRAGAGCAGTTCTAAATCTAAATTCTSTARAACATTTACTGTTGTACATATTCTTGTTTCATGTTTTTATTCGTCTGTGAAGAAAACAATTGTAGCTCATTCTGTCTTGGTTCTTCCCTTCCCATCTTTAGAATAGTTTAGTATTCTCTTCGTTCTAACAAACTTCTAGTTTATCCCTCTGAAAGGAGGTACCAATACAGTATATTATAATACCTTACATCTTGGATGTCTGTACATGACACTATGAGATTTGTTGCATAATTCTCCAGTCTCATTGCTTATGCAACCTTGCATCTTTGCTCTTTAGAACCCACTTATGCACTGAATGAGTTTCCACTGAGGTCTCTGAGGAGACACTAAATTTGAAAAAAACTCTACCTAAGGTTCATACAGGATCTTAAATTTGACAGTTTCTGTTCAGTAAAGACCTGAAGCTGCAATTTTAAGTGGTTTAATTTGCATTTCACGGCATCTTATTAGGAATCAAAAYATTTCAGGTACATATCGCTAAACTTTTTTAAGTTTTTTTCATCATGATATAGGTTTTGTGAAGCTTTCCACATTGTGCATTTATTTTTTCATCCTTCTTTTGTGTTGTTTTAATTATATTCATTATTCCTGTCATTCTTCAGAATCTCACACATGCAACTCTYGAAGGCCCAGTGACTAGGATAAAATTAGRGAATCATAGAATGGTTTGGATTGGGAGGGACCTTTAAAGATCATCTAGTCCACTCCCCCTGCCATGGGCAGGGACATCTTCAACTACAGCAGGTTGCTCAAAGTCCCATCTAAACTGACCTTGAACACTTCCAGGAATGGGAGATCCACAACTTCTCTGGGTAACCTGTTCCAGTGTCTCACCACTCTCATAGTAAAAAAAATTCTTCCCTATATCTAATTATGTCTACCCTCTTCCTTATATCTAAATCTACCTATTTTAGTTTTAGAACTGTTTCACTTTGTCCAGTCAATGCAGGCCCTGGTAAAAAGTATCATCYCTCCACCTTTCTTATAGCCCTTTTTATATATTGAAAGGCAGCAATAAGGTCTCCCCAGAGCCTTCKCTTCTCCAGGTTGAACAACCCCAACTCTCTCAGCCTTTCYTCATAGGAGAGGYRTTCCATCTCCCTGATCGTTTTCATGGCCCTCCTCTGRACCCAMTCYAACAGGTCCATGTCTTTCCTGTGCTGGGGACCCCAGAGCTGGAYGYAGTACTGCAGGTGGGGTCTCACCAGAACAGAGTAGAGGGGCAGAATCACCTCCCTTGACCTGCTGGCCAGGCTGCTTTTTATGCAGCCAACAATACSGTTGGCTTTCTGGTCTGCAGGCGCACATTGCTGGCTCATATCTAATTTTCCACCYACCAATATCCCCAAGTCCTGCTCTCAATCCATTTATCACCCAGTCTGTAYTGATACTGGTACAGACTGTACAAGACCTTTCTCTTTTCTCCTGCTGGATTATTGGCATATGTTCAAGCTGCAGTGTAAATGAAAAATGTTTAGAGGCTTAGCTTTGGCCCCTTATATCATAATGGATTCCCTTAATTTTATCATTGTTTGGCACTGTTACAAACCTCTTTTTAATGGGAAGCTCAATGATTTGCCTACTAAGTTTAATGCAAATGCCAATTTAAGTTCAAAAAACAGTTCAACTTTTGTTCCAGCAAACAGGCATATGAAAAATTACTTCATGTATGTGAGGACAAGATGCTCATTCTGATCAAATTTAAAATAAACATACCTCCAAAGAAAGAAAGTATAATGGATTCATAATGGCTTAATTGGACAGATTATTCCCTCTTTAGTAAATGTTGCCAGAAAGTAACTCTAGCAAAATTCCAATGGCAGGTGACCCCGAACCTTACAGGTCCTAGTGAATTACAAGGAATGTCTTATTTCTGGCATGTGTTTCACTTAAAGCGGTGTGAATTAGAAGGCACTCATCTGACTATAACAATAACTGAGCATTCTGGGGAAGCAAAATCAACTTCTTTTGATATTATTTCTTTCAGAATGAGAGCGACAAGAATAACCTTACATGTAGGGAACTGAGCTTTCCAGCTTGACAGGATTTGAGCCTTATTGTCCCAGTAAAAATAAACACTGGAGTTAGTGCTTAGAGTTCTTTAGCTGACTACCACAAAGACTAGACCACTGTACAGACAAAAGCTGCTCATGAAAGTTGTTTTCCCRTTTTAAAATTCTTTTTCCATGTGCAGGTCATGTGTAATGCACTCCTGCATGTTTCCTATTTTCAAGTACTTTATACAAATTTAAATCAGAACTAGCTATAATTATTTTTTTCTCAGCCTTTACATTTGCTTCTACTAAAATGGCTTCAACTGAAACAAAAATCTAAAATATTGGAAATACTGCAATTGCATATTTTGATATTTCCCGTTCATTTCATCATTACYGAAGACTATGGTGCAGAGAGTCCTAGTTTTCTTAACTAGTGATAGTGGGTACCTCTCTGTTTCTTCTTTCTAAATGAAGAAACTCCACTCATTAAATCAAAACTTCCAGGATTCTCATATGTGGAAGGAATGCCAGTTCTTAGTTTGTCTCCAAAATAATTTTTTTAATAGAAGAAACATATATTTACATTCTATTTCACTAAAAATTTTTCTGCATTCTGAGAGATAATAAAATGTATCAGATGTTATCTTCATGAGAACTGTAACTCAAGTCATAGACATGTTAATTAATTAACAGCAATTTGTCTAACCACAATAAATCCTGACTGAYCTGGGTTTACCTTTCTCACTAATAAACCTCTTTGTATATTCACCAAAACTGTGACRGAAAACTTTAACAATTATTTTCAGTTTTATTTGCAGTGAACAAGAATTATCCTTATTCCTTTTCCACTGTAAGGAAACATCATTATTTTTTCTGAGAGCACTTTAAATAAGTGTATTGATATAGAGACTAAGTCACCTTGTACAATTAGCAACKAACCCATCCGATTGTGCTTTCTGTCCTCAAGATAATATTCACTGTCACCTTTACAATGGGATTTGTGAGGACATATCTGTCTTCTAACTAAATAGAAATAGAGCCTTATGATCAACTAAAGCATTCTCCTGAAAGGATTAGCTGAGGTGTGTGATGCTTTAAAAATTGTTTCCAAACATCTGATACTTCTGCTAAGTTAACAATTTACTGTTCCCATTAATGGGTTTGTTATGTTGTCCATTTTTTGTATGTTTTCTCCCAAAGGTTTCTTCAAASTTTTGTATTTTTAGTAATGTCACTATTTTAATTGAAATTTATACTTATTTTAGATTTAAAATTTATTTTGCTTTAACAAYTTAAAAGAAATCCATTTCAATATTTCCCTATAAAGCATTTTAGCTATGTGTTTGATTCTGKTTTAGTTCAGATACTATTCTTCCTTGATTTTAAGTATTGGAACATTAATAGTACAATTTCTCTTGCTTTTCTACTGATTGCTACTTTTCTAGATATTAGAACTTAACATATCTAGGACTTAGCATATCCAGGGCTGAATTTAAAGCCCTATTTGAAACCCTTCTTTCCTAAAATTGTTAAAATACCTAATCAAACAAAACAAAACCATTTAAAAAAAAAATACTTAGATAGGGCCTTATATGATCTCACTGCTGTTAGTTTCTATTTAGATTTCACAGAACACTTCTTCACTTATTATTTGCTATTATGACTTTAAATYTCTCTTTATGATATGAATGCATATACATACAGAAAGGATGTATTTAGCTACAAAAATTGCTATCTTTTCCCGAACCCCTAACCAACTTATTGTAATCATTATTGTTGTTATTATTTTTGTTTCAGTTCTTAATTTTTTCTTCAGGTGAGTGGTTGAACTGAAAAATCAGTTATTCATAGAGYCTGAGTCCAGATAGATTAGATGTACTTCATTTCCCTTGTCTAAAAATTCACATATCAAAAAAGRTATCAAATTAATCAGGCATGAACTACCTTTGTAAATGTGTGTTGTATTTCATCCCATTTTCCACGTTCTTCCATTTCTTTGATTATATTTCCCTTAAAAAGTTTGTCCAGAGCTTTCAATACCATTGATTCATGTGACAATGAGTCTACACTTATTCAGATTGCTATTTTCTTTCCTCTTAAAAGCGGACATTGTATTTTSCCATCTCAGTTATATGATATCACTTTCACTGGCTTCCTAATGATAAAYTGGCAATTTCACATACAACATGTTCCAGAATACTATGATAGAGAGTATTAGTTCCTTTGACTGAGATATTTTATGGGTTTTTTGGCACCTTAGATTTTTCTTTTTCTTTTTTTTTTTTTTTACCACAAGCTCTTTTTCAATTACCTTCTTCCGGCTAACTAAATAGTCTTTGCTCTTATCCTTAGTATCTCCACCCTGGAGAAAAAGAAKCAGAATATTCATTTAGTTTTGAGACTGTTCATGAATTATTTTTAATGWCAATACTTTCTTGCTACATCGCTACATTAGACATCACTAAACAGAATTAACAGGTTTGTAAGGAAGAGCTTACATAATATTCTAATTAATAATTCTGGTTTAAAATTAGTAGTAGGTTAATAAAATGTGTTGGCAGAGTAAATATGGGAGATATGATCAATATTAAAATAGAATCAAATACTATACATGGGACATCTGTAATGAGAGAAATAGAACAGAACAGAACAAAATAGAATAGAATATTTTCAGTTGGAAGGGACCTACAACGATCACCTAGTCCAACTGCCTGACCAATTCAGGCTGACCAAAAGTTAAAGCATATTATTAAGGGCATTGTTCAAATGCCTCTTAAACTCYGACAGGCTTGGGGGAATGTGCTGGTTTTGGCTGGGATAGAATTAATTTTTTCCATAGTATCTTCTATGGGKCTATGTTTTGGATTTGTGCTGAAAACAGTGCTGATAACACAGGGATGTTTTAGTTACTGCTAAGCAGCGTTTACACAGAGCCAAGGCCTTTTCTGCCTCTCACACCACCCCACCAGCAAGTGGGCTGGGGGTGCACAAGAAGCTGGGGGGGGACACAGCTGGGACAGCTGACCCCAACTGACCAAAGGGATGTCCCATACCATATGGCGTCATGCTCAGCATAGAAAGGTGGTGGAAGAAGAAGGAAGGGGGGGACCTTCGGGGTGATGGCATTTGTCTTCCCMAGTAACCGKTAGGCGTGATGGAGCCCTGCTTTCCTGGAGATGGCTGAACACCTGCCTGCCGATGGGAAGGAGTGAATGAATTCCTTGTTTTGCTTTGCTTGAGTGCGCGGCTTTTGCTTTACCTACTAAACTGCCTTTATCTCAACCCACRAGTTTTTCTTTTACCCTTCTGATTCTCTCCCTCATCCCATTGTGGAGGTAGTGAGTGAGCAGCTGTGTGGTGCTTAGTTGCCGGCTGGGATAAAACCACAACAGGGAATATGGGTGAATTGCCAGTGAAAATTTGTGGTGCCAGGCCTACTGTCTAAAGAGAGCAATTTCAGTARCTGCAAGCTCATCAGAGGGAAACAACTGAGCACAAGGACATGGRTTTACAAAAGAATTGAGAGTGAAATGGAAAAACTAGTGTGCTGAGGCTATGAAAAGGCAAATGTGACTCAAAGTTATATTAAAAGAGATAGGAAACAATAATATTGTTCAAGGAACTTATGACRATCACTTTGAAATACTGTGTATGATGATAGTTGTCATGAAAGATTAACTCAGTTTGGAGCAGATAAAAAAGGCCAATTTTTTTAGTCTGGAAGACAACTAGTTATGATTTTTGTCTGTGAATCCAGCATGGGCGTTTTCTAGAAGATGGATGGGAGAAGAGGCAAGTAATCCAGAACATGTGATGGCAGAAGGACAAATGGAGTAGATTGGTCATGAATATATTTTTTCAGGAAATTATGATAAAGTTACTAATTTTCAGAGCAACATTCTGAAGAAATTGACTGTAAGAAATGTGAAGGCAAGCATCTGATCAAACTGGAGTTAAGTATCTGACCAAATGTACACTAATACTAATATCTATGTATGAGCAAATCACCCTATGCCCCTTCTGCTGAAGGATATACACATCTTAACATATGATCTAACTCATCCCAAAATAGATCTACTAGGTCAGATGGAAGTGTGTTCTAAAAGCATTTATTTCCTTCTATCAACTATAATGGGAATGTAAAGCAACTAGCACTTCCCTATCTTAAGTGAAATGAAGTCTACTCCAGGTGACTGTACTTGGCCTTTTATTTGCAAAACTCCTATACACTCCAAAATTTGTCATTTATTCAAGATGCATAGTATTTACTGGGAATTCTACTACAAGTTATTCTGTTCATATTCTTATTCTTATCATAGTGTTATCAGACAATATTCTAAATGGGTAAAAGGGAAGGTGATTGGCACATATCAGAAGTTCTTTTTCTKTCTCCCTGTTTCTTTAGGTAAAAGAAATGCAAGTCACCCCATATCTTTATTTTATTTTTTCCTTCTATGTCTAAATTCATGCAATGCATTTAGTATTATCACTGATGGAGATATGCGGATATTTACATTAAAAATATACCGTTTATTTCAGTTTCTGTCTGCATGCAGAAAATTACTTATTTTATAGAAATAAAATGACTTTCAGAATTGCAGCTCAAACATTCAGAAGTGAAGTAGGAGAAAAATAGAAACAGATTCAGGGTTAGCACTAACATTAAACTTCAGTGAAAATTTTGTTTAGTTCATTCCCCATAGCTTTTGCTTGTTGCATCCATAAAAGAAGTTGAAGTCTGTGGTTTTCTTGGTACTCAATACCRTGTACAAACACTTCACAGAAAAAAAACAGTTTTATCTTCTAGTTGTTACAGATACTATTAGTAACCGGCTCAACTGCTCTCTCCTACTATTACCTTCCCAGTTGAATTGTGTTGATTTGCAGTCCCTTTACATGTGTAGCCCAGTTTTAGTTGGATACTCACATGATAGTATTTGTTGTTTTGTATCAACAAAGCTTATTAAAAATATATGTGCAGCTAGACTAGAGCTGCCGATACACCATCTGTCTTAAAACAGAAGAGGGACTAAAAGTGTTATTAAATGTTTAATTTCAGGAGCTATTTTGTAGCTTTCCTAAAATTATGTCAGCATCCAGAAGTATAGAAATTATTGAAAGATTTGGCTACTTATATGTGATTTTAATTTGAATTTCCCACACTTTCAAATCTAAGGCACATTTGCATCATAACCCTTTCTCTTTCCCAGTACTCATTCTTACTTACATAAATGCTTATTTACTCCATTTTGGTGAWACACAAGAGTTCTGAAGTGCAAAAGAATTGCCCTTTAACATTCTGAAAGTGATAGATGAAAAGGAGTCAGGATCTTAGTGGTCATTTTCCATATGTTTTGTGGTTCCTGACAACAGCACCCAGTGTTGCCTTTTCACTAACTTTGAAGCTCCTTTTACTCACCAATATGTTTATGTCACGGATTAAAAATGAGAGTTAAGGAGATGTAAACCGCTTCGGATAACACATGATCTTAGGTCTTGTTTTATCTTGCCTTTTAATTTTGTTTCTGCTGGATTTTTTTTCTTTTTTAACTTTGATATTTTAATTTAGTAGAGTGAAACTAGCTTTCTCCTTTGAAGGTATTGATTGTGCATTATGATTAATTTACTAGAAAAATTTAAAGTATGTTACTTCTAACATAACTTACAGCTTATTTTTTTGTAAGGCCTGCACGTGTGTTTTAATACCTTGCTATGCAGTTTATGATATGCAATTGATAGAATGGTAGCTAGACAGATTTACAAAATAAAAGTAACATCAAATTCATGATCTAAAGGACTSAAACATGTATGTATTTTGTCATTAGATTGAAGACAACTACTGAATTAATAAGGAAACTTCTTATAGCTAACAGCTAGTACGGTATGTTGGCTTCCTGAAAAAAAACAYAGAACACCAGTTTAAAATGATATAATTGTACAGATACTTTTATCCATCTTTTAAACTAGAGTTCGTAAAGTAGTAAGCCAGTTTTTTATCTGGGTCCTCAAATTAGTGGTCCATGTTAAAGGATGTATCATGAAATCAGGTTTAAAACTGCAGCATTTTGACAAAAAGACCACTTTTACAAATTGAGTCCCCATGTCCTTGTTTAATTTTGAGATGATCACTTGAAAGGATCAGTTTCCATACTATTACTTGGTGCTCCAYCTGGAAGTTTTATAAAATGGCAATGGCTAACAATGGAAATGAACAATTTCTGTAAAAGAAAGAAAAAAMCACAGCACTGTCCAAAACTCCATATGAACATCATCCACAGTATGAAARGCAGGTAGGCATCTGTCTTCTCACTGGAGCTAAACAGAGAGCTGCCAAGAAAACTTCCAAAATCTGGACCTCACTGCCCAGGGAGTCTCTCAGTTGATATTGGTCATTTACAAATCAGTTACAGTATAGATAAAAACCTTATAGGCTAGAAAATTTCTAACCTGCAACTGCTTTCATAGGGCTTTAGTTATAACCTGAAGAAATGCAAAGCAAATTCGTTCACCATGCTCATTTATTCTTTATCCACTTCAAATGACAACTTCCAATAATGGTACTTACTTGTGCAACTCAGATCCATTGTGCACTCAGATCAGTGCAGTAAATTCATGGAGATCATTTGAAAATATCATTGTGTATGTGTTTAGAAAGGACATGCATTCGGCTTGTTTAAATTTTGGCCTCCAGACCTACAATTCTGAAATCAGCTTTTAAAAAATGTGGTGGGAGAAAAGTTAATTGAAAATCTACATTTAGCAGTGTTCCTGAGATACATATCTCTGCTTAATTTTAGCTTAAGAAATGCTAAATGTTGCTTTTTTAGTAGAAATGGCTTACAAAGTTAAAGGGTCAAATTATCATGCTCTTGGTGCCACAGACAGGAAAACTAGTTAGAGGGCCAGAAGGAAGCACGAAGATCTTCAGGAAGTCAGAGTAACTAATGAAAGGCGAGTCTGGTGCATGCTGTGAAGCATGGTCTCCATTAACTCTAGGAACATCCAAAGAGAGGTGAAATAGGCAGAGAAAACTTTGTTCGACAGGGCCTCAGTCTTGCATATTGAYATCAAAAGAAGCCAACTTAGTACAGAGTAGCGATTTGTAGTGATAGAAGTATAGGGCTAAATGAATCAAAGAGAAAAGACAGAAGACAGGCAGAAAAGAGAGACAGACAAAGGCAAASGAAAAGGAAAGAGTGTGCAGAAATCACAAAAATTGAGGGAAATATTTTGGTTCATATACTTTAGGTTTTATTTGTTGTAAAACAAAAAAGTAGGTTACATTAATTCTCAAAAGTGGAACCACAAAGAACATAGAAAAAGCATTAAGAATTAAATGCATTTAATTTAAAGGTGTAAAATTGGAGATGGGGAACTAAGGGAGCAAAGTCCCAATGTAAGTATTTTATAAAATATAATGGTTCTGTGGTTCATRAATGTTTTCTGGGATGCATATTCCTGCCATACTCTAGTGCTATTGATATTTTAGCAGTTCTTTGAGATAACATACATGACCAGCAGGCTGAATGGTTAAGAGGAAACACATTGGCAGTCACACTTTTCCCTAATGTACTATTTTTTCAGGATACTGAAGTTACCCTATTGCCTTTCTGTTCTACACTGCACCAGGTGGAAACAGASATCTTTATTTACTATGTATGCAAAGTGAATGAACTAATATGAAATACTAGTCAAAAAAAGGAGAGAGGGATGTTGTACAACTGGCTGAACACAAATTGAGAGTAGCTAGATGCAGTAAAATACTTACTTGACAATTGGCTCCACTTGGAAGTTAGATAAATTCCGAGAAACATATTTACTGACACTAGAAATGTGATTACTACAGTGGGAGAAATTCTGCTTTAGTCTTATATATTTTAATAGCAAATAAATAGCTCTGCAATGAAATCCAGAAGCAAGAAAAGAGAAAATAAGTCACTTCTATGGATTTTTTAAGTATTAGCCTCCCTTATAAAGAGAGTTTCTGCAGCAGTTGTGACTACTGCACTAAATGAACTTTATAGTTTATAACCTAAAGCTGCTGTGAACCATTCTCCAATAGAAGAGAAGAGAAATGAATTGTGGTAAACAGGGGAAGAGATTAGAAATAACTGTTAGAAGGCTAACCACGAGGCTAAATGCCTTTGCGAAGAGGTCAATGTTTGATACGTCTTTTGCTGCTGGGCAAATTATTGTACTTCATAAAATACTTTGATCTGGTGGGTTTTAGCTTATTTGCTCCTTCAGCTCTCAATAAGCATTAAAGCACATAATTAAGCAAGAGCTCCCTTGCTTCAATCCAGGATAAAGGAAGAAACTGTTTGAAAACAGAAGAWCCAATTATGTCAATAACAGAGGGGGGACCTGAAGGTTTGACTTACTGAAAGCTGTCAAACATATTTATTTGGAAGTAAGAATGTTCCTTCATGAGCTAGTTTGCTTCATAGCGATTAACAGTGCACTCCTTGTTCACTTGCAACGAAAAGGCCCTGATAACATATCTTCATGTGCTTGTCTGTGCTCTCTCTTATTTTTAGTCACCTCACGATTGTTGGAAACWTTCATGTGAAACGCACAAAATGTTTACAGATCTAGGTCTCATCTAAATCCTTTAGAAGTGACCAAAACCATTCTTTTGACTTAAGTAAACTCAGGATCAAACCTTTTGGTCTAAGATTTAARATTTTTACCTTAAAGCAATTTCTAAACAGATGTATACAAGGTGGTTTAGCYAGGAAAACAGTACATTTGTGAACAATGTGATGAGAAGGAATATTACAGGCATTATGTATGCTCATGTTCTGTAGGTACTAGAGAAGAGCTGAATTCAAGAAGTGATTTAATAGTGTGAAGTACTTAAAAGAACTAGACCTTCCTAACTCATCATTATAAAATACTAGACTGTTAAGTAGTATGGCTATGCATGCATGTTGTTCAGGCTAGATTTACAAGGGCTGCATAAAAGTCTCTGCTCAAATTGCCTTTAAGATGTTAATGAAATTCTCCGAAGACCTAYGTTCTGTCTGTGAATATCTGAGCCTCTAAACTGCCTAAGTGTCCACTGGCAGACTTTGCCACATGCCTAAATACTTGTTAATAGGAGTGCGAACAACTGCCTCTGACACTGCTGAGCAGATGAGGCAGCTCTGTACAGCCTTGCCTTTTACTAGCACAGTTAGAATAGCTTTTTTTTTTTTTTTCTTTTTGGTTCTCTAATGAATGAATTAGACTTAAGGAGGTTATTGTCCAATAAATGGCCCAAACTCTCTTGGGATTGCAAGTTAATAAACATTGGTATACTTATACAGTATAGCTATGTGGAAGAATCATATAATGTTACATTAAGATCATTAAGCACAAGAAGCCAAACACCTGAGGGATGAATTCAGCAACCATAAAAAAAAAGGAGATGCAGCTAGATCTACAACCATGACCTATCTCATTATATTCATATCATCATTGCCATTTATTTTTATAATTGTTATTATAAAAATGTGTAGAAGGCAAAACCTCTTCATTTCTAGCACACATTGGAAAATCTTTTATGTTAATTGCAGACTATAATTACTTTCCTGCCATTATTTTTATTTGGTTTACCTGTATTACCACAGTTGACTTCTACATAGATATTAGGCTAAATTCAGCAGTGATTTCCAGTCCACACAAATCTACTGACTTTACAGGAAGTGTATTAGTTATGATTCAGTACAAAATATACACCACTAAGTGTAAAAAACCTAGAAACTACATAGTCATTTATTGMGGCCATTTTAAAAATACACAAGGGGATTAAATGGAAATTAATAATTAGAATCATAGAATCATTAAGGTTGGAAAAGACCTTAAGATCATCAAGTCCAACCGTCAACACAACACCACCATGCCCACTAAACCATGTCCCAAAGTGCCACATSTACCCGTTTTTTGAATGCCTCCAGGGATGGTGACTCCACCACTTCCCTGGGCAGCCTGTTCCARTGYYTGACWACCCTTTCAGTGAAGAAATTTTTCCTAATGTCCAATMTAAACCTCCCCTGGYGCAACTTGAGGCCATTTCCTCTCGTCCTATCACTTGTTACTTGGGAGAAGAGACCAACACCCACCTCACTACAGCCTCCTTTCAGGTAGTTGTAGAGAGCGATAAGGTCTCCCCTCAGCCTCCTCTTCTCCAGGCTAAACAACCCCAGTTCCCTCAGCCGCTCCTCATAAGACCTGTGCTCCAGACCCTTCACCAGCTTCGTTGCCCTTCTCTGGACATGCTCCAGCACCTCAATGTCCTTCTTAGGACATTAGTTTCAAAAGATGTTGTAATCAAAATTAAAAGTAACATTTGTACTTTTGAGTCAGTTCAAATAATAAAAAGAAAAATAAATAAATAGTATATCACAACCCTAGCYTATTAAAATATTTTCTCACATTTTCAGCACATTCAATTATCTCATAGCTACCACCTTTGATGCAGCAAAATATTTAGATATGTGTCCATTCCAGAACATGAGGAATCTGTACACTTACTCAGAGCTTGGAGGACTCAGGGCTTGCGTCTCCACCACTCTATACCTAAGTCCTCAAATTTAGTTATTTTTTCAATTCAGCTGGTGTTTCCAAGAACATGCCCCCAGATGTAGTACTGAAACAAGTTCTGACAGGAAGCATAGAATAATGAAATACTCATCCATTATTTCAATACATTCCATTCATATGACATGATTGCCTTAAATATACATGACTGAATGAGGATTTTTTGTAAGGATCTGAATATTAATCTCTTGTTGCTTTCAGTCTGTTRAGTATTTGCAATAAGCCACTTTGTTAAATTCCTTATATTTAACATACTTTATTTTGATTAAGTCCTCTTCCTTCTATGCTGATCTTGGGGTTTCTAAATTCAATGTTTAGGGCTTGATTCAACTGCCTAAAGATAGGAGCTTGAGGTTATCCTATGTAGTTTCCTCTGCCAGTCCAGAAAAACATGTCTCTGTCCATCCTGTGTGGCATCAGTCAGCCCCTTTGTGGACTTCTCAGATGTCCTCAACCTCTCAAATGGCAGTAGAGTCTTACTTTTAAGCAACTGTATTGAGATTGGAGTAAAATTTACATTTTGTATTTTTATCCATCTAAGTCTAAGGTAACAGTTTAGTTCATTTTACAGTCTATATGGAAAAAGAGGACCTTCTTCTCATATTAGGAATTGRAAGCAGATGGAAGAAATTGTATCCTCAACACACCTATCTCTCACTGTTGGCTATTCAAGGAGCCTGAAARTTTATCTCAGAGTATGCATGGAATAAATTTGACCAAACAGTCATGTACACCTGAGTAGTTCAACTTATAGACCCTTTACTGCTGATGAAAAGGTATAGGATCTTTGAGGATGCAGGTGKTCACATCCTGATTTAGATAGCAATAGCTGGTGAAAGGATTCATTGTTTCTATCACTGCATTAAATATAATCAATTGCAATTTCTTTAGTTGACAGTTTTGTGTTGCAAAACTGACAACTTCATATCAGCTTTGGTTAATATGAGTCTTAGCTGAAGTGTCTAAATTTTAGATGGCTTAAGTAAATTGTAGCAGTTCCCAGCATAAGACAGATTATTGTTATTTTTGGTAGCGGCAAGCTCATTAAGCCATTAAGAGAGAATGTTGATAATGTGATTATTAAATTCTACAGGGATCTACAGATTTAGATATTCTCCAAGTTTGTTCAAGATCAAGTCTAATGATCTTTCAGTATGTATACCAATACATGGAAAATCAAGGGGKTTTTATCATAATCAGTAATTAGGTAGTATTTCATCCTAAGCAGATCTCTTTAAAGGAGACTGGAGGCCAGTCATACATCGTAATGCTGCAATAAAAATACCTAAAGAGAAACAAAATACTAACTCTAGATATTATTTGACAAGCATTTGTACAAAAAAATATCTGTACCACTTTCCTTAGTAACATTCCAATGGTTAAAAATAGAAGAAAGTATACAAATTTTAAAGTACCAAAGAAAATCATGTTCTGCAGCTCTGAACTTTTTAAGGCATCATTAAATTGTCATATTTTTATTCATAAATGCTTGAGTTTGTAATGTTTGCACTTCAGATCCCTGATTTTCATACTTCTAATAATTTTAAGGGAAGCATAAAGAGTCAGAGTCAGCAGTGTTAAAAGAAGGAAGAGAAGGAAAAAGARGAAGAATGAATTCCAAACATTTCCCAATTTTTTTGTTTTTTTGTGTGAGGGGGAGGAGGGATATATGCCTACGCATTTCTGTACTCCAAATCACTTACCCTGCTCGTTATTACTTACTGACCATAAGATTACTGACTGATTAGCCCACAGCTACCCACTAAMTTAAGGTGATTGTTGTGGTTTAACCCCAATAGGCATCTAAGCCCCATACAGCCGCTCACTCACTCCCACCAGTGGGATGGGGAAAAGAATTGGAAGGGCAAAAGTGCAAAAACTAATGGGTTGAGATAAAGACAGTTTAATAGGTAAAGCAAAAGCTGCGTGCACAAGCAAACCAAACCAAGGAATTCCTTCACTCCTTCCCATGGGCAGGCAGGTGTTCAGCCATCCCCAGRAAAGCAGGGCTCCATCACGCCTAACAGTTACTTGGGRAGACAAACGCCATCACTCCAAATGTCCCCCTCAAATTTCTCCTTCTTACCCCCAGTTTTTATTGCTGAGCATGACGCCATATGGTATGGGATATCCCTTTGGTCAGTTGGGGTCAGCTGTCCCAGCTGTGTCCCCTCTCAGCTTCTTGTGCACCCCCAGCCCACTCACTGGTGGGGTGGTGTGAGAAGAAGAAAAAAAGGCCTTGATGCTGTGTAAACGCTGTTCAGCAATAACTAAAACATGGGTGTGTTAACAACACTGTTTTGGTGACAAATCCAAAACATAGCCCCATACTACCTACTATGAAGAAAATTAACTTTATCTAAGCCAAAACCACTGCAGTGACTTTAGAATCCTATCAAGTATACCTGGGATGCCTAATAATTGTTCACATACAGCTTAGTAAAGTTTGACTGAGCTTATACTGTGTGTCTTGCATAGAGGGACTTAGCGATCAAGAGGGACTTCAGGGCACTGGGGAGATCGATTGAGGGATCGGGAGCACAGGTGGTGTTTTCCTCAATCCCTTCAGTGGTGGGGAAGAACACTGAAAGGGAAAGGAAAACACAGCTGATTAACAGGTGGCTCAGAGGCTGGTGCCACCGGTCAAACTTTGGCTTTTTTGACCATGGAGAGGTTTACAAGGCACCGGGCCTGTTGGCGACAGATGGAGTACATCTGTCCCAAAGGGGGAAAAGGATTCTTGCCCATGAGTTGACGGGGCTCATTGAGAGGGCTTTAAACTAGGTACAAAGGGGGAAGGGGATAGAGCCACGCTCGAGAGAGATGAGCCTAGGGGTGGCGTGCCAATGTCGGGGGTGAGGTCGATAGCCCGGCTCAAGTGCATCTACACCAATGCASGCAGCATGGGCGGCAAGCACGAGGAGCTGGAAGCCATTGTGCAGCAGGACAGCTACGACTTGGTCGCCATCACGGAAACGTGGTGGGACGAGTCTCATGACTGGAGTGCTGCGATGGATGGCTACAAGCTCTTCAGAAGGGACAGGCGAGGAAGGAGAGGCG